>OU026148.1:12024759-12624759 GCA_907269125.1 Eristalis pertinax
GGGGAAACCGCATTTAGTTTCTGGACACTAGCTGCTGTCCAGAAACTAAATGCGGATTGGGTATGGGAAACCGCATTTAGTTTCTGGACACTAGCTGCTGTCCAGGAAACTAAATGCGGATTGGGTATGGGAAACCGCATTTAGTTTCTGGACACTAGCTGCTGTCCAGAAACTAAGTGCGGATTGGGTAGAGGAAACCGCATTTAGTTTCTGGACACTAGCTGCTGTCCAGAAACTAAATGCGGATTGGGTATGGGAAACCGCATTTAGTTTCTGGACACTAGCTGCTGTCCAGAAACTAAATGCGGGATTGGGTATGGGAAACCGCATTTAGTTTCTGGACACTCGCTGCTGTCCAGAAACTAAATGCGGATTGGGTAGGGGAAACCGCATTTAGTTTCTGGACACTAGCTGCTGTCCAGAAACTAAATGCGGATTGGGTAGGGGAAACCGCATTTAGTTTCTGGACACTCGCTGCTGTCCAGAAACTAAATGCGGATTGGGTAGGGGAAACCGCATTTAGTTTCTGGACACTAGCTGCTGTCCAGAAACTAAATGCGGATTGGGTAGTGGAAACCGCATTTAGTTTCTGGACACTAGCTGCTGTCCAGAAACTAAATGCGGATTGGGTATGGGGAAACCGCATTTAGTTTCTGGACACTAGCTGCTGTCCAGAAACTAAATGCGGATTGGGTATGGGAAACCGCATTTAGTTTCTGGACACTAGCTGCTGTCCAGAAACTAAATGCGGATTGGGTAGAGGAAACCGCATTTAGTTTCTGAACACTAGCTGCTGTCCAGAAACTAAATGCGGATTGGGTATGGGAAACCGCATTTAGTTTCTGGACACCGGCTAGTGTCCAGTAACTAAATGCGGATTGTTTAGGGGAAACCGCATTTAGTTTCTGGACACTAGCTGCTGTCCAGAAACTAAATGCGGATTTTGTATGGGAAAACCGCATTTAGTTTCTGGACACTAGCTGCTGTCCAGAAACTAAATGCGGATTGGGTAGGGGAAACCGCATTTAGTTTCTGGACACTAGCTGCTGTCCAGAAACTAAATGCGGATTGGGTATGGGAAACCGCATTTAGTTTCTGGACACTAGCTGCTGTCCAGAAACTAAATGCGGATTGGGTATGGGAAACCGCATTTAGTTTCTGGACACTAGCTGCTGTCCAGAAACTAAATGCGGATTGGGTATGGGAAACCGCATTTAGTTTCTGGACACTAGCTGCTGTCCAGAAACTAAATGCGGATTGGGTATGGGAAACCGCATTTAGTTTCTGGACACTAGCTGCTGTCCAGCAAGCGAAATGCGGATTGGGTAGGGGAAACCGCATTTAGTTTCTGGACACTAGCTGCTGTCCAGAAACTAAATGCGGATTGGGTAGGGGAAACCGCATTTAGTTTCTGGACACTAGCTGCTGGTCCAGAAACTAAATGCGGATTGGGTAGGGGGAAACCGCATTTAGTTTCTGGACACTAGCTGCTTTCCAGAAACTAAATGCGGATTGGGTATGGGAAACCGCATTTAGTTTCTGGATACTAGCTGCTGTCCAGAAACTAAATGCGGATTGGGTATGGGAAACCGCATTTAGTTTCTTGACACTAGCTGCTGTCCAGAAACTAATTGCGGATTGGGTATGGGAAACCGCATTTAGTTTCTGGACACTAGCTGCTGTCCAAAAACTAAATGCGGATTGGGTAGGGGAAACCGCATTTAGTTTCTGGACACTAGCTGCTGTCCAGAAACTAAATGCGGATTGGATATGGGAAACCGCATTTAGTTTCTGGACACCGGCTAGTGTCCAGTAACTAAATGCGGATTGGGTAGGGGAAACCGCATTTAGTTTCTGGACACTAGCTGCTGTCCAGAAACTAAATGCGGATTGGGTATGGGAAACCGCATTTAGTTTCTGGACACTAGCTGCTGTCCAGAAACTAAATGCGGATTGGGTATGGGAAACCGCATTTAGTTTCTGGACACTAGCTGCTGTCCAGAAACTAAATGCGGATTGGGTAGAGGAAACCGCATTTAGTTTCTGGACACTAGCTGCTGTCCAGAAACTAAATGCGGATTGGATATGGGAAACCGCATTTAGTTTCTGGACACCGGCTAGTGTCCAGTAACTAAATGCGGATTGGGTAGGGGAAACCGCATTTAGTTTCTGGACACTAGCTGCTGTCCAGAAACTAAATGCGGATTGGGTATGGGAAACCGCATTTAGTTTCTGGACACTAGCTGCTGTCCAGAAACTAAATGCGGATTGGGTATGGGAAACCGCATTTAGTTTCTGGACACTAGCTGCTGTCCAGAAACTAAATGCGGATTGGGTATGGGAAACCGCATTTAGTTTCTGGACACTAGCTGCTGTCCAGAAACTAAATGCGGATTGGGTAGGGGAAACCGCATTTAGTTTCTGGACACCGGCTAGTGTCCAGTAACTAAATGCGGATTGGGTAGGGGAAACCGCATTTAGTTTCTGGACACTAGCTGCTGTCCAGAAACTAAATGCGGATTGGGTATGGACAGCAGCTAGTGTCCAGAAACTAAATGCGGTTTCCCATACCCAATCCGCATTTAGTTTCTGGACAGCAGCTAGTGTCCAGAAACTAAATGCGGTTTCCCCTACCCAATCCGCATTTAGTTACTGGACACTAGCCGGTGTCCAGAAACTAAATGCGGTTTCCCATATCCAATCCGCATTTAGTTTCTGGACAGCAGCTAGTGTCCAGAAACTAAATGCGGTTTCCCCTACCCAATCCGCATTTAGTTTTTGGACAGCAGCTAGTGTCCAGAAACTAAATGCGGTTTCCCATACCCAATCCGCAATTAGTTTCTGGACAGCAGCTAGTGTCAAGAAACTAAATGCGGTTTCCCATACCCAATCCGCATTTAGTTTCTGGACAGCAGCTAGTATCCAGAAACTAAATGCGGTTTCCTCTACCCAATCCGCATTTAGTTTCTGGACAGCAGCTAGTGTCCAGAAACTAAATGCGGTTTCCCATACCCAATCCGCATTTAGTTTCTGGACAGCAGCTAGTGTCCAGAAACTAAATGCGGTTTCCCATACCCAATCCGCATTTAGTTTCTGGAAAGCAGCTAGTGTCCAGAAACTAAATGCGGTTTCCCCTACCCAATCCGCATTTAGTTTCTGGACAGCAGCTAGTGTCCAGAAACTAAATGCGGTTTCCCCTACCCAATCCGCATTTAGTTTCTGGACAGCAGCTAGTGTCCAGAAACTAAATGCGGTTTCCCCTACCCAATCCGCATTTAGTTTCTGGACAGCAGCTAGTGTCCAGAAACTAAATGCGGTTTCCCCTACCCAATCCGCATTTAGTTTCTGGACAGCAGCTAATGTCCAGAAACTAAATGCGGTTTCCCATACCCAATCCGCATTTAGTTTCTGGACAGCAGCTAGTGTCCAGAAACTAAATGCGGTTTCCCCTACCCAATCCGCATTTAGTTTCTGGACAGCAGCTAGTGTCCAGAAACTAAGTGCGGTTTCCCATACCCAATCCGCATTTAGTTTCTGGACAGCAGCTAGTGTCCAGAAACTAAATGCGGTTTCCCCTACCCAATCCGCATTTAGTTACTGGACACTAGCCGGTGTCCAGAAACTAAATGCGGTTTCCTCTACCCAATCCGCATTTAGTTTCTGGATTGGGTATGGGAAACCGCATTTAGTTTCTGGACACTAGCTCCTGTCCAGAAACTAACTGCGGATTGGGTAGGGGAAACCGCATTTAGTTTCTGGACACCGGCTAGTGTCCAGTAACTAAATGCGGATTGGGTAGGGGAAACCGCATTTAGTTTCTGGACACTAGCTGCTGTCCAGAAACTAAATGCGGATTGGGTAGAGGAAACCGCATTTAGTTTCTGGACACTAGCTGCTGTCCAGAAACTAAATGCGGATTGGGTATGGGAAACCGCATTTAGTTTCTGGACACTAGCTGCTGTCCAGAAACTAAATGCGGATTGGGTAGAGGAAACCGCATTTAGTTTCTGGACACTAGCTGCTGTCCATAAACTAAATGCGGATTGGGTAGGGGAAACAGCATTTAGTTTCTGGACACTAGCTGCTGTCCAGAAACTAAATGCGGATTGGGTATGGGAAACCGCATTTAGTTTCTGGACACTAGCTGCTGTCCAGAAACTAAATGCGGATTGGTTAGGGGAAACCGCATTTAGTTTCTGGACACTAGCCGCTGTCCAGAAACTAAATGCGGATTGGGTAGGGGAAACCGCATTTAGTTTCTGGACACTAGCTGCTGTCCAGAAACTAAATGCGGATTGGATATGGGAAACCGCATTTAGTTTCTGGACACCGGCTAGTGTCCAGTAACTAAATGCGGATTGGGTAGGGGAAACCGCATTTAGTTTCTGGACACTAGCTGCTGTCCAGAAACTAAATGCGGATTGGGTATGGGAAACCGCATTTAGTTTCTGGACACTAGCTGCTGTCCAGAAACTAAATGCGGATTGGGTATGGGAAACCGCATTTAGTTTCTGGACACTAGCTGCTGTCCAGAAACTAAATGCGGATTGGGTAGAGGAAACCGCATTTAGTTTCTGGACACTAGCTGCTGTCCAGAAACTAAATGCGGATTGGATATGGGAAACCGCATTTAGTTTCTGGACACCGGCTAGTGTCCAGTAACTAAATGCGGATTGGGTAGGGGAAACCGCATTTAGTTTCTGGACACTAGCTGCTGTCCAGAAACTAAATGCGGATTGGGTATGGGAAACCGCATTTAGTTTCTGGACACTAGCTGCTGTCCAGAAACTAAATGCGGATTGGGTAGGGGAAACCGCATTTAGTTTCTGGACACCGGCTAGTGTCCAGTAACTAAATGCGGATTGGGTACGGGAAACCGCATTTAGTTTCTGGACACTAGCTGCTGTCCAGAAACTAAATGCGGATTGGGTAGGGGAAACCGCATTTAGTTTCTGGACACCGGCTAGTGTCCAGTAACTAAATGCGGATTGGGTAGGCGAAACCGCATTTAGTTTCTGGACACTAGCTCCTGTCCAGAAACTAAATGCGGATTGGGTATGGGAAACCGCATTTAGTTTCTGGACACTAGCTGCTGTCCAGAAACTAAATGCGGATTGGGTAGGGGAAACCGCATTTAGTTTCTGGACACCGGCTAGTGTTCAGAAACTAAATGCGGATTGGGTAGGAGAAACCGCATTTAGTTTCTGGACACTAGCTGCTGTCCAGAAACTAAATGCGGATTGGGTAGGGGAAACCGCATTTAGTTTCTGGACACCGGCTAGTGTCCAGTAACTAAATGCGGATTGGGTATGGGAAACCGCATTTAGTTTCTGGACACAAGCTAGTGTTCAGAAACTAAATGCGGATTGGGTAGGGGAAACCGCATTTAGTTTCTGGACACTAGCTGCTGTCCAGAAACTAAATGCGGATTTTGTAGGGGAAACCGCATTTAGTTTCTGGACACCGGCTAGTGTCCAGTAACTAAATGCGGATTGGGTATGGGAAACCGCATTTAGTTTCTGGACACAAGCTAGTGTTCAGAAACTAAATGCGGATTGGGTAGGGGAAACCGCATTTAGTTTCTGGACACTAGCTGCTGTCCAGAAACTAAATGCGGATTGGGTAGGGGAAACCGCATTTAGTTTCTGGACACTAGCTGCTGTCCAGAAACTAAATGCGGATTGGGTAGGGGAAACCGCATTTAGTTTCTGGACACTAGCTGCTGTCCAGAAACTAAATGCGGATTGGGTAGGGGAAACCGCATTTAGTTTCTGGACACTAGCTGCTGTCCAGAAACTAAATGCGGATTGGGTATGGGAAACCGCATTTAGTTTCTGGACATTAGCTGCTGTCCAGAAACTAAATGCGGATTGGGTAGGGGAAACCGCATTTAGTTTCTGGACACTAGCTGCTGTCCAGAAACTAAATGCGGATTGGGTAGGGGAAACCGCATTTAGTTTCTGGACACTAGCTGCTGTCCAGAAACTAAATGCGGATTGGGTAGGGGAAACCGCATTTAGTTCCTGGACACTAGCTGCTGTCCAGAAACTAAATGCGGATTGGGTAGGGGAAACCGCATTTAGTTTCTGGACACTAGCTGCTGTCCAGAAACTAAATGCGGATTGGGTAGGGGAAACCGCATTTAGTTTCTGGACACTAGCTGCTGTCCAGAAACTAAATGCGGATTGGGTAGGGGAAACCGCATTTAGTTCCTGGACACTAGCTGCTGTCCAGAAACTAAATGCGGATTGGGTAGGGGAAACCGCATTTAGTTTCTGGACACTAGCTGCTGTCCAGAAACTAAATGCGGATTGGGTATGGGAAACCGCATTTAGTTTCTGGACACTAGCTGCTGTCCAGAAACTAAATGCGGATTGGGTAGGGGAAACTGCATTTAGTTTCTGGACACTAGCTGCTGTCCAGAAACTAAATGCGGATTGGGTAGAGGAAACCGCATTTAGTTTCTGGACACTAGCTGCTGTCCAGAAACTAAATGCGGAATGGGTATGGGAAACCGCATTTAGTTTCTGGACACTAGCTGCTGTCCAGAAACTAAATGCGGATTGGGTATGGGAGACCGCATTTAGTTTCTGGACACCGGCTAGTGTTCAGAAACTAAATGCGGATTGGGTAGGGGAAACCGCATTTAGTTTCTGGACACTAGCTGCTGTCCAGAAACTAAATGCGGATTGGGTAGGGAAAACTGCATTTAGTTTCTGGACACCGGCTAGTGTCCAGTAACTAAATGCGGATTGGGTATGGGAAACCGCATTTAGTTTCTGGACACAAGCTGCTGTCCAGAAACTAAATGCGGATTGGGTAGGGGAAACCGCATTTAGTTTCTGGACACTAGCTGCTGTCCAGAAACTAAATGCGGATTGGGTATGGGAGACCGCATTTAGTTTCTGGACACCGGCTAGTGTTCAGAAACTAAATGCGGATTGGGTATGGGAAACCGCATTTAGTTTCTGGACACAAGCTGCTGTCCAGAAACTAAATGCGGATTGGGTATGGGAAACTGCATTTGGTTTCTGGACACTAGCTGCTGTCCAGAAACTAAATGCGGATTGGGTAGGGGAAACCGCATTTAGTTTCTGGACACCGGCTAGTGTCCAGTAACTAAATACGGATTGGGTAATGGAAACCGCATTTAGTTTCTGGACACCGGCTAGTGTCCAGTAATTAAATGCGGATTGGGTATGGGAAACCGCATTTAGTTTCTGGACACTAGCTGCTGTCCAGAAACTAAATGCGGATTGGGTAGGGGAAACCGCATTTAGTTGCTGGACACTAGCTGCTGTCCAGAAACTAAATGCGGATTGGGTAGAGGAAACCGCATTTAGTTTCTGGACTAGCTGCTGTCCAGAAACTAAATGCGGATTGGGTATGGGAAACCGCATTTAGTTTCTGGACACTAGCTGCTGTCCAGAAACTAAATGCGGATTGGGTAGGGGAAACTGCATTTAGTTTCTGGACACTAGCTGCTGTCCAGAAACTAAATGCGGATTGGGTAGAGGAAACCGCATTTAGTTTCTGGACACTAGCTGCTGTCCAGAAACTAAATGCGGATTGGATAGAGGAAACCGCATTTAGTTTCTGGACAGTAGCTGCTGTCCAGAAACTAAATGCGGATTGGGTATGGGAAACCGCATTTAGTTTCTGGACACTAGCTGCTGTCCAGAAACTAAATGCGGATTGGGTAGGGGAAACCGCATTTAGTTGCTGGACACTAGCTGCTGTCCAGAAACTAAATGCGGATTGGGTAGAGGAAACCGCATTTAGTTTCTGGACTAGCTGCTGTCCAGAAACTAAATGCGGATTGGGTATGGGAAACCGCATTTAGTTTCTGGACACTAGCTGCTGTCCAGAAACTAAATGCGGATTGGGTAGGGGAAACTGCATTTAGTTTCTGGACACTAGCTGCTGTCCAGAAACTAAATGCGGATTGGGTAGAGGAAACCGCATTTAGTTTCTGGACACTAGCTGCTGTCCAGAAACTAAATGCGGATTGGGTAGGCGAAACCGCATTTAGTTGCTGGACACTAGCTGCTGTCCAGAAACTAAATGCGGATTGGGTAGAGGAAACCGCATTTAGTTTCTGGACTAGCTGCTGTCCAGAAACTAAATGCGGATTGGGTATGGGAAACCGCATTTAGTTTCTGGACACTAGCTGCTGTCCAGAAACTAAATGCGGATTGGGTAGGGGAAACCGCATTTAGTTTCTGGACACTAGCTGCTGTCCAGAAACTAAATGCGGATTGGGTAGGGGAAACTGCATTTAGTTTCTGGACACTAGCTGCTGTCCAGACACTAAATGCGGATTGGGTAGAGGAAACCGCATTTAGTTTCTGGACACTAGCTGCTGTCCAGAAACTAAATGCGGATTGGGTAGAGGAAACCGCATTTAGTTTCTGGACACTAGCTGCTGTCCAGAAACTAAATGCGGATTGGATAGAGGAAACCGCATTTAGTTTCTGGACACTAGCTGCTGTCCAGAAACTAAATGCGGATTGGGTATGGGAAACCGCATTTAGTTTCTGGACACTAGCTGCTGTCCAGAAACTAAATGCGGATTGGGTATGGGAGACCGCATTTAGTTTCTGGACACCGTCTAGTGTCCAGTAATTAAATGCGGATTGGGTATGGGAAACCGCATTTAGTTTCTGGACACTAGCTGCTGTCCAGAAACTAAATGCGGATTGGGTGGGGAAACCGCATTTAGTTTCTGGACACCGGCTAGTGTCCAGTAACTAAATGCGGTTTCCCCTACCCAATCCGCATTTAGTTACTGGACACTAGCCGGTGTCCAGAAACTAAATGCGGTTTCCCCTACCCAATCCGCATTTAGTTTCTGGACAGCAGCTAGTGTCCAGAAACTAAATGCGGTTTCCCATACCCAATCCGCATTTAGTTTCTGGACAGCAGCTAGTGTCCAGAAACTAAATGCGGCTGCTGTCCAGAAACTAAATGCGGATTGGGTATGGGAAACCGCATTTAGTTTCTGGACACTAGCTGCTGTCCAGAAACTAAATGCGGATTGGGTAGGGGAAACCGCATTTAGTTTCTGGACACTAGCTGCTGTCCAGAAACTAAATGCGGATTGGGTAGGGGAAACCCGCATTTAGTTCCTGGACACTAGCTGCTGTCCAGAAACTAAATGCGGATTGGGTAGGGGAAACCGCATTTAGTTTCTGGACACTAGCTGCTGTCCAGAAACTAAATGCGGATTGGGTAGGGGAAACCGCATTTAGTTTCTGGACACTAGCTGCTGTCCAGAAACTAAATGCGGATTGGGTATGGGAAACCGCATTTTAGTTTCTGGACACTAGCTGCTGTCCAGAAACTAAATGCGGATTGGGTATGGGAAACCGCATTTAGTTTCTGGACACTAGCTGCTGTCCAGAAACTAAATGCGGATTGGGTAGGGGAAACCGCATTTAGTTTCTGGACACTAGCTGCTGTCCAGAAACTAAATGCGGATTGGGTAGGGGAAACCGCATTTAGTTTCTGGACACTAGCTGCTGTCCAGAAACTAAATGCGGATTGGGTAGGGGAAACCGCATTTAGTTCCTGGACACTAGCTGCTGTCCAGAAACTAAATGCGGATTGGGTAGGGGAAACCGCATTTAGTTTCTGGACACTAGCTGCTGTCCAGAAACTAAATGCGGAATGGGTATGGGAAACCGCATTTAGTTTCTGGACACCGGCTAGTGTTCAGAAACTAAATGCGGATTGGGTAGGAGAAACCGCATTTAGTTTCTGGACACTAGCTGCTGTCCAGAAACTAAATGCGGATTGGGTAGGGGAAACCGCATTTAGTTTCTAGACACCGGCTAGTGTCCAGTAGCTAAATGCGGATTGGGTAGGGAAAACCGCATTTAGTTTCTGGACACTAGCTGCTGTCCAGAAACTAAATGCGGATTGGGTATGGGAAACCGCATTTAGTTTCTGGACACTAGCTGCTGTCCAGAAACTAAATGCGGATTGGGTAGGGGAAACCGCATTTAGTTTCTGGACACTAGCTGCTGTCCAGAAACTAAATGCGGAATGGGTATGGGAAACCGCATTTAGTTTCTGGACACCGGCTAGTGTTCAGAAACTAAATGCGGATTGGGTAGGAGACACCGCATTTAGTTTCTGGACACTAGCTGCTGTCCAGAAACTAAATGCGGATTGGGTAGGGGAAACCGCATTTAGTTTCTGGACACCGGCTAGTGTCCAGTAACTAAATGCGGATTGGGTAGGGAAAACCGCATTTAGTTTCTGGACACTAGCTGCTGTCCAGAAACTAAATGCGGATTGGGTATGGGAAACCGCATTTAGTTTCTGGACACTAGCTGCTGTCCAGAAACTAAATGCGGATTGGGTATGGGAGACCGCATTTAGTTTCTGGACACCGGCTAGTGTTCAGAAACTAAATGCGGATTGGGTAGGAGAAACCGCATTTAGTTTCTGGACACTAGCTGCTGTCCAGAAACTAAATGCGGATTGGGTAGGGGAAACCGCATTTAGTTTCTGGACACCGGCTAGTGTCCAGTAACTAAATGCGGATTGGGTAGGGAAAACCGCATTTAGTTTCTGGACACTAGCTGCTGTCCAGAAACTAAATGCGGATTGGGTAGGGGAAACCGCATTTAGTTTCTGGACACCGGCTAGTGTCCAGTAACTAAATGCGGATTGGGTAATGGAAACCGCATTTAGTTTCAGGACACCGGCTAGTGTCCAGTAATTAAATGCGGATTGGGTATGGGAAACCGCATTTAGTTTCTGGACACTAGCTGCTGTCCAGAAACTAAATGCGGATTGGGTAGGGGAAACCGCATTTAGTTTCTGGACACCTTCTAGTGTCCAGAAACTAAATGCGGATTGGGTATGGGAAACCGCATTTAGTTTCTGGACACTAGCTGCTGTCCAGAAACTAAATGCGGATTGGGTAGGGGAAACCGCATTTAGTTTCTGGACACTAGCTGCTGTCCAGAAACTAAATGCGGATTGGGTAGGGGAAACCGCATTTAGTTTCTGGACACTAGCTGCTGTCCAGAAACTAAATGCGGATTGGGTGGGGAAACCGCATTTAGTTTCTGGACACCGGCTAGCGTCCAGTAACTAAAAGCGGATTGGGTGGGGAAACCGCATTTAGTTTCTGTACACTAGCTGCTGTCCAGAAACTAAATGCGGATTGGGTAGGGGAAACCGCATTTAGTTTCTGGACACTAGCTGCTGTCCAGAAACTAAATGCGGATTGGGTAGGGGAAACCGCATTTAGTTTCTGGACACTAGCTGCTGTCCAGAAACTAAATGCGGATTGGGTAGGGGAAACCGCATTTAGTTTCTGGACACTAGCTGCTGTCCAGAAACTAAATGCGGATTGGGTAGGGGAAACCGCATTTAGTTTCTGGACACTAGCTGCTGTCCAGAAACTAAATGCGGATTGGGTAGGGGAAACCGCATTTAGTTCCTGGACACTAGCTGCTGTCCAGAAACTAAATGCGGATTGGGTAGGGGAAACCGCATTTAGTTTCTGGACACTAGCTGCTGTCCAGAAACTAAATGCGGAATGGGTATGGGAAACCGCATTTAGTTTCTGGACACCGGCTAGTGTTCAGAAACTAAATGCGGATTGGGTAGGAGACACCGCATTTAGTTTACACTAGCTGCTGTCCAGAAACTAAATGCGGATTGGGTAGGGGAAACCGCATTTAGTTTCTGGACACCGGCTAGTGTCCAGTAACTAAATGCGGATTGGGTAGGGAAAACCGCATTTAGTTTCTGGACACTAGCTGCTGTCCAGAAACTAAATGCGGAATGGGTATGGGAAACCGCATTTAGTTTCTGGACACTAGCTGCTGTCCAGAAACTAAATGCGGATTGGGTAGGGGAAACCGCATTTAGTTTCTGGACACCGGCTAGTGTCCAGTAACTAAATGCGGATTGGGTAGGGAAAACCGCATTTAGTTTCTGGACACTAGCTGCTGTCCAGAAACTAAATGCGGATTGGGTATGGGAAACCGCATTTAGTTTCTGGACACTAGCTGCTGTCCAGAAACTAAATGCGGATTGGGTATGGGAGACCGCATTTAGTTTCTGGACACCGGCTAGTGTTCAGAAACTAAATGCGGATTGGGTAGGAGACACCGCATTTAGTTTCTGGACACTAGCTGCTGTCCAGAAACTAAATGCGGATTGGGTAGGGGAAACCGCATTTAGTTTCTGGACACCGGCTAGTGTCCAGTAACTAAATGCGGATTGGGTAGGGGAAACCGCATTTAGTTTCTGGACACTAGCTGCTGTCCAGAAACTAAATGCGGATTGGGTATGGGAAACCGCATTTAGTTTCTGGACACTAGCTGCTGTCCAGAAACTAAATGCGGATTGGGTAGGGGAAACCGCATTTAGTTTCTGGACAGCAGCTAGTGTCCAGAAACTAAATGCGGTTTTCCCTACCCAATCCGCATTTAGTTACTGGACACTAGCCGGTGTCCAGAAACTAAATGCGGTTTCCCCTACCCAATCCGCATTTAGTTTCTGGACACTAGCTGCTGTCCAGAAACTAAATGCGGATTGGGTATGGGAGACCGCATTTAGTTTCTGGACACCGGCTAGTGTTCAGAAACTAAATGCGGATTTTGTAGGAGAAACCGCATTTAGTTTCTGGACACTAGCTGCTGTCCAGAAACTAAATGCGGATTGGGTAGGGGAAACCGCATTTAGTTTCTGGACACCGGCTAGTGTCCAGTAACTAAATGCGGATTGGGTAGGGAAAACCGCATTTAGTTTCTGGACACTAGCTGCTGTCCAGAAACTAAATGCGGATTGGGTATGGGAAACCGCATTTAGTTTCTGGACACTAGCTGCTGTCCAGAAACTAAATGCGGATTGGGTAGGGGAAACCGCATTTAGTTTCTGGACACCGGCTAGTGTCCAGTAACTAAATGCGGATTGGGTAATGGAAACCGCATTTAGTTTCAGGACACCGGCTAGTGTCCAGTAATTAAATGCGGATTGGGTATGGGAAACCGCATTTAGTTTCTGGACACTAGCTGCTGTCCAGAAACTAAATGCGGATTGGGTAGGGGAAACCGCATTTAGTTTCTGGACACCTTCTAGTGTCCAGAAACTAAATGCGGATTGGGTATGGGAAACCGCATTTAGTTTCTGGACACTAGCTGCTGTCCAGAAACTAAATGCGGATTGGGTAGGGGAAACCGCATTTAGTTTCTGGACACTAGCTGCTGTCCAGAAACTAAATGCGGATTGGGTAGGGGAAACCGCATTTAGTTTCTGGACACTAGCTGCTGTCCAGAAACTAAATGCGGATTGGGTGGGGAAACCGCATTTAGTTTCTGGACACCGGCTAGCGTCCAGTAACTAAATGCGGATTGGGTGGGGAAACCGCATTTAGTTTCTGTACACTAGCTGCTGTCCAGAAACTAAATGCGGATTGGGTAGGGGAAACCGCATTTAGTTTCTGGACACTAGCTGCTGTCCAGAAACTAAATGCGGATTGGGTAGGGGAAACCGCATTTAGTTTCTGGACACCGGCTAGTGTCCAGTAATTAAATGCGGATTGGGTATGGGAAACCGCATTTAGTTTCTGGACACTAGCTGCTGTCCAGAAACTAAATGCGGATTGGGTAGGGGAAACCGCATTTAGTTTCTGGACACTAGCTGCTGTCCAGAAACTAAATGCGGATTGGGTAGGGGAAACCGCATTTAGTTTCTGGACACCGGCTAGCGTCCAGTAACTAAATGCGGATTGGGTGGGGAAACCGCATTTAGTTTCTGTACACTAGCTGCTGTCCAGAAACTAAATGCGGATTGGGTAGGGGAAACCGCATTTAGTTTCTGGACACTAGCTGCTGTCCAGAAACTAAATGCGGATTGGGTAGGGGAAACCGCATTTAGTTTCTGGACACCGGCTAGTGTCCAGTAACTAAATGCGGATTGGGTGGGGAAACCGCATTTAGTTTCTGGACACCGGCTAGCGTCCAGTAACTAAATGCGGATTGGGTGGGGAAACCGCATTTAGTTTCTGTACACTAGCTGCTGTCCAGAAACTAAATGCGGATTGGGTAGGGGAAACCGCATTTAGTTTCTGGACACTAGCTGCTGTCCAGAAACTAAATGCGGATTGGGTAGGGGAAACCGCATTTAGTTTCTGGACACCGGCTAGTGTCCAGTAACTAAATGCGGATTGGGTAGGGAAAACCGCATTTAGTTTCTGGACACTAGCTGCTGTCCAGAAACTAAATGCGGATTGGGTATGGGAAACCGCATTTAGTTTCTGGACACTAGCTGCTGTCCAGAAACTAAATGCGGATTGGGTAGGGGAAACCGCATTTAGTTTCTGGACACTAGCTGCTGTCCAGAAACTAAATGCGGATTGGGTGGGGAAACCGCATTTAGTTTCCGGACACCTTCTAGTGTCCAGAAACTAAATGCGGATTGGGTATGGGAAACCGCCTTTAGTTTCTGGACACTAGCTGCTGTCCAGAAACTAAATGCGGATTGGGTAGGGGAAACCGCATTTAGTTTCTGGACACTAGCTGCTGTCCAGAAACTAAATGCGGATTGGGTAGGGGAAACCGCATTTAGTTTCTGGACACTAGCTGCTGTCCAGAAACTAAATGCGGATTGGGTGGGGAAACCGCATTTAGTTTCTGGACACCGGCTAGCGTCCAGTAACTAAATGCGGATTGGGTGGGGAAACCGCATTTAGTTTCTGTACTCTAGCTGCTGTCCAGAAACTAAATGCGGATTGGGTAGGGGAAACCGCATTTAGTTTCTGGACACTAGCTGCTGTCCAGAAACTAAATGCGGATTGGGTAGGGGAAACCGCATTTAGTTTCTGGACACTAGCTGCTGTGCAGAAACTAAATGCGGATTGGGTAGGGTCGTAGGTACGCCTAGTTGGGCCGCTGTGGTAGTTGGAAGATGAGCCATGGAAAGGCTCCAAAATCCTTACTATACACTGTACATTTTTTTAGGTGAAAAATTCGATGTCGTCGGATCCACTCCAGTCTTTGGATTTCGTTAATACACATCTCAACACATAACCACAGGTGCGCACAGGTCGTAGGTACGCCTAGTTGGGCCGCTGTGGCAGTTGGAAGATGAGCCATGGAAAGGCTCCAAAATCCTTACTATACACTGTACATTTTTTTAGGTGAAAAATTCGATGTCGTCCGATCCACTCCAGTCTTTGGATTTCGTTAATACACATCTCAACACATAACCACAGGTGCGCACAGGTCGTAGGTACGCCTAGTTGGGCCGCTGTAGCAGTTGGAAGATGAGCCATGGAAAGGCTCCAAAATCCTTACTATACACTGTACATTTTTTTAGGTGAAAAATTCGATGTCGTCGGATCCACTCCAGTCTTTGGATTTCGTTAATACACATCTCAACACACAACCACAGGTGTGCACAGGTCGTAGGTACACCTAGTTGGGCCGCTGTGGTAGTTGGAAGATGAGTCATGGAAAGGCTCCAAAATCCTTACTATACACTGTACATTTTTTTAGGTGAAAAATTCGATGTCGTCGGATCCACTCCAGTCTTTAGATTTCGTTAATACACATCTCAACACATAACCACAGGTGTGCACAGGTCGTAGGTACGCCTAGTTGGGCCGCTGTAGCAGTTGGAAGATGAGCTATGGAAAGGCTCCAAAATCCTTACTATACACTGTACATTTTTTTAGGTGAAAAATTCGATGTCGTCGGATCCACTCCAGTCTTTGGATTTCGTTAATACACATCTCAACACATAGCTACAGGTGCGAGCAGGTCGTAGGTACGCCTAGTTCGGCCGCTGTGGCAGTTGGAAGATGAGCCATGGAAAGGCTCCAAAATCCTTACTGTACATTTTTTTAGGTGAAAAATTCGATGTCGTCGGATCCACTCCAGTCTTTGGATTTCGTTAATACACATCTCAACACATAGCTACAGGTGCGAGCAGGTCGTAGGTACGCCTAGTTGGGCCGCTGTGGCAGTTGGAAGAAGAGCCATGGAAAGGCTCTAAAATCCTTACTATACGCTGTACATTTTTTTAGGTGAAAAATTCGATGTCGTCGGATCCACTCCAGTCTTTGGATTTCGTTAATACACATCTCAACACATGACCATAGGTGCGCACAGGTCGTAGGTACGCCCAGTTGGGCCGCTGTGGCAGTTGGAAGATGAGTCATGGAAGGCTCCAAAATCCTTACTATACACTGTACATTTTTTTAGGTAAAAAATTCGATGTCGTCGGATCCACTCCAGTCTTTGGATTTCGTTAATAGACATCTCAACACATAACCACAGGTGCGCACAGGTCGTAGGTACGCCTAGTTGGGCCGCTGTGGCAGTTGGAAGAAGAGCCATGGCTCTAAAATCCTTACTATACACTTTACATTTTTTTAGGTGAAAAATTCGATGTTGTCGGATCCACTCCAGTCTTTGGATTTCGTTAATACACATCTCAACACATAACCACAGGCGCGCACAGGTCGTAGGTACGCCTAGTTGGGCCGCTGTGGCAGTTGGAAGAAGAGCCATGGAAAGGCTCTAAAATCCTTACTATACACTGTACATTTTTTTAGGTGAAAAATTCGATGTCGTCGGATCCACTCCAGTCTTTGGATTTCGTTAATACACATCTCAACACATAACCACAGGTGCGCAGAGGTCGTAGGTACGCATAGTTGGGCCGCTATGGCAGTTGGAAGATGAGCCATGGAAGGCTCCAAAATCCTTACTATACACTGTACATTTTTTTAGGTAAAAAATTCGATGTCGTCGGATCCACTCCAGTCTTTGGATTTCGTTAATAGACATCTCAACACATAACCACAGGTGCGCACAGGTCGTAGGTACGCCTAGTTGGGCCGCTGTGGCAGTTGGAAGAAGAGCCATGGAAAGGCTCTAAAATCCTTACTATACACTTTACATTTTTTTAGGTGAAAAATTCGATGTTGTCGGATCCACTCCAGTCTTTGGATTTCGTTAATACACATCTCAACACATAACCACAGGTGCGCACAGGTCGTAGGTACGCCTAGTTGGGCCGCTGTGGCAGTTGGAAGAAGAGCCATGGAAAGGCTCTAAAATCCTTACTATACGCTGTACATTTTTTTAGGTGAAAAATTCGATGTCGTCGGATCCACTCCAGTCTTTGGATTTCGTTAATACACATCTCAACACATGACCACAGGTGCGCACAGGTCGTAGGTACGCCCAGTTGGGCCGCTGTGGCAGTTGGAAGATGAGTCATGGAAGGCTCCAAAATCCTTACTATACACTGTACATTTTTTTAGGTAAAAAATTCGATGTCGTCGGAGCCACTCCAGTCTTTGGATTTCGTTAATAGACATCTCAACACATAACCACAGGTGCGCACAGGTCGTAGGTACGCCTAGTTGGGCCGCTGTGGCAGTTGGAAGAAGAGCCATGGAAAGGCTCTAAAATCCTTACTATACACTTTTATATTTTTTTAGGTGAAAAATTCGATGTTGTCGGATCCACTCCAGTCTTTGGATTTCGTTAATACACATCTCAACACATAACCACAGGTGCGCACAGGTCGTAGGTACGCCTAGTTGGGCCGCTGTGGCAGTTGGAAGAAGAGCCATGGAAAGGCTCTAAAATCCTTACTATACACTGTACATTTTTTTAGGTGAAAAATTCGATGTCGTCGGATCCACTCCAGTCTTTGGATTTCGTTAATACACATCTCAACACATAACCACAGGTGCGCAGAGGTCGTAGGTACGCATAGTTGGGCCGCTATGGCAGTTTACTATACACTGTACATTTTTTTAGGTGAAAAATTCGATGTCGTCGGATCCACTCCAGTCTTTGGATTTCGTTAATACACATCTCAACACATGACCACAGGTGCGCACAGGTCGTAGGTACGCCCAGTTGGGCCGCTGTGGCAGTTGGAAGATGAGTCATGGAAGGCTCCAAAATCCTTACTATACACTGTACATTTTTTTAGGTAAAAAATTCGATGTCGTCGGATCCACTCCAGTCTTTGGATTTCGTTAATAGACATCTCAACACATAACCACAGGTGCGCACAGGTCGTAGGTACGCCTAGTTGGGCCGCTGTGGCAGTTGGAAGAAGAGCCATGGAAAGGCTCTAAAATCCTTACTATACACTTTTACATTTTTTTAGGTGAAAAATTCGATGTTGTCGGATCCACTCCAGTCTTTGGATTTCGTTAATACACATCTCAACACATAACCACAGGTGCGCACAGGTCGTAGGTACGCCTAGTTGGGCCGCTGTGGCAGTTGGAAGAAGAGCCATGGAAAGGCTGTAAAATCCTTACTATACACTGTACATTTTTTTAGGTGAAAAATTCGATGTCGTCGGATCCACTCCAGTCTTTGGATTTCGTTAATACACATCTCAACACATAACCACAGGTGCGCAGAGGTCGTAGGTACGCATAGTTGGGCCGCTATGGCAGTTGGAAGATGAGCCATGGAAGGCTCCAAAATCCTTACTATACACTGTACATTTTTTTAGGTGAAAAATTCGATGTCGTCGGATCCACTCCAGTCTTTGGATTTCGTTAATAGACATCTCAACACATAACCACAGGTGCGCACAGGTCGTAGGTACGCATAGTTGGGCCGCTATGGCAGTTGGAAGATGAGCCATGGAAGGCTTCAAAATCCTTACTATACACTGTACATTTTTTTAGGTGAAAAATTCGATGTCGTCGGATCCACTCCAGTCTTTGGATTTCGTTAATAGACATCTCAACACATAACCACAGGTGCGCACAGGTCGTAGGTACGCCTAGTTGGGCCGCTGTGGCAGTTGGAAGAAGAGCCATGGAAAGGCTCTAAAATCCTTACTATACGCTGTACATTTTTTTAGGTGAAAAATTCGATGTCGTCGGATCCACTCCAGTCTTTGGATTTCGTTAATACACATCTCAACACATGACCACAGGTGCGCACAGGTCGTAGGTACGCCCAGTTGGGCCGCTGTGGCAGTTGGAAGATGAGTCATGGAAGGCTCCAAAATCCTTACTATACACTGTACATTTTTTTAGGTAAAAAATTCGATGTCGTCGGATCCACTCCAGTCTTTGGATTTCGTTAATAGACATCTCAACACATACCCACAGGTGCGCACAGGTCGTAGGTACGCCTAGTTGGGCCGCTGTGGCAGTTGGAAGAAGAGCCATGGAAAGGCTCTAAAATCCTTACTATACACTTTACATTTTTTTAGGTGAAAAATTCGATGTTGTCGGATCCACTCCAGTCTTTGGATTTCGTTAATACACATCTCAACACATAACCACAGGTGCGCACAGGTCGTAGGTACGCCTAGTTGGGCCGCTGTGGCAGTTGGAAGAAGAGCCATGGAAAGGCTCTAAAATCCTTACTATACACTGTACATTTTTTTAGGTGAAAAATTCGATGTCGTCGGATCCACTCCAGTCTTTGGATTTCGTTAATACACATCTCAACACATAACCACAGGTGCGCAGAGGTCGTAGGTACGCATAGTTGGGCCGCTATGGCAGTTTACTATACACTGTACATTTTTTTAGGTGAAAAATTCGATGTCGTCGGATCCACTCCAGTCTTTGGATTTCGTTAATACACATCTCAACACATGACCACAGGTGCGCACAGGTCGTAGGTACGCCCAGTTGGGCCGCTGTGGCAGTTGGAAGATGAGTCATGGAAGGCTCCAAAATCCTTACTATACACTGTACATTTTTTTAGGTAAAAAATTCGATGTCGTCGGATCCACTCCAGTCTTTGGATTTCGTTAATACACATCTCAACACATAACCACAGGTGCGCACAGGTCGTAGGTACGCCTAGTTGGGCCGCTGTGGCAGTTGGAAGAAGAGCCATGGAAAGGCTCTAAAATCCTTACTATACACTGTACATTTTTTTAGGTGAAAAATTCGATGTCGTCGGATCCACTCCAGTCTTTGGATTTCGTTAATACACATCTCAACACATAACCACAGGTGCGCAGAGGTCGTAGGTACGCCTAGTTGGGCCGCTATGGCAGTTGGAAGATGAGCCATGGAAGGCTCCAAAATCCTTACTATACACTGTACATTTTTTTAGGTGAAAAATTCGATGTCGTCGGATCCACTCCAGTCTTTGGATTTCGTTAATAGACATCTCAACACATAACCACAGGTGCGCACAGGTCGTAGGTACGCATAGTTGGGCCGCTATGGCAGTTGGAAGATGAGCCATGGAAGGCTTCAAAATCCTTACTATACACTGTACATTTTTTTAGGTGAAAAATTCGATGTCGTCGGATCCACTCCAGTCTTTGGATTTCGTTAATAGACATCTCAACACATAACCACAGGTGCGCACAGGTCGTAGGTACGCCTAGTTGGGCCGCTGTGGCAGTTGGAAGAAGAGCCATGGAAAGGCTCTAAAATCCTTACTATACGCTGTACATTTTTTTAGGTGAAAAATTCGATGTCGTCGGATCCACTCCAGTCTTTGGATTTCGTTAATACACATCTCAACACATGACCACAGGTGCGCACAGGTCGTAGGTACGCCCAGTTGGGCCGCTGTGGCAGTTGGAAGATGAGTCATGGAAGGCTCCAAAATCCTTACTATACACTGTACATTTTTTTAGGTAAAAAATTCGATGTCGTCGGATCCACTCCAGTCTTTGGATTTCGTTAATAGACATCTCAACACATAACCACAGGTGCGCACAGGTCGTAGGTACGCCTAGTTGGGCCGCTGTGGCAGTTGGAAGAAGAGCCATGGAAAGGCTCTAAAATCCTTACTATACACTTTTACATTTTTTTAGGTGAAAAATTCGATGTTGTCGGATCCACTCCAGTCTTTGGATTTCGTTAATACACATCTCAACACATAACCACAGGTGCGCACAGGTCGTAGGTACGCCTAGTTGGGCCGGTGTGGCAGTTGGAAGAAGAGCCATGGAAAGGCTATAAAATCCTTACTATACACTGTACATTTTTTTAGGTGAAAAATTCGATGTCGTCGGATCCACTCCAGTCTTTGGATATCGTTAATACACATCTCAACACATAACCACAGGTGCGCACAGGTCGTAGGTACGCCTAGTTGGGCCGCTGTGGCAGTTGGAAGAAGAGCCATGGAAAGGCTCCAAAATCCTTACTATACAGTGTACATTTTTTTAGGTGAAAAAATCGATGTCGTCGGATCCACTCCAGTCTTTGGATTTCGTTAACAGACATCTCAGCACATAACCACAGGTGCGCACAGGTCGTAGGTACGCCTAGTTGGGCCGCTGTGGCAGTTGGAAGAAGAGCCATGGAAAGGCTCTAAAATCCTTACTATACACTTTACATTTTTTTAGGTGAAAAATTCGATGTCGTCGGATCCACTCCAGTCTTTGGATATCGTTAATACACATCTCAACACATAACCACAGGTGCGCACAGGTCGTAGGTACGCCTAGTTGGGCCGCTGTGGCAGTTGGAAGAAGAGCCATGGAAAGGCTCCAAAATCCTTACTATACACTGTACATTTTTTTAGGTGAAAAATTCGATGTCGTCGGATCCACTCCAGTCTTTGGATTTCGTTAATAGACATCTCAACACATAACCACAGGTGCGCACAGGTCGTAGGTACGCCTAGTTGGGCCGCTGTGGCAGTTGGAAGAAGAGCCATGGAAAGGCTCCAAAATCCATACTATACACTGTACATTTTTTTAGGTGAACAATTCGATGTCGTCGGATCCACTCCAGTCTTTGGGTTTCGTTAATACACATCTCAACACATAACCACAGGTGCGCACAGGTCGTAGGTACGCCTAGTTGGGCCGCTGTGGCAGTTGGAAGAAGAGCCATGGAAAGGCTCCAAAATCCTTACTATACACTGTACATTTTTTTAGGTGAAAAATTCGATTCGTCGGATCCACTCTAGTCTTTGACATAACCACAGGTGTGCACAGGTCGTAGGTACGCCTAGTTGGGCCGCTGTGGCAGTTGGAAGATGAGCCATGGAAGGCTCCAAAATCCTTACACTGTACATTTTTTTAGGTGAAAAATTCGATGTCGTCGGATCCACTCCAGTCTTTGGATTTCGTTAATACACGTCTCAACACATAACCACAGGTGCGCACAGGTCGTAGGTACGCATAGTTGGGCCGCTATGGCAGTTGGAAGATGAGCCATGGAAGGCTCCAAAATCCTTACACTGTACATTTTTTTAGGTGAAAAATTCGATGTCGTCGGATCGACTCCAGTCTTTGGATTTCGATAATACACATCTCAACACATAACCACAGGTGCGCACAGGTCGTTGGTACGCCCAGTTGGGCCGCTGTGGCAGTTGGAAGAAGAGCCATGGAAAGGCTCCAAAATCCTTACTATACACTGAACATTTTTTTAGGTGAAAAATTCGATGTCGTCGGATCCACTCCAGTCTTTGGATTTCGTTAATACACATCTCAACACATAAGCACAGGTGCGCACAGGTCGTAGGTACGCCTAGTTGGGCCGCTGTGGCAGTTGGAAGATGAGCCATAGAAAGGCTCCAAAATCCTTACTATACACTGTACATTTTTTTAGGTGAAAAATTCGATGTCGTCGGATCCACTCCAGTCTTTGGATTTCGTTAATACACATCTCAACACATAAGCACAGGTGCGCACAGGTCGTAGGTACGCCTAGTTGGGCCGCTGTGGCAGTTGGAAGATGAGCCATAGAAAGGCTCCAAAATCCTTACTATACACTGTACATTTTTTTAGGTGAAAAATTCGATGTCGTCGGATCCACTCCAGTCTTTGGATTTCGTTAATACACATTTCAACACATAACCACAGGTGTGCACAGGTCGTAGGTACGCCTAGTTGGGCCGCTGTGGCAGTTGGAAGATGAGCCATGCAAAGGCTCCAAAATCCTTACTATACACTGTACATTTTTTTAGGTGAAAAAATCGATGTCGTCGGATCCACTCCAGTCTTTGGATTTCGTTAATACACATCTCAACACATAACCACAGGTGTGCACAAGTCGTAGGTACGCCTAGTTGGGCCGCTGTGGCAGTTGGAAGATGAGCCATGGAAAGGCTCCAAAATCCTTACTATAACTGTACATTTTTTTAGGTGAAAAATTCGATGTCGTCGGATCCACTCCAGTCTTTGGATTTCGTTAATACACATCTCAACACATAACCACAGGTGTGCACAGGTCGTAGGTACGCCTAGTTGGGCCGCTGTGGCAGTTGGAAGATGAGCCATGGAAAGGCTCCAAAATCCTTACTATACACTGTACATTTTTTTAGGTGAAAAATTCGATGTCGTCGGATCCACTCCAGTCTTTGGATTTCGTTAATACACATCTCAACACATAACCACAGGTGTGCACAGGTCGTAGGTACGCCTAGTTGGGTCGCTGTGGCAGTTGGAAGATGAGCCATGGAAAGGCTCCAAAATCCTTACTATACACTGTACATTTTTTTAGGTGAAAAATTCGATGTCGTCGGATCCACTCCAGTCTTTGGATTTCGTTAATACACATCTCATCACATAACCACAGGTGTGCACAAGTCGTAGGTACGCCTAGTTGGGCCGCTGTGGCAGTTGGAAGATGAGCCATGGAAAGGCTCCAAAATCCTTACTATACACTGTACATTTTTTTAGGTGAAAAATTCGATGTCGTCGGATCCACTCCAGTCTTTGGATTTCGTTAATACACATCTCAACACATAACCACAGGTGTGCACAGGTCGTAGGTACGCCTAGTTGGGCCGCTGTGGCAGTTGGAAGATGAGCCATGGAAAGGCTCCAAAATCCTTACTATACACTGTACATTTTTTTAGGTGAAAAATTCGATGTCGTCGGATCCACTCCAGTCTTTGGATTTCGTTAATACACATCTCAACACACAACCACAGGTGTGCACAGGTCGTAGGTACGCCTAGTTGGGCCGCTGTGGCAGTTGGAAGATGAGCCATGGAAAGGCTCCAAAATCCTTACTATACACTGTACATTTTTTTAGGTGAAAAATTCGATGTCGTCGGATCCACTCCAGTCTTTGGATTTCGTTAATACACATCTCAACACATAACCACAGGTGTGCACAGGTCGTAGGTACGCCTAGTTGGGCCGCTGTGGCAGTTGGAAGATGAGCCATGGAAAGGCTCCAAAATCCTTACTATACACTGTACATTTTTTTAGGTGAAAAATTCGATGTCGTCGGATCCACTCCAGTCTTTGGATTTCGTTAATACACATCTCAACACATAACCACAGATGTGCACAGGTCGTGGGTACGCCTAGTTGGGCCGCTGTGGCAGTTGGAAGATGAGCTATGGAAAGGCTCCAAAATCCTTACTATACACTGTACATTTTTTTAGGTGAAAAATTCGATGTCGTCGGATCCACTCCAGTCTTTGGATTTCGTTAATACACATCTCAACACATAACCACAGGTGTGCACAGGTCGTAGGTACGCCTAGTTGGGCCGCTGTGGTAGTTGGAAGATGAGCCATGGAAAGGCTCCAAAATCCTTACTATACACTGTACATTTTTTTAGGTGAAAAAATCGATGTCGTCGGATCCACTCCAGTCTTTGGATTTCGTTAATACACATCTCAACACATAACCACAGGTGTGCACAGGTCGTAGGTACGCCTAGTTGGGCCGCTGTGGCAGTTGGAAGATGAGCTATGGAAAGGCTCCAAAATAATTACTATACACTGTACATCTTTTTAGGTGAAAAATTCGATGTCGTCGGATCCACTCCAGTCTTTGGATTTCGTTAATACACATCTCAACACATACCACAGGTGTGCACAGGTCGTAGGTACGCCTATTTGGGCCGCTGTGGCAGTTGGAAGATGAGCCATGGAAAGGCTCCAAAATCCTTACTATACACTGTACATTTTTTTAGGTGAAAAATTCGATGTCGTCGGATCCACTCCAGTCTTTGGATTTCGTTAATACACATCTCAACACATAACCACAGTTGTGCACAGGTCGTAGGTACGCCTATTTGGGCCGCTGTGGCAGTTGGAAGATGAGCCATGGAAAGGCTCCAAAATCCTTACTATACACTGTACATTTATTTAGGTGAAAAATTCGATGTCGTCGGATCCACTCCAGTCTTTGGATTTCGTTAATACACATCTCAACACATAACCACAGGTGTGCACAGGTCGTGGGTACGCCTAGTTGGGCCGCTGTGGTAGTTGGAAGATGAGCCATGGAAAGGCTCCAAAATCCACTGTACATTTTTTTAGGTGAAAAAATCGATGTCGTCGGATCCACTCCAGTCTTTGGATTTCGTTAATACACATCTCAACACATAACCACAGGTGCGCACAGGTCGTAGGTACGCCTAGTTGGGCCGCTGTAGCAGTTGGACGATGAGCCATGGAAAGGCTCCAAAATCCTTACTATACACTGTACATTTTTTTAGGTGAAAAATTCGATGTCGTCCGATCCACTCCAGTCTTTGGATTTCGTTAATACACATCTCAACACATAACCACAGGTGTGCACAGGTCGTAGGTACGCCTAGTTGGGCCGCTGTAGCAGTTGGAAGATGAGCTATGGAAAGGCTCCAAAATCCTTACTATACACTGTACATTTTTTTAGGTGAAAAATTCGATGTCGTCGGATCCACTCCAGTCTTTGGATTTCGTTAATACACATCTCAACACATAACCACAGGTGTGCACAGGTCGTAGGTACGCCTAGTTGGGCCGCTGTGGTAGTTGGAAGATGAGCCATGGAAAGGCTCCAAAATCCTTACTATACACTGTACATTTTTTTAGGTGAAAAATTCGATGTCGTCGGATCCACTCCAGTCTTTGGATTTCGTTAATACACATCTCAACACATAACCACAGGTGTGCACAGGTCGTAGGTACGCCTAGTTGGGCCGCTGTGGTAGTTGGAAGATGAGCCATGGAAAGGCTCCAAAATCCTTACTATACACTGTACATTTTTTTAGGTGAAAAAATCGATGTCGTCGGATCCACTCCAGTCTTTGGATTTCGTTAATACACATCTCAACACATAACCACAGGTGCGCACAGGTCGTAGGTACGCCTAGTTGGGCCGCTGTAGCAGTTGGACGATGAGCCATGGAAAGGCTCCAAAATCCTTACTATACACTGTACATTTTTTTAGGTGAAAAATTCGATGTCGTCGGATCCACTCCAGTCTTTGGATTTCGTTAATACACATCTCAACACATAACCACAGGTGTGCACAGGTCGTAGGTACGCCTAGTTGGGCCGCTGTGGTAGTTGGAAGATGAGCCATGGAAAGGCTCCAAAATCCTTACTATACACTGTACATTTTTTTAGGTGAAAAAATCGATGTCGTCGGATCCACTCCAGTCTTTGGATTTCGTTAATACACATCTCAACACATAACCACAGGTGCGCACAGGTCGTAGGTACGCCTAGTTGGGCCGCTGTAGCAGTTGGACGATGAGCCATGGAAAGGCTCCAAAATCCTTACTATACACTGTACATTTTTTTAGGTGAAAAATTCGATGTCGTCCGATCCACTCCAGTCTTTGGATTTCGTTAATACACATCTCAACACATAACCACAGGTGTGCACAGGTCGTAGGTACGCCTAGTTGGGCCGCTGTAGCAGTTGGAAGATGAGCTATGGAAAGGCTCCAAAATCCTTACTATACACTGTACATTTTTTTAGGTGAAAAATTCGATGTCGTCGGATCCACTCCAGTCTTCGGATTTCGTTAATACACATCTCAACACATAACCACAGGTGTGCACAGGTCGTAGGTACGCCTAGTTGGGCCGCTGTGGTAGTTGGAAGATGAGCCATGGAAAGGCTCCAAAATCCTTACTATACACTGTACATTTTTTTAGGTGAAAAATTCGATGTCGTCGGATCCACTCCAGTCTTTGGATTTCGTTAATACACATCTCAACACATAACCACAGGTGTGCACAGGTCGTGGGTACACCTAGTTGGGCCGCTGTGGCAGTTGGAAGATGAGCTATGGAAAGGCTCCAAAATCCTTACTATACACTGTACATTTTTTTAGATGAAAAATTCGATGTCGTCGGATCCACTCCAGTCTTTGGATTTCGTTAATACACATCTCAACACATAACCACAGGTGTGCACAGGTCGTAGGTACGCCTAGTTGGGCCGCTGTGGTAGTTGGAAGATGAGCCATGGAAAGGCTCCAAAATCCTTACTATACACTGTACATTTTTTTAGGTGAAAAATTCGATGTCGTCGGATCCACTCCAGTCTTTGGATTTCGTTAATACACATCTCAACACATAACCACAGGTGTGCACAGGTCGTAGGTACGCCTAGTTGGGCCGCTGTGGTAGTTGGAAGATGAGCCATGGAAAGGCTCCAAAATCCTTACTATACACTGTACATTTTTTTAGGTGAAAAATTCGATGTCGTCGGATCCACTCCAGTCTTTGGATTTCGTTAATACACATCTCAACACATAACCACAGGTGTGCACAGGTCGTAGGTACGCCTAGTTGGGCCGCTGTAGCAGTTGGAAGATGAGCCATGGAAAGGCTCCAAAATCCTTACTATACACTGTACATTTTTTTAGGTGAAAAATTCGATGTCGTCGGATCCACTCCAGTCTTTGGATTTCGTTAATACACATCTCAACACATAACCACAGGTGTGCACAGGTCGTAGGTACGCCTAGTTGGGCCGCTGTAGCAGTTGGAAGATGAGCCATGGAAAGGCTCCAAAATCCTTACTATACACTGTACATTTTTTTAGGTGAAAAATTCGATGTCGTCGGATCCACTCCAGTCTTTGGATTTCGTTAATACACATCTCAACACATAACCACAGGTGTGCACAGGTCGTAGGTACGCCTAGTTGGGCCGCTGTAGCAGTTGGAAGATGAGCCATGGAAAGGCTCCAAAATCCTTACTATACACTGTACATTTTTTTAGGTGAAAAATTCGATGTCGTCGGATCCACTCCAGTCTTTGGATTTCGTTAATACACATCTCAACACATAACCACAGGTGTGCACAGGTCGTAGGTACGCCTAGTTGGGCCGCTGTGGTAGTTGGAAGATGAGCCATGGAAAGGCTCCAAAATCCTTACTATACACTGTACATTTTTTTAGGTGAAAAATTCGATGTCGTCGGATCCACTCCAGTCTTTGGATTTCGTTAATACACATCTCAACACATAACCACAGGTGTGCACAGGTCGTGGGTACGCCTAGTTGGGCCGCTGTGGCAGTTGGAAGATGAGCTATGGAAAGGCTCCAAAATCCTTACTATACACTGTACATTTTTTTAGGTGAAAAATTCGATGTCGTCGGATCCACTCCAGTCTTTGGATTTCGTTAATACACATCTCAACACATAACCACAGGTGTGCACAGGTCGTAGGTACGCCTAGTTGGGCCGCTGTGGTAGTTGGAAGATGATCTATGGAAAGGCTCCAAAATCCTTACTATACACTGTACATTTTTTTAGGTGAAAAATTCGATGTCGTCGGATCCACTCCAGTCTTTGGATTTCGTTAATACACATCTCAACACATAACCACAGGTGTGCACAGGTCGTGGGTACGCCTAGTTGGGCCGCTGTGGTAGTTGGAAGATGAGCCATGGAAAGGCTCCAAAATCCTTACTGTACATTTTTTTAGGTGAAAAATTCGATGTCGTCGGATCCACTCCAGTCTTTGGATTTCGTTAATACACATCTCAACACATAACCACAGGTATGCACAGGTCGTAGGTACGCCTAGTTGGGCCGCTGTGGTAGTTGGAAGATGAGCCATGGAAAGGCTCCAAAATCCTTACTATACACTGTACATTTTTTTAGGTGAAAAATTCGATGTCGTCGGATACACTCCAGTCTTTGGATTTCGTTAATACACATCTCAACACATAACCACAGGTGTGCACAGGTCGTAGGTACGCCTAGTTGGGCCGCTGTAGCAGTTGGAAGATGAGCCATGGAAAGGCTCCAAAATCCTTACTATACACTGTACATTTTTTTAGGTGAAAAATTCGATGTCGTCGGATCCACTCCAGTCTTTGGATTTCGTTAATACACATCTCAACACATAACCACAGGTGTGCACAGGTCGTAGGTACGCCTAGTTGGGCCGCTGTAGCAGTTGGAAGATGAGCTATGGAAAGGCTCCAAAATCCTTACTATACACTGTACATTTTTTTAGGTGAAAAATTCGATGTCGTCGGATCCACTCCAGTCTTTGGATTTCGTTAATACACATCTCAACACATAACCACAGGTGTGCACAGGTCGTAGGTACGCCTAGTTGGGCCGCTGTGGTAGTTGGAAGATGAGCCATGGAAAGGCTCCAAAATCCTTACTATACACTGTACATTTTTTTAGGTGAAAAATTCGATGTCGTCGGATACACTCCAGTCTTTGGATTTCGTTAATACACATCTCAACACATAACCACAGGTGTGCACAGGTCGTAGGTACGCCTAGTTGGGCCGCTGTAGCAGTTGGAAGATGAGCCATGGAAAGGCTCCAAAATCCTTACTATACACTGTACATTTTTTTAGGTGAAAAATTCGATGTCGTCGGATCCACTCCAGTCTTTGGATTTCGTTAATACACATCTCAACACATAACCACAGGTGTGCACGGGTCGTAGGTACGCCTAGTTGGGCCGCTGTGGTAGTTGGAAGATGAGCCATGGAAAGGCTCCAAAATCCTTACTATACACTGTACATTTTTTTAGGTGAAAAATTCGATGTCGTCGGATCCACTCCAGTCTTTGGATTTCGTTAATACACATCTCAACACATAACCACAGGTGTGCACAGGTCGTAGGTACGCCTAGTTGGGCCGCTGTAGCAGTTGGAAGATGAGCCATGGAAAGGCTCCAAAATCCTTACTATACACTGTACATTTTTTTAGGTGAAAAATTCGATGTCGTCGGATCCACTCCAGTCTTTGGATTTCGTTAATACACATCTCAACACATAACCACAGGTGCGCAAAGGTCGTAGGTACGCCTAGTTGGGCCGCTGTGGTAGTTGGAAGATGAGCCATGGAAAGGCTCCAAAATCCTTACTATACACTGTACGCCTAGTTGGGCCGCTGTGGTAGTTGGAAGATGAGCCATGGAAAGGCTCCAAAATCCTTACTATACACTGTACATTTTTTTAGGTGAAAAATTCGATGTCGTCGGATACACTCCAGTCTTTGGATTTCGTTAATACACATCTCAACACATAACCACAGGTGTGCACAGGTCGTAGGTACGCCTAGTTGGGCCGCTGTAGCAGTTGGAAGATGAGCCATGGAAAGGCTCCAAAATCCTTACTATACACTGTACATTTTTTTAGGTGAAAAATTCGATGTCGTCGGATCCACTCCAGTCTTTGGATTTCGTTAATACACATCTCAACACATAACCACAGGTGTGCACAGGTCGTAGGTACGCCTAGTTGGGCCGCTGTAGCAGTTGGAAGATGAGCTATGGAAAGGCTCCAAAATCCTTACTATACACTGTACATTTTTTTAGGTGAAAAATTCGATGTCGTCGGATCCACTCCAGTCTTTGGATTTCGTTAATACACATCTCAACACATAACCACAGGTGTGCACAGGTCGTAGGTACGCCTAGTTGGGCCGCTGTGGTAGTTGGAAGATGAGCCATGGAAAGGCTCCAAAATCCTTACTATACACTGTACATTTTTTTAGGTGAAAAATTCGATGTCGTCGGATACACTCCAGTCTTTGGATTTCGTTAATACACATCTCAACACATAACCACAGGTGTGCACACGTCGTAGGTACGCCTAGTTGGGCCGCTGTAGCAGTTGGAAGATGAGCCATGGAAAGGCTCCAAAATCCTTACTATACACTGTACATTTTTTTAGGTGAAAAATTCGATGTCGTCGGATCCACTCCAGTCTTTGGATTTCGTTAATACACATCTCAACACATAACCACAGGTGTGCACGGGTCGTAGGTACGCCTAGTTGGGCCGCTGTGGTAGTTGGAAGATGAGCCATGGAAAGGCTCCAAAATCCTTACTATACACTGTACATTTTTTTAGGTGAAAAATTCGATGTCGTCGGATCCACTCCAGTCTTTGGATTTCGTTAATACACATCTCAACACATAACCACAGGTGTGCACAGGTCGTGGGTACGCCTAGTTGGGCCGCTGTGGCAGTTGGAAGATGAGCTATGGAAAGGCTCCAAAATCCTTACTATACACTGTACATTTTTTTATTTGAAAAATTCGATGTCGTCGGATCCACTCCAGTCTTTGGATTTCGTTAATACACATCTCAACACATAACCACAGGTGTGCACAGGTCGTAGGTACGCCTAGTTGGGCCGCTGTAGCAGTTGGAAGATGAGCTATGGAAAGGCTCCAAAATCCTTACTATACACTGTACATTTTTTTAGGTGAAAAATTCGATGTCGTCGGATCCACTCCAGTCTTTGGATTTCGTTAATACACATCTCAACACATAACCACAGGTGTGCACAGGTCGTAGGTACGCCTAGTTGGGCCGCTGTGGTAGTTGGAAGATGAGCCATGGAAAGGCTCCAAAATCCTTACTATACACTGTACATTTTTTTAGGTGAAAAATTCGATGTCGTCCGATCCACTCCAGTCTTTGGATTTCGTTAATACACATCTCAACACATAACCACAGGTGTGCACATTTCGTGGGTACGCCTAGTTGGGCCGCTGTGGCAGTTGGAAGATGAGCTATGGAAAGGCTCCAAAATCCTTACTATACACTGTACATTTTTTTAGGTGAAAAATTCGATGTCGTCGGATCCACTCCAGTCTTTGGATTTCGTTAATACACATCTCAACACATAACCACAGGTGTGCACAGGTCGTAGGTACGCCTAGTTGGGCCGCTGTAGCATTTGGAAGATGAGCCATGGAAAGGCTCCAAAATCCTTACTATACACTGTACATTTTTTTAGGTGAAAAATTCGATGTCGTCGGATCCACTCCAGTCTTTGGATTTCGTTAATACACATCTCAACACATAACCACAGGTGTGCACAGGTCGTGGGTACGCCTAGTTGGGCCGCTGTGGCAGTTGGAAGATGAGCTATGGAAAGGCTCCAAAATCCTTACTATACACTGTACATTTTTTTAGGTGAAAAATTCGATGTCGTCGGATCCACTCCAGTCTTTGGATATCGTTAATACACATCTCAACACATAACCACAGGTGTGCACAGGTCGTGGGTACGCCTAGTTGGGCCGCTGTGGTAGTTGGAAGATGAGCCATGGAAAGGCTCCAAAATCCTTACTATACACTGTACATTTTTTTAGGTGAAAAATTCGATGTCGTCGGATCCACTCCAGTCTTTGGATTTCGTTAATACACATCTCAACACATAACCACAGGTGTGCACAGGTCGTAGGTACGCCTAGTTGGGCCGCTGTAGCAGTTGGAAGATGAGCTATGGAAAGGCTCCAAAATCCTTACTATACACTGTACATTTTTTTAGGTGAAAAATTCGATGTCGTCCGATCCACTCCAGTCTTTGGATTTCGTTAATACACATCTCAACACATAACCACAGGTGTGCACAGGTCGTAGGTACGCCTAGTTGGGCCGCTGTAGCAGTTGGAAGATGAGCCATGGAAAGGCTCCAAAATCCTTACTATACACTGTACATTTTTTTAGGTGAAAAATTCGATGTCGTCGGATCCACTCCAGTCTTTGGATTTCGTTAATACACATCTCAACACATAACCACAGGTGTGCACAGGTCGTAGGTACGCCTAGTTGGGCCGCTGTAGCAGTTGGAAGATGAGCCATGGAAAGGCTCCAAAATCCTTACTATACACTGTACATTTTTTTAGGTGAAAAATTCGATGTCGTCGGATCCACTCCAGTCTTTGGATTTCGTTAATACACATCTCAACACATAACCACAGGTGTGCACAGGTCGTAGGTACGCCTAGTTGGGCCGCTGTAGCAGTTGGAAGATGAGCCATGGAAAGGCTCCAAAATCCTTACTATACACTGTACATTTTTTTAGGTGAAAAATTCGATGTCGTTCGATCCACTCCAGTCTTTGGATTTCGTTAATACACATCTCAACACATAACCACAGGTGTGCACAGGTCGTAGGTACGCCTAGTTGGGCCGCTGTGGTAGTTGGAAGATGAGCCATGGAAAGGCTCCAAAATCCTTACTATACACTGTACATTTTTTTAGGTGAAAAATTCGATGTCGTCGGATCCACTCCAGTCTTTGGATTTCGTTAATACACATCTCAACACATAACCACAGGTGTGCACAGGTCGTAGGTACGCCTAGTTGGGCCGCTGTAGCAGTTGGAAGATGAGCTATGGAAAGGCTCCAAAATCCTTACTATACACTGTACATTTTTTTAGGTGAAAAATTCGATGTCGTCGGATCCACTCCAGTCTTTGGATTTCGTTAATACACATCTCAACACATAACCACAGGTGTGCACAGGTCGTGGGTACGCCTAGTTGGGCCGCTGTGGTAGTTGGAAGATGAGCCATGGAAAGGCTCCAAAATCCTTTCTATACACTGTACATTTTTTTAGGTGAAAAATTCGATGTCGTCGGATCCACTCCAGTCTTTGGATTTCGTTAATACACATCTCAACACATAACCACAGGTGTGCACAGGTCGTAGGTACGCCTAGTTGGGCCGCTGTGGTAGTTGGAAGATGAGCCATGGAAAGGCTCCAAAATCCTTACTATACACTGTACATTTTTTTAGGTGAAAAATTCGATGTCGTCGGATCCACTCCAGTCTTTGGATTTCGTTAATACACATCTCAACACATAACCACAGGTGTGCACAGGTCGTAGGTACGCCTAGTTGGGGCCGCTGTGGTAGTTGGAAGATGAGCCATGGAAAGGCTCCAAAATCCTTACTATACACTGTACATTTTTTTAGGTGAAAAATTCGATGTCGTGCGATCCACTCCAGTCTTTGGATTTCGTTAATACACATCTCAACACATAACCACAGGTGTGCACAGGTCGTGGGTACGCCTAGTTGGGCCGCTGTGGTAGTTGGAAGATGAGCCATGGAAAGGCTCCAAAATCCTTTCTATACACTGTACATTTTTTTAGGTGAAAAATTCGATGTCGTCGGATCCACTCCAGTCTTTGGATTTCGTTAATACACATCTCAACACATAACCACAGGTGTGCACAGGTCGTAGGTACGCCTAGTTGGGCCGCTGTGGTAGTTGGAAGATGAGCTATGGAAAGGCTCCAAAATCCTTACTATACACTGTACATTTTTTTAGGTGAAAAATTCGATGTCGTCGGATCCACTCCAGTCTTTGGATTTCGTTAATACACATCTCAACACATAACCACAGGTGTGCACAGGTCGTAGGTACGCCTAGTTGGGCCGCTGTGGTAGTTGGAAGATGAGCCATGGAAAGGCTCCAAAATCCTTACTATACACTGTACATTTTTTTAGGTGAAAAATTCGATGTCGTGCGATCCACTCCAGTCTTTGGATTTCGTTAATACACATCTCAACACATAACCACAGGTGTGCACAGGTCGTAGGTACGCCTAGTTGGGCCGCTGTGGTAGTTGGAAGATGAGCCATGGAAAGGCTCCAAAATCCTTACTATACACTGTACATTTTTTTAGGTGAAAAATTCGATGTCGTCGGATCCACTCCAGTCTTTGGATTTCGTTAATACACATCTCAACACATAACCACAGATGTGCACAGGTCGTAGGTACGCCTAGTTGGGCCGCTGTAGCAGTTGGAAGATGAGCCATGGAAAGGCTCCAAAATCCTTACTATACACTGTACATTTTTTTAGGTGAAAAATTCGATGTCGTCGGATCCACTCCAGTCTTTGGATTTCGTTAATACACATCTCAACACATAACCACAGGTGTGCACAGGTCGTGGGTACGCCTAGTTGGGCCGCTGTGGCAGTTGGAAGATGAGCTATGGAAAGGCTCCAAACTCCTTACTATACACTGTACATTTTTTTAGGTGAAAAATTCGATGTCGTCGGATCCACTCCAGTCTTTGGATTTCGTTAATACACATCGCAACACATAACCACAGGTGTGCACAGGTCGTAGGTACGCCTAGTTGGGCCGCTGTGGTAGTTGGAAGATGAGCCATGGAAAGGCTCCAAAATCCTTACTATACACTGTACATTTTTTTAGGTGAAAAATTCGATGTCGTCGGATCCACTCCAGTCTTTGGATTTCGTTAATACACATCTCAACACATAACCACAGGTGTGCACAGGTCGTAGGTACGCCTAGTTGGGCCGCTGTAGCAGTTGGAAGATGAGCCATGGAAAGGCTCCAAAATCCTTACTATACACTGTACATTTTTTTAGGTGAAAAATTCGATGTCGTCGGATCCACTCCAGTCTTTGGATTTCGTTAATACACATCTCAACACATAACCACAGGTGTGCACAGGTCGTAGGTACGCCTAGTTGGGCCGCTGTAGCAGTTGGAAGATGAGCCATGGAAAGGCTCCAAAATCCTTACTATACACTGTACATTTTTTTAGGTGAAAAATTCGATGTCGTCGGATCCACTCCAGTCTTTGGATTTCGTTAATACACATCTCAACACATAACCACAGGTGTGCACAGGTCGTAGGTACGCATAGTTGGGCCGCTGTAGCAGTTGGAAGATGAGCCATGGAAAGGCTCCAAAATCCTTACTATACACTGTACATTTTTTTATGTGAAAAATTCGATGTCGTCGGATCCACTCCAGTCTTTGGATTTCGTTAATACACATCTCAACACATAACCACAGGTGTGCACAGGTCGTGGGTACGCCTAGTTGGGCCGCTGTAGCAGTTGGAAGATGAGCTATGGAAAGGCTCCAAACTCCTTACTATACACTGTACATTTTTTTAGGTGAAAAATTCGATGTCGTCGGATCCACTCCAGTCTTTGGATTTCGTTAATACACATCGCAACACATAACCACAGGTGTGCACAGGTCGTAGGTACGCCTAGTTGGGCCGCTGTGGTAGTTGGAAGATGAGCCATGGAAAGGCTCCAAAATCCTTACTATACACTGTACATTTTTTTAGGTGAAAAATTCGATGTCGTCGGATCCACTCCAGTCTTTGGGTTTCGTTAATACACATCTCAACACATAACCACAGGTGTGCACAGGTCGTAGGTACGCCTAGTTGGGCCGCTGTGGTAGTTGGAAGATGAGCCATGGAAAGGCTCCAAAATCCTTACTATACACTGTACATTTTTTTAGGTGAAAAATTCAATGTCGTCGGATCCACTCCAGTCTTTGGATTTCGTTAATACACATCTCAACACATAACCACAGGTGTGCACAGGTCGTGGGTACGCCTAGTTGGGCCGCTGTGGTAGTTGGAAGATGAGCCATGGAAAGGCTCCAAAATCCTTACTATACACTGTACATTTTTTTAGGTGAAAAATTCGATGTCGTCCGATCCACTCCAGTCTTTGGATTTCGTTAATACACATCTCAACACATAACCACAGGTGTGCACAGGTCGTGGGTACGCCTAGTTGGGCCGCTGTGGCAGTTGGAAGATGAGCTATGGAAAGGCTCCAAAATCCTTACTATACACTGTACATTTTTTTAGGTGAAAAATTCGATGTCGTCGGATCCACTCCAGTCTTTGGATTTCGTTAATACACATCTCAACACATAACCACAGGTGTGCACAGGTCGTAGGTACGCCTAGTTGGGCCGCTGTGGTAGTTGGAAGATGAGCCATGGAAAGGCTCCAAAATCCTTACTATACACTGTACATTTTTTTAGGTGAAAAATTCGATGTCGTCCGATCCACTCCAGTCTTTGGATTTCGTTAATACACATCTCAACACATAACCACAGGTGTGCACAGGTCGTAGGTACGCCTAGTTGTGCCGCTGTAGCAGTTGGAAGATGAGCCATGGAAAGGCTCCAAAATCCTTACTATACACTGTACATTTTTTTAGGTGAAAAATTCGATGTCGTCGGATCCACTCCAGTCTTTGGATTTCGTTAATACACATCTCAACACATAACCACAGGTGTGCACAGGTCGTGGGTACGCCTAGTTGGGCCGCTGTGGCAGTTGGAAGATGAGCTATGGAAAGGCTCCAAAATCCTTACTATACACTGTACATTTTTTTAGGTGAAAAATTCGATGTCGTCGGATCCACTCCAGTCTTTGGATTTCGTTAATACACATCTCAACACATAACCACAGGTGTGCACAGGTCGTAGGTACGCCTAGTTGGGCCGCTGTGGTAGTTGGAAGATGAGCCATGGAAAGGCTCCAAAATCCTTACTATACACTGTACATTTTTTTAGGTGAAAAATTCGATGTCGTCGGATCCACTCCAGTCTTTGGATTTCGTTAATACACATCTCAACACATAACCACAGGTGTGCACAGGTCGTAGGTACGCCTAGTTGGGCCGCTGTGGTAGTTGGAAGATGAGCCATGGAAAGGCTCCAAAATCCTTACTATACACTGTACATTTTTTTAGGTGAAAAATTCGATGTCGTCGGATCCACTCCAGTCTTTGGATTTCGTTAATACACATCTCAACACATAACCACAGGTGTGCACAGGTCGTAGGTACGCCTAGTTGGGCCGCTGTGGTAGTTGGAAGATGAGCTATGGAAAGGCTCCAAAATCCTTACTATACACTGTACATTTTTTTAGGTGAAAAATTCGATGTCGTCGGATCCACTCCAGTCTTTGGATTTCGTTAATACAAATCTCAACACAAAACCACAGGTGTGCACAGGTCGTAGGTATGCCTAGTTGGGCCGCTGTAGCAGTTGGAAGATGAGCCATGGAAAGGCTCCAAAATCCTTACTATACACTGTACATTTTTTTAGGTGAAAAATTCGATGTCGTCCGATCCACTCCAGTCTTTGGATTTCGTTAATACACATCTCAACACATAACCACAGGTGTGCACAGGTCGTAGGTACGCCTAGTTGGGCCGCTGTGGTAGTTGGAAGATGAGCTATGGAAAGGCTCCAAAATCCTTACTATACACTGTACATTTTTTTAGGTGAAAAATTCGATGTCGTCGGATCCACTCCAGTCTTTGGATTTCGTTAATACACATCTCAACACATAACCACAGGTGTGCACAGGTCGTAGGTACGCCTAGTTGGGCCGCTGTGGCAGTTGGAAGATGAGATATGGAAAGGCTCCAAAATCCTTACTATACACTGTACATTTTTTTAGGTGAAAAATTCGATGTCGTCGGATCCACTCCAGTCTTTGGATTTCGTTAATACACATCTCAACACATAACCACAGGTGCGCACAGGTCGTAGGTACGCCTAGTTGGGCCGCTGTAGCAGTTGGAAGATGAGCCATGGAAAGGCTCCAAAATCCTTACTATACACTGTACATTTTTTTAGGTGAAAAATTCGATGTCGTCGGATCCACTCCAGTGTTTGGATTTCGTTAATACACATCTCAACACATAACCACAGGTGTGCACAGGTCGTGGGTACGCCTAGTTGGGCCGCTGTAGCAGTTGGAAGATGAGCCATGGAAAGGCTCCAAAATCCTTACTATACACTGTACATTTTTTTAGGTGAAAAATTCGATGTCGTCGGATCCACTCCAGTCTTTGGATTTCGTTAATACACATCTCAACACATAACCACAGGTGTGCACAGGTCGTGGGTACGCCTAGTTGGGCCGCTGTAGCAGTTGGAAGATGAGCCATGGAAAGGCTCCAAAATCCTTACTATACACTGTACATTTTTTTAGGTGAAAAATTCGATGTCGTCGGATCCACTCCAGTCTTTGGATTGCGTTAATACACATCTCAACACATAACCACAGGTGTGCACAGGTCGTAGGTACGCCTAGTTGGGCAGCTGTAGCAGTTGGAAGATGAGCTAAGGAAAGGCTCCAAAATCCTTACTATACACTGTACATTTTTTTAGGTGAAAAATTCGATGTCGTCGGATCCACTCCAGTCTTTGGATTTCGTTAATACACATCTCAACACATAACCACAGGTGTGCACAGGTCGTAGGTACGCCTAGTTGGGCCGCTGTGGTAGTTGGAAGATGAGCCATGGAAAGGCTCCAAAATCCTTACTATACACTGTACATTTTTTTAGGTGAAAAATTCGATGTCGTCGGATCCACTCCAGTCTTTGGATTTCGTTAATACACATCTCAACACATAACCACAGGTGTGCACAGGTCGTGGGTACGCCTAGTTGGGCCGCTGTGGCAGTTGGAAGATAAGCTATGGAAAGGCTCCAAAATCCTTACATATACACTGTACATTTTTTTAGGTGAAAAATTCGATGTCGTCGGATCCACTCCAGTCTTTGGATTTCGTTAATACACATCTCAACACATAACCACAGGTGTGCACAGGTCGTGGGTACGCCTAGTTGGGCCGCTGTGGTAGTTGGAAGATGAGCCATGGAAAGGCTCCAAAATCCTTACTATACACTGTACATTTTTTTAGGTGAAAAATTCGATGTCGGCGGATCCACTCCAGTCTTTGGATTTCGTTAATACACATCTCAACACATAACCACAGGTGTGCACAGGTCGTGGGTACGCCTAGTTGGGCCGCTGTGGCAGTTGGAAGATAAGCTATGGAAAGGCTCCAAAATCCTTACATATACACTGTACATTTTTTTAGGTGAAAAATTCGATGTCGTCGGATCCACTCCAGTCTTTGGATTTCGTTAATACACATCTCAACACATAACCACAGGTGTGCACAGGTCGTGGGTACGCCTAGTTGGGCCGCTGTGGTAGTTGGAAGATGAGCCATGGAAAGGCTCCAAAATCCTTACTATACACTGTACATTTTTTTAGGTGAAAAATTCGATGTCGGCGGATCCACTCCAGTCTTTGGATTTCGTTAATACACATCTCAACACATAACCACAGGTGTGCACAGGTCGTGGGTACGCCTAGTTGGGCCGCTGTAGCAGTTGGAAGATGAGCCATGGAAAGGCTCCAAAATCCTTACTATACACTGTACATTTTTTTAGGTGAAAAATTCGATGTCGTCGGATCCACTCCAGTCTTTGGATTGCGTTAATACACATCTCAACACATAACCACAGGTGTGCACAGGTCGTAGGTACGCCTAGTTGGGCAGCTGTAGCAGTTGGAAGATGAGCTAAGGAAAGGCTCCAAAATCCTTACTATACACTGTACATTTTTTTAGGTGAAAAATTCGATGTCGTCGGATCCACTCCAGTCTTTGGATTTCGTTAATACACATCTCAACACATAACCACAGGTGTGCACAGGTCGTGGGTACGCCTAGTTGGGCCGCTGTGGCAGTTGGAAGATGAGCTATGGAAAGGCTCCAAAATCCTTACTATACACTGTACATTTTTTTAGGTGAAAAATTCGATGTCGTCGGATCCACTCCAGTCTTTGGATTTCGTTAATACACATCTCAACACATAACCACAGGTGTGCACAGGTCGTAGGTACGCCTAGTTGGGCCGCTGTGGTAGTTGGAAGATGAGCCATGGAAAGGCTCCAAAATCCTTACTATACACTGTACATTTTTTTAGGTGAAAAATTCGATGTCGTCCGATCCACTCCAGTCTTTGGATTTCGTTAATACACATCTCAACACATAACCACAGGTGTGCACAGGTCGTAGGTACGCCTAGTTGGGCCGCTGTGGTAGTTGGAAGATGAGCCATGGAAAGGCTCCAAAATCCTTACTATACACTGTACATTTTTTTAGGTGAAAAATTCGATGTCGTCGGATCCACTCCAGTCTTTGGATTTCGTTAATACACATCTCAACACATAACCACAGGTGTGCACAGGTCGTAGGTACGCCTAGTTGGGCCGCTGTAGCAGTTGGAAGATGAGCCATGGAAAGGCTCCAAAATCCTTACTATACACTGTACATTTTTTTAGGTGAAAAATTCGATGTCGTCGGATCCACTCCAGTCTTTGGATTTCGTTAATACACATCTCAACACATAACCACAGGTGTGCTCAGGTCGTGGGTACGCCTAGTTGGGCCGCTGTGGCAGTTGGAAGATGAGCTATGGAAAGGCTCCAAAATCCTTACTATACACTGAACATTTTTTTAGGTGAAAAATTCGATGTCGTCGGATCCACTCCAGTCTTTGGATTTCGTTAATACACATCTCAACACATAACCACAGGTGTGCACAGGTCATGGGTACGCCTAGTTGGGCCGCTGTGGCAGTTGGAAGATGAGCCATGGAAAGGCTCCAAAATCCTTACTATACACTGTACATTTTTTTAGGTGAAAAATTCGATGTCGTCGGATCCACTCCAGTCTTTGGATTTCGTTAATACACATCTCAACACATAACCACAGGTGTGCACAGGTCGTAGGTACGCCTAGTTGGGCCGCTGTGGTAGTTGGAAGATGAGCCATGGAAAGGCTCCAAAATCCTTACTATACACTGTACATTTTTTTAGGTGAAAAAATCGATGTCGTCGGATCCACTCCAGTCTTTGGATTTCGTTAATACACATCTCAACACATAACCACAGGTGTGCACAGGTCGTAGGTACGCCTAGTTGGGCCGCTGTAGCAGTTGGAAGATGAGCCATGGAAAGGCTCCAAAATCCTTACTATACACTGTACATTTTTTTAGGTGAAAAATTCGATGTCGTCGGATCCACTCCAGTCTTTGGATTTCGTTAATACACATCTCAACACATAACCACAGGTGTGCACAGGTCGTGGGTACGCCTAGTTGGGCCGCTGTAGCAGTTGGAAGATGAGCCATGGAAAGGCTCCAAAATCCTTACTATACACTGTACATTTTTTTAGGTGAAAAATTCGATGTCGTCGGATCCACTCCAGTCTTTGGATTTCGTCAATACACATCTCAACACATAAGCACAGGTGCGCACAGGTCGTAGGTACGCCTAGTTGGGCCGCTGTAGCAGTTGGAAGATGAGCGATGGAAAGGCTCCAAAATCCTTACTATACACTGTACATTTTTTTAGGTGAAAAATTCGATGTCGTCGGATCCACTCCAGTCTTTGGATTTCGTTAATACACATCTCAACACATAACCACAGGTGTGCACAGGTCGTAGGTACGCCTAGTTGGGCCGCTGTGGCAGTTGGAAGATGAGCTATGGAAAGGCTCCAAAATCCTTACTATACACTGTACATTTTTTTAGGTGAAAAATTCGATGTCGTCGGATCCACTCCAGTCTTTGGATTTCGTTAATACACATCTCAACACATAACCACAGGTGTGCACAGGTCGTAGGTACGCCTAGTTGGGCCGCTGTGGTAGTTGGAAGATGAGCCATGGAAAGGCTCCAAAATCCTTACTATACACTGTACATTTTTTTAGGTGAAAAATTCGATGTCGTCGGATCCACTCCAGTCTTTGGATTTCGTTAATACACATCTCAACACATAACCACAGGTGTGCACAGGTCGTAGGTACGCCTAGTTGGGCCGCTGTAGCAGTTGGAAGATGAGCCATGGAAAGGCTCCAAAATCCTTACTATACACTGTACATTTTTTTAGGTGAAAAATTCGATGTCGTCGGATCCACTCCAGTCTTTGGATTTCGTTAATACACATCTCAACACATAACCACAGGTGTGCACAGGTCGTGGGTACGCCTAGCTGGGCCGCTGTAGCAGTTGGAAGATGAGCCATGGAAAGGCTCCAAAATCCTTACTATACACTGTACATTTTTTTAGGTGAAAAATTCGATGTCGTCGGATCCACTCCAGTCTTTGGATTTCGTTAATACACATCTCAACACATAACCACAGGTGCGCACAGGTCGTAGGTACGCCTAGTTGGGCCGCTGTAGCAGTTGGAAGATGAGCGATGGAAAGGCTCCAAAATCCTTACTATACACTGTACATTTTTTTAGGTGAAAAATTCGATGTCGTCGGATCCACTCCAGTCTTTGGATTTCGTTAATACACATCTCAACACATAACCACAGGTGTGCACAGGTCGTGGGTACGCCTAGTTGGGCCGCTGTAGCAGTTGGAAGATGAGCCATGGAAAGGCTCCAAAATCCTTACTATACACTGTACATTTTTTTAGGTGAAAAATTCGATGTCGTCGGATCCACTCCAGTCTTTGGATTTCGTTAATACACATCTCAACACATAACCACAGGTGTGCACAGGTCGTAGGTACGCCTAGTTGGGCCGCTGTGGCAGTTGGAAGATGAGCTATGGAAAGGCTCCAAAATCCTTACTATACACTGTACATTTTTTTAGGTGAAAAATTCGATGTCGTCGGATCCACTCCAGTCTTTGGATTTCGTTAATACACATCTCAACACATAACCACAGGTGTGCACAGGTCGTAGGTACGCCTAGTTGGGCCGCTGTGGCAGTTGGAAGATGAGCTATGGAAAGGCTCCAAAATCCTTACTATACACTGTACATTTTTTTAGGTGAAAAATTCGATGTCGTCGGATCCACTCCAGTCTTTCGATTTCGTTAATACACATCTCAACACATAACCACAGGTGTGCACAGGTCGTAGGTACGCCTAGTTGGGCCGCTGTGGTAGTTGGAAGATGAGCCATGGAAAGGCTCCAAAATCCTTACTATACACTGTACATTTTTTTAGGTGAAAAATTCGATGTCGTCGGATCCACTCCAGTCTTTGGATTTCGTTAATACACATCTCAACACATAACCACAGGTGTGCTCAGGTCGTGGGTACGCCTAGTTGGGCCGCTGTGGCAGTTGGAAGATGAGCTATGGAAAGGCTCCAAAATCCTTACTATACACTGAACATTTTTTTAGGTGAAAAATTCGATGTCGTCGGATCCACTCCAGTCTTTGGATTTCGTTAATACACATCTCAACACATAACCACAGGTGTGCACAGGTCATGGGTACGCCTAGTTGGGCCGCTGTGGCAGTTGGAAGATGAGGTATGGAAAGGCTCCAAAATCCTTACTATACACTGTACATTTTTTTAGGTGAAAAATTCGATGTCGTCGGATCCACTCCAGTCTTTGGATTTCGTTAATACACATCTCAACACATAACCTTAGGTGTGCACAGGTCGTAGGTACGCCTAGTTGGGCCGCTGTGGTAGTTGGAAGATGAGCCATGGAAAGGCTCCAAAATCCTTACTATACACTGTACATTTTTTTAGGTGAAAAATTCGATGTCGTCCGATCCACTCCAGTCTTTGGATTTCGTTAATACACATCTCAACACATAACCACAGGTGCGCACAGGTCGTAGGTACGCCTAGTTGGGCCGCTGTGGTAGTTGGAAGATGAGCCATGGAAAGGCTCCAAAATCCTTACTATACACTGTACATTTTTTTAGGTGAAAAATTCGATGTCGTCGGATCCACTCCAGTCTTTGGATTTCGTTAATACACATCTCAACACATAACCACAGGTGTGCACAGGTCGTAGGTACGCCTAGTTGGGCCGCTGTAGCAGTTGGAAGATGAGCCATGGAAAGGCTCCAAAATCCTTACTATACACTGTACATTTTTTTAGGTGAAAAATTCGATGTCGTCGGATCCACTCCAGTCTTTGGATTTCGTTAATACACATCTCAACACATAACCACAGGTGTGCACAGGTCGTAGGTACGCCTAGTTGGGCCGCTGTAGCAGTTGGAAGATGAGCCATGGAAAGGCTCCAAAATCCTTACTATACACTGTACATTTTTTTAGGTGAAAAATTCGATGTCGTCCGATCCACTCCAGTCTTTGGATTTCGTTAATACACATCTCAACACATAACCACAGGTGCGCACAGGTCGTAGGTACGCCTAGTTGGGCCGCTGTAGCAGTTGGAAGATGAGCCATGGAAAGGCTCCAAAATCCTTACCATACACTGTACATTTTTTTAGGTGAAAAATTCGATGTCGTCCGATCCACTCCAGTCTTTGGATTTCGTTAATACACATCTCAACACATAACCACAGGTGTGCACAGGTCGTAGGTACGCCTAGTTGGGCCGCTGTAGCAGTTGGAAGATGAGCCATGGAAAGGCTCCAAAATCCTTACTATACACTGTACATTTTTTTAGGTGAAAAATTCGATGTCGTCCGATCCACTCCAGTCTTTGGATTTCGTTAATACACATCTCAACACATAACCACAGGTGTGCACAGGTCGTAGGTACGCCTAGTTGGGCCGCTGTAGCAGTTGGAAGATGAGCCATGGAAAGGCTCCAAAATCCTTACTATACACTGTACATTTTTTTAGGTGAAAAATTCGATGTCGTCGGATCCACTCCAGTCTTTGGATTTCGTTAATACACATCTCAACACATAACCACAGGTGTGCACAGGTCGTAGGTACGCCTAGTTGGGCCGCTGTAGCAGTTGGAAGATGAGCCATGGAAAGGCTCCAAAATCCTTACTATACACTGTACATTTTTTTAGGTGAAAAATTCGATGTCGTCGGATCCACTCCAGTCTTTGGATTTCGTTAATACACATCTCAACACATAACCACAGGTGCGCACAGGTCGTAGGTACGCCTAGTTGGGCCGCTGTAGCAGTTGGAAGATGAGCCATGGAAAGGCTCCAAAATCCTTACTATACACTGTACATTTTTTTAGGTGAAAAATTCGATGTCGTCCGATCCACTCCAGTCTTTGGATTTCGTTAATACACATCTCAACACATAACCACAGGTGTGCACAGGTCGTAGGTACGCCTAGTTGGACCGCTGTAGCAGTTGGAAGATGAGCCATGGAAAGGCTCCAAAATCCTTACTATACACTGTACATTTTTTTAGGTGAAAAATTCGATGTCGTCGGATCCACTCCAGTCTTTGGATTTCGTTAATACACATCTCAACACATAACCACAGGTGTGCACAGGTCGTAGGTACGCCTAGTTGGGCCGCTGTGGTAGTTGGAAGATGAGCCATGGAAAGGCTCCAAAATCCTTACTATACACTGTACATTTTTTTAGGTGAAAAATTCGATGTCGTCGGATCCACTCCAGTCTTTGGATTTCGTTAATACACATCTCAACACATAACCACAGGTGTGCACAGGTCGTAGGTACGCCTAGTTGGGCCGCTGTGGTAGTTGGAAGATGAGCCATGGAAAGGCTCCAAAATCCTTACTATACACTGTACATTTTTTTAGGTGAAAAATTCGACGTCGTCGGATCCACTCCAGTCTTTGGATTTCGTTAATACACATCTCAACACATAACCACAGGTGTCCACAGGTCGTAGGTACGCCTAGTTGGGCCGCTGTAGCAGTTGGAAGATGAGCCATGGAAAGGCTCCAAAATCCTTACTATACACTGTACATTTTTTTAGGTGAAAAATTCGATGTCGTCGGATCCACTCCAGTCTTTGGATTTCGTTAATACACATCTCAACACATAACCACAGGTGTGCACAGGTCGTGGGTACGCCTAGTTGGGCCGCTGTTGCAGTTGGAAGATGAGCTATGGAAAGGCTCCAAAATCCTTACTATACACTGTACATTTTTTTAGGTGAAAAATTCGATGTCGTCGGATCCACTCCAGTCTTTGGATTTCGTTAATACACATCTCAACACATAACCACAGGTGTGCACAGGTCGTGGGTACGCCTAGTTGGCCCGCTGTGGCAGTTGGAAGATGAGCTATGGAAAGGCTCCAAAATCCTTACTATACACTGTACATTTTTTTAGGTGAAAAATTCGATGTCGTCGGATCCACTCCAGTCTTTGGATTTCGTTAATACACATCTCAACACATAACCACAGGTGTGCACGGGTCGTAGGTATGCCTAGTTGGGCCGCTGTGGTAGTTGGAAGATGAGCCATGGAAAGGCTCCAAAATCCTTACTATACACTGTACATTTTTTTAGGTGAAAAATTCGATGTCGTCGGATCCACTCCAGTCTTTGGATTTCGTTAATACACATCTCAACACATAACCACAGGTGTGCACAGGTCGTAGGTACGCCTAGTTGGGCCGCTGTGGTAGTTGGAAGATGAGCCATGGAAAGGCTCCAAAATCCTTACTATACACTGTACATTTTTTTAGGTGAAAAATTCGATGTCGTCGGATCCACTCCAGTCTTTGGATTTCGTTAATACACACCTCAACACATAACCACAGGTGTGCACAGGTCGTAGGTACGCCTAGTTGGGCCGCTGTAGCAGTTGGAAGATGAGCCATGGAAAGGCTCCAAAATCCTTACTATACACTGTACATTTTTTTAGGTGAAAAATTCGATGTCGTCCGATCCACTCCAGTCTTTGGATTTCGTTAATACACATCTCAACACATAACCACAGGTGCGCACAGGTCGTAGGTACGCCTAGTTGGGCCGCTGTAGCAGTTGGAAGATGAGCCATGGAAAGGCTCCAAAATCCTTACTATACACTGTACATTTTTTTAGGTGAAAAATTCGATGTCGTCGGATCCACTCCAGTCTTTGGATTTCGTTAATACACATCTCAACACATAACCACAGGTGTGCACAGGTCGTAGGTACGCCTAGTTGGGCCGCTGTGGTAGTTGGAAGATGAGCCATGGAAAGGCTCCAAAATCCTTACTATACACTGTACATTTTTTTAGGTGAAAAATTCGATGTCGTCGGATCCACTCCAGTCTTTGGATTTCGTTAATACACATCTCAACACATAACCACAGGTGTGCACAGGTCGTAGGTACGCCTAGTTGGGCCGCTGTGGTAGTTGGAAGATGAGCCATGGAAAGGCTCCAAAATCCTTACTATACACTGTACATTTTTTTAGGTGAAAAATTCGATGTCGTCGGATCCACTCCAGTCTTTGGATTTCGTTAATACACATCTCAACACATAACCACATGTGTGCACAGGTCGTGGGTACGCCTAGTTGGGCCGCTGTAGCAGTTGGAAGATGAGCCATGGAAAGGCTCCAAAATCCTTACTATACACTGTACATTTTTTTAGGTGAAAAATTCGATGTCGTCGGATCCACTCCAGTCTTTGGATTTCGTTAATACACATCTCAACACATAACCACAGGTGTGCACAGGTCGTAGGTACGCCTAGTTGGGCCGCTGTGGTAGTTGGAAGATGAGCCATGGAAAGGCTCCAAAATCCTTACTATACACTGTACATTTTTTTAGGTGAAAAATTCGATGTCGTCGGATCCACTCCAGTCTTTGGATTTCGTTAATACACATCTCAACACATAACCACAGGTGTGCACAGGTCGTAGGTACGCCTAGTTGGGCCGCTGTGGTAGTTGGAAGATGAGCCATGGAAAGGCTCCAAAATCCTTACTATACACTGTACATTTTTTTAGGTGAAAAATTCGATGTCGTCGGATCCACTCCAGTCTTTGGATTTCGTTAATACACATCTCAACACATAACCACAGGTGTGCACAGGTCGTAGGTACGCCTAGTTGGGCCGCTGTGGTAGTTCGAAGATGAGCCATGGAAAGGCTCCAAAATCCTTACTATACACTGTACATTTTTTTAGGTGAAAAATTCGATGTCGTCCGATCCACTCCAGTCTTTGGATTTCGTCAATACACATCTCAACACATAACCACAGGTGTGCACAGGTCGTAGGTACGCCTAGTTGGGCCGCTGTAGCAGTTGGAAGATGAGCCATGGAAAGGCTCCAAAATCCTTACTATACACTGTACATTTTTTTAGGTGAAAAATTCGATGTCGTCCGATCCACTCCAGTCTTTGGATTTCGTTAATACACATCTCAACACATAACCACAGGTGTGCACAGGTCGTAGGTACGCCTAGTTGGGCCGCTGTAGCAGTTGGAAGATGAGAAATGGAAAGGCTCCAAAATCCTTACTATACACTGTACATTTTTTTAGGTGAAAAATTCGATGTCGTCCGATCCACTCCAGTCTTTGGATTTCGTTAATACACATCTCAACACATAACCACAGGTGTGCACAGGTCGTAGGTACGCCTAGTTGGGCCGCTGTAGCAGTTGGAAGATGAGCCATGGAAAGGCTCCAAAATCCTTACTATACACTGTACATTTTTTTAGGTGAAAAATTCGATGTCGTCCGATCCACTCCAGTCTTTGGATTTCGTTAATACACATCTCAACACATAACCACAGGTGTGCACAGGTCGTAGGTACGCCTAGTTGGGCCGCTGTAGCAGTTGGAAGATGAGCCATGGAAAGGCTCCAAAATCCTTACTATACACTGTACATTTTTTTAGGTGAAAAATTCGATGTCGTCGGATCCACTTCAGTCTTTGGATTTCGTTAATACACATCTCAACACATAACCACAGGTGTGCACAGGTCGTAGGTACGCCTAGTTGGGCCGCTGTGGTAGTTGGAAGATGAGCCATGGAAAGGCTCCAAAATCCTTACTATACACTGTACATTTTTTTAGGTGAAAAATTCGATGTCGTCGGATCCACTCCAGTCTTTGGATTTCGTTAATACACATCTCAACACATAACCACAGGTGTGCACAGGTCGTAGGTACGCCTAGTTGGGCCGCTGTGGTAGTTGGAAGATGAGCCATGGAAAGGCTCCAAAATCCTTACTATACACTGTACATTTTTTTAGGTGAAAAATTCGATGTCGTCGGATCCACTCCAGTCTTTGGATTTCGTTAATACACATCTCAACACATAACCACAGGTGTGCACAGGTCGTAGGTATGCCTAGTTGGGCCGCTGTGGTAGTTGGAAGATGAGCCATGGAAAGGCTCCAAAATCCTTACTATACACTGTACATTTTTTTAGGTGAAAAATTCGATGTCGTCGGATCCACTCCAGTCTTTGGATTTCGTTAATACACATCTCAACACATAACCACAGGTGTGCACAGGTCGTGGGTACGCCTAGTTGGGCCGCTGTGGTAGTTGGAAGATGAGCCATGGAAAGGCTCCAAAATCCTTACTATACACTGTACATTTTTTTAGGTGAAAAATTCGATGTCGTCGGATCCACTCCAGTCTTTGGATTTCGTTAATACACTTCTCAACACATAACCACAGGTGTGCACAGGTCGTAGGTACGCCTAGTTGGGCCGCTGTAGTAGTTGGAAGATGAGCCATGGAAAGGCTCCAAAATCCTTACTATACACTGTACATTTTTTTAGGTGAAAAATTCGATGTCGTCCGATCCACTCCAGTCTTTGGATTTCGTTAATACACATCTCAACACATAACCACAGGTGTGCACAGGTCGTAGTTACGCCTAGTTGGGCCGCTGTAGCAGTTGGAAGATGAGCCATGGAAAGGCTCCAAAATCCTTACTATACACTGTACATTTTTTTAGGTGAAAAATTCGATGTCGTCGGATCCACTCCAGTCTTTGGATTTCGTTAATACACATCTCAACACATAACCACAGGTGTGCACAGGTCGTAGGTACGCCTAGTTGGGCCGCTGTAGCAGTTGGAAGATGAGCCATGGAAAGGCTCCAAAATCCTTACTATACACTGTACATTTTTTTAGGTGAAAAATTCGATGTCGTCGGATCCACTCCAGTCTTTGGATTTCGTTAATACACATCTCAACACATAACCACAGGTGTGCACAGGTCGTAGGTACGCCTAGTTGGGCCGCTGTAGCAGTTGGAAGATGAGCCATGGAAAGGCTCCAAAATCCTTACTATACACTGTACATTTTTTTAGGTGAAAAATTCGATGTCGTCGGATCCACTCCAGTCTTTGGATTTCGTTAATACACATCTCAACACATAACCACAGGTGTGCACAGGTCGTGGGTACGCCTAGTTGGGCCGCTGTGGTAGTTGGAAGATGAGCTATGGAAAGGCTCCAAAATCCTTACTATACACTGTACATTTTTTTAGGTGAAAAATTCGATGTCGTCCGATCCACTCCAGTCTTTGGATTTCGTTAATACACATCTCAACACATAACCACAGGTGTGCACAGGTCGTGGGTACGCCTAGTTGGGCCGCTGTGGTAGTTGGAAGATGAGCCATGGAAAGGCTCCAAAATCCTTACTATACACTGTACATTTTTTTAGGTGAAAAATTCGATGTCGTCGGATCCACTCCAGTCTTTGGATTTCGTTAATACACTTCTCAACACATAACCACAGGTGTGCACAGGTCGTAGGTACGCCTAGTTGGGCCGCTGTAGTAGTTGGAAGATGAGCCATGGAAAGGCTCCAAAATCCTTACTATACACTGTACATTTTTTTAGGTGAAAAATTCGATGTCGTCCGATCCACTCCAGTCTTTGGATTTCGTTAATACACATCTCAACACATAACCACAGGTGTGCACAGGTCGTAGTTACGCCTAGTTGGGCCGCTGTAGCAGTTGGAAGATGAGCCATGGAAAGGCTCCAAAATCCTTACTATACACTGTACATTTTTTTAGGTGAAAAATTCGATGTCGTCGGATCCACTCCAGTCTTTGGATTTCGTTAATACACATCTCAACACATAACCACAGGTGTGCACAGGTCGTGGGTACGCCTAGTTGGACCGCTGTGGCAGTTGGAAGATGAGCTATGGAATGGCTCCAAAATCCTTACTATACACTGTACATTTTTTTAGGTGAAAAATTCGATGTCGTCGGATCCACTCCAGTCTTTGGATTTCGTTAATACACATCTCAACACATAACCACAGGTGTGCACAGGTCGTAGGTACGCCTAGTTGGGCCGCTGTAGCAGTTGGAAGATGAGCCATGGAAAGGCTCCAAAATCCTTACTATACACTGTACATTTTTTTAGGTGAAAAATTCGATGTCGTCGGATCCACTCCAGTCTTTGGATTTCGTTAATACACATCTCAACACATAACCACAGGTGTGCACAGGTCGTAGGTACGCCTAGTTGGGCCGCTGTGGCAGTTGGAAGATGAGCCATGGAAAGGCTCCAAAATCCTTACTATACACTGTACATTTTTTTAGGTGAAAAATTCGATGTCGTCGGATCCACTCCAGTCTTTGGATTTCGTTAATACACATCTCAACACATAACCACAGGTGTGCACAGGTCGTGGGTACGCCTAGTTGGGCCGCTGTGGTAGTTGGAAGATGAGCTATGGAAAGGCTCCAAAATCCTTACTATACACTGTACATTTTTTTAGGTGAAAAATTCGATGTCGTCCGATCCACTCCAGTCTTTGGATTTCGTTAATACACATCTCAACACATAACCACAGGTGTGCACAGGTCGTAGGTACGCCTAGTTGGGCCGCTGTAGCAGTTGGAAGATGAGCCATGGAAAGGCTCCAAAATCCTTACTATACACTGTACATTTTTTTAGGTGAAAAATTCGATGTCGTCGGATCCACTCCAGTCTTTGGATTTCGTTAATACACATCTCAACACATAACCACAGGTGTGCACAGGTCGTAGGTACGCCTAGTTGGGCCGCTGTGGTAGTTGGAAGATGAGCCATGGAAAGGCTCCAAAATCCTTACTATACACTGTACATTTTTTTAGGTGAAAAATTCGATGTCGTCGGATCCACTCCAGTCTTTGGATTTCGTTAATACACATCTCAACACATAACCACAGGTGTGCACAGGTCGTAGGTACGCCTAGTTGGGCCGCTGTGGTAGTTGGAAGATGAGCTATGCAAAGGCTCCAAAATCCTTACTATACACTGTACATTTTTTTAGGTGAAAAATTCGATGTCGTCGGATCCACTCCAGTCTTTGGATTTCGTTAATACACATCTCAACACATAACCACAGGTGTGCACAGGTCGTAGGTACGCCTAGTTGGGCCGCTGTGGTAGTTGGAAGATGAGCTATGGAAAGGCTCCAAAATCCTTACTATACACTGTACATTTTTTTAGGTGAAAAATTCGATGTCGTCCGATCCACTCCAGTCTTTGGATTTCGTTAATACACATCTCAACACATAACCACAGGTGTGCACAGGTCGTAGGTACGCCTAGTTGGGCCGCTGTGGTAGTTGGAAGATGAGCTATGCAAAGGCTCCAAAATCCTTACTATACACTGTACATTTTTTTAGGTGAAAAATTCGATGTCGTCGGATCCACTCCAGTCTTTGGATTTCGTTAATACACATCTCAACACATAACCACAGGTGTGCACAGGTCGTAGGTACGCCTAGTTGGGCCGCTGTGGTAGTTGGAAGATGAGCCATGGAAAGGCTCCAAAATCCTTACTATACACTGTACATTTTTTTAGGTGAAAAATTCGATGTCGTCGGATCCACTCCAGTCTTTGGATTTCGTTAATACACATCTCAACACATAACCACAGGTGTGCACAGGTCGTAGGTACGCCTAGTTGGGCCGCTGTAGCAGTTGGAAGATGAGCCATGGAAAGGCTCCAAAATCCTTACTATACACTGTACATTTTTTTAGGTGAAAAATTCGATGTCGTCGGATCCACTCCAGTCTTTGGATTTCGTTAATACACATCTCAACACATAACCACAGGTGTGCACAGGTCGTGGGTACGCCTAGTTGGGCCGCTGTGGCAGTTGGAAGATGAGCTATGGAAAGGCTCCAAAATCCTTACTATACACTGTACATTTTTTTAGGTGAAAAATTCGATGTCGTCGGATCCACTCCAGTCTTTGGATTTCGTTAATACACATCTCAACACATAACCACAGGTGTGCACAGGTCGTAGGTACGCCTAGTTGGGCCGCTGTAGCAGTTGGAAGATAAGCCATGGAAAGGCTCCAAAATCCTTACTATACACTGTACATTTTTTTAGGTGAAAAATTCGATGTCGTCGGATCCACTCCAGTCTTTGGATTTCGTTAATACACATCTCAACACATAACCACAGGTGTGCACAGGTCGTAGGTACGCCTAGTTGGGCCGCTGTAGCAGTTGGAAGATGAGCCATGGAAAGGCTCCAAAATCCTTACTATACACTGTACATTTTTTTAGGTGAAAAATTCGATGTCGTCGGATCCACTCCAGTCTTTGGATTTCGTTAATACACATCTCAACACATAACCACAGGTGTGCACAGGGCGTGGGTACGCCTAGTTGGGCCGCTGTGGCAGTTGGAAGATGAGCTATGGAAAGGCTCCAAAATCCTTACTATACACTGTACATTTTTTTAGGTGAAAAATTCGATGTCGTCGGATCCACTCCAGTCTTTGGATTTCGTTAATACACATCTCAACACATAACCGCAGGTGTGCACAGGTCGTGGGTACGCCTAGTTGGGCCGCTGTGGTAGTTGGAAGATGAGCTATGGAAAGGCTCCAAAATCCTTACTATACACTGTACATTTTTTTAGGTGAAAAATTCGATGTCGTCGGATCCACTCCAGTCTTTGGATTTCGTTAATACACATCTCAACACATAACCACAGGTGTGCACAGGTCGTAGGTACGCCTAGTTGGGCCGCTGTGGTAGTTGGAAGATGAGCCATGGAAAGGCTCCAAAATCCTTACTATACACTGTACATTTTTTTAGGTGAAAAATTCGATGTCGTCGGATCCACTCCAGTCTTTGGATTTCATTAATACACATCTCAACACATAACCACAGGTGTGCACAGGTCGTAGGTACGCCTAGTTGGGCCGCTGTAGCAGTTGGAAGATGAGCCATGGAAAGGCTCCAAAATCCTTACTATACACTGTACATTTTTTTAGGTGAAAAATTCGATGTCGTCGGATCCACTCCAGTCTTTGGATTTCGTTAATACACATCTCAACACATAACCACAGGTGTGCACAGGTCGTAGGTACGCCTAGTTGGGCCGCTGTAGCAGTTGGAAGATGAGCCATGGAAAGGCTCCAAAATCCTTACTATACACTGTACATTTTTTTAGGTGAAAAATTCGATGTCGTCCGATCCACTCCAGTCTTTGGATTTCGTTAATACACATCTCAACACATAACCACAGGTGTGCACAGGTCGTAGGTACGCCTAGTTGGGCCGCTGTGGTAGTTGGAAGATGAGCCATGGAAAGGCTCCAAAATCCTTACTATACACTGTACATTTTTTTAGGTGAAAAATTCGATGTCGTCGGATCCACTCCAGTCTTTGGATTTCGTTAATACACATCTCAACACATAACCACAGGTGCGCACAGGTCGTAGGTACCCCTAGTTGGGCCGCTGTAGCAGTTTGAAGATGAGCCATGGAAAGGCTCCAAAATCCTTACTATACACTGTACATTTTTTTAGGTGAAAAATTCGATGTCGTCGGATCCACTCCAGTCTTTGGATTTCGTTAATACACATCTCAACACATAACCACAGGTGCGCACAGGTCGTAGGTACGCCTAGTTGGGCCGCTGTAGCAGTTTGAAGATGAGCCATGGAAAGGCTCCAAAATCCTTACTATACACTGTACATTTTTTTAGGTGAAAAATTCGATGTCGTCGGATCCACTCCAGTCTTTGGATTTCGTTAATACACATCTCAACACATAACCACAGGTGTGCACAGGTCGTAGGTACGCCTAGTTGGGCCGCTGTAGCAGTTGGAAGATGAGCCATGGAAAGGCTCCAAAATCCTTACTATACACTGTACATTTTTTTAGGTGAAAAATTCGATGTCGTCGGATCCACTCCAGTCTTTGGATTTCGTTAATACACATCTCAACACATAACCACAGGTGCGCACAGGTCGTAGGTACGCCTAGTTGGGCCGCTGTGGTAGTTGGAAGATGAGCCATGGAAAGGCTCCAAAATCCTTACTATACACTGTACATTTTTTTAGGTGAAAAATTCGATGTCGTCGGATCCACTCCAGTCTTTGGATTTCGTTAATACACATCTCAACACATAACCACAGGTGCGCACAGGTCGTAGGTACGCCTAGTTGGGCCGCTGTAGCAGTTGGAAGATGAGCCATGGAAAGGCTCCAAAATCCTTACTATACACTGTACATTTTTTTAGGTGAAAAATTCGATGTCGTCGGATCCACTCCAGTCTTTGGATTTCGTTAATACACATCTCAACACTTAACCACAGGTGTGCACAGGTCGTGGGTACGCCTAGTTGGGCCGCTGTGGCAGTTGGAAGATGAGCTATGGAAAGGCTCCAAAATCCTTACTATACACTGTACATTTTTTTAGGTGAAAAATTCGATGTCGTCGGATCCACTCCAGTCTTTGGATTTCGTTAATACACATCTCAACACATAACCACAGGTGTGCACAGGTCGTAGGTACGCCTAGTTGGGCCGCTGTAGCAGTTGGAAGATGAGCCATGGAAAGGCTCCAAAATCCTTACTATACACTGTACATTTTTTTAGGTGAAAAATTCGATGTCGTCGGATCCACTCCAGTCTTTGGATTTCGTTAATACACATCTCAACACATAACCACAGGTGTGCACAGGTCGTAGGTACGCCTAGTTGGGCCGCTGTAGCAGTTGGAAGATGAGCTATGGAAAGGCTCCAAAATTCTTACTATACACTGTACATTTTTTTAGGTGAAAAATTCGATGTCGTCGGATCCACTCCAGTCTTTGGATTTCGTTAATACACATCTCAACACATAACCACAGGTGTGCACAGGTCGTAGGTACGCCTAGTTGGGCCGCTGTAGCAGTTGGAAGATGAGCCATGGAAAGGCTCCAAAATTCTTACAATACACTGTACATTTTTTTAGGTGAAAAATTCGATGTCGTCGGATCCACTCCAGTCTTTGGATTTCGTTAATACACATCTCAACACATAACCACAGGTGTGCACAGGTCGTAGGTACGCCTAGTTGGGCCGCTGTGGTAGTTGGAAGATGAGCCATGGAAAGGCTCCAAAATCCTTACTATACACTGTACATTTTTTTAGGTGAAAAATTCGATGTCGTCCGATCCACTCCAGTTTTTGGATTTCGTGAATACACACTCAACACATAACCACAGGTGTGCACAGGTCGTAGGTACGCCTAGTTGGGCCGCTGTGGTAGTTGGAAGATGAGCCATGGAAAGGCTCCAAAGTCCTTACTATACACTGTACATTTTTTTAGGTGAAAAATTCGATGTCGTCGGATCCACTCCAGTCTTTGGATTTCGTTAATACACATCTCAACACATAACCACAGGTGCGCACAGGTCGTAGGTACGAATAGTTGGGCCGCTGTAGCAGTTGGAAGATGAGCCATGGAAAGGCTCCAAAATCCTTACTATACACTGTACATTTTTTTAGGTGAAAAATTCGATGTCGTCCGATCCACTCCAGTCTTTGGATTTCGTTAATACACATCTCAACACATAACCACAGGTGTGCACAGGTCGTGGGTACGCCTAGTTGGGCCGCTGTGGCAGTTGGAAGATGAGCTATGGAAAGGCTCCAAAATCCTTACTATACACTGTACATTTTTTTATGTGAAAAATTCGATGTCGTCCGATCCACTCCAGTCTTTGGATTTCGTTAATACACATCTCAAGACATAACCACAGGTGTGCACAGGTCGTAGGTACGCCTAGTTGGGCCGCTGTAGCAGTTGGAAGATGAGCTATGGAAAGGCTCCAAAATCCTTACTATACACTGTACATTTTTTTAGGTGAAAAATTCGATGTCGTCGGATCCACTCCAGTCTTTGGATTTCGTTAATACACATCTCAACACATAACCACAGGTGTGCACAGGTCGTAGGTACGCCTAGTTGGGCCGCTGTAGCAGTTGGAAGATGAGCTATGGAAAGGCTCCAAAATCCTTACTATACACTGTACATTTTTTTAGGTGAAAAATTCGATGTCGTCGGATCCACTCCAGTCTTTGGATTTCGTTAATACACATCTCAACACATAACCACAGGTGTGCACAGGTCGTAGGTACGCCTAGTTGGGCCGCTGTAGCAGTTGGAAGATGAGCCATGGAAAGGCTCCAAAATCCTTACTATACACTGTACATTTTTTTAGGTGAAAAATTCGATGTCGTCGGATCCACTCCAGTCTTTGGATTTCGTTAATACACATCTCAACACATAACCACAGGTGTGCACAGGTCGTAGGTACGCCTAGTTGGGCCGCTGTAGCAGTTGGAAGATGAGCCATGGAAAGGCTCCAAAATTCTTACAATACACTGTACATTTTTTTAGGTGAAAAATTCGATGTCGTCGGATCCACTCCAGTCTTTGGATTTCGTTAATACACATCTCAACACATAACCACAGGTGTGCACAGGTCGTAGGTACGCCTAGTTGGGCCGCTGTGGTAGTTGGAAGATGAGCCATGGAAAGGCTCCAAAATCCTTACTATACACTGTACATTTTTTTAGGTGAAAAATTCGATGTCGTCCGATCCACTCCAGTTTTTGGATTTCGTGAATACACACTCAACACATAACCACAGGTGTGCACAGGTCGTAGGTACGCCTAGTTGGGCCGCTGTGGTAGTTGGAAGATGAGCCATGGAAAGGCTCCAAAGTCCTTACTATACACTGTACATTTTTTTAGGTGAAAAATTCGATGTCGTCGGATCCACTCCAGTCTTTGGATTTCGTTAATACACATCTCAACACATAACCACAGGTGTGCACAGGTCGTAGGTACGCCTAGTTGGGCCGCTGTAGCAGTTGGAAGATGAGCTATGGAAAGGCTCCAAAATCCTTACTATACACTGTACATTTTTTTAGGTGAAAAATTCGATGTCGTCGGATCCACTCCAGTCTTTGGATTTCGTTAATACACATCTCAACACATAACCACAGGTGTGCACAGGTCGTAGGTACGCCTAGTTGGGCCGCTGTAGCAGTTGGAAGATGAGCCATGGAAAGGCTCCAAAATCCTTACTATACACTGTACATTTTTTTAGGTGAAAAATTCGATGTCGTCGGATCCACTCCAGTCTTTGGATTTCGTTAATACACATCTCAACACATAACCACAGGTGTGCACAGGTCGTAGGTACGCCTAGTTGGGCCGCTGTAGCAGTTGGAAGATGAGCCATGGAAAGGCTCCAAAATCCTTACTATACACTGTACATTTTTTTAGGTGAAAAATTCGATGTCGTCGGATCCACTCCAGTCTTTGGATTTCGTTAATACACATCTCAACACATAACCACAGGTGTGCACAGGTCGTAGGTACGCCTAGTTGGGCCGCTGTAGCAGTTGGAAGATGAGCCATTGAAAGGCTCCAAAATCCTTACTATACACTGTACATTTTTTTAGGTGAAAAATTCGATGTCGTCGGATCCACTCCAGTCTTTGGATTTCGTTAATACACATCTCAACACATAACCACAGGTGCGCACAGGTCGTAGGTACGCCTAGTTGGGCCGCTGTAGCAGTTGGAAGATGAGCCATGGAAAGGCTCCAAAATCCTTACTATACACTGTACATTAACGAAATCCAGTCTTTGGATTTCGTTAATACACATCTCAACACATAACCACAGGTGTGCACAGGTCGTGGGTACGCCTAGTTGGGCCGCTGTGGCAGTTGGAAGATGAGCTATGGAAAGGCTCCAAAATCCTTACTATACACTGTACATTTTTTTAGGTGAAAAATTCGATGTCGTCGGATCCACTCCAGTCTTTGGATTTCGTTAATACACATCTCAACACATAACCACAGGTGTGCACAGGTCGTAGGTACGCCTAGTTGGGCCGCTGTGGTAGTTGGAAGATGAGCCATGGAAAGGCTCCAAAATCCTTACTATACACTGTACATTTTTTTAGGTGAAAAATTCGATGTCGTCCGATCCACTCCAGTCTTTGGATTTCGTTAATACACATCTCAACACATAACCGCAGGTGTGCACAGGTCGTAGGTACGCCTAGTTGGGCCGCTGTAGCAGTTGGAAGATGAGCCATGGAAAGGCTCCAAAATCCTTACTATACACTGTACATTTTTTTAGGTGAAAAATTCGATGTCGTCGGATCCACTCCAGTCTTTGGATTTCGTTAATACACATCTCAACACATAACCACAGGTGCGCACAGGTCGTAGGTACGCCTAGTTGGGCCGCTGTAGCAGTTGGAAGATGAGCCATGGAAAGGCTCCAAAATCCTTACTATACACTGTACATTAACGAAATCCAGTCTTTGGATTTCGTTAATACACATCTCAACACATAACCACAGGTGTGCACAGGTCGTGGGTACGCCTAGTTGGGCCGCTGTGGCAGTTGGAAGATGAGCTATGGAAAGGCTCCAAAATCCTTACTATACACTGTACATTTTTTTAGGTGAAAAATTCGATGTCGTCCGATCCACTCCAGTCTTTGGATTTCGTTAATACACATCTCAACACATAACCACAGGTGCGCACAGGTCGTAGGTACGCCTAGTTGGGCCGCTGTAGCAGTTGGAAGATGAGCCATGGAAAGGCTCCAAAATCCTTACTATACACTGTACATTTTTTTAGGTGAAACATTCGATGTCGTCGGATCCACTCCAGTCTTTGGATTTCGTTAATACACATCTCAACACATAACCACAGGTGTGCACAGGTCGTAGGTACGCCTAGTTGGGCCGCTGTGGTAGTTGGAAGATGAGCCATGGAAAGGCTCCAAAATCCTTACTATACACTGTACATTTTTTTAGGTGAAAAATTCGATGTCGTCGGATCCACTCCAGTCTTTGGATTTCGTTAATACACATCTCAACACATAACCACAGGTGTGCACAGGTCGTGGGTACGCCTAGTTGGGCCGCTGTGGCAGTTGGAAGATGAGCTATGGAAAGGCTCCAAAATCCTTACTATACACTGTACATTTTTTTAGGTGAAAAATTCGATGTCGTCGGATCCACTCCAGTCTTTGGATTTCGTTAATACACATCTCAACACATAACCACAGGTGTGCACAGGTCGTAGGTACGCCTAGTTGGGCCGCTGTGGTAGTTGGAAGATGAGCCATGGAAAGGCTCCAAAATCCTTACTATACACTGTACATTTTTTTAGGTGAAAAATTCGATGTCGTCGGATCCACTCCAGTCTTTGGATTTCGTTAATACACATCTCAACACATAACCACAGGTGTGCACAGGTCGTGGGTACGCCTAGTTGGGCCGCTGTAGCAGTTGGAAGATGAGCTATGGAAAGGCTCCAAAATCCTTACTATACACTGTACATTTTTTTAGGTGAAAAATTCGATGTCGTCGGATCCACTCCAGTCTTTGGATTTCGTTAATACACATCTCAACACATAACCACAGGTGCGCACAGGTCGTAGGTACGCCTAGTTGGGCCGCTGTAGCAGTTGGAAGATGAGCCATGGAAAGGCTCCAAAATCCTTACTATACACTGTACATTTTTTTAGGTGAAAAATTCGATGTCGTTGGATCCACTCCAGTCTTTGGATTTCGTTAATACACGTCTCAACACATAACCACAGGTGTGCACAGGTCGTAGGTACGCCTAGTTGGGCCGCTGTGGTAGTTGGAAGATGAGCCATGGAAAGGCTCCAAAATCCTTACTATACACTGTACATTTTTTTAGGTGAAAAATTCGATGTCGTCGGATCCACTCCAGTCTTTGGATTTCGTTAATACACATCTCAACACATAACCACAGGTGTGCACAGGTCGTAGGTACGCCTAGTTGGGCCGCTGTAGCAGTTGGAAGATGAGCCATGGAAAGGCTCCAAAGTCCTTACTATACACTGTACATTTTTTTAGGTGAAAAATTCGATGTCGTCCGATCCACTCCAGTCTTTGGATTTCGTTAATACACATCTCAACACATAACCACAGGTGTGCACAGGTCGTAGGTACGCCTAGTTGGGCCGCTGTAGCAGTTGGAAGATGAGCCATGGAAAGGCTCCAAAATCCTTACTATACACTGTACATTTTTTTAGGTGAAAAATTCGATGTCGTCGGATCCACTCCAGTCTTTGGATTTCGTTAATACACATCTCAACACATAACCACAGGTGTGCACAGGTCGTGGGTACGCCTAGTTGGGCCGCTGTGGCAGTTGGAAGATGAGCTATGGAAAGGCTCCAAAATCCTTACTATACACTGTACATTTTTTTAGGTGAAAAATTCGATGTCGTCGGCTCCACTCCAGTCTTTGGATTTCGTTAATACACATCTCAACACATAACCACAGGTGTGCACAGGTCGTAGGTACGCCTAGTTGGGCCGCTGTAGCAGTTGGAAGATGAGCCATGGAAAGGCTCCAAAATCCTTACTATACACTGTACATTTTTTTAGGTGAAAAATTCGATGTCGTCCGATCCACTCCAGTCTTTGGATTTCGTTAATACACATCTCAACACATAACCACAGGTGTGCACAGGTCGTGGGTACGCCTAGTTGGGCCGCTGTGGCAGTTGGAAGATGAGCTATGGAAAGGCTCCAAAATCCTTACTATACACTGTACATTTTTTTAGGTGAAAAATTCGATGTCGTCCGATCCACTCCAGTCTTTGGATTTCGTTAATACACATCTCAACACATAACCACAGGTGCGCACAGGTCGTAGGTACGCCTAGTTGGGCCGCTGTAGCAGTTGGAAGATGAGCCATGGAAAGGCTCCAAAATCCTTACTATACACTGTACATTTTTTTAGGTGAAAAATTCGATGTCGTCGGATCCACTCCAGTCTTTGGATTTCGTTAATACACATCTCAACACATAACCACAGGTGTGCACAGGTCGTAGGTACGCCTAGTTGGGCCGCTGTGGTAGTTGGAAGATGAGCCATGGAAAGGCTCTAAAATCCTTACTATACACTGTACATTTTTTTAGGTGAAACATTCGATGTCGTCGGATCCACTCCAGTCTTTGGATTTCGTTAATACACATCTCAACACATAACCACAGGTGTGCACAGGTCGTAGGTACGCCTAGTTGGGCCGCTGTGGTAGTTGGAAGATGAGCCATGGAAAGGCTCCAAAATCCTTACTATACACTGTACATTTTTTTAGGTGAAAAATTCGATGTCGTCGGATCCACTCCAGTCTTTGGATTTCGTTAATACACATCTCAACACATAACCACAGGTGTGCACAGGTCGTGGGTACGCCTAGTTGGGCCGCTGTGGCAGTTGGAAGATGAGCTATGGAAAGGCTCCAAAATCCTTACTATACACTGTACATTTTTTTAGGTGAAAAATTCGATGTCGTCGGATCCACTCCAGTCTTTGGATTTCGTTAATACACATCTCAACACATAACCACAGGTGTGCACAGGTCGTAGGTACGCCTAGTTGGGCCGCTGTGGTAGTTGGAAGATGAGCCATGGAAAGGCTCCAAAATCCTTACTATACACTGTACATTTTTTTAGGTGAAAAATTCGATGTCGTCGGATCCACTCCAGTCTTTGGATTTCGTTAATACACATCTCAACACATAACCACAGGTGTGCACAGGTCGTGGGTACGCCTAGTTGGGCCGCTGTAGCAGTTGGAAGATGAGCTATGGAAAGGCTCCAAAATCCTTACTATACACTGTACATTTTTTTAGGTGAAAAATTCGATGTCGTCGGATCCACTCCAGTCTTTGGATTTCGTTAATACACATCTCAACACATAACCACAGGTGCGCACAGGTCGTAGGTACGCCTAGTTGGGCCGCTGTAGCAGTTGGAAGATGAGCCATGGAAAGGCTCCAAAATCCTTACTATACACTGTACATTTTTTTAGGTGAAAAATTCGATGTCGTCGGATCCACTCCAGTCTTTGGATTTCGTTAATACACATCTCAACACATAACCACAGGTGTGCACAGGTCGTAGGTACGCCTAGTTGGGCCGCTGTGGTAGTTGGAAGATGAGCCATGGAAAGGCTCCAAAATCCTTACTATACACTGTACATTTTTTTAGGTGAAACATTCGATGTCGTCGGATCCACTCCAGTCTTTGGATTTCGTTAATACACATCTCAACACATAACCACAGGTGTGCACAGGTCGTAGGTACGCCTAGTTGGGCCGCTGTGGTAGTTGGAAGATGAGCCATGGAAAGGCTCCAAAATCCTTACTATACACTGTACATTTTTTTAGGTGAAAAATTCGATGTCGTCGGATCCACTCCAGTCTTTGGATTTCGTTAATACACATCTCAACACATAACCACAGGTGTGCACAGGTCGTGGGTACGCCTAGTTGGGCCGCTGTGGCAGTTGGAAGATGAGCTATGGAAAGGCTCCAAAATCCTTACTATACACTGTACATTTTTTTAGGTGAAAAATTCGATGTCGTCGGATCCACTCCAGTCTTTGGATTTCGTTAATACACATCTCAACACATAACCACAGGTGTGCACAGGTCGTAGGTACGCCTAGTTGGGCCGCTGTGGTAGTTGGAAGATGAGCCATGGAAAGGCTCCAAAATCCTTACTATACACTGTACATTTTTTTAGGTGAAAAATTCGATGTCGTTGGATCCACTCCAGTCTTTGGATTTCGTTAATACACATCTCAACACATAACCACAGGTGTGCACAGGTCGTGGGTACGCCTAGTTGGGCCGCTGTAGCAGTTGGAAGATGAGCTATGGAAAGGCTCCAAAATCCTTACTATACACTGTACATTTTTTTAGGTGAAAAATTCGATGTCGTCGGATCCACTCCAGTCTTTGGATTTCGTTAATACACATCTCAACACATAACCACAGGTGCGCACAGGTCGTAGGTACGCCTAGTTGGGCCGCTGTAGCAGTTGGAAGATGAGCCATGGAAAGGCTCCAAAATCCTTACTATACACTGTACATTTTTTTAGGTGAAAAATTCGATGTCGTTGGATCCACTCCAGTCTTTGGATTTCGTTAATACACGTCTCAACACATAACCACAGGTGTGCACAGGTCGTAGGTACGCCTAGTTGGGCCGCTGTGGTAGTTGGAAGATGAGCCATGGAAAGGCTCCAAAATCCTTACTATACACTGTACATTTTTTTAGGTGAAAAATTCGATGTCGTCGGATCCACTCCAGTCTTTGGATTTCGTTAATACACATCTCAACACATAACCACAGGTGTGCACAGGTCGTAGGTACGCCTAGTTGGGCCGCTGTGGCAGTTGGAAGATGAGCCATGGAAAGGCTCCAAAATCCTTACTATACACTGTACATTTTTTTAGGTGAAAAATTCGATGTCGTCGGATCCACTCCAGTCTTTGGATTTCGTTAATACACATCTCAACACATAACCACAGGTGTGCACAGGTCGTAGGTACGCCTAGTTGGGCCGCTGTAGCAGTTGGAAGATGAGCTATGGAAAGGCTCCAAAATCCTTACTATACACTGTACATTTTTTTAGGTGAAAAATTCGATGTCGTCGGATCCACTCCAGTCTTTGGATTTCGTTAATACACATCTCAACACATAACCACAGGTGTGCACAGGTCGTGGGTACGCCTAGTTGGGCCGCTGTGGCAGTTGGAAGATGAGCTATGGAAAGGCTCCAAAATCCTTACTATACACTGTACATTTTTTTAGGTGAAAAATTCGATGTCGTCGGATCCACTCCAGTCTTTGGATTTCGTTAATACACATCTCAACACATAACCACAGGTGTGCACAGGTCGTAGGTACGCCTAGTTGGGCCGCTGTAGCAGTTGGAAGATGAGCCATGGAAAGGCTCCAAAATCCTTACTATACACTGTACATTTTTTTAGGTGAAAAATTCGATGTCGTCGGATCCACTCCAGTCTTTGGATTTCGTTAATACACATCTCAACACATAACCACAGGTGTGCACAGGTCGTAGGTACGCCTAGTTGGGCCGCTGTAGCAGTTGGAAGATGAGCCATGGAAAGGCTCCAAAATCCTTACTATACACTGTACATTTTTTTAGGTGAAAAATTCGATGTCGTCGGATCCACTCCAGTCTTTGGATTTCGTTAATACACATCTCAACACATAACCACAGGTGTGCACAGGTCGTAGGTACGCCTAGTTGGGCCGCTGTAGCAGTTGGAAGATGAGCCATGGAAAGGCTCCAAAATCCTTACTATACACTGTACATTTTTTTAGGTGAAAAATTCGATGTCGTCGGATCCACTCCAGTCTTTGGATTTCGTTAATACACATCTCAACACATAACCACAGGTGTGCACAGGTCGTAGGTACGCCTAGTTGGGCCGCTGTGGCAGTTGGAAGATGAGCTATGGAAAGGCTCCAAAATCCTTACTATACACTGTACATTTTTTTAGGTGAAAAATTCGATGTCGTCGGATCCACTCCAGTCTTTGGATTTCGTTAATACACATCTCAACACATAACCACAGGTGTGTACAGGTCGTAGGTACGCCTAGTTGGGCCGCTGTGGTAGTTGGAAGATGAGCCATGGAAAGGCTCCAAAATCCTTACTATACACTGTACATTTTTTTAGGTGAAAAATTCGATGTCGTCGGATCCACTCCAGTCTTTGGATTTCGTTAATACACATCTCAACACATAACCACAGGTGTGCACAGGTCGTAGGTACGCCTAGTTGGGCCGCTGTGGTAGTTGGAAGATGAGCCATGGAAAGGCTCCAAAATCCTTACTATACACTGTACATTTTTTTAGGTGAAAAATTCGATGTCGTCGGATCCACTCCAGTCTTTGGATTTCGTTAATACACATCTCAACACATAACCACAGGTGTGCACAGGTCGTAGGTACGCCTAGTTGGGCCGCTGTAGCAGTTGGAAGATGAGCCATGGAAAGGCTCCAAAATCCTTACTATACACTGTACATTTTTTTAGGTGAAAAATTCGATGTCGTCGGATCCACTCCAGTCTTTGGATTTCGTTAATACACATCTCAACACATAACCACAGGTGTGCACAGGTCGTAGGTACGCCTAGTTGGGCCGCTGTGGTAGTTGGAAGATGAGCCATGGAAAGGCTCCAAAATCGTTACTATACACTGTACATTTTTTTAGGTGAAAAATTCGATGTCGTCGGATCCACTCCAGTCTTTGGATTTCGTTAATACACATCTCAACACATAACCACAGGTGTGCACAGGTCGTAGGTACGCCTAGTTGGGCCGCTGTGGTAGTTGGAAGATGAGCCATGGAAAGGCTCCAAAATCCTTACTATACACTGTACATTTTTTTAGGTGAAAAATTCGATGTCGTCGGATCCACTCCAGTCTTTGGATTTCGTTAATACACATCTCAACACATAACCACAGGTGTGCACAGGTCGTAGGTACGCCTAGTTGGGCCGCTGTGGTAGTTGGAAGATGAGCCATGGAAAGGCTCCAAAATCCTTACCATACACTGTACATTTTTTTAGGTGAAAAATTCGATGTCGTCCGATCCACTCCAGTCTTTGGATTTCGTTAATACACATCTCAACACATAACCACAGGTGTGCACAGGTCGTGGGTACGCCTAGTTGGGCCGCTGTGGTAGTTGGAAGATGAGCCATGGAAAGGCTCCAAAATCCTTACTATACACTGTACATTTTTTTAGGTGAAAAATTCGATGTCGTCCGATCCACTCCAGTCTTTGGATTTCGTTAATACACATCTCAACACATAACCACAGGTGTGCACAGGTCGTGGGTACGCCTAGTTGGGGCCGCTGTGGCAGTTGGAAGATGAGCTATGGAAAGGCTCCAAAATCCTTACTATACACTGTACATTTTTTTAGGTGAAAAATTCGATGTCGTCGGATCCACTCCAGTCTTTGGATTTCGTTAATACACATCTCAACACATAACCACAGGTGTGCACAGGTCGTAGGTACGCCTAGTTGGGCCGCTGTGTTAGTTGGAAGATGAGCCATGGATAGGCTCCAAAATCCTTACTATACACTGTACATTTTTTTAGGTGAAAAATTCGATGTCGTCCCGATCCACTCCAGTCTTTGGATTTCGTTAATACACATCTCAACACATAACCACAGGTGTGCACAGGTCGTGGGTACGCCTAGTTGGGCCGCTGTGGCAGTTGGAAGATGAGCTATGGAAAGGCTCCAAAATCCTTACTATACACTGTACATTTTTTTAGGTGAAAAATTCGATGTCGTCGGATCCACTCCAGTCTTTGGATTTCGTTAATACACATCTCAACACATAACCACAGGTGTGCACAGGTCGTGGGTACGCCTAGTTGGGCCGCTGTGGCAGTTGGAAGATGAGCTATGGAAAGGCTCCAAAATCCTTACTATACACTGTACATTTTTTTAGGTGAAAAATTCGATGTCGTCGGATCCACTCCAGTCTTTGGATTTCGTTAATACACATCTCAACACATAACCACAGGTGTGCACAGGTCGTAGGTACGCCTAGTTGGGCCGCTGTGGTAGTTGGAAGATGAGCCATGGAAAGGCTCCAAAATCCTTACTATACACTGTACATTTTTTTAGGTGAAAAATTCGATGTCGTCCGATCCACTCCAGTCTTTGGATTTCGTTAATACACATCTCAACACATAACCACAGGTGTGCACAGGTCGTGGGTACGCCTATTTGGGCCGCTGTGGTAGTTGGAAGATGAGCCATGGAAAGGCTCCAAAATCCTTACTATACACTGTACATTTTTTTAGGTGAAAAATTCGATGTCGTCCGATCCACTCCAGTCTTTGGATTTCGTTAATACACATCTCAACACATAACCACAGGTGTGCACAGGTCGTAGGTACGCCTAGTTGGGCCGCTGTAGCAGTTGGAAGATGAGCCATGGAAAGGCTCCAAAATCCTTACTATACTGTACATTTTTTTAGGTGAAAAATTCGATGTCGTCCGATCCACTCCAGTCTTTGGATTTCGTTAATACACATCTCAACACATAACCACAGGTGTGCACAGGTCGTAGGTACGCCTAGTTGGGCCGCTGTAGCAGTTGGAAGATGAGCCATGGAAAGGCTCCAAAATCCTTACTATACACTGTACATTTTTTTAGGTGAAAAATTCGATGTCGTCGGATCCACTCCAGTCTTTGGATTTCGTTAATACACATCTCAACACATAACCACAGGTGTGCACAGGTCGTGGGTACGCCTAGTTGGGCCGCTGTGGCAGTTGGAAGATGAGCTATGGAAAGGCTCCAAAATTCTTACTATACACTGTACATTTTTTTAGGTGAAAAATTCGATGTCGTCGGATCCACTCCAGTCTTTGGATTTCGTTAATACACATCTCAACACATAACCACAGGTGTGCACAGGTCGTAGGTACGCCTAGTTGGGCCGCTGTGGTAGTTGGAAGATGAGCCATGGAAAGGCTCCAAAATACTTACTATACACTGTACATTTTTTTAGGTGAAAAATTCGATGTCGTCGGATCCACTCCAGTCTTTGGATTTCGTTAATACTCATCTCAACACATAACCACAGGTGTGCACAGGTCGTAGGTACGCCTAGTTGGGCCGCTGTAGCAGTTGGAAGATGAGCCATGGAAATTCTCCAAAATCCTTACTATACACTGTACATTTTTTTAGGTGAAAAATTCGATGTCGTCGGATCCACTCCAGTCTTTGGATTTCGTTAATACACATCTCAACACATAACCACAGGTGTGCACAGGTCGTAGGTACGCCTAGTTGGGCCGCTGTGGTAGTTGGAAGATGAGCCATGGAAAGGCTCCAAAATCCTTACTATACACTGTACATTTTTTTAGGTGAAAAATTCGATGTCGTCGGATCCACTCCAGTCTTTGGATTTCGTTAATACACATCTCAACACATAACCACAGGTGTGCACAGGTCGTGGGTACGCCTAGTTGGGCCGCTGTGGCAGTTGGAAGATGAGCTATGGAAAGGCTCCAAAACCCTTACTATACACTGTACATTTTTTTAGGTGAAAAATTCGATGTCGTCGGATCCACTCCAGTCTTTGGATTTCGTTAGTACACATCTCAACACATAACCACAGGTGCGCACAGGTCGTAGGTACGCCTAGTTGGGCCGCTGTGGCAGTTGGAAGATGAGCTATGGAAAGGCTCCAAAATCCTTACTATACACTGTACATTTTTTTAGGTGAAAAATTCGATGTCGTCGGATCCACTCCAGTCTTTGGATTTCGTTAATACACATCTCAACACATAACCACAGGTGTGCACAGGTCGTAGGTACGCCTAGTTGGGCCGCTGTGGTAGTTGGAAGATGAGCCATGGAAAGGCTCCAAAATCCTTACTATACACTGTACATTTTTTTAGGTGAAAAATTCGATGTCGTCCGATCCACTCCAGTCTTTGGATTTCGTTAATACACATCTCAACACATAACCACAGGTGTGCACAGGTCGTGGGTACGCCTAGTTGGGCCGCTGTGGCAGTTGGAAGATGAGCTATGGAAAGGCTCCAAAATCCTTACTATACACTGTACATTTTTTTAGGTGAAAAATTCGATGTCGTCGGATCCACTCCAGTCTTTGGATTTCGTTAATACACATCTCAACACATAACCACAGGTGTGCACAGGTCGTAGGTACGCCTAGTTGGGCCGCTGTAGCAGTTGGAAGATGAGCCATGGAAAGGCTCCAAAATCCTTACTATACACTGTACATTTTTTTAGGTGAAAAATTCGATGTCGTCCGATCCACTCCAGTCTTTGGATTTCGTTAATACACATCTCAACACATAACCACAGGTGTGCACAGGTCGTGGGTACGCCTAGTTGGGCCGCTGTGGCAGATGGAAGATGAGCTATGGAAAGGCTCCAAAATGCTTACTATACACTGTACATTTTTTTAGGTGAAAAATTCGATGTCGTCGGATCCACTCCAGTCTTTGGATTTCGTTAATACACATCTCAACACATAACCACAGGTGTGCACAGGTCGTAGGTACGCCTAGTTGGGCCGCTGTGTTAGTTGGAAGATGAGCCATGGAAAGGCTCCAAAATCCTTACTATACACTGTACATTTTTTTAGGTGAAAAATTCGATGTCGTCCGATCCACTCCAGTCTTTGGATTTCGTTAATACACATCTCAACACACATAACCACAGGTGTGCACAGGTCGTAGGTACGCCTAGTTGGGCCGCTGTGGTAGTTGGAAGATGAGCCATGGAAAGGCTCCAAAATCCTTACTATACACTGTACATTTTTTTAGGTGAAAAATTCGATGTCGTCGGATCCACTCCAGTCTTTGGATTTCGTTAATACACATCTCAACACATAACCACAGGTGTGCACAGGTCGTGGGTACGCCTAGTTGGGCCGCTGTGGCAGTTGGAAGATGAGCTATGGAAAGGCTCCAAAATCCTTACTATACACTGTACATTTTTTTAGGTGAAAAATTCGATGTCGTCGGATCCACTCCAGTCTTTGGATTTCGTTAATACACATCTCAACACATAACCACAGGTGTGCACAGGTCGTGGGTACGCCTAGTTGGGCCGCTGTGGTAGTTGGAAGATGAGCCATGGAAAGGCTCCAAAATCCTTACTATACACTGTACATTTTTTTAGGTGAAAAATTCGATGTCGTCGGATCCACTCCAGTCTTTGGATTTCGTTAATACACATCTCAACACATAACTACAGGTGTGCACAGGTCGTAGGTTGGGCCGCTGTGGCAGTTGGAAGATGAGCCATGGAAAGGCTCCAAAATCCTTACTATACACTGTACATTTTTTTAGGTGAAAAATTCGATGTCGTCGGATCCACTCCAGTCTTTGGATTTCGTTAATACACATCTCAACACATAACCACAGGTGTGCACAGGTCGTAGGTACGCCTAGTTGGGCCGCTGTGGCAGTTGGAAGATGAGCCATGGAAAGGCTCCAAAATCCTTACTATACACTGTACATTTTTTTAGGTGAAAAATTCGATGTCGTCGGATCCACTCCAGTCTTTGGATTTCGTTAATACACATCTCAACACATAACCACAGGTGTGCACAGGTCGTGGGTACGCCTAGTTGGGCCGCTGTGGCAGTTGGAAGATGAGCTATGGAAAGGCTCCAAAATCCTTACTATACACTGTACATTTTTTTAGGTGAAAAATTCGATGTCGTCGGATCCACTCCAGTCTTTGGATTTCGTTAATACACATCTCAACACATAACCACAGGTGTGCACAGGTCGTGGGTACGCCTAGTTGGGCCGCTGTGGTAGTTGGAAGATGAGCCATGGAAAGGCTCCAAAATCCTTACTATACACTGTACATTTTTTTAGGTGAAAAATTCGATGTCGTCGGATCCACTCCAGTCTTTGGATTTCGTTAATACACATCTCAACACATAACTACAGGTGTGCACAGGTCGTAGGTTGGGCCGCTGTGGCAGTTGGAAGATGAGCCATGGAAAGGCTCCAAAATCCTTACTATACACTGTACATTTTTTTAGGTGAAAAATTCGATGTCGTCGGATCCACTCCAGTCTTTGGATTTCGTTAATACACATCTCAACACATAACCACAGGTGTGCACAGGTCGTAGGTACGCCTAGTTGGGCCGCTGTGGTAGTTGGAAGATGAGCCATGGAAAGGCTCCAAAATCCTTACTATACACTGTACATTTTTTTAGGTGAAAAATTCGATGTCGTCCGATCCACTCCAGTCTTTGGATTTCGTTAATACACATCTCAACACATAACCACAGGTGTGCACAGGTCGTAGGTACGCCTAGTTGGGCCGCTGTGGTAGTTGGAAGATGAGCCATGGAAAGGCTCCAAAATCCTTACTATACACTGTACATTTTTTTAGGTGAAAAATTCGATGTCGTCCGATCCACTCCAGTCTTTGGATTTCGTTAATACACATCTCAACACATAACCACAGGTGTGCACAGGTCGTAGGTACGCCTAGTTGGGCCGCTGTGGTAGTTGGAAGATGAGCCATGGAAAGGCTCCAAAATCCTTACTATACACTGTACATTTTTTTAGGTGAAAAATTCGATGTCGTCGGATTCACTCCAGTCTTTGGATTTCGTTAATACACATCTCAACACATAACCACAGGTGTGCACAGGTCGTAGGTACGCCTAGTTGGGCCGCTGTGGTAGTTGGAAGATGAGCCATGGAAAGGCTCCAAAATCCTTACTATACACTGTACATTTTTTTAGGTGAAAAATTCGATGTCGTCGGATCCACTCCAGTCTTTGGATTTCGTTAATACACATCTCAACACATAACCACAGGTGTGCACAGGTCGTAGGTACGCCTAGTTGGGCCGCTGTGGTAGTTGGAAGATGAGCCATGGAAAGGCTCCAAAATCCTTACTATACACTGTACATTTTTTTAGGTGAAAAATTCGATGTCGTCGGATTCACTCCAGTCTTTGGATTTCGTTAATACACATCTCAACACATAACCACAGGTGTGCACAGGTCGTAGGTACGCCTAGTTGGGCCGCTGTGGCAGTTGGAAGATGAGCTATGGAAAGGCTCCAAAATCCTTACTATACACTGTACATTTTTTTAGGTGAAAAATTCGATGTCGTCGGATCCACTCCAGTCTTTGGATTTCGTTAATACACATCTCAACACATAACCACAGGTGTGCACAGGTCGTGGGTACGCCTAGTTGGGCCGCTGTGGTAGTTGGAAGATGAGCCATGGAAAGGCTCCAAAATCCTTACTATACACTGTACATTTTTTTAGGTGAAAAATTCGATGTCGTCGGATTCACTCCAGTCTTTGGATTTCGTTAATACACATCTCAACACATAACCACAGGTGTGCACAGGTCGTGGGTACGCCTAGTTGGGCCGCTGTGGTAGTTGGAAGATGAGCCATGGAAAGGCTCCAAAATCCTTACTATACACTGTACATTTTTTTAGGTGAAAAATTCGATGTCGTCGGATCCACTCCAGTCTTTGGATTTCGTTAATACACATCTCAACACATAACCACAGGTGCGCACAGGTCGTAGGTACGCCTAGTTGGGCCGCTGTAGCAGTTGGAAGATGAGCCATGGAAAGGCTCCAAAATCCTTACTATACACTGTACATTTTTTTAGGTGAAAAATTCGATGTCGTCGGATCCACTCCAGTCTTTGGATTTCGTTAATACACATCTCAACACATAACCACAGGTGTGCACAGGTCGTGGGTACGCCTAGTTGGGCCGCTGTGGCAGTTGGAAGATGAGCTATGGAAAGGCTCCAAAATCCTTACTATACACTGTACATTTTTTTAGGTGAAAAATTCGATGTCGTCGGATCCACTCCAGTCTTTGGATTTCGTTAATACACATCTCAACACATAACCACAGGTGTGCACAGGTCGTGGGTACGCCTAGTTGGGCCGCTGTGGTAGTTGGAAGATGAGCCATGGAAAGGCTCCAAAATCCTTACTATACACTGTACATTTTTTTAGGTGAAAAATTCGATGTCGTCGGATCCACTCCAGTCTTTGGATTTCGTTAATACACATCTCAACACATAACTACAGGTGTGCACAGGTCGTAGGTTGGGCCGCTGTGGCAGTTGGAAGATGAGCCATGGAAAGGCTCCAAAATCCTTACTATACACTGTACATTTTTTTAGGTGAAAAATTCGATGTCGTCGGATCCACTCCAGTCTTTGGATTTCGTTAATACACATCTCAACACATAACCACAGGTGTGCACAGGTCGTAGGTACGCCTAGTTGGGCCGCTGTGGTAGTTGGAAGATGAGCCATGGAAAGGCTCCAAAATCCTTACTATACACTGTACATTTTTTTAGGTGAAAAATTCGATGTCGTCGGATTCACTCCAGTCTTTGGATTTCGTTAATACACATCTCAACACATAACCACAGGTGTGCACAGGTCGTGGGTACGCCTAGTTGGGCCGCTGTGGTAGTTGGAAGATGAGCCATGGAAAGGCTCCAAAATCCTTACTATACACTGTACATTTTTTTAGGTGAAAAATTCGATGTCGTCGGATCCACTCCAGTCTTTGGATTTCGTTAATACACATCTCAACACATAACTACAGGTGTGCACAGGTCGTAGGTTGGGCCGCTGTGGCAGTTGGAAGATGAGCCATGGAAAGGCTCCAAAATCCTTACTATACACTGTACATTTTTTTAGGTGAAAAATTCGATGTCGTCGGATCCACTCCAGTCTTTGGATTTCGTTAATACACATCTTAACACATAACCACAGGTGTGCACAGGTCGTAGGTACGCCTAGTTGGGCCGCTGTGGTAGTTGGAAGATGAGCCATGGAAAGGCTCCAAAATCCTTACTATACACTGTACATTTTTTTAGGTGAAAAATTCGATGTCGTCGGATCCACTCCAGTCTTTGGATTTCGTTAATACACATCTCAACACATAACCACAGGTGTGCACAGGTCGTGGGTACGCCTAGTTGGGCCGCTGTGGCAGTTGGAAGATGAGCTATGGAAAGGCTCCAAAATCCTTACTATACACTGTACATTTTTTTAGATGAAAAATTCGATGTCGTCGGATCCACTCCAGTCTTTGGATTTCGTTAATACACATCTCAACACATAACCACAGGTGTGCACAGGTCGTGGGTACGCCTAGTTGGGCCGCTGTGGTAGTTGGAAGATGAGCCATGGAAAGGCTCCAAAATCCTTACTATACACTGTACATTTTTTTAGGTGAAAAATTCGATGTCGTCGGATCCACTCCAGTCTTTGGATTTCGTTAATACACATCTCAACACATAACTACAGGTGTGCACAGGTCGTAGGTTGGGCCGCTGTGGCAGTTGGAAGATGAGCCATGGAAAGGCTCCAAAATCCTTACTATACACTGTACATTTTTTTAGGTGAAAAATTCGATGTCGTCGGATCCACTCCAGTCTTTGGATTTCGTTAATACACATCTCAACACATAACCACAGGTGTGCACAGGTCGTAGGTACGCCTAGTTGGGCCGCTGTGGTAGTTGGAAGATGAGCCATGGAAAGGCTCCAAAATCCTTACTATACACTGTACATTTTTTTAGGTGAAAAATTCGATGTCGTCGGATCCACTCCAGTCTTTGGATTTCGTTAATACACATCTCAACACATAACCACAGGTGCGCACAGGTCGTAGGTACGCCTAGTTGGGCCGCTGTAGCAGTTGGAAGATGAGCCATGGAAAGGCTCCAAAATCCTTACTATACACTGTACATTTTTTTAGGTGAAAAATTCGATGTCGTCGGATCCACTCCAGTCTTTGGATTTCGTTAATACACATCTCAACACATAACCACAGGTGTGCACAGGTCGTAGGTACGCCTAGTTGGGCCGCTGTGGTAGTTGGAAGATGAGCCATGGAAAGGCTCCAAAATCCTTACTATACACTGTACATTTTTTTAGGTGAAAAATTCGATGTCGTCGGATCCACTCCAGTCTTTGGATTTCGTTAATACACATCTCAACACATAACCACAGGTGTGCACAGGTCGTAGGTACGCCTAGTTGGGCCGCTGTGGTAGTTGGAAGATGAGCCATGGAAAGGCTCCAAAATCCTTACTATACACTGTACATTTTTTTAGGTGAAAAAATTCGATGTCGTCCGATCCACTCCAGTCTTTGGATTTCGTTAATACACATCTCAACACATAACCACAGGTGTGCACAGGTCGTAGGTACGCCTAGTTGGGCCGCTGTGGTAGTTGGAAGATGAGCCATGGAAAGGCTCCAAAATCCTTACTATACACTGTACATTTTTTTAGGTGAAAAATTCGATGTCGTCGGATTCACTCCAGTCTTTGGATTTCGTTAATACACATCTCAACACATAACCACAGGTGTGCACAGGTCGTAGGTACGCCTAGTTGGGCCGCTGTGGCAGTTGGAAGATGAGCTATGGAAAGGCTCCAAAATCCTTACTATACACTGTACATTTTTTTAGGTGAAAAATTCGATGTCGTCGGATCCACTCCAGTCTTTGGATTTCGTTAATACACATCTCAACACATAACCACAGGTGCGCACAGGTCGTAGGTACGCCTAGTTGGGCCGCTGTGGTAGTTGGAAGATGAGCCATGGAATTCTTTGGATTTCGTTAATACACATCTCAACACATAACCACAGGTGTGCACAGGTCGTAGGTACGCCTAGTTGGGCCGCTGTGGTAGTTGGAAGATGAGCCATGGAAAGGCTCCAAAATCCTTACTATACACTGTACATTTTTTTAGGTGAAAAATTCGATGTCGTCCGATCCACTCCAGTCTTTGGATTTCGTTAATACACATCTCAACACATAACCACAGGTGTGCACAGGTCGTAGGTACGCCTAGTTGGGCCGCTGTGGTAGTTGGAAGATGAGCCATGGAAAGGCTCCAAAATCCTTACTATACACTGTACATTTTTTTAGGTGAAAAATTCGATGTCGTCGGATCCACTCCAGTCTTTGGATTTCGTTAATACACATGTCAACACATAACCACAGGTGTGCACAGGTCGTAGGTACGCCTAGTTGGGCCGCTGTGGTAGTTGGAAGATGAGCCATGGAAAGGCTCCAAAATCCTTACTATACACTGTACATTTTTTTAGGTGAAAAATTCGATGTCGTCGGATCCACTCCAGTCTTTGGATTTCGTTAATACACATCTCAACACATAACCACAGGTGCGCACAGGTCGTAGGTACGCCTAGTTGGGCCGCTGTAGCAGTTGGAAGATGAGCCATGGAAAGGCTCCAAAATCCTTACTATACACTGTACATTTTTTTAGGTGAAAAATTCGATGTCGTCCGATCCACTCCAGTCTTTGGATTTCGTTAATACACATCTCAACACATAACCATAGGTGTGCACAGGTCGTAGGTACGCCTAGTTGGGCCGCTGTGGTAGTTGGAAGATGAGCCATGGAAAGGCTCCAAAATCCTTACTATACACTGTACATTTTTTTAGGTGAAAAATTCGATGTCGTCGGATCCACTCCAGTCTTTGGATTTCGTTAATACACATCTCAACACATAACCACAGGTGTGCACAGGTCGTAGGTACGCCTAGTTGGGCCGCTGTAGCAGTTGGAAGATGAGCCATGGAAAGGCTCCAAAATCCTTACTATACACTGTACATTTTTTTAGGTGAAAAATTCGATGTCGTCGGATCCACTCCAGTCTTTGGATTTCGTTAATACACATCTCAACACATAACCACAGGTGTGCACAGGTCGTGGGTACGCCTAGTTGGGCCGCTGTGGCAGTTGGAAGATGAGCTATGGAAAGGCTCCAAAATCCTTACTATACACTGTACATTTTTTTAGGTGAAAAATTCGATGTCGTCGGATCCACTCCAGTCTTTGGATTTCGTTAATACACATCTCAACACATAACCACAGGTGTGCACAGGTCGTAGGTACGCCTAGTTGGGCCGCTGTGGCAGTTGGAAGAAGAGCCATGGAAAGGCTCTAAAATCCTTACTATACACTGTACATTTTTTTAGGTGAAAAATTCGATGTCGTCAGATCCACTCCAGTCTTTGGATTTCGTTAATACACATCTCAACACATAACCACAGGTGCGCACAGGTCGTAGGTACGGCTAGTTGGGCCGCTATGGCAGTTGGAAGATGAGCCATGGAAAGGCTCCAAAATCCTTACTATACATTGTACATTTTTTTAGGTGAAAAATTCGATGTCGTCGGATCCACTCCAGTCTTTGGATTTCGTTAACACACATCTCAACACATAACCACAGGTGTGCACAGGTCGGAGGTACGCCTAGTTGGGCCGCTGTGGCAGTTGGAATATGAGCCATGGAAAGGCTCCAAAATCCTTACTATACACTGTACATTTTTTTAGGTGAAAAATTCGATGTCGTCGGATCCACTCCAGTCTTTGGATTTCGTTAATACACATCTCAACACATAACCACAGGTGCGCACAGGTCGTAGGTACGCCTAGTTGGGCCGCTGTGGCAGTTGGAAGATGAGCCATGGAAAGGCTCCAAAATCCTTACTATACACTGTACATTTTTTTGGGTGAAAAATTCGATGTCGTCGGATCCACTCCAGTCTTTGACATAACCACAGGTGTGCACAGGTCGTAGGTACGCCTAGTTGGGCCGCTGTGGCAGTTGGAAGATGAGCCATGAAAAGGCTCCAAAATCCTTACTATACACTGTACATTTTTTTAGGTGAAAAATTCGATGTCGTCAGATCCACTCCAGTCTTTGGATTTCGTTAATACACATCTCAGCACACACACAAACCGCATTTAGTTTCTGGACACTAGCCGGTGTCCAGAAACTAAATGCGGTCTCCCATACCCAATCCGCATTTAGTTTCTGGACAGCAGCTAGTGTCCAGAAACTAAATGCGGTTTCCCCTACCCAATCCGCATTTAGTTTCTGGACAGCAGCTAGTGTCTAGAAACTAAATGCGGTTTCCCATACCCAATCCGCATATAGTTTCTGGACAGCACCTAGTGTCCAGAAACTAAATGCGGTTTCCCATACCCAATCCGCATTTAGTTTCTGGACAGCAGCTAGTGTCCAGAAACTAAATGGGGTTTCCCCTACCCAATCCGCATTTAGTTTCTGGACAGCAGCTAGTGTCCAGAAACTGAATGCGGTTTCCCATACCCAATCCGCTTTTAGTTTCTGGACAGCAGCTAGTGTCCAGAAACTAAATGCGGTTTCCCATACCCAATCCGCACTTAGTTACTGGACACTAGCCGGTGTCCAGAAACTAAATGCGGTTTCCTCTACCCAATCCGCATTTAGTTTCTGGACAGCAGCTAGTGTCCAGAAACTAAATGCGGTTTCCCATACCCAATCCGCATTTAGTTTCTGGACAGCAGCTAGTGTCCAGAGACTAAATGCGGTTTCCCACCCAATCCGCATTTAGTTTCTGGACAGCAGCTAGTGTCCAGAAACTAAATGCGGTTTCCCAAACCCAATCCGCATGTAGTTTCTGGACAGCAGCTAGTGTCCAGAAACTAAATGCGCTTTCTCCTACCCAATCCGCATTTAGTTTCTGGACAGCAGCTAGTGTCCAGAAACTAAATGCGGTTTCCCATACCCAATCCGCATTTAGTTTCTGGACAGCAGCTAGTGTCCAGAAACTAAATGCGGTTTCCCCTACCCAATCCGCATTTAGTTTCTGGACAGCAGCTAGTGTCCAGAAACTAAATGCGGTTTCCCATACCCAATCCGCATTTAGTTTCTGGACAGCAGCTGGTGTCCAGAAACTAAATGCGGTTTCCCCTACCCAATCCGCATTTAGTTTCTGGACAGCAGCTAGTGTCCAGAGACTAAATGCGGTTTCCCACCCAATCCGCATTTAGTTTCTGGACAGCAGCTAGTGTCCAGAAACTAAATGCGGTTTCCCAAACCCAATCCGCATGTAGTTTCTGGACAGCAGCTAGTGTCCAGAAACTAAATGCGCTTTCTCCTACCCAATCCGCATTTAGTTTCTGGACAGCAGCTAGTGTCCAGAAACTAAATGCGGTTTCCCATACCCAATCCGCATTTAGTTTCTGGACAGCAGCTAGTGTCCAGAAACTAAATGCGGTTTCCCATACCCAATCCGCATTTAGTTTCTGGACAGCAGCTAGTGTCCAGAAACTAAATGCGGTTTCCCATACCCAATCCGCATTTAGTTTCTGGACAGCAGCTAGTGTCCAGAAACTAAATGCGGTTTCGTATATCCAATCCGCATTTAGTTTCTGGACAGCAGCTGGTGTCCAGAAACTAAATGCGGTTTCCCCTACCCAATCCGCATTTAGTTTCTGGACAGCAGCTAGTGTCCAGAAACTAAATGCGGTTTCCCATACCCAATCCGCATTTAGTTTCTGGACAGCAGCTAGTGTCCAGAAACTAAATGCGGTTTCCCCCTACCCAATCCGCATTTAGTTACTGGACACTAGCCGGTGTCCAGAAACTAAATGCGGTTTCCCCTACCCAATCCGCATTTAGTTTCTGGACAGCAGCTAGTGTCCAGAAACTAAATGCGGTTTCCCATACCCAATTCGCATTTAGTTACTGGACACTAGCCAGTGTCCAGAAACTAAATGCGGTTTCCCCTACCCAATCCGCATTTAGTTTCTGGACAGCAGCTAGTGTCCAGAAACTAAATGCGGTTTCCCCTACCCAATCCGCATTTAGTTTCTGGACAGCAGCTAGTGTCCAGAAACTAAATGCGGTTTCCCCTACCCAATCCACATTTAGTTACTGGACACTAGCCGGTGTCCAGAAACTAAATGCGGATTCCCCTACATAATCCGCATTTAGTTACTGGACACTAGCCGGTGTCCAGAAACTAAATGCGGTTTCCCCTACCCAATCCGCATTTATTTTCTGGACAGCAGCTAGTGTCCAGAAACTAAATGCGGTTTCCCCTACCCAATCCGCATTTAGTTTCTGAACACTAGCCGGTGTCCAGAAACTAAATGCGGTTTCCCCTACCCAATCCGCATTTAGTTTCTGGACAGCAGCTAGTGTCCAGAAACTAAATGCGGTTTCCCCTACCCAATCCGCATTTAGTTTCTGAACACTAGCCGGTGTCCAGAAACTAAATGCGGTTTCCCCTACCCAATCCGCATTTAGTTTCTGAACACTAGCTGGTGTCCAGAAACTAAATGCGGTTTCCCCTACCCAATCCGCATTTAGTTTCTGGACAGCAGCTAGTGTCCAGAAACTAAATGCGGTTTCCCATACCCAATCCGCATTTAGTTTCTGGACAGCAGATAGTGTCCAGAAACTAAATGCGGTTTCCCCTACCCAATCCGCATTTAGTTTCTGGACAGCAGCTAGTGTCCAGAAACTAAATGCGGTTTCCCCTATCCAATCCGCATTTAGTTTCTGAACACTAGCCGGTGTCCAGAAACTAAATGCGGTTTCCCCTACCCAATCCGCATTTAGTTTCTGGACAGCAGCTAGTGTCCAGAAACTAAATGCGGTTTCCCCTACCCAATCCGTATTTAGTTTCTGGACAGCAGCTAGTGTCCAGAAACTAAATGCGGTTTCCCCTACCCAATCCGCATTTAAGCCATGGAAAGGCTCCAAAATCCTTACTATACACTGTAAATTTTTTTAGGTGAAAAATTCTTTGTCGTCGGATCCACTCCAGTCTTTGGATTTCGTTAACACACATCTCAACACACAACCACAGGTGCGGGCAGGTCGTAGGTACGCCTAGTTGGGCCGCTGTGGCAGTTGGAAGATGAGCCATGGAAAGGCTCCAAAGTCCTTACTATACACTGTACATTTTTTTAGGTGAAAAATTCGATGTCGTCGGATCCACTCCAGTCTTTGGATTTCGTTAATACACATCTCAACACACAACCACAGGTGTGCACAGGTCGTAGGCACGCCTAGTTGGGCCGCTGTAGCAGTTGGAAGATGAGCCATGGAAAGGCGGTGAAGGTGAAAAATTCGATGTCGTCGGATCCACTCCAGTCTTTGGATTTCGATAATACACATCTCAACACATAACCACAGGTGCGCACAGGTCGTAGGTACGCCTAGTTGGGCCGCTGTGGCAGTTGGAAGATGAGCCATGGAAAGGCTCCAAAATCCTTACTATACACTGTACATTTTTTTAGGTGAAAAATTCGATGTCGTCGGATCCACTCCAGTCTTTGGATTTCGTTAATACACATCTCAACACATAACCACAGGTGTGCACAGGTCGTAGGTACGCCTAGTTGGGCCGCTGTGGTAGTTGGAAGATGAGCCATGGAAAGGCTCCAAAATCCTTACTATACACTGTACATTTTTTTAGGTGAAAAATTCGATGTCGTCGGATCCACTCCAGTCTTTGGATTTCGTTAATACACATCTCAACACATAACCACAGGTGCGCACAGGTCGTAGGTACGCCTAGTTGGGCCGCTGTGGTAGTTGGAAGATGAGCCATGGAATTCTTTGGCTTTCGTTAATACACATCTCAACACATAACCACAGGTGTGCACAGGTCGTAGGTACGCCTAGTTGGGCCGCTGTGGTAGTTGGAAGATGAGCCATGGAAAGGCTCCAAAATCCTTACCATACACTGTACATTTTTTTAGGTGAAAAATTCGATGTCGTCGGATCCACTCCAGTCTTTGGATTTCGTTAATACACATCTCAACACATAACCACAGGTGTGCACAGGTCGTAGGTACGCCTAGTTGGGCCGCTGTGGTAGTTGGAAGATGAGCCATGGAAAGGCTCCAAAATCCTTACTATACACTGTACATTTTTTTAGGTGAAAAATTCGATGTCGTCCGATCCACTCCAGTCTTTGGATTTCGTTAATACACATCTCAACACATAACCACAGGTGTGCACAGGTCGTAGGTACGCCTAGTTGGGCCGCTGTGGTAGTTGGAAGATGAGCCATGGAAAGGCTCCAAAATCCTTACTATACACTGTACATTTTTTTAGGTGAAAAATTCGATGTCGTCGGGTCCACTCCAGTCTTTGGATTTCGTTAATACACATCTCAACACATAACCACAGGTGCGCACAGGTCGTAGGTACGCCTAGTTGGGCCGCTGTGGCAGTTGGAAGATGAGCCATGGAAAGGCTCCAAAATCCTTACTATACACTGTACATTTTTTTAGGTGAAAAATTCGATGTCGTCGGGTCCACTCCAGTCTTTGGATTTCGTTAATACACATCTCAACACATAACCACAGGTGCGCACAGGTCGTAGGTACGCCTAGTTGGGCCGCTGTGGCAGTTGGAAGATGAGCCATGGAAAGGCTCCAAAATCCTTACTATACACTGTACATTTTTTTAGGTGAAAAATTCGATGTCGTCGGATCCACTCCAGTCTTTGGATTTCGTTAATACACATCTCAACACATAACCACAGGTGCGGGCAGGTCGTAGGTACGCCTAGTTGGGCCGCTGTGGCAGTTGGAAAATGAGCCATGGAAAGGCTCCAAAATCCTTACTATACACTGTACATTTTTTTAGGTGAAAAATTCGATGTCGTCGGATCCACTCCAGTCTTTGGATTTCGTTAATACACATCTCAACACATAATCACAGGTGCGCACAGGTCGTAGGTACGCCTAGTTGGGCCGCTGTGGCAGTTGGAAGATGAGCCATGGAAAGGCTCCAAAATCCTTACTATACACTGTACATTTTTTTAGGTGAAAAATTCGATGTCGTCGGAACCACTCCAGTCTTTGACATAACCACAGGTGTGCACAGGTCGTAGGTACGCCTAGTTGGGCCGCTGTGGCAGTTGGAAGATGAGCCATGGAAAGGCTCCAAAATCCTTACTATACACTGTACATTTTTTTAGGTGAAAAATTCGATGTCGTCGGATCCACTCCAGTCTTTGGATTTCGTTAATACACATCTCAACACATAACCACAGGTGCGGGCAGGTCGTAGGTACGCCTAGTTGGGCCGCTGTGGCAGTTGGAAAATGAGCCATGGAAAGGCTCCAAAATCCTTACTATACACTGTACATTTTTTTAGGTGAAAAATTCGATGTCGTCGGATCCACTCCAGTCTTTGGATTTCGTTAATACACATCTCAACACATAATCACAGGTGCGCACAGGTCGTAGGTACGCCTAGTTGGGCCGCTGTGGCAGTTGGAAGATGAGCCATGGAAAGGCTCCAAGATCCTTACTATACACTGTACATTTTTTTAGGTGAAAAATTCGATGTCGTCGGAACCACTCCAGTCTTTGACATAACCACAGGTGTGCACAGGTCGTAGGTACGCCTAGTTGGGCCGCTGTGGCAGTTGGAAGATGAGCCATGGAAAGGCTCCAAAATCCTTACTATACACTGTACATTTTTTTAGGTGAAAAATTCGATGTCGTCGGATCCACTCCAGTCTTTGGATTTCGTTAATACACATCTCAACACACAACCACAGGTGTGCACAGGTCGTAGGCACGCCTAGTTGGGCCGCTGTGGCAGTTGGAAGATGAGCCATGGAAAGGCTCCAAAATCCTTACTATACACTGTACATTTTTTTAGGTGAAAAATTCGATGTCGTCGGATCCACTCCAGTCTTTGGATTTCGTTAATACACATCTCAACACATAACCACAGGTGCGGGCAGGTCGTAGGTACGCCTAGTTGGGCCGCTGTGGCAGTTGGAAAATGAGCCATGGAAAGGCTCCAAAATCCTTACTATACACTGTACATTTTTTTAGGTGAAAAATTCGATGTCGTCGGATCCACTCCAGTCTTTGGATTTCGTTAATACACATCTCAACACACAACCACAGGTGTGCACAGGTCGTAGGCACGCCTAGTTGGGCCGCTGTGGCAGTTGGAAGATGAGCCATGGAAAGGCTCCAAAATCCTTACTATACACTGTACATTTTTTTAGGTGAAAAATTCGATGTCGTCGGATCCACTCCCGTCTTTGGATTTCGTTAATACACATCTCAACACATAATCACAGGTGCGCACAGGTCGTAGGTACGCCTAGTTGGGCCGCTGTGGCAGTTGGAAGATGAGCCATGGAAGGCTCCAGAATCCTTACTATACACTGTACATGTGCGATGTGTGTTATCGAAATCCAAAGACTGGAGTGGATCCGACGACATCGAATTTTTCACCTAAAAAGGATATCTGAGCCCTTTCACGGCTCATCTTCCAACTGCCACAGCGGCCGAACTAGGCGTACCTGCGACCTGTGTACACCTGTGGTTATGTGTTTAGATGTGGTAAATGAATGTAATGAAGTAAACTTTATAATATCAGAAGCCTTGAATGTGATCGATTCGAATGAAATTCATCACAAGGCCTTACTTTTGGATATAAAATTTTTTTGTTACGGAAATTGTAGTAATAACAATACCGGCTTAACTAATAAATTCGCTAAGACCAATTTTGTTGCACTGAATGAGTACCTAAATCAATTCAAATGGGATGACTTGTTGGATTTCCTCAATTTGAAAGGTAACTATGATATATTCATGAATAAAATTAATTCTGGTTTAGAGTCATTTGTTCCTAAAACGCGTCACAGAAATCGATTTAGAATTCCATGGACAAACAAAAGCTTAGTAAATCTACGAAATATTAAAAGGAAAGCATATTCAAACTATGTTTCAAATAAAACTAGTTTAAGTCGTGAACGGTTTTTGAGATTCAGGAAAGAATATGAGTTCTTGAATAGATTTTTATATAAACAATACATCTTGTCCGTAGAAACTTCTGTAAGGAACAATGGTGCATCATTTTGGAATTACGTTAATTCAAAAAGAAATTCCTTGGGCTTGCCCAAGATAATGGAATTTGGTAAAGTAACTTCAACAAACTTGGATGAAACCTGTGACCTATTTGCCAACTTTTTTGAGTCTGTCTATAATGGGTCTCCGGTCCAGACAACGATGAACCATTACTCTAATATACCCGAGGTTCTGGATATAGGTGTATTGGAATTTACGGATCAGGATGTAATAAATGCCTTAACTAATCTTAAAGTAAATTACAGCCCAGGCCCCGATGGGGTCCCGGCTGGTATTTTAAAAAAAAGTTGGAATTCGCTTTATCGTCCACTAAGAATTATCTTTAATCAATCCCTAAAAATGGGTGAATTTTTAAATGAATGGAAGTATTCTTTTCTGACGCCTATATATAAAAGTGGTTTAAGGCAAAAAGTAGAAAACTATCGACCAATATCCAAGCTTTCATCGATACCAAAGTTATTTGAAAGTATTGTAAAAGAAAAATTATATTTCATGGTAAAAGAAATTATTTCTAATAACCAGCATGGCTTTATGCAAGGCAGGTCTTGTACAACTAATTTATCATTATTTTCAAATTACATTTATAGAAATTTAGGAAATCAATTACAAGTTGATGTACTTTACACCGATATCTCGAAAGCCTTCGATAAAGTACATCACACTTTGCTTTTAAACAAACTAAAGTCTTTGGGATTCCATTCGTCAATGTTAGAGTGGTTTTCCAATTACTTAAAGGACAGGAAGCAATTGGTAATGATCGATAGTTTTAGATCTCGAGTAATAAAAGTTACATCGGGCGTTCCACAAGGTAGCCATATGGGGCCATTACTCTTTCTATTGTTTATAAACGATGTTCACGAAATTTTCAAATATTGTAAAATCCTAACATTCGCAGACGACTTTAAATTGTATTTATCTATAAATAGTTTAACTGATTGTAATAATTTCCAATTGGATATCCATGCACTAGTGGAATGGTGCAAGCACAATGGACTAGAGCTGAATATTCAAAAATGTAATATCTTTACGGCACATCGAATTACATCCCCGATTGTCTATGATTATTTCATAAATGATCATAGACTTAGTCGCCTAGAAGAGGTTAAAGATCTGGGTGTAATTTTTGATACTAACTTAAATTTTGCATCACATTATGATTATACAATTGCGAAGTCTAATGCTATGTTAGGTTTTCTAAAAAGAAATAGTAGAGATTTTCGGGATATAACTAGTCTTAAGTCCATCTATTGTTCGTTAGTCAGACCGTATTTAGAATATTCTTCCATCATTTGGGATTCCCCATACGATACACAAGAACTCAGATTCGAAAGAGTACAAAAAAGTTTCACGAGATATGCTGTCCGTAAATTGTATTCCTTCGAAGAACTCCCTAAATATGACGATAGATGTAAAATAATAGGCTTGCAAACCTTTAGTTTCAAGCATAAGGCAGCGTCAGCCATGTTCATCCGCGATATTATTAATTGCCGTGTAAATTCACCAGACTTACTTTTTCTCATGAATATATATGCTCCCCAAAGATCTCTTCGGATGAGAAATTTACTATATGATAAGAGGCATAGAACCAACTATGGTTGTAATGAACCTATTACAAGGTGTATAAACACTTTTAATGAACTTTGCAACGAAATTGATTTTAGCTTGTCTCGATTGGAGTTTAAAAAATTGATCCATGCACTATGCTATAATTAATACTGTTTATTTGATGTAATCTGTGAGATGCAAAATCGATAGATGATCCTTAGTCGCGCAGCAAAATCTGCTGTTTAAGCGATACTGAGAGTTAACACTTAGAGAACGTAGTGTTTTGTGTACTCTGTGATGGAAAAAAAAAAAAAAAGATGTGTGTTATCGAAATCCAAAGACTGGAGTGGATCCGACGACCTCGAATTTTTCACCTAGTAAAATCCACAGTGTATAGTATAGGGTTTGAAATGAAAGAACTTGTCTTTGTGAGCTGTGGGTTACGATTAGAGCCGCCTTTAGTTGTTACAATGGCAAACCATAGGCCGAACATAGGGTACCATTTACTCGCTATTATTCGCCCTTTGGGAGATATGAGCCAGAGTTTAACGATCTTGGAGTTGACTGGTGAGCCTTTATGGCCGCCTGTATGTATAGGACAATATAACTACCTCTTGTTGGGCTCATTGGTAGTCGGACGGCTGCCTCTTGTTCAGCTGAACACACTGCAATGGTTCGGCAGACGGTGAGCCATAGTCCTGTGGTACACGCAGGAACCTGATCTGATTTGGATCCGTCTGTGATACATCTCTCTCTCCCTCTTGGTTCGGAGACAGCGATTTGAATGGGGTGTCTTCTCCAATGCGTAGATCCACCAGCTACTCCTTCTGGCCTTAAGGCCGAAGTAGGAAAGTGTGCTGGATCTGAATTCTTTGGATGGACTGTTGGATGTTTGGAAGTACTATTTTGGGCTCTTCTACAGAGCTGCGGACTATAGCTGAATCCCAGTCCCAATCAGACTCTCATTTCGCCACTAGTTATACAACACTTTAATCACGTTAAATCCACTGCAGAGAGTACATGTCCCTTGAATATCTGCTGCAATTCATGATTTATTTGATAATCTGTTTTTTTGTTTTTTTTTTTACATTTTCCACAACATGGCATCATCACACTTCTACTCATTTGACGTGGCTCACCCCAGTGTCGCGCCATTCCGTGTAGCAAGTGCTTTTTGCTGCTCAGTTGCTCCCTATGAATAATCGGAAATTAATTAAAGCAGTCGCCATATGATTTATGAACTTAACGGTTGCCGTTTTTATTCAATTAAACAGAATCATTAATTATCCGCTTAAAAACAAACCCACCGCACGCTCTCCTGGGCGTGTGTAGAGTGTCCCATCTAGTGGCACTGTCGGCGGCGAATTGAATTGAATTCGATATTTCTTTTCTCGTTTTCCATATTCCCCTGTTTTTAATTGCTCGCAAAATAATAATAATTTAAAACCACAATCAAACCATTTGTATTTACTTGAGTATTTTAATATGTCAATAATTGATTCTTTTTTTTCTCTCTTCTGCGTGCGTTTCGTTCGCAATTAATTGGATACCGTCAATTAAAATTAATTGAATACCAACTCAATTTACTAATCCCCGATGAGTGAGTTGTGGGCGCAGAAATTGTTGCGAATATTTGTTACTGGCATCAAATGAACGAAAGTATTTCAACTCACTTTTTGACAGAATTTCAATTAAAAATTTAGTGGTCATGGTGGGTGAGTGCATGGGTCACGCTGGGCGACTGGATTGTTCATCGGATGTTCGTTGCTGTGTCATTTGGGTGAGGAGTTGGCGCAGAAGGCTCCGACAACTTTTCTAACTGACTTAGTGTTGAAATTCCTTTCTCTGTTCAGCGGCAGGCTGCTTTGCCAAGACCAGTCGTATTGTAACCTACCAGTGGCGTGGCGTGGTCATATAAGACGATTCCTACCGGGCTACCTTTTAAAATTCTACTTTTCAAAAAGGTGTCAATATAACAAGAAACACGAATCTTAATATTTGCACATAAACATAATATTTGGGTGTTTCCTACCCCTGAATCGCATTCAAGGCATGTCTCGGAAATCGTGATGCTGAGGACATTAGTCCCACGTGACCCAACCATCGAAGCACAGCCCTTTCCGTTCATCGCGTACTGCCGTGTTTTTCACCCTGTTTCAAAATTGAGCCAGGTTCGTCAATCCTACAAGGAGGCTCAGCATTACTGCTCCCATCACTCATGAAAAAAAACCTCGACACTTTCTTCAATGGGACTCCACTAACATGTATAGTCCATTGAACAAGGGTTCTGGAAATTACCATAATCTTTGTCCACGTTAACCGTCATCCCAGCATCTGCACGTGCGGCAACAAACCTTTCGAGTGCGCGCTGGAGTTTCCTCTGGGAGGATGTGAGGATAACTAAGTCATCTTCCGAAATGGGATGACTTACACCCAACTCTCCCAATGTCAAACATTTCTTGCCTCGGCGGCACTGCAACATCCAGTCCATATATGTATGTACATATATAATGAAAAGTAGAGGCCACCCTTAGCAAGGTCCGACTACTTCCCACTTATCTTTTAAATTTCTCAACGCCAAGCCACTGTAACCTACCGACAGTCTACGGTTGTAGAGGCTTTAGGCGATTTCTTGCAACAATGGATGAGTGAACCGAAATGGTTACAGACTTTTATTTTCAAATTCTAAACAATTTTACCCAGCTAAGCAGTTTAACAGCTGAACCGAACTGGATGTAGCAAGCCGAAGAGGCAAATCAAAGAAGTCTACGTTTGGAATGCTCTCCACGATTTGCAATAAGCTTGGCAGGCCAAGGACGAGGTGGTTGGAGCAAGTTCAAAAACTCGCCTTGGGCATAACTCCTGATGAGTTAGAGTCGATGGCGGTGGATCGAGTGGCCTGTACATCTCTCCGACGAGCATTAACCCCACGACCCATATTGTGGATTATGCGGGTCTGAAGACGATGATGCAATAAGCTTTAACACCAACCTACGACTGTTCCATTTCAATGTTGAGTCCGTGCTGCTATATGGATGTGGAACTTGGAGAGTGACTACTACTATCACGAGCAAGCTGCAAAACGATGGTTAATAGGTGCTTACGTAATGTCTTAAGGTTTTCCTAGCCAAATCGTATCTCGAACGATGAACTTTATTACAGAACGGGCCATGAACCTATGGGCTCAGCTATTCAACGAAGAAAGTGGCAATGGATTGGTCACACTCTCCGAAAAGGTGACAACTCCACCGTATACCACGCAGTACATTGGAACCTGCCTAGGCAGGATGGATGAATACGCGGTGGTCCTAGAAATACAGTCACAGTCGAGAAGGAAGCTTTGCAATTGGGAAGAACTGAGTCACATTGCCAGAAAAGGCACAAGAAATCGTGTAGGTGTTGTAGAGGGTCTAGGACATTTAATGCGATGTAGGACATGATGAGGCAACCAGTTTGATAGCTGATCACTGCGAAATACGGAGTCGAAGATAAAAAGTGTACTCGTCACTTGTGAGAGGTGCATTTTTGGTTTAACATGCGAAATTCTCACATTTAGAGTGATGATCATCGTTGATTCCTGGTGGCAACACAGTTAAAGGTGCTGGACATGCTGATGAGACCGGACAACACTTTACAGTCAAGGGGAGTCGTATTTAGAAACTCCTTTCGGAATAAAAAAGGCTTCGATATCGATGAGGTGATGTTGTAACAAATCAGCGAGCGACCCGATCGGTGAGATCATAGCACCATTGTACTTTTGACACTATGGTCTCTTAGCGTGTAAAGCGCCACAGTCCGAAGTGGGCCGGGATCTCAAGCAACCCAGCTACCCAGCTAGATGAATGAGATCGTTCTTCATCTTAAGGGCGGGAGTCGTCTTTTGCCATGTTTGATTTCAGATAGACACACGCCTGATGTTGCAAATAATCGCTGACAAACCACAAACGAATGAGAACATGGAGGCTAGCATCCACCTACTCACGGTCATAGTCGCCCACACAAATATTGGTGAACACATTGGACTGCAAAAGCGTGGTATTTTTTTGCTCTCACCGCTGCTCAAGGCCGCATTTAAACAGCCAAACAAACAAAAATCCTTTGAGAAAAAACCTACCTTTGTCATTTCCGGGGATCATATTTATATTTATTTCATACTTCCTACTATGGTTATCGCTTTAAAAACCAACAAACGCCTTTGTAAAAGCCCATATATAATAAGAAAAAAGCCATTACGTGTCTAGTAACCCGGAGCCCGCGGAAGCGCTATTTCCTGGGCATTGTTTCAAGTGAATCAACAGAAATGCCCGCGGTAACAACACACACAAATATGTACCCTGTTTTCATATTTCACCGGGAAACCGTAGAAAAATTCTAGGAAATAAGACAAAAACCGACAAAACAAGGCGAAAATAATTTAAGCCATTTAAATTTTGAACATATTTACACTCGTTCAATGTTTAATTAGCTGGTTAGCTTCATTAGTTCGTATCGTTATTGTTGGCCTGTTTAAATATTCATGGTCCACAGCGATGGTGATTTCGTGGAATTATGAATTAACTACAATGCAGCGTGGTTCGATTTAATATTCATTTTTGAACGACCTCTACATTGCCCTCGGAGCAAGGTTGAACACAAATTAAATTTCCGATGGATTGGGTTCTCAGACTACATCCGTCTGCATTCAAAGGCAAAGACGATAGAATACATGGTACTCAATTATATTATTCGATTTTTTGAAATTTAAAATAAACAAAAATCAATGAAGTATGAAATAAAATTATGCACAGTGTTGGAAACAAGATGTAAGTAGATTCTAAGAATACCAAAAGTTCCGATGACAAGTCTCGATGCCATATGGTTTCAGATTCTGTTTTAAATTCATTCAAATTGAAGTCGAAATATGGTGCTCCTTGGGAACCTGTCAATTTCTCACAAGGTTGCATTCGAGGGTCACAACAAGAGTATTCGATGCAGTCACATATACTGTTCCGGTGTATTGGTCATAATTGCCGAGGCATGTCTGCAAAGGCTCCCACTTGTACCTGCAACTTCAAGATGTGCCAATACAACAGTTCAATTTCACAGAGGGTATCCCTTCAACACCCATCCGTCGCGTCCATTGGTACAGTTCGGATTGGTACATCAAACTGGACGATTGCCCAGAAATAAAGTTTTTTTTTTCGGCGAAAAATCTCATACCTGCGTAAAGGGTGACCAAGCAGCTGGATGACGCCATTGGTGCGAGTGCCTGCTCCTAGTTAGAGGGGTCTCCTGTTCGAATCCCACTTAAAGCAAAGTTAATACGCTTTTATCCAGTTCTCATAGCTGGTCCAGTCACCATATGCCGTTGGGATCTAATTAACGGCACTATCACTGGAATTGTCGATCAGTGGTAGTAGTCGTAGTCGACTGGGTATCACAATGGACCAACATGGTCTAAGTGTACTGGCAGCCCACTCTACCTAATCTAACCTAAAGGGTGACCGTTTAGAAAACAGCGTTTCAACAGCTGTCAAAGTTCCCAATGATATCCAGGTGTCAAAAAATCGAAGCCGTCTTGAATTCGCCAGTTCTGGCGTCTTCACAGACTAAGCCCACTCTTGACTCAGCGGTGGCATGGCAGCATCATCGGACACTTTTTTCACTTGAAATGAGGAAGAAGACACCGTTATCGGCAATGTTCTCAGGTGTAGAGCGATGTTAACCGACTTTCTGCTACCAATCGATATAAACGTCGAAATATCCGACCTGTGGTTCGAAGAAGACAGCGCTACATACCATTTAATCAACGGAACGAACAAAGTTGGAAGGGAAACTGGGTCAATTGGGCGTCGCCACCATGTGTCTTGACACCTGGGGCAACATCAAGCCCTTAGCCTACTCTAACAAGTCAACCACATTGGACGAGCTACCCGCACGTATTGGACTGAGTCATCAAAAATTGGAGTGACTGGCTGATTTTTGCTACAATTGAAGCCTGGAAGCGTGCAATGGACACCTTTGATGATGAGGACTTTAGGCCTCCACTGACATTGGCTTCATTAGAACGGAGCTCACTTATGCTTCGAGAAGCAGCGATTGGTAAGACTAAGTCGGATTTTGTTTTTTCAAACTGACGCAGCGTGTTGACTGTTCAAGGTGGAAAAGATGAGCCTATTCAGGCAGTATCCTCGGAACTGTCTTCAGCTGTAACGTTCACCTGAATCTGGCTGGCTTCCACTTCTCAAAAGGGAATAACATCATGCACAACAGCAGTAGTTGTTCGAGAAGCTAGGACCACGACGACGGGCTATTGCGTCACTCTACGAAGAGGAAGACTTCCTAACAGGCATGGATTGTTTTTTGAATTGTAGATGGGTGATTCAACGTCCCTTACACTATGAGCCAGTGTCTATAGATGCCCTGGAAGAAAGGATTACGCGTGGAAGAAAGGATTAACGAGATACCAGCTAACATGCTTATTCTCCAAAAATGGTTGCCGGTGACCCCATGGAGAAGTTGTCGATGATCCTAAATGTGTATCGCAAAACGGAATGCGCTTGATATTGTGGATCCTGCCAACACTGAAAATCCAGAACACTTGTGTGGATTGATCGGGGAACGTGCCAACTGCTCGATGAGACGTTCGGTTTTGGATTGCCCACGACCATGCCTTGGCAAGTTCGAATAAAAGGAATTCGTGCAGAGAATGAATTCGATTTTCTTTAGACACTTAGAGCTACTAGGTGTCAATCATATTTGTATCCATTCGGCGCCTAAGCAAAGGTAACACTTGATAACGAATTATAGAGTATATACAGGAATTCAAACCAGTTTCGACTACTTTCTAACAATTCTGAAGCTGCAATTGTGTGTGAAGTGATGACACTGAGGTTAATGTGAACAAAATTCCCTCAAATGAGTACACTCACGCTTGTGGAATCAGAGCAAGATCGTGGACTGTTACCGACTGCTGCAACCTCTAAAGCGTGCCGCACTCCAATCTATCAACCAACCGAAGAGAGTCGCTCATCCCAATCGCCAGTCCCTAGCACAATGCAATGACCATGCACATCACTCGGACCACATTCCCGCATCACTCACTTGCCGATGAGCAAATTCATCGAATTATGGAATCACATGGATTCATTGAATTTTTTGCCCCGTCGAGCAACGTTTTTCCATTTCATTTGCAAAACAGAATACGCTAGAAAGCGCAGTTAGTTCTCATAATTGGAATTCCTTTGCCGTCGACCCCCGGAATGCGAATTCATTGCCTCACAAGAGGCACGCCCCGGATAAATAGAATACGCGGCATGCTAATGCAAGCAAAACACAACAGAAAACAAAAAAGAACTATTTGCATCCATCCATCGGCCGGCGCACTAAGTTAATATTCCGCACAATCGAAAAATACAATTTCGGGAAATATTTCGCCAAATATCTGGATGCGGAAATGCAAATATTCAATGTCCGATGGGGTGAGTGGGGTAAATTTGATTTTACCGCGCTGCGTTCCTTTTTGTTTCTATTTTTTTCGAGTGGCCCCAACTGACCGGTCCAGCCAGTGGGGTGCATTCCACCAAGGATATGGACCATATTTGCAGCGGTGCAGTGGTGTGCTACTGTTTAATGATTACATTTAAACAAAATTCACTTCAATGGATACACAAGAACACAGCGCATACCGACACGCACCCAGGCAGGGCGGTGCAGAGGGTTTCGCGGATACGCGGCGAATAAAAATACCCTGCGAGGCGTATAATTGAATTATAATGTTGTTCGGGAGCTGCACGCTGTTCATTAGCTTCATTAGATCAACTGATTATTGCCAATTAAACATAAGAGCTCGCCCGTGCACCGTGGATGGGCGGGCGAATTGGGCTGGCGATGGGCATCGACGGCATGTGGCTCTTCTTTTTTTTTTATTTTCAGGGAAACTTTCGATAATTAACCGTGGATAATGTGCTGTTGTTTGGTGCCCGGCCCGCCCGGCAACAATGACTTTATTTTGACTTCGGTAACTCAATTAGGACGGCTTCAGGGGTGGCATTCTATTACGTGTAATCAAATAAAATTAATTGCAACAGGATCGGATAAGCACGCTGAATTAGGTGCGTGTGCCTAGCGGTCGGTAGAAATGGATCCGTTGCTGTTTAAATGTCAGGAAACACGGCAGGGTGTTCATTTTGTTTCTGGCTGAAAATCGCACATGAGATGAGAGCCTTGGTATACGAAAAGGTCAAAAAAGAAATCGTGGTAATTAAAATGTCAGTTACTAGCTTCAGCCGATTTATCAAAGTTGGCCGCCTACGTACGAACCCGGACTGCTGTTGTGCAGGGTTTGTGGTGTTTCTGTGGCTGTGGATGAGTTTATGAGGAGCCGACTTCATCGATGATCTATTGAAAGGTTTAGCTGAAGTTGTATAAAATCGGATACAGATTTGACATAGTTACGACAAGAGCAGGAATGTTCTCTGCAGAGTCCGCCCACAGCTATGATGTGTAGAGTGAGGTCGACTTTAGACGTCCAATCACGGAACACGGAACGTCATTGTTGTAATGACGAGATTCCTATGAAGCTAACCACGTTTGTCTGGAATCATTGAAGGGGACAAGCTTGTGATGAAACCGATGAGAAAATATTGACCATTAATCAGTCGTTCCATAGAATGACAGGATTAATGCTCGGTCAGCACGAGATGCGGCTGAAGTTATTCCGAGAGTTCAACGTGGACACTACCCAGCTTCTGTGATGGTTTGGTGGTGAGTCGCTTATGATTCTGCGAAAGAGTTGTCAGGAAAGTTTACCAAACAAATGCCTTGGATAACATTGTCAGGCTTTCTAACATAATTCGTACATTGTACCATCCAACAAGTCCCGCTCCTGCTCATAAGGTAAGGACCGACACAATCGTGGCTAAACAATAAACTTCATCGCATCCTGTGTCAATTCCAGGCTGTGTACAGGAGCTCATGACTACCCACAAGAGTTGTGTTGCTGAAGTGCAGAAAAGCCCAGGCGCTCGCATAGTCCCCTGATGTCATGCCAAGTCCTCTTCTGTCTACCTCGACGCCAAGGTAAGCAGTACCACAGCATCAGTATTGAGATCTCTGGCCTAAGTGGCCTAAGTTGTCATGCAGGTAATCGAATCTAGACACTGTCGGCGCACAGACCCACAACGCCACGGCCGCCACAGGTCTCAAGACAAAACTGACCTTAAAAGAGACAATGGTCATCCCAGTCCGGCTCTATGCGGAAGAAGCATAACCGTATGGACATCGGATGAGGAAGCTCTCGATCGGAGAACAGTCTGCTGGCGATCTTTGATTCCGTTTGTGTTCGAAGCATCTAGAGCAGAAGATACAACCGTGATTGAAGGGAAAGAGTTAAAGACTACTAGCCAACTTGGCTCTGGCTTGAAGACTGTCTTGACTCCCAGCCTGTGGGCCAAGGCAAAAGAGCATACCAGTGTTTGGCGGCACACACAATCGGGGTAAGGTCCTCAGTCAACTTGGACTGCGAAATTCGAGGCAACTAGCCAGTTGGAGATGTTTGTTGGTTGACACCCAGGTTCATACGGGAACGTGTAGCTCGCTCGGAAACGTGCCTCCAAAGGTGATGCTAATTTATACATGAAAAGTCATTTCCTGCCAAAAGAAATGCAATTCGTAAGGGAGGCCGTTTAGTTGCCTCAAAGAGGGTATGTAAGCGGGAACGAATTGTAAGCGGGTAAGCGCTTTGAGGAACAAATTTAACAGAAAAACCTCAGAGGCTTGAAACTTATGAACTACGACCTTTGAAAGGTTAAGATGGTCATGAAGAATGGTGTGAATGGTACCAATTGAAAGCTTGGTGATCTCTGCCATCATTTTCACCATTATTCGGGCATCCTCAAGAACAAGTTTTTCGACTTCTTTGATGATTTCTCCCGTACAAGCAGTAGCCGGGGCGCCGGAGCGGAGGTCGTCTTCAATGCTCTCTCTGCCTCTCTTGAACTCACTTGACCACTTTTGCACAGTTGATAATGAAGGTTCGGAACCCTGGTAAGCAGCCACCGTCTCTTCATGAATACTTTTTTGACATTTTCCTTGCTGAGTGAGAAATTTAATTACAGCGAGATGATCAATTTTCACCATCAGCGTCTCAGTGGCCATTATGATTCTGTTTAACTAGAGATAAAACGCGAATTAATAATCACATTTATATGAAATTGTACATGAATGCACTAAAATAATAGTATTACTTGATAAATAAGTCAATTTATATATACTACCACAGCTTCACCCCGATACCGAGAATATATTGAACGCCCCTCGTATGTATGTTTCGTATGTTTCTGAGTCAACAGGCGGCAATTTTGTCCTGCAATGACTTGGCAGTTACAGTGTGTTCTGTAGTTTCTTCGTCCTCGTTACACATTCTGCAGGTGTCGTCTTGTGTTAATGAAGTGGACTCTGTTTGTGTTGGCCAGCTGGTGTAGCAGTTGGAGGCAGTCCCATACTATACTAGAAGTGACTTCGTATCTTTTGAAGGCTAGAAGAGCAGCTTTGCTGGCAGAGAGAATGTAGATGTGTTTGTTATATTTTCTCTGAGGCAGAGCTCGATTGCGAATATCTCTGCTTGGAATACGAAGTTGTAAATGTCCATGCAAGCTTGGTAGTAAGAGCAAATCGAGTTCACATGGACGCCCAAAATCTGAAGCTCTCAGTCAAATAAGGCCGATTTCAAGGAAAAAGTACGACAAATACGTTTCACCACGCCATGTACTTCCTTTTTTTTCCGGAGCCAGGTACGTACTTTAAAGAAACTTGGTCAAAATCATGGAATTCCTTGCAAACAAATTCAAGAAACCATGTCATTGCCATCAAACTATGGACGGATGTATTTCAGAGGCTAGAAAAACGCTGCCGACAATACACATTTTGGATGAAGGATGGGTGCACAAGTAGATACTCGCTTGAGTTTCAAGGCTCTCGTCAATTTTCTTGGTCGACTTTGAAAGGTTGTCGCACCCGGTTCTGCTAAAACGAATGTGCTTTTTCTGTCCAACATCTGGGGTGTCGGAGGTAATAGCTTGGGTTACAGCAGCTTCCCCCATCTACCCACCCACCTCACCTAGCTTGAGCACACTGCGACAATAGTTCTGCGCCTCCTCTGCGTCATTTGTCATCCTCCAGGAACATGGTTGCCATCAAAAAGACATGTAGGATCACTAGCCAGTCAGACAGCCATGTGGGATTTACCATCGCAAGGCCTCAGTGTAAACGAACTCCTTCTACCTCTTCGAGTCCTCTTCTGCATTGAGTGTGCCCTCAAATGTTGCCCTGTCTCGTTTCAAAGTTCATGTCGCATTGATGGAGTAGTGAGGACCTTCCAGTGAAACGTCCCTCTTCTGACCACCAGCGAGCCAGCTAATGAAGCCAGTACTCCGAATAGAAGCATAGACCAAGTTGCTTCCACAAATCACTGTTGTTCAATGGATGCATCTGTCTGTCTCGTTCCATCAACTCGAACCCATCCAGCAGCGTCCCCCGTAGAGCAGCAAAACCATTTTGAAATCTCATTAGCAAGGCACTCCACACTAAAGCCGCAATCTAATGACTTTGAAGACAATTCATCTCTTGTGAAACCTCCGCAAACGCGCGAATGCAAGAGCAACGCCAGTAATTACCATCCAACCGGGAATACAGCGACAATGGTGGTCCGCTTCTCGTCTCCGCCTTCGTAAAATTAGGTTTTCAAAGGCGAAATGACTAACTACGTCCTCATCGCGTGGCCCACACAATGGCAGCCAGTGTCAATGAATTTCTAATTCACTGTGCAGCGCAGTTGTCGTCCAGCGTGCAACTCGCTTTCACATGCACGGCTCAGTGTTTGGACGCGGACAAATCTGCATAGACCCACCGACACCGTGACGCGCAAAACGGAAGGACCATCGCCACGAGCAGTTGCGGTCTAGTTAATTATGCAACTGAAAAATACAAGACTCATGCAGCTGTGAACACAAAAATACAATTACAATGGCCAGGCAGGCGGGCGGGCAGGCAGAGTGCGACCACTGGTGCGAGTGCGACCGCTGGCAAGGACGACAATCTGCTGAAATATGTAAACTGAAGTCGATCCGCGAGAGATTATATTGCGTTGTTGGCGGAGGGCAGCGCTGACTGCATGGTGGATTTAAAAGCGTGGGCTGCCGTACGTGCGGGGATGTCGGAGACCGGGGCAAGGCTTGAGCATGGAAAGGGATGGAAATGTGCGCGCAGCATATTAATGGCAATGAAACAACAATCATCGCGCAAGAACGGATTAAAATGTTGACCCACGGAAATGTTTATTCATCGACGTTGTTGTGGTGGCACTGGCGGTGGAAGTGGCTCTACTGATGGCAGGGACAAGACCGGATTACAAAACGACTTACTCGCACAGCGCGAAAAGGGGGAAATGCTTGTCTGTGATTGCGAGTAACGCTTGCCCTGAGGGTCGGCATTAAATTCCAGATTGTAATGGTTCGGATAAAACTGTCACGCGGCCAAAGATATGGAAATCTATGAAAACAAACAAACAAGCACAAATACGAGTTCAGGGTCCATGGCATTGGCTGGGGGTTGGCTTTTTTTTTGGTTTCTGTTTCTCCTGCCGAGTTGACAACCCATTGAATCCGAATCCGGGTGCAACACTCGATCGACCACTGGGTGGTGGGCTTGTGTGCACTGGGTGGAGAGTAATGGTCGATAACACTTCTATGCTTTGGTGGTGTTTATGGACTGAATTGAAACTTAAATTTATGCGGTGAAGTGCTTTAGGTTACGGCCAAGGATGACTGCGCGGACTCAGAGCATCTGTCTGTCCTTGAATTCCTCTTCAGAGTCTAATTGCAGCGCTCGAGTTTTGTCAGGCAACCACCACGACTCGCGGTCCACTTACTGAAACAAAGGATTTTGCTTTGTGAACCACTTTCTCGGTTCCTTTGAGGTGATCACCTATGTCTGCATGTACCTGTCATGCTCAACACTGATGGCTTATTGGACCACAGGACCATGTGAAATGCACTGGCCCACTTGGGGGCCCTGCAGCCATGTTACCGAAATCCACTGAATGATCTCCCAGTTCGTGCACATTACTTCGAAGTGCGTGCAATCGAATTAAACTCAACAGAATGCCATTAAATGCAGAAAACCTTGTTGCAGCCAAACGCTCGGCGGCAGTCCCATGCCGAACATTAAGGTTCTCTCGGACACTCGTTGCTCCTTTCGGGCAAATCCCAATCCAATAACAAACGTCGCCATAGTCGAATCCTAACAATAACGTCAACTTGTGGGCAATATCTGGTGCTCCTGCTTCAGCTTCAGCTCCAGCTCCAGTACATGCTGCACTGCACGACTATCCAACCCCAGCCACCACTCTCAACCCACCATCAACGAACGACGTCCAAAAATTCTGCAATCACAGAACATTTCTCTTATGATTCCGCACTGGCACTCATCGTCGTTACATCCACTCGGCATCCACTGTGCATCTGCCGTCGATTCGAGCGATGATCATAAGAAATCCCAGCGAGAAGCATTTGCTAACGATAACGACATGGCAATGTCCAAATATTTTCACCGCCGCCCCCAGTCCGACCAAGCCATGGGATGGTTCGGTGCTTTCAATAAAAATTAATAGGAGCTTGCATTTAGGCGCACACATGCACACACAAGCACCTTTGGCACTGTTCGGTGATTGCAAGATGCTCGGTCATGAATATGGGAGCCTGGAACCGCATCAGTTGCAGGCTGTGATGCATACACACATGACGTTTGCCGATACCGAAAAAAGGAACCATCAAATTTGTCCCAGTTCGATACATGCTGCGTGGCTATGGCGTGGACGGCAATGAATGGGAGCCGTGCAACAATCACAAGTGCTTCGTATTCAGATGCGGTCACATGGATGAGAAAATATAGGATGCGAAGGAAATTTCATGAATTTCAATCGAACTGAGTGGATGGCATAGCAGTTGCGTTGTGGGTGGTCGAATTAGGTTATGGTGACAAGGACTATGGGGTGCTTTGGCAGCGAGTTATACGCAAACTTGATGAACTGATAAAGGGACGGATGAGGGATGGATCATAGGGATTCCATAAGGAGATCGGTTGTGGAATGGAAATAGTCCACAGAGACTAGAGATGTTAGACCTATTATTTTTCAGTTCGATTTTCTTTTGGTTGGACCCAACTTTACGGGGGAACAAGGTCGTTTGTAACAGAGGGAACCATATTCAGGACCACGAAGAAACCCTGTCATCAAGGAGGCGCTACGCCAGTTTGAGGCCCATTCTTTTTTCAAAATTTAGTTCTATCTTGTTTAAGCCCCGCCTTTTGGTTCTGAGGGATAGAAAGTCTGAGCTCGTCTTTTGTTAAATGAGACGAAGGCCTGTTTCAGGACCAAAAAGAACCCCTGCCAATAAATACTACGGTCTGAGGTCTTTGTGTTTTAAAGCTGTGACTGTGATGCCTTTTTTTGTCGGAGGTTTTTGAAGACTACACTGGAGCACTCAGACTCAAAAACTGGTCCATTGTACTACCAGGCCTCAACCTACATTTACTCAAAATTTCATGGTAATCCGGGGGATCTCCTAGAGAATTGTGCCACATACGGTTGTGCTCATACGGAAGTCCGGCCATAGATGGAAGCCCTAACCGAGGACGCGCGTAATTACAACGCAGGTTCGGGTCCTAAGAGAATAGCCTCTGATCCTTAAGTTTATCGGCAATTTCATTTGCCGTGATCCCGTGGTGGCCTGGGACCCAGACAAGTGTTAACGAACTTAGACTATCGATCCAATTCAGAGAAGACTTGCATTCTTGAACTATCCTGGAAGCAGTTAAAGGGTTGAGTAGGGCCTTTAGCACAGCTTGGCTGTAGCTACAGACACAAATACTTCACCTATTCCCCATGTGCTTTACAACAGAGTTCGTGGTCATTAGGATCGCATAGGTTTCCGCTAGGAAGACCGACTCAAATTTACCTAAGGAGGTGTGCAGTCTAATGTTGTCGCTTTCCACGAGGGCGCCAGCGTCAGACCATTCCTTGGGCTTGGACCCATCCGTGAAGATTCGACTACATTCTTCTCCTGGCTCAGATTCTGGCCAGAGCCAGTCCTAAGTGCAGGCAAAGTCGAGTTTGTACGTGCGTCGCAGCTGGATGCTGGTGTCCTTGCGTCGGACAGTATATCCATGAGACTGGAGTGAAAGGAAGGCCATCGAAGCTGCAGTGCGAGTTGTACCAAAGGCCAATTCTTTTTAAACGGAAGAAGGGCGGGGAGATTCAGAAGTGCATCAAGAGTAGAGCCAGGCAAGGCTACAGCCGAGACAAACCGTTCTTTGAGGCTTAGTGAAAGCACTAGCTACGTATTTACGCGAAAACCTATTCCACCAAACGATAGGATAGAAGAGGCTTTATCATAGCCGTGTAGATCCAATGGGATCCTTTTGGTGAAAAACCCCAAGACTTACCGGAAATTCCCTTACGCTGCCAAAAAAACTGACTTTGATGGTTGGTGCTGGTCAACAATGAACTGAGGTCGCCGATTATTAAGAGACAAGGGTCAGCTTGAGAGTCGCAAAGCAGTCCTGCAGTGGAGCGGGGGCTACGTTTTAGGCCTTATTTTCTAAGATTTGACCTTGATTTACAATACATGTGGTTAGCTCCGTTCTTCGTTCTTTAATATAGTCAAGGAGCTATCGTCAGGAACAATAGTCAATTCTGGCAACAAGCAGATGCAACCGGCGTAGACCGTTTAAGGCCTATTCTTGTTCAGAATTTAATTTTACCTTTAAGCGCCGCTTTATAAAGCGGGGGAAACCTACTCCGAACTACGAGCCAACTCCGAACTGAGCTCGTCGTCTGTCCAAATGAGCCAAGGGTCAGCTTCAGGATCAAAAAGGTCTCCAAGCGTCCTCAATTGTATGCCTATTATTTTTCTAAATTTGCATTCCCCTTGCTTAAGTCCTTGTCTTGCTTTTTGTACAGCGGGAGAACAGTGCCAACTCGAGGGTCAACTTAGCAGTGCTATCTTTTTTCTAATTTTGGGTTCCCCTAGTTGCCATTGTCTCTGCAAAAAGCTCATCATTTATAAACAGAATCAATGACGACCTTTAGGACAGTCAAAGGTACACGATGTTGTCGCCGTCAACTTCCAGCGGCCATCTTAGATCCGGTCACCCTCTTGCTGCATTGTCTCCAAGCCTCTCAATGCCAAGGGTTTTTCAAAACTTATCTGAAGTTTGTCCGACTTTCGATGCAAAATGAATGAATCCGCAAGTCAAGTCCCCGTGGCACTTGTGACCCGGCAAAACTCAACGAAGTGAGAGAGTCTGTCAATCTGTAGCCGCAGCCGAATAAAGGCAATTCATCGAATGACTCGCCCATCAACAAGTCGCCGCAGTATTTCAGGTTCAAGTTCATTACAAGCCATCACAATGAGTGCAATGATGGCTTCAATAAATTGAAGAAAACCCCACCCCAACCCCCTAGAGCGTACTCTGAATGCATCATTAGGGAGAGCGAAACGAGTTCCATAATGACCGCAATGGCAGCAGCAACCCACTCTCATTACATTACAACAAGTACGCGTCTTAATTGATTACAGCTGTCTTCCGGTAATTACGCAATAAATATTGACAGAAATCTCTACAGTACTTAACTACTCGGTGCCGCTGACTGATGACGAATCATTAATTATTCCCAGCCGAACATATTTCGCCTCCATCGGCGGCACTGAGCGACAGAGTCCACACCATCATTCAGCTAGCCATGGCAGTCACTCAGCCCTTCTCTCTCTCTTGCTGTGTGTGGGAGGGTGGAGGTGGTGGTGTACTTAGTCGAAGAAGAGGGGCCTTTCTCATTAAGCTCCTGCGCCAAGTGGGAAATACACAAAACCAATTAAAGTCTTCGGCTCATTAAATGAGAAAGAGCAGGAATCAAATGCATTTAAGTGTGGCGGAGACTGCAGTCCTTCCCTAGTTTGGTGGGCGAGGAAATTCCTTTCGAAGCGAGTGCGACAGGCGGCCGAATGACGATGAAGAATTGTGCCGAGAGTCGAGCCCGTGTCCGTCCATTGGGAGGGTGCGGAGTTCGTAAATAATTGACCAGTAACTAGCGGTAGCATTGGAGCCATCGGCTGCCGATGGCGGAAAGTCAGGTCGTTTCCCTTAATAGTGTGGAGGAGAGTGTAGCCTGTGCCTCCGAATGGATCATTTGTTATCTTAATTACTCGTTTAGAGTCCTCGCATACACAATCCCGCATATGGTCACACAACGTCGGCCGTATCACGCACTTGATGGCTGCTGGTGTCGCTACGGTTACTGCTGCCCGTTCACTCTGGGCGAGCCTTTGACTGGTGAGGACGATTAATTTTTACTGCGGCTCATCAACATCATTTTGGGCCATTTCCTGAAAACAGTGATTTGAATGACGGAAGGAAATGTTACAGAATTTCGTTCTTTCGTTAACCCACCACCCTTGTAGCCCTTATTGCGAGTGTCCCACAAGCGGAGGCGTTCGGTGTGGGCGATTCAAATTGATTTCAACTCGCTGCTGTTGGGTGGTGGCAAACTTATTCGCACTGTTGTTCACAAATGGCGTGGCTTGACGTTGCATGCGTGAAGTCGGCGCTGCCGGTCGACAGGGCGGGCGTTGCTGTGGTGCGGTTCGGTTCGGTTTGGTTCGGATGTGTACGCTTCACTGGATTGATGGGGGCCGAACTCAATTTCAGGATGTGCAGTCTGGCAGCGTCTGCTGGTCGGTTTTGGGGCGCTCTCTATGGAAAATTAATTACTCGCCCGGATACATGACGGCCCGGAATGGGATGTTGAAAATGTTTGCGTAGTTTTCGGGAAAGTTTTCTTTCACACTGGCCACTGATTCGTAAAGTATTAATTATACGAGTGATGAAGGCAAGCCCAGGCGTGTCAGCTGCATTTTGAATGTGGACTTAAGGCAACACAAAGTATTCGGTTGGAAGTAGAAGCAGCCAAAAGAAGGAGCACATCAAAGGGGTTTAATTTCATTAGAACGGTCGGCAGGTGGATGTGGACTCTGGAAATGAATCTTTCTTAGCCAGGAGGAGGCTATTACTTGCCACAGAATTACGCACTCTTCGAAATTGGTCTGGGCTTTGTTTTAAATTTATCGGCTAAGTCGTTGGGATAAGCACTCGGGCGGTAAATGAATGAAAAAGGAGTCGGGGAGGATGCGTGGATGCGGCATCGAGGGCAAAGATTCGATGAGTTGATGCGGTCGAGTTTGTGGAACTGAGACTTAAGGTTGATGAATCGAGGACGCCGATTAAAAGCGACTGCCCACTGAATACTGTGAACGTCTCGAGGGCATAGAGTCGAACGCAATTTTGGAAGTTTCTCTAGAGGCTTCCTATTCACTGGGTAGCCTTGATCTGGGAGTTCTGCCCAATTGATGTCGATTGGACTGGAAGAATGAATCAGACGACGCACGACGGAATGAGAAAATTATCCAACTGAGTGCGTCGTCAGATCAAACTTTGGGTCTGTTGTGCGCTGATGGCATTTGGTTAAGAAGATTCAACCCCGAACGGTATGGGCATGAGTCTAGTCCAGGAGTCTAGTTAGGCCATGTAGAGGACATGGTCTCCACCGCTCCAGCCCAAATAGTCATCGACTCTGCGCCGTTGGCACAGCAAAATGGAGTATGCCCACGAAACCGGTGGTGCACAAGTGGAGAAGGACTTCCAACTTCTGGAGGGAGCTGGAAAGGCTTGTTGATCCTGGTCCATCGCGGACCGGAGCGCAATCAGAAGAGGAAGCAGTCTGGTCGTGATGTTACCATATCCTACCTCAAACCGTGGTTGTTTCGGTAGCAGTTTAAGCTTCTGTACTTGCAAATGGTCACTTTTCGATCGATCTACAGATCATACCGGCAAATAATCGCAGACTCCCAGGAGATGCCCACTTGGAGGTAGTTAGGGACGTCATCTACATAGGTTCCACTGCAAATAGTACCTACGCACAACATCTGCACTGGGATCAAACGCAGGACAACTCTTGTCCACCACAGTTTCTTCGAGCTGAAGAGGCAATCGAGTAGAAGAGACGTCTCGCGAAGAAACGAGCTGACTTTTATCATGACACACCTGCTCTCCGGCGTAGAAGCGTCTAAGGAACCAACGCGAAAGGTGGCTGCTGGGCCATGTGGCGGGCATGGACAACTTGACTCCGACCGTCTTCCGAAGAGTCTTTCATTCCGACATGGTGGGACAGCGTGGCAGAGTACGCCCACATCTAATGTAGGGCACACAAGAGAAGGTGGCCCTAAACCAACTTGGACTTGGGGACTTGATTAAGAGATAAGGACAAGAACAACGGCGTCAATACCTAGTTTTACCATCACATGCGGATCCCAACAACGGCTCGTGTAGAGGATGTCGGTGCGAGGAGGAGGAGACCACCTTCGATTCTGGCCACCCCTCTTTATAACTAGGAATGGGCTTCTAGAAGACTTCCTGGTGACCCATTGGAGGTAACGATCTGTTGCCTGCTTAGACGCCATGTCCGAATGGACGTAGAAAAAGGTTGCATATCAGATGGTTCATTACAGATTCGGGCATCTGGCAATTAGTGAACCGAATTCCAGTTTGATGACATCAAAGTCAAACGGAGCAACCTTCTCTACCTTCGTTAGTCTCGTATACTGCCAAGTGTTGTATTTAATCGCAACGTTCCGAAGACACTCCTAACAACATGTGGTTAGGGACCCCTATCTTTCCCGACATGTGACTATCCAATCTTTGGCGGTGCTCTGAACCCTCAGAATAATTAAATGCTACCCAACTGCAAAATCCTGGTTTCAAATAGTTCGTCCCTGACAAGTGAGTAAACTAGAAGTACCTCCTAAATTATCTCGGAAATAAAGTGAAAAATGTTTCGCAGAATTCCATTCATTTGCCCTCACGGTTTGGCAAATGAATGGAGTAACTTTTAAATTAAATGAGAAAATTCGACTCCTCCTGCAGTGCGAACCGGAGTCGCCGAACAATCAGACCCCGTGTAGGCAACCATTCACCTCATTGGTTTCCAAATAACCAGCTCAGCAAAATTTCGATATTCCCAGAGATATTCAGTTCGCAGGAACTTACGTGAGGTTCGCGCAGCGTGCAGTGCAGTCTTGCTGTCGAAGTTTCTGTGTGTGCTCCCTCTCTCAACTTATTTTTTTGCGCATTCCCAAGCGTTGGGGTTTCATTGAGAAATTTCTCTTCAATTGAGAGTCCGTAAATTAACGTGAGTTATGTATGACTGAGTGTGTGTGTGCCCCCGTTGTGATGTTCTGAATTATGTAGTTGAAGCGGTTTCACTTGCAGCTAATCGATTTCCAGTGATCTAGGGCAGCTATACCTTTGGGCGGGAATGCATACGAAATCGGGCGCAAAATTCACAGAATTTTCATACGAATTCAGTCCTTTTGGGGATTTATGGAAAGCCTCGAACCGGAGTGTTTTGAACCTGTGCTAAGTGGAGTGCAGAATTATCGGAAACAAGGAGCTATCATGAGAGCGCATTCATCCTCTGTTCGACAAATCGATGAGATTTATGAAAGTCGTTTTGGGGGAACTCAGATCGTTTGGGGTTTTGCTACTTTTCTGCATTTCTGAAGTAAATCAGAGATATTGTGACTGTGCCATGGATGAAGTGGTGCGCAATGGTCCACACTGATGTGTGATTTCGATCGGCTTTGTTGTTCGACGGACTCTGGGGAGGTCCCTAACTGGATGCAGAACGAATGAGATTCGAACTAAAGGCATCCATTTGTCTGGTGGACAGTAGAGCTCTAAGTGGACCGCCATTACTGACTCAAATGCACACCGTCGCTTAGCCAGCAGCCCTGGAAATGCTGTTGCTTTTGTCTAATTGTGCGAAGCTTACAGCCGTCTCTGTGGTGAAGAGGAGAGCGCAACCACTGGCCATATGGAGTTGTCCTGGAATTCGAATGTACAGATACAAGCGAATTAGCGATTTCCCACGTGGGCTTTGAATCAAGTCGTAAGACATTAATCCTTGACAGGGAAGCTGGTTTAGTTTGGTTCAGTCTTAGTTGGTACTATGATCAAGTCAGAAAACAGCTACACGGATCCTAAGACTGATGACTGCCTGCCTGCCAAAGTCACTGCTGTGCCTCGTGGCTCGAGAAGAAGACCGAACCCTTCACTGGCGGCTGTCCAGCAGTTAACCAGTACGAGAGACGGGAAATCTATCATCATAGACAGCCAAGCGACCAGACTACTTACTTACTTTCATCTCAGGCCGACAAATGGAGGGTTTGATCCTGAACAATAGCTGCCGTCCATCGATGACGGTCATGCGCACGCTGCTTCCAGTCATCAAGACCAAGCTGTCTTGCGTCCGCCATAACTTGGTCTTTATGCCGGAAGTTCAGTCGCCTCTCCTTCTCGAAGCAGGAGGCGCGGATTCGAAGATCCAGTGCTGTCGACGGATTATATCCAGGTTCTGAGCACGCCATCAATCAAATCTAAGAAGCGCAGACAACTTTGGAGTCTGATTCTGACGGTGACCGTGGTTCGATGCAACCTTACCTCCTACTGGGCACCCAGGCACAAGTTTAGTTCTACTTCGTCGGCTGACGCTACAGTCGGGGGTGGACCTGGGTCTCAGCCAACATGCCTCTCTGTGTAGTGCAACTTTGCACGCTCTGCTGATTAAGTATGAGGTCCCTTTCCAGCTGCGTACGCCATCGGAGGCGTGGTGTTCCTTTACCGCGTTGTCCCTCGCAGTTAGAGTCGAAGACTTTCCGGGCCGGAACAATGGTGTCCATTCGCTCTACAGGACCTAGCCATCGGAGGCGAGAGAATCGAACGCGTTTAACCAGATCGAAGACTCTGCACAGCCCGTACAGTTCTTCGTTCAGTCTCATCCGAAGGACTTTCCTCTCGAAGCGACCAAGAATCTCCTTTCGTTAGTGTCCATGCTTCTGCGCCATACATCAGGACTGGGAAGATCAAGGTCGTATATTGGGATATCTTGGTTCTTCGAGAGACGCTTTTATTTCTCAGTCGTCTTCCAAGCCAAGTTTAGTTATACCGGCAGTAAAAGGGTCGATTAATTAGATGGAAAGTAGGTGGAAAGTAGGTAATGGTGTCATTGCTCATGCCTCTGACATCAAATCCGGAGAAACTCTAGCACGTTGACTACGAGACGCCGTGAATGCCACTGATCGCAGATACCAGCGTATTGTGTAGAATATGCAACGTCGGTGTTTTTTTGTCACATTTTTAGAGCTTGATAGCTCCCCAACTAATGTGGCCTAAACTCAATGAAAATTTAACCAAATTACTTCAAGCGGTGCAGTGTACTATGCGTAGTCTCTGCTCACTGTCTCATGGTGGTTGTCCACAAAGACCAATAAATAAACCAGCAACCAACCAAACAAGCCTATTTCGGTATTTGTTGCGATGATCAAGAGGAGGAGAAGACAATCTTAGAAGCTGTTCTGCTCCTGCGGCCGAACTTTTCAACGGGTCAAGTGATTCCATGGAAAACATGCTCTTCAGCTCCTGATGGTTAATGGATCACGAGCAAGTGATCCGAGTGGGAGCACAATCAAACCAGTCAGGTCTAAGTGAACACCTTAGAACACCTACAGAAGGCAGTCACACTTAGTCGGCCCATTGTGATACCACGCGAATTGCCTACTCCTAAGCTTGGAGCCAGTTGGTGCTTACGACAAAGCGGATTAGCTAGCTAATGCTGACTTAATTTGTTTCCCTGAGATTATTGAAATAGTAGGCAACTAGATGTAAATACCCACGAATTGCGCTACAAGAGTAGAGGAGGTGACTCGTGGTTTTTACCTCCTCTTCATCCATGCAGCTTCTGCAGATATCGTTGTATAGGACACCCATCCTGCGAGCGTGTCGCTTGTTTTAGTTGTGTGTATCTTAGAAATATGATAGGCAGTAGCAATCGGCATATTGGTGCTAGGGAAGAGGTTGTACCACAGCCTGCGAGTTCATCGGCTTTGCTATTGCACGGTAGGTCACAATGACTCGACACGCATATGAGGCTTATTTTATTAAAATGCTCAACCATCTCGGTAAGCGACAAACTACAATTAAGCGATGTTTTTGAATTGAACATGACATTGCCATCAGACTTAATTGTGGACTGACTGTCCGAATAAATCTCTTATGGATTGGGTCAGGACAGAGCCTCTTTTATCGCAATTGTTTCCGCCTGACAAACGCTACAGTGGCCAAGGAGCTTCAATTAGAGGGCAACATTGAGCTTTTTGGAATAGACATCAAACTCTCACCCCTTCGTCCGTCTTCGGTACGTGTGTGTACATTCGCAGGGGATGCACGGTGGACTGATTTGCTTGATATATTGGCCTATTGATTTCTCTGCCGTTTTCAGGAGCAGAGGTTTTTTTTTTATTATTTGCGCGCGCTCAAGGGATTGCTAATACCCTTAAGTGTCCGGGGTCAAGACACAGCACGAGCCGAAGGTATAGAGGGAGAAAGGGAGAGGAGGTACTTGTGCACATTGGTCTTAAATATCTGCGACTTGTAGTTTGTGGGAAATATTCTGCTGGGAAGAGCATTCCAAATTCGCGTAGTACGGCTGAAGAACGAGTCTCTAAATTTAACTGTGCGTCCGAAAGTAGGCTTAAGGGTAAACTGATGAGCATTCCGGGCGAGACGAGTATTGCGGGTGAATTCATGGAGAGGAGGAATGCAGTTGGCTAGCTCACTTGAGCATCATTTGTTGAAATAGCGATAAAATACGGACAAAGAAGAAACGGTACGTCGATGTTCGAGCGAGTCTAATGACTTTGCGACATTGTCGCTCGCTTTTGGATTCCATCTAGTAGGTGCAGGGTGGTCTTTGGGGCACCAGGCCAGATATGAGCGTTGCACTCAAGCTTGGGGCGGATATACGCCTTATAAATGCAAGCCAAATCAGAGGGTGTGAAATATTTCTTGCATCGATTAAGGATACCTAAACATTTCGCAGCATTTTTTGCGACCTCAAATATGTGATCGCTCCTACTAAGTGTTGTGTTGATACGCATACCAAGGATGGAAAGCTTTCCGGTTTCATCGACACAAAAGGGTTCTTGAGAGTGACAGCAGACAGCATTGAGTTTTTGAAGAATTGAATTCCACTCTGTTGTTGTTTCCCCAGTTAATTATGCTGTCAAGATCGGAATTCAATGTGCTTAACATACGCTGCAGTTCCAATTCTACGGCCGAGGGGCAGGATCGTGAGTCTCGAAACGAATCTGAAAAGCTGAGGGTGCTGTGAGCAGCAAGGGAATGGATTGGATTAGAAGTAGCAGACAAGAGATCATTAATAAAAATGAGAAAGAGTGTCGGAGACGGAACAGAGCCTTGGGTTACACCAGCATTTATTTGTTGGATATCAGACTTGAACCCATCCAAAACAACTTGAATTGAACGGTTCGAAAGGTAATTTCCTTAGAAGAAATATCAAGTACAACGATCTTGCTTTCGCCTGCATAGAAAGATTGTTTCACTTTTCGGTGAGATAAGCTATCAGATCAGCAGTGGACCTGTTGCTACGGAAGCCGTACTGCCGGCCGTTAAGAAGCTTCCGCGATTCAAAACATTTCATAAGCTGACGATTTATTTACCAGCGAGGTGAAGAGACTGAACTTTTCTACCGGGGAATACAGAAATTGTTGAGGACTGGCAGGCGTGGTTTCTTTTTTTTTTTTTTAGTTCATTTTTGTTTTATTTTTAATTCATTTACTTACGTGCTAGACAAAAATACTTAAAACTAGCTTAACTATCTTAACAATTGTTCTTACATCTAACCTACTGACCCTATACGGGTAATCTAAGCTATTCTGATATATCATTTAAGTTTGCCTTTCGGCTTAGTCTGTTTTTTTGGCGTGGTTTCTTGGAGGCCAATAGTGAGTTGCGGTCACGCTAATCCACAAATTTTAAGAAATGACGTGCAAATTTCGTGACTTATTATCGAATTTGTCGTCCGTCATGTAATTTTCAAATGGAAAACTAGTGTGAAGATGTCCTCTTTAAAAAACAAACAAAAAAAATGGCGCCCGCTGCTTGCTTCGACGAGTTCACTCCGGGAGATCATTAGCACACACATACACTGACCTGTAAAGTAGTCCAGGAATGACCTCGAAAGCAGCAAAATGATTCCATCCATCACCTCACATCTCCATCCGAATTCGAATTCAGTCCGAAATCTATTAATTACTTCTTCATACACATGTACACAGGTGCACAGGTATCTCTCTTAGCCAATTTGCCTGTCCACAGCAGATCATATTTCTTCGGCGACCCCACCGTTTCACGAATTCGGGTGAGTTTGTGCGGAACTCACCCCTCATTCATCACTGTCATAACTTACTCCACGTGCGATCTATCTGTTCGGGGGCTCTTCGCCGAGTTGGGTGCCTTCTCCCCCCCCCCTCCTAGTAGAACCTAATCTACAACTAACGACTTTCATTTAAATAAAACAAAGATTCCGTCTTCTCGTTTAGGACTTCCTCCTTAGCCGCCGCCTCCGCAGCGGCAGAGCGTAGGTTCACCTTGCAGATAAAAATTCAATCATAAAGACAAATTACCATCGCTAGTCTTTTGTTCCTCAGCCTGTTGGACGGAGGAGTGAAATATGATATGCAAATAATGTACTTGTGTCTGCAAAAGAAATGTATCCATCTTCCCCGGCAGTTATTCGGCAATTTTCATCCGAAAAATACGGATATTTATCTAGTGAGATAGGAGAAAAGCTGTTCGTCTCCTACCAGGCAGGCCCGACAGCCCCCACATCTTATCGAACCACCCCAACCCACTTACGGTATAAATCAAACTCAAACACATTTCAGGATGGCACACTGAAATGACTATATTTTGCCAGAGCGTCAGAGTCCTGAAGGAGAATATAGATATCCGATTCGATAAGCGGATAGAGAGGGAGCCACCGCAGGCGCACCCCTCCCGTTTTGGGCCAACACAGCCACAACGAATGCGAGTTGGATGACATTTGAAGTGACGCGAAACGACGTGGGTGGTTGTCTGTGGCTGTGTGTGGCGCGTATCCCTTTCGCCTATTCTCGAGTTGAAAGCACACATGTGTCAATGCCTTTTCGAAGATTACAAACGCCAAGAGAGATCGAAGAGGAAATCGTAAAATATGATAAAGTGCTGCCAAGCGCCTACATCATATCCACTCGACTCGTACCCAATGCAGGGCCGCCGCCGCCGCCACCGCCGCACTAGAAACTGGAGAGGATATCGAATGGAATCAATCACTCGACTGGCAAGGATGGAATTCGAGGAGATTATTTTCGTTGACACGATTGCGGTGAGGCATTTCGCCGGAGTGATATTGGCTCGTAAATTATTTCCCTAAAAATAGGATGCTCTTCGTTCGTCCTCGGCGAATCGGAGATAATCATAAGTCGGTTGGATTGTTTTTTATTTGTTTTAACAGTCGGCGTGGGAGGGTGGGGAGGAGGTTCTCTCCAATCGACACGAGAGGTGTGCCATTGCACGCACTGAATCGCCTCCGCACAGCGAGGTCTTATAAACTAGTTAAGGGGTCGGCACTCACCGAAATGTCAGCCCCCATGCGTCATCTTAGGCTCCCACATCCATCGAGTCGGTGCGTTAATCCAGGAACACACATCAGACCGACTACGTGTAACACAGTCCCAAGGAGTTCATAGACTCGCTGACAAATGATGTTTACCGAAAGGAACCTCCAGCAACACACCTCAGTCAAGGGGGACGTGCATAGCAACGATTCCCCAAAGTGACTAACACCCGCACTGCGTCCAAATTAATGTACACAATTCCCCGAAGGATTAGACTTTTAATAAATGAACTCTCTCTTGGTCACAGCACCTGTTGAAACTGCCGTAAATTTTAATCAAAAGGACACAACACAAGCACACGAAACTCTTCCGCGAAAGGACAACAAAAAAAAAAAAAAGGATTCAACTTCTGTATGGATTCTTTTTAATGAACTCCAGGCCCGGTGTCAGGAGCAGAAAAAGCGAAAAAACTTTGAAATGATTAATGATCGCCGAGCATGACCCTTTTCAAAGCCACACTCAGTTATGGGAGAGGTGTAAATGAATTTACTGCCCACCTTCCAGGCCCACCAGCCCTCCAGCCCTCCAGCCCTCCAGCTGTGGTCAGCTGCGGATCCGGGATCTGGGTTGGAGCTTAAATGTTTTTAAAGCCATAAATTGTGGGGACGGCGATTGGGTCGGCGATATGAACTTGACATATTGTTTGGATAAGGGATGATGTGCTTTTGTTTTCTTTTGAATGAACGTCAATTAGGCCAGATAGCTGGGCTTTTCGGCATTCAAAAGGTGATTACATATTGCAGACGTTTTGGACGCGGGCGAGTAAAGCTTGATGAGGAAGTGATGTGTGGGATTGGTGAAGAAGTGACACCTGAGAAGGTGTAGCTTTAAATCTAGTACCTCGACTATGATCATAGATGAAGGCTGAAGGATGGATTGGGTTGGATGGACGTCGCATGATTGACGTTGCATACGCCTCGTGCTCACATGTAGTTTTTGAACTGTATGTGACGTCCACATGCGTTCGTGGTAACCTTCATCTGTTTGATGGGCTTGGCAGTCGTCCTCTTCCTTTTCGTAGCCAACCGTTGATCAGTGGTGTCGACTATGAAGGCCAGATTAGACGCTTTTGCTCTCTTTGGTAAATGGACTGCTGCTACTACCAGACCGCTACGGTTACTGTCTGCATCGACTTAAGCAGACCAGCTCTCAGCACACTTATCGGCTTCATATCTGGGGACTGTATATAATTTGCACAAGTGTCCTAATATTGATGGTCTCTCGCACAAGGATTTTCGGATGAGGAATAGGAGGAGGCCCTACATGAAGTCCTATGCTAGTGCAGTGGCATCGCTATCCGTCGCAATATGCACTTAGTCACCTAATTCTTCGAAAATGTGATCTGAGTAACATCAGAGCGAGCCAGCAAGCAGCAGCAGGTTTTGGGGAATGTAATCGACTAGACAACGAGACTACTCTGGACCCTTATGCCGGCTGCCAGCCACCCTAAGCCAAGAAGGACCAATTGGTCTAAGGAGTAGGCGATATCCAATCCGTGTGGTATCACAATGGAACCTAGCCTGATTCTGACTGCGCTCAGGCGCCTACCACTAAGACCTCACCTAACCCAAGTGGGAGGAGAAAATTGTCCTCTTCGCCAGAGAATGCAGAATCATTCGTATTGAATTTCCAACCATTAAGGACTCAAAAATCTACGATAATGCAAAGCACAAGAACTCATCACTCGATTAAAGGCTTAACCGCGACGTTTAACTGCCCATCGGTAAACTTGCATCTGCAAAAATGTCTCACTAAATACTACTTCACACGCGCTGATAGTGATTCTTGCCCCCAACTAGAGCCTACAACACTCCACTTGACATACTCGGTAGACAAAATGACGCCCAATGCTGTCCTATATCATGTGCATGAACTTAATATCCGCTTGGGATGTTGGAATTTTCAGACGACCATCAAAACCAATTTCACCAAACTCCGACCATCTAGATGACCCCCATCTTTAGAGGAGAAGCCTTAAATATGTTCACCAGCTCCTGTTATTGGGTACCACGGCATTCTTGAGAAGCTGACGAGTTTGATAGACACGCGGCGATCTTACCACCCTGACATGGGCATGATCTTCTCTATACGAGGCAGGCACCATGTGCAACACATCAAGACTGATCAAGCCGAAGCTAACTCGCAATTGTTCTTCACAGATCCAAGCTCCGTGGTGTGGGTGTCATTCTTAAATACTGCCGTGAGGCACCCGAAGAGGCTCTCGGCACACTCGCCAATAACTTCTGCAGAAGCTCTCACGATGAAGAGGAAACTGAAGAGATTCAAAATTGACCATCAACCTGCCTGGCTCTAGGACTTAGGAGCCTCGTAACATCGGCGACTTGCAAGACACGTCGACCGACAGTCTATTACGCTGCGTGGAAAGCACACAAATTCGTTTCTAGTTGGTATTTGGGCTGACCCTGGGATGATCCACACGCCGGGACAGTCGAACTAAGTGAACTCCGACCAACCGAAAATACCTTCCTCGGCTTTGCCCTCATTTCGTAGCTTGCGGAGATATGGCGTCTGACAATCTCACTTTCCATAATGGACTCACAACAGAAGGCGCCCGAAAACCCACTCACCCACCGGAGGACGTCATTTGAGATCAAATGGTTGCATACCCGGCACTGAATGGGTTACCCAACATCACTCCAAAGACCATCGTCGTCCACTGTGCACAAAGGATCTCCGAGTACACAGGTTTATCTTGAGCCTTTCCTCGAAAAAGTGCCAACTACCGAAGCTGTGTCGATCCTACCCCAAGGTCCAGTTTGACCCCATCAACATTCGTTGCTCTGTCGACTGTTAGCAAAGCACTTCTGCAAATATTCAAATACAAAGTCACCAAATTCCCCGGCCCACCGAAGCACCATGACTCCTTGTTTCTAATTGTGCTACGTTCACTGCCAAAGAGCAGAGCTCCACCTCCACCACCTAGCCCACAATAATGCCTCACTCCCAAAGAACCACAAAGAGGTGCAGCACCGTAATAACCATCAGCAGGGTCTGCTCCAAATGACTATTGCCAGCTTGAAGCGAAATCAGTGCTCCACGAAGGACGGTGCCACTGCGCACCCTTCGTCCACCGTCCGGCAGTTCTGCCTGCATCAGCATTCCTCTGTTTCAATTGCACTGAAATATGAAATGCTGTCTCATAAGAGGAGTGCCAATAATTACGATTTGCCATGTCCGAAGATCTTCTTCGCTTCCCTTCTTTCCAACCACCTCCACCCCACATCCACTTCGGTGCTTTTGAAGCTTTTATGGAAGACCATCAGTGCTGGCACTGATGACGGCACCACTCCTGACTTGAATGCGAAAGGAATTCTCCGTTGGCACATACATTGCGCTGCAAGGCATTCAAGCTAAATGCATGCATTAGACAAGTAGGGGTTGCATTTGCTTCCGGACTTCAGCACAAGCATCGTAAACGATAAAGATGGCCGACTGCCGGTCCAGATGCCGGCAGAGTGGTTGGTCTACCAGGTATGTGCATCAATCGAACTCGGAAGGGGCTGAGGAAGCTATCAATGATTGATTATGATTCCCAGCCGGGATGTCCTCTCGGTGGGCATTCGGATTCGAATTCGGAACCATGACGTATATCTTAAATCAGATATAATTACCAAAAGAAGTTGTCAGTGCGTTTGACGCTGGGATTGCTTTGATCTCGGGTGTGCCTGATGCTTCCCATGGTCCGGTCAACATGGAAACCTTTTGGAATACTTCGACTGGGATGTGGAAATGGTATGGCCGATGGAAGCGATGACTTTTGTCGGAAATGACTTAACTTTTGTTAATGACTTGTCCTTGGAGAGGGTAAGTTTAAAGGGCGAACGGATTGTGTGCGATGTAGTCTCCCAGCATGGGTGTCGAATTGATGTTTTCAAAATTTGTCATATTTTCTTTCGAATAGGAGGTGGGAAGGGAATTGTCGGAGTCAGAGAGACGACCCCATTGCCTGTCAGAAGGCATTTTTAGGCAAAATTTGGTGCTGCGTTATGAAACCAAGAGATCAACACATCACAGCACAGGAGGGAACTCCTTCATTTCAGTCGACTGTCATCGAGATCCTTAGAAGCAGTCAGTGGAAACCGTCCAAAAATTCTTCCTAATTTGAGGCAAATCGCCCTAAAGGCACTCACTCTGTTGACGGACCGGTAGAGGTGGCTCCAATTTGCCATCAAGGAGGCTGCACGAATTTGTCGAAAACAGAAGATCACAACCGACTTTTTAGCATACCATGGAAGCTAGTAATAAATGATGAATGGGTCAGTGATGAAAAAAAAGGTCGGGTGTATCGCAGGGATCTGATGCAGGTCCACTTCTTTTAGTTTTGTGCTAAGGAATAGTTGGAGCTATATGTATGATGACGACGACAGATTGATTTTTGACGCACTTTCTTTTTTAAATTCATTTTTTAGTTCATTTACTTACGTGTTAGACAAAAATACTTAAAACTAACGGGTGGTTACATTTTAAGGGCCGATGTTGATTTTGAATAAAACACAAAATATTTAGGAAATTATTGTCATTTCTTTTTATTATGACAATATTGGTATGGTTCAATTAAGTATGGAACAAAATATCGGCCAAATGACAGCCGCGACCTCGGCGACACACCTCCATCCGATGGTCCAAATTTTCGATGACGCTGAAGCATAATTGAGGTTCTATGCCGTTAATGTGCCGAATTATCTCATCCTTTACCTCTTAAATTGTTGTTGGCTTATCGACGTACACTTTTTCTTTTGAATAACCCCAAAGAAAAAAATCCAACGGTGTCAAATCACATGATCTTGGCGGCCAATTGACATCGCCACCACGTGAGATAACACGGCCATTGAATTTGTCGCGCAAAGGAGCCATTGTTTCGTTAGCTGTGTGGCAAGTGGCACCGTCCTGTTGAAACCACATACCGACCCCATTCATATCTTCCAATTCGTGCCATAAAAAGTTCGTGATCATTTCACGATAGCGAACACCAGTCACAGTGAGAGGTGCAATTGTTGGGCACGATGACGAGTGGAGGTGGACGGCTCTTCAGCCACACTATCGCGAACAGCAGCAACATTTTCTGCAGTACGAGCTGTACGTGCATGCACTGGTGTTTCACATCTCCTACAGACCCGGTTTGCTCAAATTTGTGCACGATTTTTCCGATTGTACTCACATTTGGACGAATAAATTGACCGAATGACGAAGTGCACGATATGCATTTTGATTTGAACGCCCATTTTCGTAATAAGCCTGAATAACTTTAACGCGTTGCTCGATTGTGTATCTTTCCATGGTTCAAATTGAGTTAGTCTCCAATTGAGAAATGTCAAATGAAATGCAGAAAAAAACTTGACGTTTAGGTGTGGTTCACATTCAACATCGGCCCTTAAAATTTAACCACCCTTTAGATTAACTATCTTAGCAATTGTGTCTACTGACCCTATACGGGTACTCTAAGCTATTCTGATCTTAATTTAAGTATGCCTTTCGGCTTAGTCTATGTTTTTTTTTTTCAATTATGAACAGTCTATTTTGTTTTTTGTTTAGCCAAGAAAACTGGTAAAACAACTTGGCTTAATTTATCTATCTTAACCTACCTTAAACTAGCTTAACCTAACATTAAAACTTAAAAAACTATCTTAACGATGTCCGTAACTTTACGGACACGTGCACCAGGGCGTATATGTTATGTATATGCCTAGCATATAAAATTTACACGCCGCGGTGAACCTTTTTTTTATTTTTTTATGTAATTTTTTTTTTATAAGTTTTTTTGATTTTTGTTTTATATAATTTTTTTGCATTTTTTGCTTAATAATTGTTTTTTTTTTCTTCCTTAAACTACCCTAAAAACCTATGTAAGTTGGCCACCATGGTCAACTATCGCGTCATCATTTTGAAAAGCCAGCGGCGGCAGAGACTGGTTTTGGTGTAACCACCAGTAAAATTGCCGTTTTTTGGCAGACTCTCTCCTGTCTCGAGCAGAGATCGCTCTACTGGAGGAGATCCCCGTGATTGCGAGCGACATCCCGTTCGTATTGGAGTCGCCTGTCCAATGTTCGGTGTACGACATGGAAGAGGACAGGACATCCTTGTGGATCATGTATTAGGCCACTTTTGTCGAGATAGAGGAACGCTTCAGGAGGACTAAAGCCGGTGAGGCGCACTCTCTCATGGTACTTAACATTGGGGTAGTAAGCCTCAGAGATCAGACTGTTGGAAGAAGTCATAGCTCGTGCAATATGCCTTCTGATAAGTTTAATAATAAAATTATATATTCTGTTTAAGTTTGCCTCGTTGTACAGGACCTCGTTAGGATAGAACTTCTTGTACTCAGACTCGGGTGTACGATACAACCGAAGACAAGTGCGAAGACACCGTGTCTCGAGCAACCTCATCTTTCCCATCTGGGAAGGACTCACATTGAACCACAGTGGACAACCGTAGGCCATAACTGGCCGGATGAGGGCCATGTAGCAGATTACCTTTACTCTGGTGTCAAGTTGGCTGTAAAACAACCCTCTTGCCACAGAAAAGGCCTTTTTAGCTTTCGCCAGAGCAATATCTATATGTTTGTCAAAATACAGATATTGGTCCAACCAAATGCTTGGATGCCTTACTACACTTTTCACATCTAACGGCCGTCCCTGCGGGTCAACTATGCCGAACTTACGTCAGTTTGTGCGCGTATCCCATGCTGCCATGTACAGCGGAGTCCTGAAAAGGATAGTTTCGCACTTCAGGAAGTTGATGATCAACTTCCAGTCGTCGCAAAATCGCTGAATTTGTTCGAAGTCAAGTTGCAGCAGGTTACTTATTACTTCGACCTTCGGACCTGATCTGCACGCTACTAGAGTGTGCACTTAAGCGGCCTGGAACCTATAAGATCTGCACTGAATATTGAGAACAAGATAGGCGAACCAACCGCTCACTGTTGCAGACCATTTTTGATGTCAAAGACCGTGGAAGAAGTTACGTCGCCACTTTTCACGACGAACTTTCTACCTATTATCATGTCATAGATCATGTATAGCAATGATTTGCTTATGCCGAGCCTGACCAGCTTGAGGAAGAGGCCCTCTAACCAAACGGTTTCGAACGCTTTCTCCAAGTCAATCAGACAGGCACCCGTGCATTGCTTTTTGTCTTTGTTCCACTGAATGTCGGATACCAGTTTGGACGCGGCATGTACAGTTTCATGCCCCGCCCTGAATCCGAACTGGTTGTCCGGTATGATTTTATTTTCCTCAACCCATTGTTTCTGAACTCGAATGACTATCTTTTCAGTAATCTTGCTTATGCAAGGAAGAAGACTGATCGACGGAAGATTTGTCGGGATAGATTTGTCTTTGTCCCGTTTAGGGATTGGTTGCACCACAGCTGTTTTCCAGTGTGCCGGGTAATAAGCATTACTCAGCGCATTATTGAACAGTGTTGTGTAAATCTGCACGGCTTCGGGAGGAAGATAGCGAAGCACAATATTTGGTATACCATCGATTCCCACCGACTTTTTCTTCTTCAACGAGTTAAAGATACCCTAAAGATCGTCTTGAGAAATCAAGATGTGATTTCCATCATTGGCGACGGCATTATTTGCCTTTTTTGACGCACTTAAGGCACACAAATGAAGATATGCGTTGGCAGCATATCAACCGAAGTTGCCGTGACGGATGACTGAACAGAAAACATTCATTAGGCGCCAACTACAATTGGCTTGAGACCTTAGACTGGTACCGCAAATCACTCTACTTTATCATTTTTAAAGGTTTATTTCGACTTCGTAGAGAGAAAAAAACACGAAGATTGACGGTGAGTCCACCGAAATTCAGAGCGAAGACTATCTCTCAGATTGGCTGTAATGAACATAGCAAGTGTTCCTACCTGAATGGCCCGCTTTCTGTATTTCAGCTTCACTTGGGAAAAGGGTTTAGCCACTCACTCTCATAGGCACACTGAAAGAGACTCACTGTACTTCTATCACTCAAGGCACACCAGCAATACTTACTGAAACCCTGGTCTGTCTAGTTAGCCCAGCAGTCTACTTCTTCCATTAAGTTTGCAGTGTTACAGTGGATTGACGGAGTCGGTTCCGTTTTTGATGACGAACCCCTAAAGAAGCGGAAACTGGGAGCACTTGTAAAAAAGATTGAATTTGCGAAATCGTTGGTGGTCGCCACCGTGCTTGGGTCGACAATTAGAACGGCCTTCAATGAGAAGTCTTAACGGCTGGCTAGAGCCGAGGGTGGACATACTACGTCACGTATGCGTACTTCTCTGATGAATCTGTTCTGCAGGAGATGAACCTCGTAAGCACAACAAAGTGAAACAAAAAAAAGATAAATCTGCAAGCAATTTGACAAAGAAACCGAAGCAACTCCAGACATGCTGCTTCTACAATCGCGACGCCATGATTCTGTGACATCCAACATGACTGGCCGCCTCTATTCGAAGCGGACAAACAATGTGCCAGAGACCGAGGCCAATTCTAATTCCTCTTCAAAAATGACGCATAATAAAATTATTTTATCGTAAGTCCTCGGTTGTGTGCACAAAACAGAGTAACATGCTTCCGCTTCACTCCGACATGACTTACAAGCAAAACATTTCGCACCACGCTCGTGCTGCTGCTACTGCTGCTGCTGATGCTGACGCTGAAGAGAATATCGTTTTTATTACTTCCCTTGCCATGCAATAAAATTATGCAGCTGACGCAGCGGAAAATCGCAAGAAAGCCCCCGACCAAGAGGACGAAACCCCCTCCCCCTCCCCTCTCCGGCCATCGAGTGGGATGAGTGGATGGAACAAACAATATTTTTCTCATCAGAGATTAAGGATACTACAGACGTTGCTGTTTCCTGTGTCTCCTCTTGCACGCCTGTCTAGGTATGTATGTACAACTCAGGCGAGGAATAATATCCCTCCACAAAGGACGAGCATGATGCAGTTTCTCGCCCATCCACCGCATGCTTGTCGTGTTATTAAACAGCGAGTACGGCAGGACCTCCTTGGCATAAAATGCGACATGGAATGGAATTTTATCTATTTCCATTATCGCAACATGTCCTTCGGCCATGAATATTGGCGGCATAAACTCGAGTTTTATTACGAAACGTTTTCTCAGTCTGCCGTCGCTGTACGCCAGGCCGTGGTGGGCGGGAGGGGGGAAGGTAGGAGGAGGTCAATCTTTGGTAAGTGCCTAACGAATATTATCCTTTTGGGAGAAGATGAGTGTAATCATTTTCGCTTATGGCAGACACATCGAGGGATTTTGTCGCACACACATGTGCGTTTGATGAGACATTCGTCACATATTGTTGTTTCGCAGCGCAGAAGGAAGTTGTGCAACTCGTGAATATTTGATGTCCTCTTAGGGGTTCGCGGGACGCCCTCGAGGACACGATCTGTTACCCATCGAGCATTAGGAGAAGGCGGCGTAGCTTTAAATGGCAATCTGGTTCGAATATCGCTTTTTTTTCTAGAATGGCGCCCGATTGGGGATACAAAGAATGTTATTTTTTCAAACTCGACGAGGGATTGTTTTGCGCGAGACCTCAATGAGAATGCGTTCCTAAGAGAGTTGCCAAGGTCGCGTGCTTTAAGCGTGGTCTTTCACAGCACTTCATAGAGCCTGATCTAGAATCAGTCGCATTTCCTGCTCACCATCTGCAATCCAGCATCCACTGCAATTTCTCCCACCATTCCACATTGCTATTAACCATTCCACGGAGCGCTCATTTAAGTAATCGCCTTGGCGATACACAAACTACAACCCGAAGGCATCGCCCGGGCCAAACGGATGTTCTGAAATCCCACCCGATTATCCCCTCAAAATCCAGTGGCTACAATTTCCATTTGTATAGCTCCTAGAATGAATCCGCATGAAAACAAAACTCAACTTTTAAGCACCAGCATCAGCAGCGGTTGGGGCAGCATTCAACGAGAAGCGTTGGCCGCTGCTGGCTGAAGGTTTCGCCAAAAATGATCCCAAAAACTTACATAACTGCATTGTGTGCAATTAAAATTGGATTTCGTATCCACTTCAACTAAATTCATATCGTGAGTGCATATAACACTAGTGGCTGCAGACAGTGAATACAGACAGTGCTCGGATTTCATGATGCTGTCTGCGCCTTTTCAACTTTGTCGGTCCGTGCGTCCCAGGCGGAGGGGAACGCCATCTCGGCGGCTGTGTGCGTCTGGGGCGGCGGGGTGTGGGAACAAAACTAATATTCCAACTTCAATGGATTTAATTTCGGTAAATGCCACGAGGTAAAAGTTTCTAATTGAGTTTCTCAGCGGGCCTGGGCGAGAGCGTATGTGCGAAGCGCTCTGATGCAATTCCATAAAGAGGTGCTATACATCATCTGGCAAGGGTCAAGGTCTTAACTAGATCCTTCACAGTGAACTAGATAGTCGGTGTAAGACAAGGCAAAGGAATCTGTTTTGAGTGAATTAGAGTCACGGGACTCGGGAAGAAGACAGCAATCTGTTTCAGACTAGTTCTACTTGGCTTCCTGTTTGAGGTGGCGCCGGAGGAACTTGTTTATCACCAACACAGCTCTCCAACTAGCATCATTGCAGTTGATCGCTGCTGTGCAACTACAACTTCGTGTCGTGAATCACCGTCGAACTTTATAACGACTTCGTAGTGGGAAACAAAGTCAAGTTTTGACGTTCAGACCTATTTTGCTTCTAAGGCAGAAATAACTCTGAAATTCAGAGAGGTTCCTCGCTCTCTGATTGGCGGCCTTAATATTCTCTGTCACAGACTCGATCTTTAGCGTCAAGGTAAGTGGAAACATGGCGCGCCTAGCTCACTTCAGCTTCACTTCAGGGGACGGTTGAGCTGCTCACACGGCTTCATCTCAAAGGCTGCCTGTCTGGCGGTTCGCGGTGATTTTAGTCCCGGGCTAGTGAGGCTATTTTAATGGGGACCATGGACCAGTGAACAGTCTACTTTTGAGCTAATATGACAATTAATGCACCAACACAAAGCTTTGAATTGCCATGACCAAGGTATCTGGCATCAGCTGTTCCTTAATCAGTAAATGTGGGGATCTATTGGTGATCAAAGGCGCAGTGATACCGAGGTACGGTAGTGGACATGGAGCGAGGAGCCCTGTCAGACCACCAGTACGGCTTTAGGAACCATCGACGACATCAAAGAGGTGGTAGACACAGCAAGTGAAGCCATAACGGGTACAAGATGGAGGGGCGGTACAAAAAAATTCTGTGCCGTAGTTACGCTGGATATAAAAAACGCGTTTAACTCGGCGAACTGGTCCTGCATAATGAGAGCCCTGAATAGGATGAGCACACCGCAGTACCTGAAGAGGATTATTGTCAGCTACTTTACCAACAGGAAACTGAGATACCAGACTGACGATGGTACTAAATACTACGACGTCTCTGCAGGCGTTCCACAGGGTTCAGTCCTTGGACCCCTCCTGTGGAACTTAATGTACGACGGAGTACTGAGACTAAAGCTGCCACATGGAGTCAAGGTCATCGGCTTTGCTGACGACATCGCGGTCGTGACGGTGGCCAAGCACATCCACGAGGTGGAAACCGCCGCAAACGAAGCAATCGCCAGGATAAAAAATTGGCTGGAATCCTCCGACCTTGAATTGGCTGACCACAAGACAGAGGCTGTTTTAATAACCAGCCGAAAGACTGTGGATTATGCAAACTTCCGGGTTGGCTCCCAGCTAATTAGATAAAAGGAATCACTGAAATACCTAGGAGTGATGCTCGACAACCGACTTAATTTCAAAAAGCATGTCGAATACTGCAGCAGGAAAGCTTCAAAGATGCAGGCAGCACTTTCTGGTATACCCAAGAAGGATTCTGCTTTCCAGAGTGGTAAGTTCAATTCTCCTATATGCTGCGCCAGTCTGGTCGAGTGCTCTCTCTATAAAGGAGACAGCTAAGAAGCTCTCGTCACCATACAGGCTCTGCGCCATAAGAACAATCAGCGGCTTCCGGACAATTTCGGACGAAGCAGCCTGTGTGATTGCGGGTATGGTCCCCATCGACATTCTCGCAAATGAGATGCATAGGGTCTACCTAAGGCGATCGACGAACCGGCCAGAGACTGCCGTAAACAGGATAAGGAAGGAAGAAAGAGCAGCCTCAATGACAATGTGGCAAGCCAGATGGGACACCTCAAACAAAGGTAGATGGACTCACAGACTGATTCCAACAATCGAAACGTGGACAAAGAGAGCAAGCGGAAACTGCAACTTCCACCTTACGCAGTTTCTGTCGGGCCACGGGGTCTATCGAAAGTATCTCCATAGGTTCGGGCACGATAGCTCTTCCCTTTGTCCAGAATGTGAGGACTCTGAAGAAGACGCAGAACACACGACTTTCCACTGCAGACGATTTGAAGGGACAAGAATAAACTTACCAACACCAGAGCTCCTAGTCGGTCATATGATGGAGTCAGCCGAGAAGTGGGAGGAAATCTGTTCCTTCATATCAAACTTGCAGATCGAGCTAAGAAGGCTTGAAAGAGTAAGGCGAGCCGAACAGGCAAACACAGTCGATCCAGCTTGAGTCGCTAACCAGCCCCGAGAAGTAATACCTAACGGCAGTTCCGCGGGGAGAGTGGTAGAAGGTGTGGGTTAGTACGTAGGCGCATTCCCGAAATCGAGAACTTGGGTTTGCGAATCGTGCATGCTAATGGCACGGGCTATTAGTATCTTTCGAAGATTGCCACATCCTTGGACGTAACCAAAAAAAAAAAAAAATAAAAAAACGGTAGACGACATGTCTTGCCTTTCGAATCATGTCTATGTCCTATCTTGTAAGATTGATGGAAGAATGCAGGTTCTCCAATCGATTTCACAGCAGCAGACAGAGCCAAATACCTGCCTTTTCTTTCTTTCACGTCTATTCGAATCAGCGCTGCTACTTTGCGTATTGTCTAGCATGGGACCTGGACCCCCAACAGCACTGTTGAACAAGTCAAAGTCTCTGACGACTGACCGGCAGAGGCTAGTGTTCTATATTTGTACCCAGAATCATCATCCTTCAAACCTATTTGTCGAAGGCTTAGTCGGAATTGCTTTCACCTCATGTTGGGCGCCATGTTGCATTAGCCTTTGAGTACCATTGTACTTCCATTTAAAAAAAAATTAACTTCCTGGCTCAAGAAAGAAGACGAATTGGCCGAATTTGTAGCGTATGTAACGATCAACGAACTGAAATTTCGATACAAGCTGAAATGAACTTGTCAAGAGCGTAGTCATGACCACCGTCTTGCGGTGAGTTGATGATTCTTCTGAAAAGAGCTCGACTTCTGGCAAAAGTCAGCTTAAAAACAGAGTGTAGTATTTACTTACTTCACCACCACTAGGTAACTTAACCCAATTACTTACTTATTTATCAAGCAAGTGACCCATGTAGGCTCTGAGACTAACTGGCTTTTATCGTGAACCGTCCTGGGCACGTTCATCTTGAGCCGCTTGAATTCGAATCACCAGCGAACACCACAAAGAGCTCCATACTGGCGTTTTGATGGTCTACAATTGTAGCCAGACTTGGAACAGGGAACGACAGTCCATAGATAGAAGTCGGATTCAAAGCTTGTGTGTTTGAAGTGAATTCTAAAATTCCGTCTTATTTCGCCAACATCACTGAACGGCGTCCAATAATTGGTGGAAGCAGTTTTTCCCTTTGCTCTAGAGAATTGTTTACTTCAGTTCCTGAAGTCTTGTTCACCTTATCGTGAGTCCGTAGTCCCAAGGACCTTCCGAAGAATCTGGTTCTGGTGCTTCAATCGAGCAGGACATCAACTTTTGGATGACTTGGCGGTCCCGCATTCCCATTTGTCAGGTTTTGAGGTTTGAGAGGGACAACAAATCTAAAAGTGACGCCACTTTAGATGTCTTATGCAGCGTACCATGAAGTGCCACGGCAAGCCTCTGATAAGCCGACGGCTGGCTAATGTGCCGCAGAGACGAAACCAAAAGATGCCAACCGAAAGAATAAGTGAAACAGAAATGCTTACCCTGCCCGCAGTAGATGATGGTGGTTCACGGACAGAAAGTCGGTCGGTTTCCACCCACAACCCTTATCGGGTCTTTAATAATAACTCATTTCCCATAAGTGAACAGCGTCCGCAATTACTCGCCCGCGGGTTTTTGTGGGTTTAATTGCCGCATCAGCCAGCACTACGGCGTCCCACTCCACTGGCACAACACAGTTCCATTCAATTTCATAATTCAATTCTACCCTTGACATGAACCCTAACAGCATAATGCTCGAACTCTATTAATAAAATTTACTGCCACTAAACAGCGTATAAGGACATCGAAGGATATCTCCCATCCCATCCTCCGATGGTGTTTTTTTCTTCTCTTCCTCTGCTTTGAACAGCCACCACACATACTCTATTGATTTCAAACGTCGCTTCGCCTCCAGGATAAGCTGCAGCCACATGAACGTCCCCCGCATGTGCACACACCGATGCACACACAAACGCGCGCGCGCTGACTCATTCGATGGCGCGAATGGGTATTCAACAAAAGTGATATTAATGGGTTACAGCCAGACACCAGCGAACAAATGGATCGGATAGAGGATATTAGAGAGATTTCATTGAATCGAACCGTGCCGTCGTGTCGCGTCGCATTGGCTTTCAGTTGTGTTGGCCGTCGCCGTCCTCGGTGTTGTGTGAGCCGACAAGGAAATAATGAAAAAAAAAAAAAGAAAAACACACACACACGCCGATAGAAGGGGAAAGGATATTGAATTGCATTTGATGATTTATTGTGATTATGAGATAGAGTTGGTAAAACCCCAAACCAGCCGCAGACGGCCATTACGCCGATGGCCAGTGGGAATTTATAGTCGAGCCTTATGAATCGCCCTTCCGGGTGGGGTCGACTAGCACTGAATCGCGGAGGATTTCTGCATTTGAAGGACATTCTTTGGCTATTGCATTGACGCATTACACACCTCGCCACAGATGTCAGTGATTTGTGGGCGCATTTTTGCTTTTTTTTTGTTCACAATTCGGTCAAGTGGACGATTTTAATTACTCCGATGACGGGATGGGGGCTCTTATCTCCGCCCTTACCTACCGCCTTCCCCCCGCCCTAACCAAGCATCCTCCTTACAAAAGTCGAACGGAAACTCCTCTATCTAAGGCAGGCCATATAAATTGCTAAAACACCACTGAAAATCCATTAGGACGTCCACTAATGAGACCATGAAAATAATGGCACTCTCGGAAACCGGAGGCGTAGCAATGCAAACTAATTAAAATTGTTTTTTGTCACTGCGCTCGGCGCTGGGGCGTTCTGGTGATAGTTTGGTGGGTCGTACCCGTACGTACCGGGATGAATGGGATGATGTATTTTTTGGGGATCACTGTGGAAGAGGGGGCCCGGCGGAGGGACGCAGGAGCGGCATAGCGGGCGTAAATTGCGCCACTAAAATTGTTTTCTCGTTTCACAAAATTGTCATTAAAGGATAATAAGTCGGTTAAGAGGTCAGAAGCGAATGAAGTTTTTCGGAAAATGATTACCGAAATGAATATGATGGGGTGGCTCTTTCTGCTGTGCCATGGCATCCCAATAGGGTTATGGGCGTGTTGTGGAAGGATTTATCTTTGTCGGATTGGGGAGCGAGGGAGCCGACTGGGGGAGAGAAGTGAATGCGAAGACCAGGCTCGGCAGTTGACTATTCGCATATGTTTGTCGTCCAGAGATGCTGGCAAGGTTTTTTATATGGCCTCAAAGACATGCTAACCAGCGCGGAGTCTGAAAGTCTAAGTTGGGCCAACGAAACGCTGGTAAAAGGGAGACGTGTTGCGTTCAAATTAAAAAAAAAGCACTCACTTTGTAAGCCGCATACGGGTGAATTTACTAGTGAGAGCAGTAAATATGAGGCAAAGGTCTCAGCAGAAAACTCCAAGCATGGTAGCTGAGTAATTGATTATCGTGATCTCCTACCCGATATACACGTCATTGGTGCACTGGGCCAGACGCCTTAAGTAGGAATCTCAACTACCAAGTTTTGAAATAAGCTTGTGGACTTGTTTGTCCCCCCTGGACGATGTGTGTGGCTGATCTAAGACCTCTGTCGCAGCACCCGGTTGTTTTTTGCAACTTCACACAGATTTAGATCACCTTTCACACCTCAATAGACGTGATTAACTCTCAAACCTCTCCCCACGACTTTGGGTATTAAACCACAGCCACCACGATACTCCCACTTGGTGGCTAATCTCAAGTAATCAGGCTGAATTCTGTGCAGGTCTCAGAGACAATCGTGATATCCCGTGACAACAGACTATAGCCTCTGGTCAAGCTACCAGTGGGATGCCATAACATCCCAGGATTGAGCGCCATTGTGTTATAAAGACATTTTGCATGTGCCGTCATTTTGACGAGGGAGTAGGGAGTAGGGATGTATCCTAAACCAGCAACTCTTAGCTCATGATTTTGGACGCCTCTTACGACTGGCATGTCTTACCTCGCATATATTCTAAGCCCTACCCGAAGGGGAACACAAGCTCGGTAACAACGTCTGGGTAAACAGAAGGACTATCGGTGGACAAAGGTGAGATGGTAGGCGAAATGAGGACGAAGGGAAACACCTAGTAGCAGGCCAGGTCGATCAAAGCTACATGGCCAGTTTACAGCGTGTAATTGGGAAGTTTGTGCGGACTAGGCTTGTCGAAAAGCTGGTTGATTTTAAATATAGAAGTCAATGATGGTCTTGGTCTTGTACTACGCCGGCATTCGGCAGCAGTTAAATGCCACGTACGTCGCTCAGTCTGTAAATCAAACCGTGTTGCAACCTCCATGCACTGCAACGCTAACTTGTTTAAGCTCAAGCTCATGCCTGCGCGTCAGCCTCAAAAGACTCTGACTCAACTCCATCTATTGCTCCAGGTCTTGATACGTGCGACATGAAAATGAGGTTGGCTATGATCGGAGTAGATGGGTCCAGGGGGTGATGTTGAATCAACTGCCGCGATGAACTACTCCTTGAGTTGTTGCAAAGTGCCGGTCTGGGTATCTTATGGTGAAAAGTGAATCGTGAGTTTGTGGAGACACTTAAGATACCATCGAATGACGAATGATTGAAAGGTTCTAAAGACGGAGGAATCCATGGGACCAACTTTGTACACGTAAACAGAAAGCTATTGGAAGGGATGAAAAAAGACAAGTATATTACATCGAGACAATTTGATGCACTAGTTAAAAAGCTACCACTCTTGGCCATTCCGAAGGATTTAATTTCTTCGTGCTGTTGTGGGAGTTCCTCGGCGGGTAGGGTGAGAAACACGGCAGTACGCTAGGAACTCAATAAAGAGCAGGTGCTTCTTCGAACGGAAAGGGCTCGATGGTCATGTGGCATGAACGTCCATTTCATCACGACTTCCGAGGCGGGCCTTGAATGCGATTCCATCAGGTAGGCGACCGCTAGGCAGACCCAGGACGGGGTGGTTGGTCCAAGTGCAAAAACTCGCCTGGTTGCGCTTGGGCATAACTCCTGATGAGTAAGAGTTGATGGCGGAGGATCGATGGGCCTGGAGATCTCTCGTGAGTGTATTACCCCCGCGACACCTCTCATCAAAAGATGATGAATTCCCAAAAGAAGTAAGCCATTCAGCTCAGCACCAAAAAGAACTGGAGCAATGAAGCCATAGTCCACAGACTGAGCAGCAATGCGGTTAAATGGCGTACAGATCGATCAAGAACCGATGAAAGAACAGGAGCAGGGGTATTTGGTCCACGAACAAATAACTTCGATTCTATGGACAAATGCAACAGCATCTCTCAAGCAGAAATATATGCCATAGACAGGGGCGTGGCAATTGCCACATAGCAATAATATCGGACAGTCGAGCCGCTATCATGGCACTAAAGTCCAACATTGTCAAGTCCAAGCTTGTGTGGGAGTACCTCCAGAAGCTCAAAGAACTGCGTAGGAGAAACAAAGTAAAACTCAGTTGGATACCTGGCCACACGTGGATGGAAGGCAATGAAGGGGCCGACTCGGTAGCTAGGAATGGGTCATCGGAACCCTTCACAGGCACAGAACCATCTTGCGCTGTAGGAGATCATGTCCTCAGAGAAGAATTCAGGGAATTAAAGAGAATGAGCTGCACAGAAATCTGGAACAAAGCTCATGGCATGAAGCAGGCCAAGAAACTCTTAGGTTAATATAACCAAAAGAGGTTGGAGGCATGACCAAGAACAAACTCCGTATCCTAACAGGGCACTGCAGACTTATGGAGCACCTACGGAAACTAGAGGAGAATCTAATGAAAGTCCAGAACACGTTCTAGAACGCGTGCAGTATACCCTCAACAACGATACTAATAACCAAGGAGGTAGAGTACATTTTATACCCTTATGACGTGTGTATCCCTCAAGTGAGTTAAGAGCAACTCCACAGACGGAAATCAGAATACACTGGATTTTCGAACAAAGTCTTACATTGGTCTAGTGGCACAGACGGATGTTGATTCGAAACATGAACACTGAGTCGTCTGCAGAGGAGCTCACTAATGCGAATGGTTGGAAGAGATAGACTCCATCGTGGGGAGGAGTCCATCAGGAAGTAAATGGTAGCCTACGCTGGGGCATGCTTTATATCTGGATACTCGATCGTTATTACAATTGTCTGCTCTGATGGTGGGCTCATCAGGTTTGCCGCGTGGCGTGATTTCGTTATGTCTTCCTTTTTGTGTGATTTAGCTGTTTAGACTTGACTTCATCCGCTGAGGACACCCCAAAAGCTGCGTAATAGGCACCTATGAGCACAGCCACTTCAAGCTGAGGTGTCACGTCTTCCCTATGTGCACAGATGGGCGTACTCACAGCCAATTCGGTGTCATTTCTCATTTGAAAGTGAAGCAATGCCCCAAAAAACCAGTTTCGGCATTGTAACAATTTCGAACTTCCGTCTAAATTCGCCCGTCGTTCGTTCCGGTCACCGCTCCTGATTCCCTGAATCGACAAAAAAAAACCATGCCCCAGATGCTCCGATAACTTCCGCATGAATGTCAAGGGATTGCAACTGCACACACGGAACCATATGACAGCTCTGAGGAAGTAAGTGAACTTAAGAACCATTCCACAGAGACATAGGTTGTCATGAGGAAAGGCTGTTCATTTCCACAAGCCTACGTCAACATTCTCCATTTCTATGTCCCCGCATCCTCCACTCAACCTCTCCAACTGTAAAAACGAACATAAAAAAAAGCGAAACTTCCTACTTCACCCCCAGAGAGATTTGCAAATGATTCCAAAAGTCTCCGGCAACCATGTCAAATGTCAATCTACTGTCAGACGAATCATTTGATTTCATTTTTCTTCCCGTCAACTGCACTGCAGTGCATTATGCACCTGCCGAGGGGGCGGTGGGTGGGGGTGTTGAGTGAACATCACAAGCATCGCACCCACTCCAGCAGGGCAGCCCACATCCTTTGAACTTGTCGTTAAGCGTTTACTCCGAAGTGTCGTCGTTAGCTGCACCTAAACCATCAAACAACTATCACCGGCGAAGAAGTAGTTTTTCCATTTTTCCATTTTTCCTCGCTGTGCTCCGTCAGTGGAATGTGCCAACTTTGGGATGACAAGATGCCGTTGTTGTTTTTGCCAGTTGTGATTTTTTTTGTACTGTTTGCTTGTGTCTCTCTCTCTCTGCGCCGGTGAATCTCCGCCCTGTTCGTGTTGCCTAGCGCTGAATGATTGATGACTTTCGTTATTGTTTATGTATTTTTGCCAGGAGACGACAACGACAACGGCAAACAACAAAAACGTCGACGGTGCTGGCGAGGGAGACCGCGACGAGGAGAGGACCACTTGAAGGATGGTGGATTCCCATCGGAAGATAACGCAGAGTATCCTGCATTGAATTGAAAAGTTTCGTCTTGCGCTCGCTCACTCGCTCGCTCTGTGTTATCCTGGGTTCGCCGCCATCTGGCATGCGATTTCTTGGACTCAAAGTTATTCCGACATCGTCGCTGTCACCGGAGACAGATAAAGTTAAATTTAATTTCATCATTCTCCTGCTTTCGTCGTTGCTGCTGCTGCTTCTGCTTCTGCTGCTGCTGTGGGAAAGTTTTTCCTCTCCTGTGGAATGTCTTCAAAGCGATCAATGAAATGGTCTTGTGTACACTCCTCCCGAGTGACAGGTTATTGCCTTATTGCACTGAGGGGGTTTTGTGCTAGACACTAGACCCGATGTATGTGGCCCGCGCCATCACACGAGCTGTGATAGTTTGAATGGGAAACTTGACGTTTAGTTGGAAAGTTACAGTGTGTCTGTGGGCTGGATTTGTGTGCTCCTTGAGGAAGCTACGAGGTGTGCCTTGATTCGTTTGACATTGATAGTTTGTTTCTTTGGTTGGAAATTTTGGGTAGACGAGCTGAACGGGGGATGTAGGTGAATGGGATCTTTGTTTGCTTCGAGTGGAGTTGGAGCAGAAATTATCGTTTTAATGCCCCAGAGATTAGGTGACATACTTAGGCTTCGACATATGTTGGGTCGTGGAACCACAACTTGACTCCTTACAAGGTGCGTCTGCGTCTCGAGACACGAACAGAGGAGAAATGTTGGTTTTCGTGGGGTCAACAGTGCCCCTCGATCAGCATAGATTAAATGCGGCGGGATCAGAGTGATGTCGAAGGATGCAACAAAAATTGATCGTAACATCGTACTGAACGTTTATTTTTCTCAATTTGAAAGTATAGACCCTTCGGCAGTTGCTCCGTACCGCTTTAAGTGGTTATGCCGCCATCCCTCTCCATTATCCGGCCATTCCCATGTCACCAGCCGGAGGGGGTGCCTCTCCATCCATCCCCATGCCACCAGCCGGTGGAGGTGCCTCACCCTCCATGCCCATGCCACCAGCCGGTGGTGGTGCCGCTCCATCCATCCCCATGCCACCAGCCGGTGGTGGTGCCGCTCCATCCATCCCCATGCCACCAGCCGGTGGTGGTGCCGCCGGTGGTGGTGCCGCTCCATCCATCCCCATGCCGCCAGCTGGTGCTGGTGCCGCTCCATCCATTCCCATGCCGCCAGCTGTTGCAGGTGCCGCTCCATCCATTCCCATGCCGCCAGCTGTTGCAGGTGCCGCTCCATCCATTCCCATGCCACCAGCTGCTGGTGTTGGTGATCCATTTGCTGCCGTTGTCGCCGCAGTTGTTCCTGCCGATCCTGCAGTGGATTCAGTTTGAGACGACGACGGACTAGAAGCAGTTGCGGGGGAGCCATGTTGTCCCTGATTCACCACAACCGTGCAATTCCTACAAATCACTGCGAAAAATCACTTTATTCAACAGCGCACCACACCGTATCTCTGAAGTCACTTACAGTATTGAGTGTCCTCGTCAGAGTCCTCGTCCGAGTCATCATCGAAGAAGTAGTCCAGCAGCGAGTCAAACAGTCCTCCGAATTTCTGAAAAGACACTCCTTCCATTAGTCGAGATCAAACCGCCCGCACCGCAGTCACCGCCACACTCACAGCCAGCTGAATGACGTCCTGATTCTGGCTTCTATCCACCGCCGACCTCGGCCTGCCAGCCACCTGCTGGGGACTTCCCGCCAGACATGCGACCACGAGTAAATATTCAAAGTGCACCTTCATCATGCTTCCCAAGCTTAGCTCTGATCACGTTTGAAACTGCTCATGAGACCAACTAACTCTATTTATACCCTACGACGCTGAGGGGTCCTATCGGTGGAGGCCACCACAGTCGGCGGCGCTGTTAAATTGCCAGTGAATGGGTTTCGCTGACACATGACCTACATTGAGCAGATCTACTTATGCAGAGGGGTGTCTCTAGGTTTCAGGCAGCTGAAAGCAGCTATGTACATACAAGCGCCTTATCACCTGTGCAAGCAGCTAAAAATCGCTCAGCACAAGGCTGTTAGTTAGTTTGAATTATGAGTCGTTAAAGTGAGAAATTTACGCGCGCCAATTCGTTAAGCATTGTTTCCCGGCCGAAGCGTGATAAGGCATCGATTTATGTTTGACGTTTGCGATGTCTGTCGATACGGAGAATTATGTCACTGAATCGAGGAATGTGTCCAAGGTGAGGCATGAGAGTGGCAGAGATTATGTCAGCTGGGCTTAGTTAGTTGACGAGCTTGCAATAGTTTATGGGGGCATATTTGGATTCAATGGGCTGCAGTTTCAGAGCGGTTCTATCCTCAGTTGTATGTCTCCAGTATAGCACCAGTGATGGTCTGGTTTCTGTGCCAAAGATTCCACCATCCCCTTATTCTTCAAAGTCTGGGAGTTGTCGTTTCAAACTTGGGTGGTTAAGTAAAAGCAACACTAACTAAGGCAGTAGAATGCTCCTGATTGTTGAGAAGATACACCCACAAACGTACAGCGCAACGAGCCGAGAGTCTGCGGATCCAAAGCCTAAGGTTGGTCTAGGCCTTAGAGAGAGAGCTCATGAACAACTTGCTTCGTAGCGAAGAGTCATCGATTTCGAGCCTGTGAGCCAATTAAAACTGAGGACGTTTGCGTCTAAGGTGTCGAACAGGAGAAGGACCTCAAGCTACTTGGTGTGCGAAACTGGTGGTCAGAGATCGCGGCAGCTGGCGAGGCCAAGTCCCCTCCAGATTGTACCCCCAAACAAAAAAGAAGAAGCCACCCAATGACTGGTGAGTCGCGACTGACGAAAACACAGTAAGGTAGAAAGAGGGACATGTATACTGACAGCTCAAACACGAGCGTAGGTGTCTTCTGTGCCCACAAGTTGAATTTGCTGCACTAAACGAGGTAGCACTTGCGTCAAGAGACCATTTTCCGATCACCATTTTGTCTGATATCCAAGAGGCAGTCAGGGCCATATAATCGGACATTCTGACATCGAAACCAGTCAGGTTATGCAGACAAAGCGTCAGTGACATATCCGTGGTGACCACGGTTTCACTTGGCTGGTACCCAGCATCTAGGGAAACGAGAAAGCGGACAGTCTACTGAAAGAGGGGCAATCTCTGGCAATCCCGTAGGCATGCACGCCGCTTAACTCCATAAGGAAACAAAAGAAAACTCGAAGACGGTGCTCTGGAGAGAGAAACAACTCGATGGCTTGGTCTGGGTATTGTAGCAACAGCAAGGCCGACGCTGGGCAAGAAGAGATCATCATCGTTGATGGGTTTTAGTAGCAGGGAAGGGTACATGCCAGTAGTGGGCAGTGTGCCACAGGAAAACATGCAAAGCGTCTGAACTGAAGCTGCAGTGACGAGGAAGAAATAGAGTCTGTCCAACATTTGCTCTGCGAATGCCGAACTCGAGCAAAGAAAACGATGCAGTGACGGAGGAAGGCACTTCTTCGTAGAGCTGAAGGAATGAAGCGGTCTTGAACTGGCATCATCGCAAGCTTCCAATACGAATCTGGGTAGTTTTAGGCACACAAGAAGGTCTCACGGTAGAAGACCATCCCCTTTTAAGGGCACACCACGTTGGTCTAAGTAAGAGACGGCCGTAAGCACCCATATGCCTACCTGACTTTAGATATCACCGCAGCTCTGATGTCAACTGATGCAGACTCTATGACGGTCATGCTACATCTACTACCTGTTGCCATGAATTAAGGCCATAAAGGGAATTTACACCATAATCCAACAATATCTCAATTAAGCCATGTGGCGTTAGTTCATTTCAGTAAGTTGCCTCAGTTCTCAAGTGCCACTTCGAAATATGGCTTTATGACATATGTGGACTTTTGTCACGTTGCAAAAGCGTCATAAAACCATATGGCATTATGTCATGGCACGGAACTATGGCTACTTTGGTTTAATGCTCATTTCAAAGTGAACTAAAGCCATAACTGAAGAAGATCAGGTGGAAGAGGTGACGTATTTGCGCCTGTAGTAACAGCGGAGCTGTGCTTAAGGCCCTACTCATCCTTTTTACCACTTCCAGGATAGTCCAGGAACCGGCAGATTCAATTCGCTAAGATTTATGTGAGTCCCGGGCGACCACGGGATCACGGCGATTGAGATACTCTTAGGACCCGAACCTGCGTTGGGACTAGCCGCGTCCTCGGTTAGGGCTTCCATCGATGGCAGGGCTTTTCGAGGCACACAGCTCTCCAGGGTGTAGACAAACCAAGCGCATGCTCCCTAATGTCTGCAAGAAATCCGCGGCATTCTTGTTAGCTTTTAACAGAAAACACTGCAGACGACTTACCGGCGTACTAACCGGCCACTACACCTTCGCCAAACACCTAAATGTGCTTGGCCTAAGCGAGGAAACCCTCTGCGCCGCCTGTGGAGAAGACGACGACACTGCAGGGCACTTCCTCTGCCACTTGTCCCTGATGATGTAGGGTCCTCATCACAAAATCGCCTGCGCCGCCTACAAGGGACCAGTTTTTGAGCGTGAGCGCTTTAGTGCTTCTCCAACAGAAAATTAAAAAAACAGCCATGACTGGATTATGGCGTTACCTCGTATTTAAAAGTGAATTAAAGCCATTATCACTTAATGTGATGCATATAGTCTTTGTTCCCGGCAGCGCAGAGAGCGATCAGACTCAAATCGTCTGTGGAGCTAAACAACGTATGCTCACGGCCTCCTTAGACCCGATTCTAGTCAAGGAATCAGCTACTAAACCCGGCGATGAGAAAGTCAACGAGGTGGCAATTGGGGGCCATATTCCTTTTGGAACAAACCAAATCTCTCTCAAGATGACCTCGTTTAACCAGACAACTGCGCAAAGGCAAGAAAACTTGAAAAAATCGCAAGTTATTCAACGTCGGGAACTGGTGTCTATATCGGAGATTAATTCTCCATCCAAGCTTTAGCTACGGGCACTTTATCCAGCCTCTCGACTTCTCTCCACTCTGCCTCCTCTACATTGTGCCCCCAAGCACATGCAACTTGAGCCCGTCAAGTCAAGACCATCCGCAATTCGTACAGAAATGCATGTCGTTTCATTAGCAAAATCAACTTTTCCGACGGAATACTTAAACAACCACTCCACCGTGAGCGTCGTGTCGACGTTATTCAACCACACTCTCAAGAATTCTCATTTCATCAACCGCTTGTTAATCGAAACCGAGAAGACAACGCACTCAGCTCTGCACGCTCAGATGTATTCAAACTCATTTCCATCATCAAACAAAAAACTTCATCAAAACTGTGTGATGGTTGGATGGGAGGTTGGGAGGGGGGCGCAAAGAATATCAGCAAGTCCTAACACGGAGTCGAAGTCAAACACTCGTTCTAGTCGGGTACCGTCAGTAGTTGTGTCTCGCAGTTAGCACGGAAATCAACAATCCTAAATTCAACCGCACACGGGGAGCAACAACAGGATGGAGGCACACTTACTACTACCGTACATCAAGAAGGAAAATGGAAAACTTTTCCAATTTAACGCTGAAGTACAAAAGGGAATCCCTTGGAATCCGGAATTTGAAATATCTTACTGTTGCAAGAGGGGGCACGTTGCCTTGATGCCGAGATGTGTGTTACACATGAGCTGTGTGCTCGAAACGCCAATGGAATCCTTGACAAATCCAAATCATTTCATCGCATCAAACGGCGCGCGGTTCGTTGTTCCTCCGCTCAATGCATTCGAAGGTTGGTTATGAATTTCGAAGTATCAGGCTTTGGGGACTTCTGTGTTTGACTTATGAGATGTAGGCGGCGCGGGGTGGGAGGAGGGGGATGGGGAGACTTCTGCAATCGATAGGTGCACGAGAGTGTGGGGAATTTCCCGAAATTCGGGGGGAAGTGCGTGTGGGTTTGTAATTTGAGTTTCAAATCAGTTTCGTGCCCCAAGTCTCCTTCACTCGCAGTGCGAAGGTGTGTTAGGTAAGCACATACGCAGTGCGCTTGGAAGTTGTGTTGAAGTTGAGAATTTCCCCAGACACTTGCTGAGTGACTTTGACTGACTCGCAAATTGTTGGAATTGAGTGGAAATTAATCGGCATTGTTTTTTCGATAAAATTACATAATTTCTGAAAGGTTTTTGTTGCATTTAACAGTTTGTCCTTGGAAATCCTAGGGGATCCCTCGAGATGAACACGCATCGGCAGACATTCACGCCAAATTTACCTTTCCACCGGGCCCTGTCACAGCATCCAGCTGGCGTCCCCTCAGCAAATGACACCCTCCTGGGCTGAAGCAGGAGCCCTCCTCTCATCCACCAAGCAAATGGGTCACATTTGCATTTGTGAAAGGGGTTCACCTTGAGAGTTCGCCTTTAAAAGTGTTTTGCGAAAATTCCAAAAGCCAATATATTCGACCTGCTCAGGGGGACAAACTATTTATTCCTACTTCACATCCCCCACGGGACCACGGGCATCGCCCGTAATCAATATCCAACGTCCTTTCCTGAATCCCTTCTCTCTCTCTCTCACGTTCGCTCAGCAGAAGTCAGCAAACATAAAACAACGCGTCGAAGTTCACCCGAAAGTTTCGTGAAAAGACTTTCCTTCCGCGGTTATGGACTTCCACCGGCGAGGCTAAAGCGAAAAAAGTGTTCTCTTTTCTTTTTGAACGATGATTGCGGTACCTGGCACTGAGCCCAAACCAATTTCGATTTCTAATTCAACTTCGATGAGTTATCGAATTGAAATTGTGGTCTCCTTTGGCAGCGTTGGCAATCCTTTCGGAACCTGCAAATGGGACCCAATAAATATTCTAATTAACATTTTCCAATTGAGACCTGATTTCTGGGTGTGATTGTGACGAGGAGTCGGCGGAGAGCCTTCAACGTTCCAACGTCGTTATAGATTGGGGGGGGGGGGGGGAGGAGGAGGGTCTTGGAAGTTGGCCGCACATGCAGAAGGCGAGGGATTTGATGTGAAATTGAAAGTGGTCGAACGTGGGAATGTGGGAGTGGGGGACACAAAGTTTAAATCGTTTTCAGCGATGGCGCAGCATGCAGAGTGGGTCAATCGACTGTCGAATCGTGCATTCATTGTGTGGTTGCAGTATGCTTTGTGATGGAACTCGGAGGGGGGCTTTTGGCAGACGATTGCCATGACTGGCTCTCTATAAGCCTTTAAGGAGGACCAGTAGACTAGCCAGAAATGAAGAAGGCTGATGTAACATATGTTCGAGTTCGAGCCAGTGGACGCCCGTTGGGAGGACAACCTCCGAGTTAATGTGGCGTCAACAAGTGCCGAAGGACATTTACCAACTGATGTACTATCAAAAGGTGTTGCCAGCTGAAGTAGCTTATTGATGGAGGCCTAGGTCCACCTCTGATTATGGCACCCTACTCTTATTATTGGGTGCAGCACACACTTGACATGTGTTGTGTGACAGCATTTTTTGATGCCTTAGTTTCCCAACGAGAAGGTTGTACACTGCATCTGGAAGTAGGGCAGACGGAGTGAGAATTACGAAACTTCTAACCACTCCAGACTAGGTTGGCAAGGCCTCTCTGATGAAACAAGCCTGGGTTTGGTGGCGTAGATAGGTGAGCCTCACATAGACCATCTTCGTTCAGTGTGGTACCACATCACAGAGTCAGTGTAGGAGTCGTGAATTTTTTTAAGCAGAATGCTCCGGTGGCGTACTTTCTCCATCGTATAGTGAGCTTAAGCAATTGTGTCCCATTTCGTGTCTAGTTCTGGCCAGAGCCGGACAAAAACCAATGAGCTGTGGCATGACTGCATGAAACTGATCAATGCTCCCTGTCCCCACTGACTAGAGGAAGCTAAAACCATGGTAGCCCACGGGGCAATGCCTCGGTATAAGAACTGATGGCTTGGCCAGTTCGGCTGTAAGCCCTTACGCTGATATAAAGAACCGCTATGCGCATAATTGCTGGCTTTTGTGTGAGATTGTTGGGTGATGGAGGTGCTGTCAGTTGTCAGCTGCTTTCGGGAAAAGCCACGAGTTCTGAGCTTAATTTAGGTCTGCTCGAGGGTCGTAGGGTAGCATTTGTCAACCACCACGTTTACCGGAAAATATTCCAGGCACTCTCTGCGACATTATAATACTCACGCTTACCTTACTCACCCCACCTTAGTCCGACGACAGAGTTCCTCTGTTCATCACGACCATTTCGGGTGCTTTTCTAGAACCCGCCAGCACACCACGGCCCTCCTTCTGTCCTCCTCCATCCTAGCACCACCTCCTCGAGGAGAAACACAAACTCCATTACGAGCACAGCAAGCACCACACTAAATTGATAACACGTTCGCCAACTAAACCATCAGAAACTTAACCCAGATATGCGCCCCATGTACTGTGTACTCGCATAAGCCCTACCTTCAGTCAATTAAACCCTTAAAGAGACTGTTCCATCCTAATGCATAATAGACGATCAAATCATCCATGAAATGTTTGCTCGGTAAGCCGTCCCACAAAACACGCACAATCATGTGTTGTGCTGCCTCGTACACGGGCCAACACAGCATTCGCCGGCTCCCTTTGGCAGTGCGAACCACACAAACTACACTTTCGAGCGCCGCATCAACGCTAGTAGCGTCTCTCATTTGTTCAATTCGATTCCTCAATTCGAGTACAACTTTACGTTGTTGGTCCTCCTTGATAGTCAACCACTTCAGCCAAACCGACCATGAGTCGAGCGAATGCCTGCGAGGGGGTGTGCACAATGTAGGCTTCGGTGAAACACGGCAAAAGCCGTATGCCTTCGGGACTGCCAGTCGCTGTTGGGGTGGTGCACCGTGCAAAGGCAAGGAGCGGTGTATTGATCTCAATTTGGATTAAAGAGGTCGATAGTGCGTAAATTGAATGCGTGTGCAAACCGGTGTGTAATTTCAGCTCATAACTAGTTGTTAGAGGCCCGCAGTGGAGATGCCACTCGAAATTGGGACTAACCTGCGTGCATCGTCGACGGTGGTGCTGGGCTCATATGAAGACAGCGGTTGACTGGGGGGAACAATGTATTGCAGGCGGTGAGAGGATGGATCTGGCGAGGTTGGTTGGTCAAGTAAGTGACAATAAAAGCCAGTGTAGATGTTGGCGGTGAGATGGTCCTGTTTCAGGAAAACAACACGCCCCATTGGCTCATGCGGTTGTCCTCTTGGACTCAAAGCAGGGCTTCTCCTTCTTCAAAGTCTGTTCAATCGACTGATGGTTGCCTTCTGGGCTCGTAAGGGTTCCTCTTCTTCAAAGTCTGGACTTTCGACTAAGGGTTGCCCTCTTGGGCTCAAAGAAGGGCTTCTCCTTCTTCAAAGTCTGGCCTTTCGACTGAGGGTTGCCTTCTTGGGCTCAAAGCAGGGCTTCTCCTTCTTCAAAGTCTGATTAATCAACTGAGGTTTGCCTTATTGGGCTCAATGCAGGGCGTTTCCTTCTTCAAATTCCGGCCTTTCGACTGAGGGTTGCCTTCTTGGGCTCAAAGGAGGGTTTCTCTTTCTTCAAAGTTTAGTCAATCGACTGAGGTTTTCCTTCTTGGACTCAAAGCAGGGCTTCTCTTTCTTCAAAGTCCGGCCTTTCGACTGAGGGTTGCCATCTTGGGCCCAAAGCAGGGCTTCTACTTCTTCAAAGTCTGTTCAATCGACTGATGGTTGCCTTCTGGGCTCGTAAGGCTTCCTCTTCTTCAAAGTCTGGCCTTTCGACTGAGGGTTGCCTTCTTGGGCTCAAAGCAGGGCTTCTCCTTCTTCAAAGCTTCGTCAATCGACTGATGGTTGCCTTCTGGGCTCGTAAGACTTCTCCTTCTTCAAAGTCTGATTAATCAACTGAGGTTTGCCTTCTTGGGCTCAATGCAGGGCTTCTCTTTCTTCAAAGTCCGACGTTTCGACTGAGGGTTGCCATCTCGGGCTCAAAGCAGGGCTTCTCTTTCTTCAAAGTCTACCCTTTCGACTGAGGGTTGTCCTCTTGGGCTCTAAGTAGGTCTTCTCCTTCTTCAAAGTCCGGCCTTTCGACTGAGGGTTGCCTTCTTGCTCTCAAAGCAGGGCTTCTCCTTCTTCAAAGTCTCGTCGTTTGACAAAGTGAACCGCAATCTCGTTTGGTACATTCCTGCCGAAGGTTCCTCCTCGAAAGCTCAGTGAAGCGCCCAAAGGCATCTGATTGAAAAGGAATGTTCCTGTTTTAAGCGCAAAATTGCGGTCTTTAATTAAATCCCCTTTGAGTTAGCAGCACCCTCAGTAGCACAACTCGCACAAGCCCCCTGTCAAAATGATTTCAAACGTCTTCACGTCGAGTGGACTAAAAGGATCCTTTACAAATTTCCTTTTCCCTCATGTGGCTCCACATATCAAAGGCCAGCCCCTCTTAAAAACGTTCAGCAAACGCCCCAAAAAAAAATGTGCTCCCTCGAAAATTCCCCTTTTAAATCTTTTTCATCTTCTCGGCAAAAGAATGAGCGTGGATTCATCGTCTGGCTCACCCCTGGCTTAGCATTCAAATCAGGTTAACCTCCGAAAATCAACATCCTCGTATGCCACATCGTTAAGATACGTAGTTGCACACGCACAAGCACACGCACAAGCACACACACACACGGGCACATTTGCCTTCGGTAAAAAGCTTAATCGTTTTAAATTGTCAGCTAACAACGTAAATGTGGGTAACCGGCTCACCGCCACCGTCTGTGGCACATGTGCTCACTTTAAGGAATCCATAACGAGTTAAATATCAAACACCCACAGCCACCATTAGTTTATTCACGTGGCTGTTTTTGAGGGTGCTGGCGGGGGAGGGGTAGAGGGACTCGGCTCTGCAGATGGAAAGCTTTCTGAATTTAACCTGCGGGCGTGACAGTAATTGGTATTAAGTGCCTTTTCAAACGAGTTACCCCCCGAGATTGCGATGATCTGCTGAGGATATTGAATTTTTTTTCGGTGAAGTGTGCGTGTGTGTGTGTGTGTGTAAGCTGAAGAACATAAACAAAAACTTTCAGCATGATCGTTTGCTTAGGGCGAGACTGTTGACTTACTTCTGCATTGCAGATGGTTTTCGGTTGCAGATGCGACGACGGACGGAATGGAATTGAAAACTGCGTACTACTTCGGAGTTGTGCTGGTAAACAAGCGACGGTGGTTTGGGCGCGGTGTGTGGGTGGTGTGAGAGGAAACGCGAAGGAAACTATTCCCGAGGCAAGTTGCCGTCTGTGATGGAGGCAGTCAGCGACGGAGAATGGATTGCCGATGGTGTCGGGTTGGTTTTTTTTTCATTTGAGGCTGATATTTGGATGCCTTCTATTGCAGCTGATGGCAAAATTTTGGCTGCTCTGAGAGGAGACATAGAAGATTGATGGCTCTAAGGGATGAAGTGGTGCCGCGAAATAACGCTGAAATTGGAAACGCCTGTGGATGTGGCACAGATGACGATGTCATTCCCTTGAGATACTTCTAAAATTTAGTACAAAAAATAAAACCTCGGATTTCGAAATCCATTCCCACCAACCAACAACATCATCACCGTTAAACCCTTCGTACCTCCCAGACCCATGTCAACAGCCCAACGATCATGAGCTAATTTTCACCCCATCACACCGGGCATCTGTTGTGATTTATATTTCCAACAGAACGCCCCATTCAGGTTACTTAACGACGGTTAGACTGAACATCCTTAATGAACTGCCTCTCAGTTGCTTCCATTTTCAGAACTTCAACTCGAGAATATTTCATATTTCCACTGTCACCCACTAGGACTACGAGCGAAGAGGATCAGGGTCATGACCATAAATTAAGTCACTACCCAGTGTAACCAGTGTTCCTCAGTGCTACTTAGTTCAGTTCGCGTATACTTGCGGAGAAAATTCATAAAATTAACTTTGTTGCTTTTTTTTCTCTTTCCTTTTTTTTCTTGCTTTGCCCTCAGTCTCCTGTCGGTTTTTAAGACCCACTACAATTATTAAAATTAATTGCACCTTCAACAGGTGAAGTCGTCGTCGTCGTTGTAGCCGTCGCCGTCGCCGGGTGGTGACTGTACGACGACCACGACGACGGTGGCCATAAATTGCCGGACAGGTTAAAGGGTGTACACAGCAGCGAGAAAGGGAAACGGTTGAGAGGTTAACAGCTCTCTGTTTTGAGTACGAAGGAAGCCCTTGAGTGTAATTTTCTCCTGTTTCGCCATTTTGTTGGTACGCTTTTTCGTTCGCTCGTATAATTTTGCTCCGTTTTTTTTCAATGGATTCTTCAGCTGTTTGAAGGCTCATACTGGCAATTATTAGCTCGCTCTTACTGCGAAAGCAAATAAGTAGTTTACATTGTTTTGAAGGCTCTCTTAGCACAACATCCTTAACGTGGTGTTAGCACAAAGAAACCAGTTCAGCGCCGTCTGGCTGAATTTATCGCCGTGGAAGATGAGGCCAGACGTCGGCACTCATTAACGTTGCTGGGTTTTGATGGACACGGTTGCGTGATGAAGAGCCGAGAAGGTATGGAAATGCATTGCATAACTGGGCGATCTGGGTGTATTTCATTAAGTGGATGTGGGAGCTAAATGCTTTCGCAGTCGGTAACAAATCTCCCGCAGTTCCGGCGGACGTGGTTGGAAGGAAGTGCCAATTATGAACTGTGGCAAGAAACGCAGTGGTTTCTTTTGAGTATATTGGTATTTAGTTTTTAATTTTAAAATTATGCAGTCTTATATAAATATAAATTTTATTTTTAAACTTATTTTGTACTCTTTTAATTATGTTTATACAATTCTATAAAATTATAATGTTTTTTTTTTAAATATAGAGATAAGTTTTAATTTAATATTTAATGTTTACTTTTTTTTATCATTTATACATATATATCTATATATATATTTTGTTTTATAAGTTCCTCCATGTATTTTTACCAAAAGCAAGCGCCCCAAACGATGATAACCTCCAACATCCCTGTAAGGACCCCCCCTCCTCCCCGCAGAGTCCTTTGCATAAATCAACGTACGAACGTCGAGCACAGTTCAGCGCATTAAATTGAAGGTTCAACAATAAAATTTAATATGTCCCATACCCACAAACGACATGTACTCGAACCCACCGACAAAGCGGAAGACTAAGCACAAAACAACGAAACATGCAACAAACGAGTGGATATCTCGCTTCCACCTGCGCTTCAAAATTTGCATTTAATCATTCCGCCCGAAAAACACTCGGCACACACATCAACATATTACAGCGGATCGAGATAAAAACGAAAATACAACGCCAACAACAACGCATCCATTAGATACAGTATCTGACGAAGAGTACAGCACGCGCCAGTCTATATTTTATTTATGTTCTCCTCGCAAGCGCACCACCGCTCCGTCAAAAACCATTTAATGAAATTTAATGCTGATGAAGCAACCACGCCCGACCCCCAGCCACTGTGGCACCCCCATTCCCTCGGCATCTATCCACCAAACAGCATTCGCAGGGCTTCGGGCTGCGGATGTGTGCGGTTATGAACATTTGACACGTATCCCAATTAGGAAACTCTCGCATCGGCAGCCCCGTTGTTTCCGTATTCAATGCACCGAGCAGTTATTGCTCCATTTTTGGAAGCGATCCATAAATACGAATCAAAATGGTGAAGAAAATTTATGTATGAATTTAATTTTGGGTCAGATGAGGGTGGCATCCCCAATGTGCAGTCGCATTTATGCTTTTGGGGTCAACACCATCGTCAGACGGAATGCCGGCGAAAGCGAATTTCATTTGCTGCATGCGGTTGTAGTGCTTTTGACGAACACTGAGTGGAGTCTGCGGGCTGAATTGGTCTGCTTCCGTTGGAATTTTGTTACAAATTTGTTAGATTGATAGAAATGTGAGAATATGCGAAACTGTGGCATGATTCTGGACTGAGAGCGAATGGATTTAACGTCCAAAATGAGGGGGATGCTGTGAACAAGAGCAAAGCAGCTGAGGAAGCCACATCATCGCGACCATTCTGCAGGCGTGTTGATAACGTTAATAACGAAGAGGTCCAATGGAACTAACGTGATTGCAGCCACTTTACTTCGATCAATCAGAACTTTCGATAGTTCTGTAAACTCCAAAGAGGCTACAAACTTCGATGTGGACTCTGAAAAACTCTTCTATTGGCTTGAAAGTCGTCCGCTGTCCATTATTGCCATAGATCTATTTACGGGGCCTGTTTCGTAGGTTCCTCGATGGGAGCCAACATAGTAAGCTGATCCGAGGAGACAACTAAATCAACATTGACTGACGTCGTTCTTAAATTACGATACCAAAATGTAAGCAACGTCATCTATATCCGTGAGGATAACCGTCTTCTCTTGGCTAACCCAGCTGGCTGACGCCGTGCTCAAGATTGTAAGTGAAGCCCGCCACCGTTACTTCTCGTGAACGAAAGGTAGTCTGCCGTTAAAGCGGTTCTTAATCATCAGAGTTTTGTGGAAGCAGCAGGCCTTAAGTGGTCGACGGAGCGCCTCTACTCCCCGGCTGATGATGGTAGGTTCAATCCCCGACACGTGCTCCACCCCTTTCGCGTCGCTGACAAATACGCCAACGATCCCCTCTCTGTTCAAGTGATCAAGGACTTCCTCATCTAATTTTGAAATTTCCTCGCACCTGGTCATCTAAGGCGAAGCTAACATGCAGCAAAAGTGCTTGCAGAGGACAAACAAAGCTCGAGGCCATTAAACAATTCATGCGTCCGCATCAGTTCAGCGCAGAAATTCGCCCACGTCCGTCATCGCGAAACTAATGTCCATGCTAACTCGACTCTCTCGCAAGCGCCTGGTGGCACGGTATCCTCCACGCACGCACACTAATGACAAATTTATTTAAACGCAATCGAAGGCCGCCAGCTGCACGTCATTATGCCTACAAAATCCAGCAAAATCACCCATCGCCGTGATGCGTTCGCGAAACATCTCCTCGCCGAAATTGAGCCTCATGCGTGAGCTTAATTGAATATCGAATGCGCGCCGTGGTCGCTGGCCACACTCTCGCTCTAACGAATGCATCCCGATGACCGCCACAAACGATGGCGCCCCAAACGATACGCGCCGAGCTGCCCCAGCACCTAGCCATAATTGAAACGTGAAATTGTTGTTTGCCGAATATGATTTCACATTTCATTGATATTCAAATGTTGCGCGTTGCTGACGCTGTTGGGATACCCATTCGCACAAGGACTCAGGTATCGCGAGAGATCCTTGCAAATGATATGTCACGCTGTCATTCTCAGGAACATCATATTTTATCATTAAACGAGTTTATGACACGACTTGGTGGCGGGCCGCGCTGATGTGCGGGGTGCTTGTGCATGATACATGGTGATACATTAAAAAGTCGTCAATAATCCATCAAAGTGTGACATTACGCGTTCTAACGACTACTGTCAGCGGATACGGATGTTATGGCATTTTCTCTCTCTCTCTCTGCGAGTGTGTGTGTGCATGTGGCGTCGACAAACGAAACATCAATGACTTGAATTTTAAATATCTAGGACATTTTTCCGCTTGCCTTGGTCGGGAGTGCGGTGCATCCTGCTTGTTGGGGCTAAGTGCTCTCGTATCGCCGAATGTCGTAAGTCATCGGTGGTAGTTTAATCCGTTGAAGAGACATTTTGAGCCTCGTAAATTTGCGACGGGATGTGTTGAGTGTCGGGGGGCTCGTTATGGCGATCGGGGTTCAAAATTTGTTGTTTAAATTGACAAGTTTTGAGGCTGATGATAGGAGGGGGCTTAAAGACGGAGGCGGAGGAGCAAGATGCTCTACAACGAACGACATCCCATTCGGAGACGTCGACGAAGAAAAAGAAACCGTAGAAGAACAGCAAGCATTCGAAAGATGCAACCAATTACCGAGCCAATTAACATCGCACAATCATAATGCTTGATGGGGAAACGCATTAACCATGTTATCCCATTACAAGCAGTTATCCTTTTCAGGAAACGACGTCCTTAAGTGCACATTTTGTGTGCTGGTACCACTTCACGGTGCTCGTAAGCTTAACCACTTACAGTGCGGTTTCCACTGCAATTCCTTTCACAGCTCGGGGCGATCTTTAAGGACAAAGTACGTCGTCCTCGTCCTCGAACTACGAACAGGAGGAGAACGAGCTGCGAAAGGAACCGAAATTATGTTGCCTTTTACAGAGTTGTGCGCTCTTGTGAGGGTAAACTATGCCCCGAGTTGGTCGGCGACTGCAATGCTAGGTATTTTCGCACAGGAACTGAACTGAGTCCATTTTTATCCTGGCAGAAATTTTTGCAGACGCCACTTGAGGTTTTCAGCATAATCAGTCGGGAGTGGAGGGAGCACAGGCAGTTAAGCTGCTTAAAGTCCCCGCCGGCGCGGTGCCCCACCAATGGCTTAGACAAGTGCTTTCCTTTGACACGTTCCATGTTAAATGTCACGCATTTGCCTGCCGGAAAGGGTGACGCACAAAAGTTCGCAGCGCAATAATCTAGGGCAACTGCCGCCGAAAAAGAGGCAGAAACTTTTCATTTCACCTTATCCGTGGATAGTCGCAATACGGACTAACCACTTGATCCCTTCGATAAACCAAACAAAACGTCCCTCAAGTGGTTGTTTAGAAACATGTCACCCGTTGCAGAGCAAAGTTAGACCTTGCTCCACATGGTTACGTGCTAAAACTTAAAACAAATCCCTCAACGAGCCCCACGCTCGTTTTCGTTTTCGGCAAAACGAACTCATCTACAGTCATTTTGCGTGGCGGCAAAAAAGCGGGCACCCCTCAAAGGTTTCACCTTCGAACGAGCGGTCCAAATTCCACAAATTGACTCTGTAACAAGGAGGATATCACACGAAAGCATGCCCCGTGGAAACTTTCCCATAAAAATGGTATCCTCGAATATCCTTTTGTTGGTACCCCGTTCCGGTTTCGGGGGAAACGTGTTTCTTTTCGGTAAAGGCACTCTATTGCTGCGCGGATCGTTCGGTAAAGTAGTTTATTGCAGTTATTTCAAAAGGATTGCTAAAGGTGTCGAAAAATTCGGCGCATGGCCTAGCGTCCCCCTGTCAGCTTTCCAGTGGGTTGTTTGCCACACGACTGAGTTTTTTTTGGTTTTGCGTAATCAACCCGCTTGTGTTCAACATGGTCGCTGTGCCGGTAATCCGTGTTGTTTGGGAGCGGGACGGTTTTGTAAAGCACTCTGTTTTGTAGCGTGCCAAGCTTTATTTATTATTATGAGCAATCCATGGTGATAATTGAGATACAGTGTGTGTTGAAAGAAGAGCATGTGGGGTAATAAATTCTTCAAACTTCAAATTGTGGTGCCGCTGGGCGGATAATTTGTTAAGGGTAAGGGATTCTGTCGGTCTAAGGGACCCTTATGAGGTCTAAGTGGCCGTCTTGACAATCAAAGAGACATTCAAACATATGGGTACTGCTACAGCCCGTAGAGTACCAGGGCCTAGCTTCTACAGCAACCACTCGTGTTGTGCGTGCTACTGTTCTATCAGGAATGGAAGGGACCTGCAGTCTTATGTCGCCTCCAAGCGGCCAAGTTTGAGAAGCTTTTTCTAGAGAGACAGTTATATCTCTCTGAACATTGAGCCAGTGACTCAAAAGGGGTGGGCCGTGAAAATTATTTGTGTCATAATGCGACGCACAACGCCTCGGCCAGCACTCGGTTGGGTCCGACTTCCAGGCTTCCAGTATAATCTGGAGGGGATGTTGGATGAAGTCCTTCTCGTAAAGGAGCCTACGTGTTATGATATCGGGGTCTTCGGGTGCGGATCAATATCGGCCAAGGATAGTAGAGTGACCAGGAGGGAGTTCTTTCCGCACATGTGGAACCAATTCAAGCTAATCGCCGTAGTGGCCGTTTTATGTCTACCGAAGATTAAGAAGTCTGTTCAGAGCTGTGGAGGGGTTGTCCTTGAGGCCCCGCTGATACATACGCTTTTGTAGTAAGTCTCACAATTTGATCACATTCGGCGAACCTAATGGATCATTATTGGCAAACGTCAAGCTAAAAGCATGCAGTCAGCAAGATTGTGAATAAAGCGGACGATGTCAAACGGGTCCCATGAATACGATGAACCTATTATTTTCTGATTGGTTGGTTGGTTTAAGTGGCCATCCAACTTGGCTCCAAACCGGTACAAGCAGCGCTGTTGCCCGCCGTTTTGTTAGCACACCTCGTAGACCTGGGTTGTTTGAGTTAGCTAAATCCAGCCTATGGAGCTTAGGAATTGATTATGTTCGATATACTTTTGCTAGCGATCTGGGAGAGGTCACTAAGGAGGGGCTTGCCGAACGCGATACTATCTCTGTTTGGCTAATGCCGGACAGTCACAGAGAAAGTCAGGCAGACATTCCTCTGACTGGGTGTCGAGGCAACTGCGACAGTGTGGGTTGAACGGTATTCCGAGTCTTTGCAGCATGGACGCCTATGAGCCAATGTCCCATGCTTACAGCCACGACTCTAGCTATTTCGGAGCGATCTCTATTGAAGAGGTCATCAGTCCTTCTTTTCGTGCAGGAGGGCCTGGAGTTTTCCTGGAGAAGTTCACGTTCTACTAGCTAAGGACAGGAAGTGCTGAAAGATGGTGCATTTAAAGTGGTTGATTGGGGTGTCTACCAACTCAGTGGGGCCGTAGTCGGAAGCTCCTTACTTGGCCATTTCGTCGGAAATCTCATTTCCTTCTATGTTGCTGTGGCCTGGAACCCAGAGGAGAGTGAGTTGTTTGAGTTCCTTCCTGGTGCATCAATTTAGAGGAAGTGCATACTGAGGAAATGGCCATTATGACTGCTTGGCTGTCACTACAGATCACTGCGGCTCTACCATAACGGGAGGTACTGCGGAGTTTACACGCTTTGCTGATCGCTAGTACTTCAGCCTGGAAGATACTCGTGTGGAGATATTGAAATCTGCCGAGAAGACCGGTGAGCCTACACCGTGGTCTAGCTTGGATCCGTCTGTGTAGATCAGAAATTGGTATTCTAAGGCGAGTGATTGGGTTTTCCAGTCCTCTCTGGATGGAAATCGGCATTGTGCCGGGTTGTCGTGGATCTAATGTAGTCTATGGTGGATGTAATGTTGTGCGTGGGAGCTGGGCTTAAGTGCTACTATTTTCTAGATTTCCGTGAGATCTCTCAACTTGCACGAAGCAATTAAGATATGCGTGAAAATGCCGCCTTTACACACGCTAAATTCGTCGCCGATTTATCAATGTTGTAGGCATACTAGGGGTAGACCGTGTCGCGTGTTCTCTGCCAATGAAATGCTTTAGGAAGGATCCTTTTATTGTCAGTTCCACTTGCATTCTTCACACTTGCGACAAACTAACACTCGATCTTCAAAGGGAACTGCACTTAAGAGACGTGACTTGATTCTCAAGGTAAGAATGCAGCCAAAGTGGTGGTAAATAAAGGGTGATTTTTTAGCTATTATCTTTCCGGCAACACTGGTTTAAACAGCTGACGCACGTTTCTTGTTTTGATTCACTGTCAAACGTCTTCATTTTGGTCTATAATTTAACCATGAATCGTCAAGTTGGTGCAAGAATTGAAGCCGAACGACCTACCGCAAAAATTGTGTTCAGCGACGAAGCTCATTTTTGGCTCAATGGGTACGTAAATAAGCAGAATTGTCGATTTTGGAGTGAATATCAAGAGCTACCAATGCGAATCGTAACGTAACTGTGAATGGTGAGCGCTACCGTGAGATGATATCCAACTTTTTTTTTGCCCAAAATGCAATGTGACATGTGGTTTCAACAAGACGGTGCCACATGCTACACAGGTCGGACTCATTGAGGGGCGAGTTCGGTGAACATTTTATTTCACGTTCGGGACCGGTCAATTGGCCGCCTAGATCGTGCGATTTAGCGCCCTTAGACTATTTTTTGTGGGGCTATGTTAAAGCCCATGTCTATACAAACAAATTCAAATGCTTCAATTGACGCATTGGAAGACAACATTGAAGCATTTATTCGTGAGATACCGGCTGAAATGTTGGAAAGAGTATGCCAAAATAGGACTAAGCGGATCAACCATTTGAGGCGCAGTTCCGGTCAACATTTGCATGAAATAATCTTCAAACATTAAATTATATGGACCGTACTATCGATTCAAATAAAGATTTCATGCATTTTTCTGAATTTTATGTGCTTTTGCTTTTTGAAAAACTTTCCTATAGCTTTTAAAAAAACACCCTTTAGAAGCGCATGCTGTATGCATCAATTCTTCGAAATAAAGCACAGTGCACTAATCGCCACGAGAGAGGATTAGAGCGGAGACAAAGCCCGTAACTCGACTGCATTGAAAATGTACACAGACGGATCGAAATCGGATGAAGGCACATGTTTAGGATATACTCCAGTTCGCCAGGAATCTCTATGGCCCTCCGTCTACCGAACCACTGCAGTGTATTCCAGGTAGAAGCAACAGCTGTTCAAGAGGCAGTCTTCCCACTATCAACTCCGATAGACGGTAGATCTATTGTTATGTGCACAGATAGTCAAGCGGCCTGGAAGGCTCTGGAAACACCATCAACCAACTCCAAGATAGTTAAACTAAGCCGTCTATCTCCAAAGGAGATAGTGGACATATGCAACCTTACCCCATGCTGGGTCCATGGGCGCCAGGCTATTCTGGGCAACGAAAGAGGCGACGAAATAGCAAGAAGGAGAGAGCAGGCAAATCCTGAGGTTGCAGTCCAAGTATCCTATGATTGATGTACATAGTTATTGATAGACAAACAGTCACATACGGTGCAATAGCATGGTCCAAAAGAAGCGCAAGAGAGACACTCAACAAAATCCAAAGGTTGGCATGCCTCTGTATTACAGGCTGCACTGCATCTGGTGGTCGCAGAATGTGCAAATAAAACAATCATGAGAATGGCAAAAGAAGGGTTAGGAAAACAGACATTTACATCGAGACAATTCGATGCACTAGTCAAAAAGCTACCACTCCTGGCCAGTCCGAAGGATGGCGCGATTAGGAAATTCAATTTCTTCGTGCTTTTGCGGGAGTTCCTCGGCGGGATAGGGCGAGAAACACGGCAGTACGCGAGGAGCTCAATGTAGAGCAGGTGCTTCTTCGAACGGCAAGGCCCCGATGGTCTTCATCACTTTATCAGAACTTCCGAGGCGTGCCTTGAATGTGATTCCATCAGGTAGGCGACTGCTTGGCAGACCCAGAACGAGGTGATTGGCCCAAGTCCAAAAACTCGCCTGGTTGCGCTTGGACATAGCTCTTGATGAGTTAAAGTTGTTGGAGTGATGGGGGAGGATAAACGAGATATCGGACAGTCGAGCCGCTAACCTGGCACTAGACTCCTATATCACCAAATCCAGGCTCGTTAGGGAATGTCTACAGAAGCTCAAGAAGCTGAGTAGAAGTAACAGAGTAAAACTCTGTTGGCCATACAGGGATAGAAGGCAATGCAATGGCCGACTTCCTGGCTAGAAAATTAGCATCGGAACATTGTATAGGCCCCGAACCATTCTGCGCTATAGGAGATCACGTCCTCAGGGAAGAGTTCAGGGAACTAGAAAAAAGGAACCCTTCAGGAAAAACGCTCATGGTATGAAGTAGGCCAAGAAACTCTTGAGTCAACATAACCGCAAGAGGCTTGAAGCATGCATCAGAATGAGCAAAAACAACCTCCGTATCCTAACAGGCTTCCTTACCGGGTACAGTAAAGTCAGGAAGCACGTATGGAAACTAGGATTATCAGAAGAAGATTTCTGCAGTTCTGCGGAGAATCTAATGAAATTGCAGAACACATCCTGGAATTTTGTGCGGCGCTAGCAGACAAAAGACAAGGATATATGGTCAAACACCTAATATCAGAGGAAGACTTAAAGTCTCTAGAACCAGCTCTCATTCTCAGATTCCTAAAGGAAACTGGCCTAGGGAGAATACTCTAAGACAAATCGTGTGCGGTGCAATTTACCCCTCAACAATAATAATAATAATAATAAGAGAGGGGAGGGTTTCCCAGAGAATCAGGTGACACCCCATTCGCCACTGAAGAAATCACTGCCAAAGACACGTCATAAGCTACAACAGCCTTGCACTAAATCAAAATACAACTAAAGCTCTCCCTTTACTCGACACTGTCTCATAGGTAGCGAAGGTAGAAGAATCGGAGCGGCCTACAATGACTGTTGTAGAAGCTGTACGGATGAGGAGGAAGAGAAAACAGCAGTGCCTACCTCCGAGTTTGCCTCGCCCTTGCAGAAACTTAAATATCTCAAAGCCACCAAATGCGTATGAAATAGTCATAACAGGAAATGCGGACAGATCAACGAGGAGGCCTGGTTCCAAGGCCGAACAGCACAATGGTCTGGTTTGCATGGTTTGCTCTACAATAAATGCAAACCATGCCTACAGTCACCCTACCAAATTGTTGGACATATGAAGGCGCTATCAGTTTGATCAGGAATATCTACCATCTTGCCAAACGGTCCAAATACAGCCGTTCATTATCAAGAAATGTCGATCTTTCCCATCACAAGAGCTGCCATTCCACCTGAAAGTAGGTTCGCTTGCGCTACCATATCATCGACCATTTCATAGCCAAACTTCTCGTACATCCTGTAAGAATCTGCCAAATTCGCAGTGTCTCTCCTATTGGACAACGAATTGGCGCCATCACATGAAAGATCTAACGAACCGATTGAAGAACAAAGCGAAAACGTTTGGAAATTTGACAAAAAACCCGCCACCGTTTCTGCATCCCCATCAAACCACCGCACCACAGTCGGCAAAGATGTATATCTTGTCATCCTGTCTGCCGTATCAGTGTTTCCCGCAGTGGATCCAAAACCCGCCCCCCTCCCAGTCAACGATGGGATGAGGATGAGTGAGTGTAATAAATTGCAGTTCGTTAGCGTACGAGACAAATATGACAAGGAAATACTCTCGTACCGCCGCGCCGCGCCGAAATAAAAGCGAATACTCCGGGTATCCTTTTGTTTTCTTTGTTCGAATTGAACGCTAATTGCCATGGCGTCTTATCCTGTTTACTGATGTGTTCCGTTTCTTGTTCGTTTTCGTTGATTTGTATGTGCGACCACATTGCGATGCGGGCTTTGGCTTACAGGATGTACTCGTGCCATATGGTGGAATTAATTTATTGATTTTACCGTCCCATCGAGGGGTGTGAGGAGCTCGTATTTGTATTTATCATGTGGTAATTGATTGTGGTTGTCGCAAGAGTGGGGTGGGTGGTTGAAGGCGGTCCCAGTCGTAAGCGGGCGGCTTTGAAGTGCAGTGCTTCAGAGATGATCTGCTGCTGCTGCAATCGACTTCATGTTCAGGGAAGGTCGTGCGAGTCCTCAGGTGCCTTGCTGACACGTCGAAACCATCGCAATTGGCACTCGATCCCACTTCGAGCCATTGATCACTTAATCGAATGTAATCACTCATAAATCCTCCAGCAACGCTGCAAAACGCACTCTTTGCCATCGTGGCAAGCCGATGCCAAGGTCGCACTAATGTCAATTCCATTCCAATATGTGCGGCCACTTGAGGATTGATTTGCGTCCTCCTTGCAAATGAGCGAACATGTGCATACGCATATCTGCACATACGCACGGTATTACACCCGATTAAAGTCAATTCACTGTCAAACTGATATTGTCACGGTTTCGCAAGTGCCCATCCGTTGTCGACATTGACAGAGTTGCACGGCGACAAGTGTTGGCATCGGGATTTTGATGTTAATTGCTTTTCTGAAGTGGCATTCAGCTCTATGTCGCTGCCAAACGAATATTGGAAGTCTCAAGTACAGCCGTCATCTTCACGTGGCCACTTGAAGTGAAGGTAAACATTCTGGGTTTCCCCTCGATTTGTCAATTCAATTGAAGTGATTTAGTTTTTTTTTTTCTTCTGCTTCCAATACAAGAGGTATTCGAATGAGATGAAGTCGCGCTCGGTTGTCGGTCGAAGATTGGACGGATTATTGGATGTGTGATGAAGGTTTGGAGTGTTGAGTTCAGGGCTGCAGCTAGGGGGACTGTATTTATCGTGATTTCTTTTGTCAAGGAGTGCTGGAATGATGACGTCCTTCAAGCGAAGGGATACATGTGTCGAAGCAGGTGGTGAACATGTTTTCAGTGAGGACATATGTCGAGCGCAGGAGAAGCAGGTCTTTGGAAGACAGTCCCTTGAAGCCGAGGGCACAATAAGTCCGCTTTCATCCTCTTGAAGAGGTTTGATCTTGACTTTGGGCGGAGGAACATCTCATTTTCAAGTGTGCGCCTTTCCTCGACTTTTAACGGAGGGACATCTGGCGCCTTCAAACCGACAGCGTGTGCATTCGTTAAACAAAATTTCAGTCAAATGTCAGTGCAAGTGGGATAAGCAGAAACGAATTACGCAATCCCCAGACATTTCAGACGAGCCCTAAATGAGGTGCCAACTGAGGCACGTGTCAATCAAACCAGAAACGTGGACACATCCCAGCGCTATGGGGAAAATCACAGAGAATTCCCAGAATTCCACATCGACACGGGCAGTACACAAGTCATTGTTCGGTCGATTCTCGGCGTGGGAAGGTGCCTTGTTTCATAACGAAAGCCCCCTACATTCCCACACACAGGAGTGTCACCGAAACGAACGCCCAGAGGGGAGTCCATTCGGCTCGATCCACCGAGGCATACACTTGTCAGTTTATCAGAACCAAGAAAAAAAATTCTCCCTCGCCAAACTGCTTTTAGTGGAAAACCCCGAGTTTAACTTGTCATCGCTTTGGTTTCTCGTCACTGTTAAGGTCTTGGATACTCTCCATGTATCCCCTCAGCTCAGCTCAGCATCGCATTGACTGAGGACAGCCGAGCATAGTCCGAGACAACGACAGCCTGACGAGAGAAGAAAATGAAAAAGAAAAAAAATGAAGCGAAAACCCAGAAAGAAGGCCAACTGAAAATTTTTAATTAATTTCAACACAGCGCATTTAATCAGTGGCGCTCCAGATACTTTTCTTCAGTTTTGCAGAGTTTTTGTTCGTTTCTTCTTTTTCACTTTTTTTTTACGTCTGTTACTCGTTCGAGATAAATGCAAGCAATGGCTAAGCGAAAAATATGTGCTAAGCCATCTGATAATAGTAATTAAGAGCATAATCCTACATTTTTGGGGTTTACATTCTCTTTCACGTTTTCGTCCTTTTTTTTGTTCCGTTTTCCTCCATTTTTTGTCGAGAATTCTGGTATTTTACTTTTTTTTTTCTGAATTTCCATGAACGTAATATTTAATGAGATGCTTGCAATGGGGATCCGACTGGGAGGAGATTTAATTTCGTTCCAACAGGACTGCTTTGGAAAAACCAGCCATTTTTTTGCTTAAGCTGTTCTTTTTTTCTTCGCTTGCGTTCGGTGTCAGCGGTGCAGCTGGTGCACCGAACAACAGTCTCAATTTCTCAGCGGGATTGGGTGTCTGTGCGGCTGGAAGAGTATATGAGGTCGAGAGCGCGTTCAATTCACTGGGCGCTCGGCGCGCCGTCTCGAAGGTATCTATTTGGATTAGATTAATTTAAGGACTGAACCGAAACAATGCCAGCCGACTGGGTGTGTGTAGTTACTTGTACTTTTGTTGTTTTGATATCCGAACGAAGGTGCTTTAATTGCTGCTTCTGCATTTTGGAGCCAAGGGATCATCAGCCAGACAAGTTCACGTTGAAGGTGAGTTTTCGTGCAGACACGCGGTTGAACTCGATAGTGTGTGTATGCAGGGGTGTACATATGTAGGTGCACCACATATCTGACCACTCTCAAGTTGTGTGCACTGACATGCAGGCTCGGAGTCGAACCACAAAAGATGCGTTTTATGTTCCACATCGATGTTTTCATCGAATATTTTCTGAATTAGGAAACATTTCATATTCTGTGTCCTGTTGAACGAATATATGGCTCTTAACAATTTTAATGATGTATAAATCGCCATAACAAATCGGGATGCTGGGAACAATTTGTTTACTGGCGGAGCAGTTAAAACCGCGCACCACCTATACTGGCTCAACCACATGAACACCAGTGCTACAAATAAGAAGGTTTACAAATCGGAGCATCCTGGTTGAAGAAAGCGAGGAAGACTGAGTCTCCGTCAGAAAGACCAAGCCATCGTGGACGTAAGACAGCTTGGTCTCGAAAACTGGCAGCAGAGTCCCCGAGACCCAGCACTAAGGTTAATTAGCTCAGTTTCAAACTCTTCATGGGTCGTCGGCCAAAAATGTAAGCAAGGTGATTACACTTCCAAGCGGGAGTAATGACGATTAGCGAAGCCCTCTCCTGGCTAAGATGGAACGTGATATCCGTCGGCGATATCTGCATTTTCACTGATAGCCAAGCAGCAATTAAATCCCTGGCATCGTTCTCTGTAAACTCTAAATTAGTAATCGACTGCCGCTCATCTCTTAACGAGAAATCCGAACAGTTCAACATTCGCCTCTGCTGGGTGCCAGGACATGGAGACATCGCGGAACACTGCAAAGCTGATGAACTCGCAAAATGCGCCGCTAGACTGCCTGTTGATAGTATCTTTTGTAACAAGATGCACCTATTACTACGTTCAAGTTACAGCTCAATAATCTCTACGCAAAGAATGTCGACGCCAGCTGGTCGACTGGTATTACTTGTCGAATCTCAAAATAAATCTGGCCTAATCTTGATCCCAAAAGATGAAGCGATCTCATCTCCCCAAAGAGATACAAAATTAGCACGGCAACGGGAATAATTACTGGACACTGCCTACACGACTAGTTCTATTTTCCAACGACTTCTGCAGAAACTGATTCACCACCTCCTTTGCTTTTGCCTCAATCAGGAAAGCCACCACAGGCTCCAACTTCTTCGACAGTCTAAACGACTTCAGCAAAATACCGCTCGAACCGCTAGTCAAATTTGCTGAGAAATACCAACTGGCCTCTGGTCATAAGCCTCCTTAATCTTTTTTTCTGTCTGAACACCAACGGTACCAGGCGGTACAATGAGCCTACTTTGGCCGAAGTGCATTGATGCCACTTCCTACCTACATACCTAAGATGTCTTGCATCCGCTATCAGTTGTTCTCCAGATGATCTTCATCTTCCTCTGAATTAAGAGGCTCGTACTAGAAGGCTCAATGTATAGTCGTTCAATCTGTGCCTTCTTTGCTTATTGCGACTTCTTCTGCCAGACGCTAATGTGTCCACTTAAATCGATGGTCAGTGTATCAACATCAACATCCACTCTCGAAAGTCACTGACAGTTGTCTCTGCACTCGTGAGAGAACTACAAGAGTGGTTACTGCCGATGCTAGACACGAGTGCACTGTAGGAGAAGACTTCCCTGCGTTGTGTCCATTGTCTAGCACAAGCTCCGTATCGCCAACAAAAACGCAAATGTTTTCCATGGTCTCTGATTGACTGGCGGAAGCACACAGTCACCATTTTTGAAACCATTTCCTAGAAGCGTTCTCTGAGATGGTGTCGGGTGCGCTCATCGAATCTGTTCTGCTTCAAAAATTACAAGAGTTGGGTGAGTATCACTTATCCGTATCGACACTAGAACATCGTATCAAGCAGAGCACCGATCTTAATATAACAATAAACGACTAATTTCACGCCCGGAAAAAAATAAATTCTCTGTTCATTCTGGTAGCTGCTGTTGCTAACTCTGCACTACAGGAACGGACCTGATGCCCAGCACAAAACAAGCCTCTCCGTCACGATCTGTAACCAGCTCCCTCCAAATTTGCACGGCAAGTTAATTGAGGTCCTTCTCCACTTGTGTGCGCCATCGATTTCGTAGGCGTCCTCTATTGCGTTGTTGGAGCAGTGTTGTCCATGCCTTCTAAAGGGTGTTTTTTTCTAGAAGTACATAGCTTTGAAATGGAATAAAGTAAAGATTATGATTTTTTTTAAATTGTCTAGCACTCTGGCTTTATAAGTTAAATATGATTTCTGGCATATGACCGCCACGGCTGGGTCGGACGTGTCTAATCTGGAGTTCCAATTTTCGATGATTTTTTTTCCAACATTTCTGGTCTAGTATATCGGCAATAACGCGGCGAATGTTGTCCTCCAAGTGATTAATAGTGTCGGGCTCATCGGTAGACTAGCGATCTCATATATCCCGTCAGAACATAGTCAAGTGGCGTTAAATCGCACGATCTTGGAGGCCAATCCACGGGTTCGTAACGTCAAACTATGGGGTTATCAAACGTTTCCTTCAATAAACCAATTGTGGCACGAGGTGTGTGACATGTTGAGACGTCTTGTTGAAACCACAGCTCCTGCACATCATGATTGATGAACGAAAAAGTCAGTAATCATGGCTCTATAGCGGTTACCATTGACTGTGACGTTCTGGCCAGCATCGTTTTTAAAGAAGTACGAACCAATTATTTCACCAACCCATAAAGCACACCAAACAGTCGGTTTTTGTGGATGTAACGGTGTCGCAACATACACTTGAGTATTACCATCACTCCGAATACGGCAGTTTTGCTTATTGACGTATCCATTCAACCAAAAGTGAGCTTTATCGCTAAATAAAATTCGCTTATGAAAATTGGGATCAACGGCAATCTTGTTTTGGGCCCATTCACCGAATCTATTGCTATTGCTATTGCAACAATGCTATGCTAACCAACAAATGCCATACCAAACTAAAAATAAATCAGTTGACAGCTGACAAAATGGCCGCCATTTAAAATAGTGTTGCCAACTTAAAGTTCTATACCTCTAAAAAAAAAACACACTTCACATGGTATAGCCATCTTAGGCGTCCAATCCGTAGACACCTTGTTAGACTCATGTCGCTTACATGCACAGTTTATTCGAATCTTCTTCTCCAAATCACATCACAACTTCTCTCTCTAAGGGACCACTGTCTTCTTCATCCGCTTTTGAGATTGTTCATGCCTCTGCGCGGACTGGGATGATCAAGGTGTTATATAATGTTAGCTTGGCCATTCTACGACTCAATTGGGTCTTGACACCAAAGAAACAGGGATTCGCAAGAGTTATTCTGCGCTTAATCTGGCTGCTAGTAGCTATCACCCCCGAATTCATCATATTTGTCAGGAAAAAATCTGCCGAGATCACGCATTAAATGACGGAAAAATCACTTTAAACACAAGTCCATGTAATATTTTCTTCGCACATCTATTTGCCTTAGAAGGACAAATATTTCTACACAAAATCTCAAGACATTTTTAGATCAAACCTCTTATTGATCGGCTCCAATTCTTGGATTTTGAAGAAACACAGTAGGACACCTCGAACATCGGTCCCAAACACCCAGCCAAAACACTCCCGTTTCAAAATCTCGTCTTATACCGCTTCTGCAACTGATTTCCTATCCAATGCGATATCCCTTAACCTTCCACTCACCTAATCATGGAGAAAATCGTTTTACAAAACGCAAATCCACTTCACCCGAAAACTCGTTTATTTTCAGCCAAAAAGTGCGCGTCAATTGTGTTGCCATTTTACTGCACTTTTTCGTGCAAAATGTGTCATTTTTTTCAGAAGTCATTTTTTTTTTGTTTTTAAACGGAAATTTCACGTCAAATGTTGGTGACTGGATGGGAAAATGATAATTGCAGTTGATGCAATCAAAATATTTACTCTGGAGCCAGGAAATCATGAGACTATTTATTTTTAACACTTTAAATTAGGAGAAATGCTTATTGCGTGGACAGTGATGCTTGCTTTGTACACGAAATGAGGGAATTATTCACGGAATTCCGTTTCATCATTGGACAGGAATAAATCAAAGAAAGCGACTTTAATTGAGTGTTTGAGATGACTTTGTATGGATGTCTGTTCTATTGAAAAACTCATGAAATTGAAACTCATTGTGGTACCCGGGTACTAGAAAATAAATACACGCCTTCCAGTGAACGCGGGTATATGGGTATAATACATGGCTACGCGGCCAAACAAGTAGACCTATTAACTTAACTTATGATCAAAAGGGCATCTCAAGATGGGCAATGTGGATCTCAGTTTCCGGGAGAGACAGCCGGCCAAACGTGTAGTGGACGTGAGTGGGTGCATTTATGTGGTTTCACTGCTCAGGTGACATGCCATGGGCATGAACAATTCGTGTATATGAACTAAACTGCAACGAATCACAATGACAACGATGTGCGCTGTACGCCCATTTTAATGTTTCCACGGTCATCCTCACCAATTGACTGCTCAAAGTGGATTTCGCTTGTTCGCTGAATAATCAGCCAAAACTTAATGAAGCACAAGGTCACTCAAACAGCAAACCTCCAGCTAAGGGGGGCCTTGAATCCTAACCTTCTGAGTATGGTATCGGGAAGACCGAAACTCCGATACAAAGCCTTGATGGTTGTAGGCAGAGTGCCCGTCAGCTCATGTTAAGCCCATCCATGGATGGCTGATCGGAGAAGTAGAAGCCGTAATGTTTGCGTCCACTAAAGACCATTCTGTTTATTAACTCATCCTTGCTTTTAGTTCAGAAATCTGACAAGTTTCTACATGAACTGGACTTAAGCTCATCCATAATAAATTGCTATCGACCAGTCTCTAAGGCTGTCAAACGCCACCTGAAGGAATGCCACCCAAACCGGAATGACGGCCTATTGACGCCTGTAATTGGAGATAGATCTCAGTTGTCCAAAGGGATTGGATTCACGTGGCGTTAATGTCACATTTCGTGCTTTCAGTAGCTTTCATCGCCATATGGACAAAGTTCGCACGCGGAGTTATGACGCTGTACGCCACAGTGCGAAAGTTGCTAAAAACAAAAAACTAAAATCAAACTAAAAGTCAAACTAAAATCCTTTGCAACAGCAGCCTAAACCCTGTCTATTAACTCACACATTCGGCTGTCACAAATTCCAGCACAACACCATTCCACACATCCCTCAAGCAAGCATCAAACTTTGACAAAGCGCGCCACCCAACCTCGTTTGCACACCAGAACCGAACCACCAAAGTAACTATCTGCCAGATCAAAAGACAAGGACCGGCTTTCCTTCGTTGCTTCCTAATTAAGACCGCATTACAGCATCGAACGTCACTCAATGGCGGAGTCTACTTTGAGTATCTTTCAGGACCATCATCCTCCTCTAACCAATGCCTTCAGCCAGACACTCGAGTCGGTCAAAGTAAGTGGCTACAATTAGAGCCCGTCCCACAAGTGGATTATCTCGTCAAGACGCCGTCGCCGTGTTTGACGATGCCATTGGGGGGGGGGGGAAGGTAAGAACTCACAAAAAGCCTTGCAAACTTCTTCCAATTAACCCAGTGTCGTTGCAAAAGATTCCCAAAAGCGGCACGTGCGTTGATTGCGCGTACGCTAAAAGTGTCTCCATCCCCAAGCATGCACCACGAGTGAGGTCTTTCACAAGAATGAACACGAGAAAGGGGGGGCGGAGGAGGAAGGACCGATGTTGGATGTCACGTTAACGATGTGGAGAGGCACTTTAGGCTCTTTGTGATGTTGAAGGGAAATTTGCATAATTACGCGCGCTGCACTATCTAACGGTAGGTGGGCATGCGGAAAAGGCTTGCAAGATGCCTGAGCAAAGTTTTCTGAGCTTCGTAAGCTTCTTGAGAGCCCGTATCTGCATATCTAGTGCGGCGGAATGTTTACACGTCCCTCGGTTGATTGTTGATGCAGGGATGAAGGAACTTTTAATAAACGGTTGGTGGTTACAATGCGGCCGGTTCTCCTGCTCCTGGCCTAGTTCGCATGTGAGGCCGCTGGGACGACAGAAGTGCGCTGACAATTTTAATGAGATTTTCTTTACCAATATCATTACGGGCGGGCGGGGGAACGGAAAAAAGAGGAGATGTGTACGCCGTGTGAGGTGGAGTTAGGTGCTCGTGTGCCCTTGTTTGCCGCGACTTTAATTAATGTTTTTTTCTCATGGCGGCGCGGTGCGGCAGGGGATGTGACTTCAATTGTCTCGGCTTTTTGGGAGAATACGCGCAAACGAGTGAGTTCCGCAATTGACGTGCCTAGCATTCGGAGCTGCTGTGATCGGAGACTTCATGTTTCTCAATTCAATTTTAATGTACGACAAGAGGTGGGGTCCTCTGGGGGACGGTGGGAGTGATTGCTGGGCATTGTTCATCTTAGGGCTTCTATAAGTGAGCGCACGCACGTCAGTCTAACCACTTGGTTATTCGTGCTTGAGGATTGGAGTAAGAATTGGCGGCTTCAAACTCGGGAATCATTTGACTGCTCATGCTTCTGATGAGGAACGACACAATTCCAAGATCGTTCATCACACAAATAATGGCATCGAGGATTGCTTAAGAGTCTCAGGTTATGACCAGGAGAAGGTGATAAGAAGGGAACCCTCTACCTCACATGGTTTGCCAGTCGCAGTCTTCTGGGCTGGTACACTAGTCCTATGCTGTCGTCTGTTACTGGATGCACATAATCGGCCTGAAGGAAGATCTAATGCACTGCAAATTGATGTAAGTGTGTCGTTCAATCCCCCTGCGTCCGGACTGGTGAAAAATACTCGACAATGGCCTCTCCTTCTCCAGGATCACCCTCCTCCGATGTCACACAGTCAAAGGAGTGACTAGCACAAGCCAAATCATGTATGCCTTCCACACGACCGGCAGCAATTTCAAAGAGGACACCTCACAGAGCCGGTATCGGGAAAAGTGGGAAAAAAAAGTCGAAGCAACTTCCTCGACAACCCAGTAATGTCCACTCTGGGGATGAGGGAGACAAATTTGCAAACTTCCTTCAGACGATGCTTCCTCCTTCGATGTACAACACGTGCATATAGTCTGGTCGTGTATGCATGCCCACCACTCTTTCCCGAGCAATGTGACACGTCGTCGACACATCCCGAACATGTCCATTAACGTTTCAACAATTGGCCCGAAATTAGATTTCACTACGCCCCACAGTTGGACTCCTCAGCGAATATATCTTCACTTAGTGGAGTATCCGCACTCCCCCACACCACCCCCTCAGCAGCAACAGCAACTGACAGGTCTACAAGTGGAGGTGCTTTAAAGCGAGCCACGAAACTTTCTATTTTGTATTCTGAGGAAGAATACTTCTTCCTTCGAGTGGAATGAAAGTTTCCTTTCGCAAAAGTTGAAAAGAAACTTTCGTACAATGGAGACGAAGTAGCCGAGGAACAAGGACAAGCAAACATACCCAGGGAACTTTTTTTTTTTCTTTCTTTTGCTTTCTGTTGCCAGCATCGAAGTGCATGGCGAGGTTTGGTCTTATTCTCCCACTCCACGTCATCGTCCTCCCTCCTTTGTTTGCCCTAGGCTCGGAGAGGGCCTCCCCTCCCCCACCGCCACATAGAGGAGATAAAGCCCGGGAAGGAGAAAAAAAATTGAAGAAGAAGAAAGAACAAATCCCAAACAACTAAACAACTCCAAGCTGTGTCCTTTCGCAAGGAAATGACTGGATTTGAATTCTTTTCGTTCGTTTTTTTTTTCTATCGCCCGTCCCCGCAGCCCTTTGAAAATACACAGAAGACCGATGCAAAAGGTAGATGCGAGGGTGCGGTATGAACGAAATTTGTTATTGGACGATAAAAGTTCCAGCTTCGTGGATAAAGTCACGGCTGAGAGGAGTGCAAAATGAAACACATTTCTGGATTCCCAGCGAGCGAACAAAATTTACAATTTCAATGCGGAAGTGAGAATGAAAGGATCGCTCATTCCGTGCGCTTGTACTTTCCAGATCACTGATTCTTGGGATTCCTTCTTCTGTTCTCTGTTTGCCAGTCGGCGCGAGTGAATGCGAAGCTAACCAGGTACATTGTCGGGATACCACACGCAGGCATCCTCCTGCTGTCTGTGGCAAACAATTCTCTGCACCTTCTCAAGGAAGATGGATCTGAATCTGAATCTGAATCTGAAATGTAAACGAGTCATGTCCACGGGCAATCTTTCAATCACTCTACGGAACCAGTCGGTGTCAACATTGAACCGATTATTTGAATAATTTCAATCTCCTAGCACTTCCTGCCGCCCACTTGTTTCGGCAGTTCATCATCTCCATCTGATCCCGGGTAGCTCCATCGGCATCTTGAGAACGCCCATTGTTTGGCCACAGTCTGCTCAAATATTCATTTGGCATCCACTTGCTTGTGCAACACACAGTCGCAACCACAGCCATTGTCACTTGGGACAATTGTTGTTCGCACGCACTCGCCCATACGCACACATTCAGTCGCCATTTAGCATGCATTTATGCCACACTCACCTGCTCACCTATGCACCCAACGAGGGCGACCAAACGATTCGGCAAAATTTGTAATGCAAATGCACATCCTTATGCGTCGCCAGTGTATCGACCCACCGATTGGAGTGTGCTAAGAAGATACATCCTCGAAGGGGCTTCGGCTAATGATTTATTCACCTTCTCACACCGAGCGACACACACCGATATTTATGAGCCGGTGTGCGGCTGCCTTGTTGCTGTTGCTGGTGGCAGGCGACGTCCCTGAATGACAATGAGCATTGCATGTCGCAAACTGCGAGCAAACTACTAATAACTAAATTATCCTGCCATACAACTGCACACGTGCACCTTCCTTAATCCAGGATCGAGGGTGTGTGTGTGTGTGTGTCATCCTTAGCAGACAGGACTGCTGATGCAGACGCCGGATGTATCTCCTTACCCCAAGTCGCTGTCGCTGTCGCTGACAATCCTGGAGACTAATTTCGATTTTGTACGGCTTCGGGACAAGCAAAGCCCGGCCAGTCACTCGTATGCCATTTTCATGAGCGATACTTGTCAACTGGGCGGTGGTGTTGCGGCATTGCATGTTCACCTGATGGCAGGATAGGATGCCCACCGGGGTGACAGTATAATTTTATGCGTGTTGAAATGTGTCAACAGCGACACGTTGCTGGGAAAAGTTCGTCATTGGCTTTTGGAGGGAGGGGCGACGCGGTGGGGATGAAAGTTAAATGTGAGTTCTGGATGAATTTTCAACAAATAACTAGATTTGACGATAAGCCAGCTCTCGGGGACTTCGACTGAGATTGGTGATACTCAAGACTTAGTCGTTGTCGCCATTTGTTGGGAAATGAAGTCATCAGTCAATTGTGACAGACGGACAAGGTGAATCGCTTTGAACTCTGGGTGGAGTGGCTTCAACCTGAGGCGAGTCGATTTTGGGAGGGACGGGCAAAGAAACTGCCAACTAGTGTGTCCTAATCCCTGGCACGGTCTGTGTCGGTCTGTCATTGTGGACTGACTCGCCAAAATTCTTCCAAAATTCCGTACATTTGGTAGCATACCCGGGCGACATTGACGTACACAGCGAGTGGTCAATAAAAAGGTTGCTGCCATTGAAAAATGGACTTACCGGTGAATGAGCACAAAACGAAGCGTCGAAGCTGTCTTCAAGGAAGGATAAACGCCATCGACAATTTGGCGACAGCGTCACCATAGGCAGATATACTTTCGATGTAGTTAAATTCTTCCACTTCCTCGGCTCCCAGGGCGATATTAAACGAAGAATACCTCTTGTCAATCGCTGTTTCTTAGGCCTCATGAGCCAATTGAGCAGTAGAGCCCTCTCTCGAAGGACCAAGCTGACTCTATATAAGATACTGATCACCCCATTCTTGCTATACGTCGCAGAGGCATGGACAATCTCAAAAGCGGATGTAGAAGCCCTTGGTCCCTTCGCGAGATTTCTCTGTTCTGCGTTCAAGAAGAAGATTCAGCCACGAACTGTACGGGTACAGCGACATGAACGACTACCCAAGAGTTTATGGATTCAAAGCCAAAGATGACTAAGCCGTGTTGAGCGCATTAACAATACTGCTCCATACCGAAGAGTCTTCGATTCCGCATCAGTCACCGATGGCGCACCCAAGTGCAGAAGGACGTCAATCAACTTGGCACAGGAAATTGGAAGAAGCTGGCAAAAGATCGTGTCAGTTGGAGATGCTTGTTGGCTGAGGACCAGGTCCACACCGGACTCTAGCGCCAGTACAAGACGTACAAGAAGTCTGTTCGGAGGAGATTAAGAACACTGACCGTCCAGATGTCGTCCCTTATGATTCCCTGGACAATGCGCAGCACATCTCAAGTTTGTTTTAAATCCGTGTCACGACTTGTATTGATGTAAAGAAAAATAGAATAATTCGCAAAAGCGTCCCGCTTAATCAGCACAAAACTCCCTCAAACTGGCTTAAATATGCGTCTTTGGCCACGAAAGTTGTTTTAAAAATCAACCATCAAAGGCACCCATAGGCGTCGAGTGAAAAAAAGAATTTGAAAAATTTCCGAACTGTCGATCGAGTGGTGATCGAGAGAGAGGAGCAAGTGGAGAAGGAATTCAGTTGCCATCTACTCCTAAGCGGGTGCATATCGGGCCCGTTAGTATAATTTGTCTGGGTACATCTCCAACCAACCACCCACCACTCCCCGTTTGTATGTATTCTGGGGTGAGGGTTGCTGAGGCATATTCTTGTTGTTAGAAATTCTCTGTGAAGTTTTGGATGATTTTTTTTTTTAGATCCTTTACCGCCCTCCTATTTAGCCACATTTCCGGCATGGGTACTTGATGCAGAACTTTTTTTCTCTCGAATATGTTGCCCTTTTTGTTTTGTGGAGAATCGTTTTCGGTTACCATCTAACGGTCCACTTATTTAGAAGTCCGTCAACTGCATCATATCCGAGTCTCAGCATGAGGTGGCAAGGACATGCATACATAAGCGCGGACATTCATCGAAGCGACACTAATGCCGTCGTGGGGACTTAGTCAGACCTAGACTTACACTCCGGTTCGGTCAAGCCAGTTGCAGTGAGGACTGATGGATCTATTGGGCCTTCCGATTTGGAGTTGGCTGCAATCCCATCAAAGCCTGCTAAGGATCCTTGGATATCCGGCTTCTGACTGGGCAACAATGCAATTGGGCAAGATTAGCGTAGCTCAGAGCCCGAATAGATGTCCAGATGTAGGCCTTCTGCTCTGTCCTGTCTCCTTAGGGAATGAGTCTAAGTCGTATCCAAGGAAAGTCTCATATGAGGCAAGAGTTCGTTTTGTTAACCAGAAGGTCAGTTCTCATAAAGGGTGGTTAAATTTTAAGGGCCGATGTTGACTTTGAATAAGACACAAATTATTTAGGAAATTATTGTCATTTCTTCTTATTATGATAATATTGGTATAGTTCAATTATGTATGGGACAAAATATTGGCCAAATGGCCGCCGCGACCTCGGCGGCACACCTCCATCCGATGGTCCAAATTTTCGATGACGCTGAAGCGTATTTGAGGTTCTATGTCGTTAATGTGCCGAATTATCTCATCCTTTAGCTCTTGAATTGTTGCTAGCTTATCGACGTACACCTTTTCTTTCAAATAACCTCAAAGAAAAAAATCCAACGATGGCAAATCACATGATCTTGGCGGCCAATTGACATCGCCACCAATTGTTGGGCACGACGACGAGTTGAGGTGGACGGCTCTTTAGCCACACTATCGCGAACAGCAGCAATATTTTCTGCAGTACGAGCATGCACTGGTGTTTTCACATCTCCTACAGACACGGTTTGCTCAAATATTTGCACGATTTTTCCGATTGTACGCACATTTGGACGATTAAATTGACCGAAAAAATCACGAAGTGCACGATATGCATTTTGACTTGAACGCCCATTATAATAATAAGCCTGAATAACTTTAACGCGCTGCTCGATTGTGTATCTCTCCATGGTTCAAATTGAGTTAGTCCGAAATTGAGAAATGTCAAATGAAATGCAGAAAAAAACTTGATGTTTAGGTGTGGTTCACATTCAACATCGGCCCTTAAAATGTAACCATCCTATACTTCCATCTTCCCATACGTCATTCGAGTTTTCACATTCAACCAACGAAACGAGAACATTTCAACAATCCAATATGCGTGCAGCTCTAAATCTGTTCCGCGGTAGAATTCAGCTCTTTAAAACTCGCAAAACATTCTCCAGAGCAGCACAGTTCAAGCTGTCCGCCGCGTAATGTCACCATCTGCTTGCATCTTAAATGCGACTCCGCTGCGCACCACTTGCCAGTTGCCTCACTGACAATTTCATCCGCCTCTTCTGCTGTACTCGACCCTCCTGCACTCTGAGAAACTAATTTCAATATCAATCCCACCTGCACCGTGTTCAGGCTGTTCACGTTAGTTGTCTCCAACTTCAACTTCCGTGCATTTTTCTTTTTTTTTATCCTGCTCTGCAGGATCGTCTCCCTTTTCTCTCTGTCTCTCTGGCACAGTCCTTATGCCACAAGTGCATAAATAAAAGCGAAACAGGAGCATCCTTGTATTTGGCAGGGATAAAATTAAATTTTACACCTGTGCTCTGTTAGCAGGATGTCACAATTCCGCCAGTGCAACTGTGTTGCTCTTAACATGTATATAATTTCTGCGACCACTTCTTCTTCGTCCTCGGGCACTTCACATAACAGCGCAGAGAAGATGCCACACGGTGGAAAAGGCTGCGACTGCTGCAATCCCGCAACACAGTCCCATGGGTGCGCCCACCACAGAGATTCAGCGGCCGAATGGGTGGGTGGTAGCTGTCGGAATGCACTGGAGCAAATGCAGGACCGTCAAAGAAAGATATACATTTAATTTGTTGCAAGGATAATTTTCTAGTTTTGTTTTATGCGCAATGGCTTGGAACCGCCGGGACTACCGTCGAGTGGAGGTCAGCAAATGGAGTTCTTCTAGTTGTTTTCGTATTTTTTTTCCTTTTGACCCTCTTCTCGTGTCGTTGTGCTCGCTGCTTTCCGGGAATGTGTGAGGAGGATTCTCCCCTCTTTTTTTTGTTTGTTTCATCTGTGTACGGAGAGGGAAGGAATTTCGGTGGGAAACAAATTACTGGAGCGGATCAGTTGTTCAGATCTGCAGGGACCGTGTGGTCGGACTCGGAGTAATTATTTTATGGAAAAAGAAAAACGTTGCAGATCCTGGCATATCTGTGTCATTACTTTGCTGCAAAGGCGGTCGCCTAGTTGCAGGAAAAATTTTCCATGGAATGAGTGCGGAAGGTGTTGTCTTTATTTCAATTAGTTTTTTCTGGAGTGCAGTCGAGCTGGGACTGGGTACCTGCAGCAAAGGACAACGTTTTATTTTGTCAGACAGTTTATGAAGTCAAATGCTGGACGATGTGATATGCGGTCATTCGTTGAATGTTTGGTCCAGTCTGTGGTGTGAGCGAGTGAGTCTGCAGTAGTCTTTGTAGTCAAGACACGTCATCAGGGATTAATGACAGTGCAGTCGCGTTTTAGGACCCATTTATACACAATATAGACTGATTTAAGATCCACAAAAAAGGAGACCCTTTCAACTGCGCCAACAACCGAGGGATAAGTCTCCTAAACATCGCCTCCAAGATCTTCTCTGCCGTTTTGTGGGAGCGCCTGAAACCACTCGTGAATAACCTGATGGGTCCTTGTCAGTGCGGTTTCAGGCCGGGGAAGTCCACCATCGACCAACTTTCCACACTACGGCAGATCCTGAAAAAACGCAAGAGATGCAAATCGACACCCGCTACCTATTCGACGATTTCAAGGCCGCATATGACAGCGTGCATTGAGGCGAGCTATACAACGCCATGTCTAGTTTTGACATTCCTGCCAAACTCGCCAGGTTGTGCAGGATGACGATGGAGAACTCTCGCTGCACCATCAAGGTCGGTAACAAACTCACCGAGACCTTCAATGTCAGAAAAGGTTTTAGACAAGGCGACTCGCTGCCATGTGACTTCTTTTACATCATCCTGGAGAAAATCGTGCGAAACTCAAACGTCAACACTAGAGGCACGATCTTCCAGAAGTCCGTACAATTGCTAGCATACGCGGACGACATTGACGTGATTGGTCGAACACAGCGAGCCGTCAATGAAGCGTTTGCTGGTATTGAAACGAAGGCTGCAAAAATGGGTTTAACAGTGAATGAGGGCAAAACGAAGTACGTGCTGTCATCGAGAAAGGACGCACAACATCGACGTCTCGGCCAGAACGTCAACGTAAGCAGCTTTAACTTCGAGGTGGTTAAGGGCTTCGTCTACCTCGGCTTCAGGTAAACAGTACAAACAACATCAGTACCGAGATTAAACGCAGAATAACTCTTGCCAACCGCTGGTTCTTTGGGCTCAAGAGGCAATTGAGAAGTAGAGCTCTCTCTCGAAGGACCAAGCTAACACTATATAAGAACCTCATCATCCCTGTCCTGCTCTATGGCGCAGAATCCTGGCCAGTCTCAAGAGCAGATGAAGAAGTCCTTGGCCTTTTCGAGAGAAAAGTTCTGCGTTCCATCTTTGGTCCTGTTTGCGTTGATGGTTTTTGGAGAAGAAGATACAACCGTGAACTGTACGGGCTGTACAGTGGCATGAGCCTAGTCAGGCGTCTGCGGCTTCAGCGCCTAAGATGGCTAAGCCATGTAGAGCGCATGGACAACACTGCTCCAGCCGACTCCGAACCAGTGGGACAACGCAATAGAGGACGCCCACGAAACCGATGGCGCACACAAGTGGAGAAGGACCTCAACCAAATTGGTGCGCGAAATTGGAGACAGCTGGAGAAGCTTGTCGACTGAGGCCAAGGTCCACCCCGGACTGTAGTGCCACTAGAAGAAGAAGAAGACTGATTTAAGAAACCCGGAGAAAATCAAAACGCAAGAACAGAACATTGTCGCTCCGAATGGAACCAAAAGGCTTTTTTTGAACGATGTACATATCAGAGTCAATTTATTGCCGGATTCCTACGAATTTTGATCATTTCGTAGTCACCTCCATCCAACATAAGCCACCAGAAAGCCCCGATATGAGCAAAACCAAAATTGATTTCTTCAAACCAAAAAAAGTCCGCCCAATTCGTTTACCATTTGACTGCATTTTTTTCCGCTGAAAAATGTCAATTTCTTAAAAATCGGTATTCGCTGGAAATTCACAATAAAATTAGAAAATATGGTCGGGCCTGTCTTCTGTGGACCAATTGTAAGAAATCTGAGTTTCAATTTTTGCATTGGATTGCTTTATCTGGCTTTTAAGGTAATTTTTTGATTTCAATTTAACAGCACGTCTGGCAATGACTCGATCGAATTGCGTTGCTTCAGCACATGCGGTGTTGCCAGCTGGTGGAGCAAATGATGCAAAATGAACATATTTTCGTGCTTTAAGAAGAAGTGACTCTCGCACATATCTGATGGATTGCCTGTATTATTGAAGCAGAATCAGCAGAGGAAGAGATCTGAAATTTCTTGTCGGAGAATGCTGCTGTATGGCTTGTCACTTCTTTAACGGGAGCATTGAATTAGAGAGAGGCTAGTCGCATGTACGTCGGGTCCTGGCCCTCTTTCGCGTCAGTTTTGTGGAATGCAGTGATGGCCGTCGTCACAAAGTGGGCGAGTTCACGGGTTATTAGATATATGATCGATGAGCATCGATTTTGATTGTCGCGAGCTGTTCTATTCTCTGCGCCTACATTCTGTGACACATTAAGCGGAAAGGAGGTGTTTTCAGTATCAAGATGCATCTTTAGTAACATAGAACTGTCTATGCTTGCTTCTGGCTCCAGGAACCAACTTCTCAGCTGAACATCCTGGGTCTCATTTTACTGCTGTTCTACTGCCCAGTAGGACTAGTGTCATCGCTCCACTACAAATTTAACTACTTCTCATTGCCTTTAGAGCACAATAAAATCGTGTGGCCATCCAATTCGCATGAGGATGATTTGGAGCTAGATAGGTATATGGATGCTCTGACGGACTTATGGCCGTGGAATACATAGTCCAACGTATTGAATTTATAGTCGGGGATGTTTACTGCAGCGAGACTGTCTTTTAATCCTAAAACCATCTAAATTCGTGTTTGAATCTTGCAAGGCTTTTCAATTGAACAGCGCTTAAGTCCTGAGAAGAAGTGCTTTCCAAGAAGATGCCTTCTTTTCTTTGGTAGAACTGGGCTTTCGCGGGGCAGATGATGGACAGATTCTATTCCTTCATCGACTCGTTATGCGGTATGTTCAGACGCTTTGCTTCTGCAGCAAAGGTACAGTGTCAGGTAATGCTGTTGTTCCAATACTCAGAGTTCAAGCCATCGAGTCCTACCTTTACAGAGTCCTGCTTACAGCCTTCCAGTTGGTTCCTTATGGTCGGGTCGGTTTTATATACCAGTATGCCCTGGTACACAGCAAAGCGTCACCACTAATTCGACTTGAAAACCACTGCACTCCACAGTACTCGCGCTCGTTTTTGAGCCGCCAGTCAGTGACTACATAGTTGGTTCACTCTCTTTTCCTTTCTTTTATTTCTCAAATAGCTTCGATCCGATGATCCATTCCCGAGTGCCGAAACCGACACAAGTACTGATATGCAAAATCCTTTTGTAGGCGTATATAGGGAGAAGAGAAACAACGAACGCGAGTGTGGGGAATCCGTTTAATGCGTACTGCTTCTTAGTTGGCAAACCTTTTATGCACTTGTACAAGTGAGTTGTCCGGCCGTTCCCCTCATCGGATGATCGAACATAAATAAGAGCCGGTAACTGACTCAGAATATTAGTCCAATATGCAAAAACAGTGGTACACAAAAGTGCTCATCTCAATTTTCTCTACACTTTAGTTATTGCATTGTGGTCGGAGCTTATTTGGAGATCACATTCATGTGGTTATGCTCGAAACATGAAGAATTCGACTTTTGCTGTGTCTTTTTATGGGCAGGGTGTACAGAGTTGCGTTGGATTGGAATGCAAGTTTTTGACTACTAGTGATCGTCCATGTTCATTGGGGTCTAGGCGGGTCTGTTTGCCTCTCATTCCAGGTTGCCCAAATGAGTCGCATACTCCGTGTACTGTGATAAAAGGCAATTTAGTCTGTTCTGGTATAACCTTGGTACTTTTTTATTTGCACATCGCTCGAAAGACAAACAAAGGAGTTCCGAATCATGTTTCCGTGATTTCAAATCATTCTTTAATCAGCATTCCTTCCCGAGTGGGGGCTATTTGGTACTATGCTCTGAAAGATCGTGGTCACTGTGGTCTAGCTACAAAACTCGGCTTTCCAATACATTTTAATATTTACTTCGTACTTTGCCGAACTCGCTGCTCCGAATAAAAAAAAAAAACAAGTTCAGAAATGGATAAAAAATGGAATAGTCGCTCGCCAGAGCCTTGCCTCGGCATGGTTCAACGGTCTTCAATTGGCCACTTGATGTTCTGTAAGTGACCTCTTCTCTGATACGCCGGCATGAGGAATCTGATCAAGATTCTGACACAGGAGATCTGACGATCATTTGTCGAAAGGAAAATGTCATACATACAGTTTTTTCTTTTTTTATATCTTGCACGCGCTCAAGGGTTGCTAATACCCTTAAGTGTCCAGGGTCAAGACACAGCACGGGTCGATGGTATAGAGGAAGAAAGGGAGAGGAGGTACTTGTGCACATTGGTCTTAAATATCTGCGACTTAAATATTGGGCTGGGAAGAGCATTCCAAATTCTCGTAGTACGCCTGAAGAACGAGTCTCCAAGTTTAACTGTGCGTCCGAAAGTAGACTTAAGGTTAAACTGATGAGAATTCTTGGCGAGACGAATATTGCCGGTGAATTCATGCAGAGAAGGAATGCAGTTGGCTAGCTCACTTGAGCATCAATTGTTAAAATAGCGATAAAATACGGACAAAGAAGAAACGGTACGTCAATGTTCGAGCGAGTCTTATGACTTTGCGACATTGTTGCCTCCTATAAGTATTATCGCTCGCTTTTGGATTCTATCTAGTAGGTGCAGGGTGGTCTTTGGGGCACCAGACCAGATTTGAGCGTTGTACTTAAGCTTGGGGTGGATATACGCCTTATAAATGAAAGCCAAATCAGTGGGGGTGAAATATTTCTTACATCGATTAAGGAAACCTAAACATTTCGACCTCAAATATGTGATCGTTCCAACTAAGTGTTGTGTTGATACACCTATCAAGGATGGAAAGCATTCCGGTTTCATTGGCGCCATTCATGGATAATGGATGATTGTCAAGGTTTCGTGTTGATTGACAGCAAACAGCATTGAGTTTTTGAAGCATTGAGTTATACACTGTTGTTCTTGTTGATCGTGGGAAGACGGCGCAGAGTAGCCTGTTTGATTGATTCTTTAATTTCTAGTGCTCTTTAGTGACTGATGACAATCCCATACTATTTTACATCTCAAGTCGCTTGAGTTGGTGGACATCAAGGGCACTCTGCTGTCGAGAAGAATGTTCCTTCGTTGTTAAGATCTGTTGGTCTATCTACACAGATAGATCCCAAAAAGCACTCAAATCACCTTCGTTACCAATAAAATGTTTCTGTATATGTTTGAAGCAATTTAAAGGGGTTTTATTTCCTCTATTGCCACAAGCTCGGATCCAATAGCTTCCATAATTACCCCCGACAGCAGTGTTAATTTAAAGCGTCTGTTAATTGGTTTATAAGCTGAAATTGTGTTGGGAATTTCCCCTGCGTCCTTCTTCTCAATCAAACGTGAATTCCATTAAATAAACCGGATTTTCAGATTCGCCACTGGATCAATCGACAAAAAAAAAGCTGACAAAGTTACTAATAGACTTCCATTCGATGCGCAAATCCCCTCCAACTTGACAAGAGCAATAATTTCATTTCAATATTTCGCCAAAAATCCAGCTCACATTCAGAGGTAAACCCTTCCAATCCGGCAATACGTCTGCTTTATTACACGGCTTACTCGTGCATGGAAAATTGCAAAGCTCTCTCCCATCAAAATCCTTGACAATTCATTCATCTCTCACTCCCCCCCACAGACACCGACGAACAAAGAAAAAGAAGAAAAAAAAAAACATTTGCAACACCACGAAATTCGCGGTAGCAGCTTACCCGCCTATCATCACACCACACTATCGGCCGGTATTGTGTCCTTTTGCTGACAGCTTTGTGCTGTCTAAAAATGTCAATATTTTGTTTCATAATCCTCTATGTGTCAACAGCAGGTGATGGGCTTTTACCACGTCCCAGCCGCTTATTCCGCTGAACACTTTCACAGATTTAACCAGCCGATCTGGGATACAGCAGTAGTCGCCGGCTCAAATACAAAAGCCGTGCCTTCATCAGCTGGCTGAATATATTTTTTCGTGTGTCTTTGTGTTGTTGGCAGCCACCTCAGTGCTTTATTTCTTTCTTTTTCCATTTGTTACATTGAATAACATTATCCTGCTGTCAAAATGACTGATAACCACTGCCAGGGGGTGATGAATACAAAAATCGCATTCGTTGGCCATCCCCAGCCGCCCACCACCTGACAAGCGGATGTGGGTGCGCCCGTGGATTTAAGCCAAAACAATGATTGAAAGGAGAAGAGGAGAAAAATGAGAGAGGAAAAAAAAAATGCTTTGCTTTAAAATAAACAAAAAATTTAAACTCAGTGACATGGTGGTGTGGGAATCCTCAACGTCATCACTCTGCGGAAGGACTTAGCCTGCACGTACATACGTACCCATGTGGTAAGACCCGTCATCACTATGATGAATGGATGACATGAAGCTGATACAGAAAGGCCTCAACGGCTCCACTGCCACCGCCGTCGCAGCCGCTGCCGTTGCGTCCTACTTGCGTCAGTGGGATAATGAACAGAAAGGATATCGAGGGGTAGCCCGTCCGCCCGTCTGCCCTCCCACTTGAGTGTCACATTAGCCACATTAGGAGCAGCCTGTCAAGGGGTATGAGGGAGCACAGAAAAAAAAAAAAAAAAACGAGTTGAGTCGCAAAGGAAAACCCTTGAACATGTACGCCATGAGTATTTATCAGATGCGACAGGTCTTTGTGACACCAGCACTCGGTAGACTTGTTTAAAATATTGCCCGCAAGCAGTGAATTAAAATACGAGAGTGTGACGAGCCTGCTGCGAGCTGTGGAGTAGTTGCCTGCTGGCATATTTTTTTCTTTTCGCATGACGACGAATTCAGCACAAATTGCCGGCAGTTTTTTTTCGATTGAATCTTGTGGCAGGAGAGGTATGGATTTCGTGGAAATTGAAAACACCTCGGTCACATTTTGAGGTTCAGGTGAACCTCGATTGGGACCTTCCAAGAATTGCCATACCACACCACCCACCCACCGAAACAATAACCACATATTGCTTGATTAAATCACGATTCTCCAAAAGGGAGGGGCCACACCTCAACGGATTTCCCACTACTTAATTGCTCGCAACACCCGAACTTGGTTAGCAAATCACGCTCACACACGGCGCTGCCCATCATCGTCGCCGTTCGGTCAAGGCAATTGAAAACCAATTAATTAACCGCACAACAACGCAAGCAGTAGCAGCTCATTTCAAATACTATCATCCCCGTGCCCGTTTGCGATGGCGGACACCAATTTCGTCACTTAAGTGTACTGCAGTCGAACGCACTCCACGTTGATGTTATCCTTTGACAAGTTTATTGACACGATTACAAAGTGGAGACGCGTAAATGCAAATCGGAGCGCGGACGTGACATGTATCGACGAATCGCTGCCGAGTGGGGTTCGATGGGATAGAAATTTGATTAGGTTACAATTTAAGAGAATTGCAGCCGTAACCATTCGAAGCTCGATCACGCGATGTCATGTCGAGCTCGAGGTTCCGATGAAGACGTCAAGCGGAGCGAGTGAAGGCAGCAGTCAGCCGAAGTTTGCATTTCATGAGAACATCCGCCCGGCAACTTAACTGAAAAGGTACACATCCGTTTCTAAGTTATTGCTTCCTATTACCACCGGACGGGGATCAAGAGCGAAAAAAAAACTCCCTATTTCGGTTGGAGGATAGTGAGAAGGTCGCGTGTAGAGTGAAAACATTAAGCAATCAGAAGAAGTTTCAAACCGAAGTTCCTGCCCTCAGTGGCACCGCACAACAGGCGACAGCCTCCGAGGATAAGAAATGAAGCGCAGCATGAAATTCTTGAACCCGAAAATTAAAGAAACGTGGGTGGAAATGCAAATTCGAGCAGAATTATGAGCTACACGACATGGAGCACTATTAACAAGGACGAACTCATCTGGTGGAAAATAAACTTCAACCAAAGTCAAATACACACACCATCAGAGCAGAAGTCAGACGTCAGAAGCCAGAAGCCACCAGAGGCCCAGTTCGGCGTATGCGACTGGGTGGCAGTCCTAAACGTCATCGTACCCCATAGTTAGTCAGTCACCCAGTCGGCAGTCAGTGAGTCGATGTGAATCGTGGGGGGGGGGGGGGGGGGAGCGGGGCTTAGGTTATGGAATCTTGCCATCCTGCTGACATAGAAATGGAAGGAGGACAGAAAAAAAAGTCCTTGACACAAGCACATGTGCTTATCCGAGATCGTCGTCGTTGTAGTCCTGATATGCGACGCCTTCCAACCAACCAGCCAGTGGAAGTCCTCAGCCCCGGTGACAAAGCCTAATACACTGGAAATAAATTGCAATTGTAATGAGTGGGGCTTTGGTGGGAGCGAAACTTGAGCATGCACGCGCTGAAGGCTAGAGATCGTTTAATGAACTTCCCTTCGGGTGTCCTTAAGCTTGGCAGCGCGGCAGTCTAACCCTGCGCCCCGACACACAGGATATGGGTAAATACATACCCTTGTGCATGCATGTGACCATATGAAGACAGTCTTCTGTGTTTTTTTTTTCTCCCTTTTATTATCCTTTTTTTTTGGTTTTAATTGCATGACGGCTTTGAAAAGTCGGCTCTGAACAATCCGATGGTGGGAGCGAACTGTAGTAAGTTGTGAACTTACACTCTTGCGCTTGTTGGACGCCCCAAACTGGGTCAAAGGGTGAAGCGAAGGCGATGACTGAAGTGCGAGAGAAAGAGAGCTGGCGGACGGAGAGCGGACGGCTCGCAGAGAAGGTGAAACTTTGAATGCTCTAGTTACAGCGTTTAATTAAACCGTCAGGGAAGGTCGTGCTGAGTTTAAATTTAGTGCACTGAACGTGGCGGGTTGTGGGGGGGGGGGGCGGGGGATTAAGCGAGGTGACAACTTGATAAGTTTGTGGAATTTCATGCTGACGCTTTGGTTTCGGATTGCCGTTCGCTTGTTTTTCTTTTGCTTTCTTTGACTCCGTGTGACTCGCTCTTTTTGAATGATTGTTGGCTGGTTGGTTGGGTTTTTTTTTCTGATTGGCCTGAAAGGGGATTGATTTGTAGCCGACTGAGGGAGAGGTCTTGCCATGGCAAAGGACTGGAGGGCAGTTCTGTGGTGTGAGAATTATGTCGAGAGGAAGGAAGTTGAGTTTTCTGTGGTGGCTGGGGGGGGGATATCGTGATTGCTCTTGTTGTTGGCTAGAATAGCTAATTAATGGGACGTTGATTGTGTCTCGACGGAGAAAGATTTAGGGGATGATTCAAGTGAATTGATGATGACTTCTGCAGCAAGGGACACATTTGGCCTCGACCAACAATTCTAGAAATGACATCCCAGTGAAGATGCGGAACAGAATGGCCGTGGACAAGCGGGTTGTCGAAACATCTGTAGGTAGTCCAATTTCCTGACCCGAAACGGGTTCCACAAGACCCTTTATCGATCAATCTTGTTGTATGAAGAGCTGGACAAAGCATTTCGAAAAACAAATGCTATTCCTCTCTGAGGGAAATGTGAGTGAATTACAAGACTTAGACGCGAATCCTATAATCTGTAGAATGACGTGAGTCCGGAAGGCAAAATTCACTCAATTAAACATGACCAATTTGAGCGCTTTAATACCAGTGCACATGAGTGTCTCTGAATCGGATCTAGAAGGAATGGATTGAGACTCCAGCGTAAAGTTCCAAAGCAACTTAGTCTCGAAGACTGGATGGAGTTTCCCGGGAGCGTCAAAGAGGCAAATTCAGCTTAGACTCGTCAAGGGATTGAAACGAATTAAGTATCGTTACCTCGTTTTGTGGAGGCAGACACATGCAGAGAAAGCTGGAAGCCTACAATGTAACATTGCATCGAACAACGACAGGTGCTTGTAAGCCCTACGAACAGAGACGAATGGACTACACCCGTCTTCTCAGATGGAAAAAAATTGCGTGAGAAGCCATGGTGAAGGATGGAGAGGTGCTACGGCAGGAATGATGCCCGAAAGTTTTACCAAAAGTGTGAAATAGTTGCCGGGACGAAAATGGACAACTTGTTGTAGAGTCGCAGTCGTTACTGAGAATGTGGAAAGATTTCTTGCGTAGACTTCTGTAGACGCCGATGAGGACTCAAATGCAGCTGACAGGCAGAACGTGCCACTCAATCCGTGCCCCGATCTACGACTAGGTCAATGTTAAGACTGAAGTCTAACAAGGCTGACGGTGTGTCAGCTGAAGTCTTTAGCGCAGTTGGAGATGACCTGGTTGAACACATGCACGAGCTGATCTGGTTGAAGGACAGCGTGCCCGACGAGTGGAATCTCAGTTCCGATTCCCCGATCTGCAAGAAAGAAACTCCTTCTGCCTTAGGCCCAAAGCCCATAAAGGTTTTCGCATAGTTTCAGAGTCTCTAGGATATAGCGAGGGACGTAGTGTTACGTCACTAGTTTCGAAATGGTGTGGTGCTGGTGCTAGTGGTAGTCTAAAGTCGGTGGTTCTAGCGCTAGCTCGGATGGTGGGGCTAAGGTTCGAATCCTGTGGTAGTGCTTCCTCTCGTTTTCTTTCGGGTTGTAACAAGTCCCTCCAGTTATGGTTCCACGACCTTGAATTGGATGACGTGGTAAATTGGGAATTAGCGGCTTTGCAGGTGGAATGATGGTGTGAAGACCCATCTGTGTAAAAAAAAAACATCCGATGCAGAGGACGCCTTGACCCATCCACTTGAGTCGCAATTTGTCTTCGGTGCTTCGAAAAGAAAAAAAAAATAAGTTGTGCAGTGACCGGTTTTTTTTTTCTGTGGCTGTTTAGATTCCATCTAACTTGTAGAACGAGTGAAGAAAGCGGAAAGCGATTCGAGGCTTTTCTTTCCCACGTATTATGAATGAAACGGCAGTTAGACGTTGAGGAGTATTTGCGCTCTACGCGGACACTAAGAAGCCATCGCGAAGAAGCATTTCCAGGGAAGAGAAACGAAGAAAAAAACCGAGCTACAAACGAGACAAGTAAGGGTGCTTCACCATTTGTTACGCAATGTGGATTTACGTCACGAAGGCTAAAGAAATCCAGGGCTAGAGTGGGAATTTGTGGCTATCACCTTGTGCCTTTCGGTGTGCGTCGTTCCGTTCGTTTCATATGTGGTAATGAAAGAAATACGATAAGTTCAGGCGGTGGTGGTGTGTTCGAGCTCGTGGAAATTTTGCATTTGATCGGTGGAAACACGGTTCGAATCCCAGAAAGGATTCTTCTTTTTTGTGCTTAATTTTTTTCTTCGAAATATTGCATTTTTCTTGGTTCTGACTGGATGCTTAAATGAATAATAAAAGCTGTACATCTAAAGCAAAAGCGTATTACCCCCTAATTGTCGCTATTCAAAATGTGGTTGATCGTACAGGAGTTCAATTGCGTGGTGCCCATATAAAGGGCGATGTTGCATGTGAACCACACCTAAACGTCAAGTTTTTTTCTGCATTTCATTTGAAATTTCTCAATTTTAGACTATCATCATGGAAAGATACACAATCGAGCAACGCGTTAAAGTTATTCAGGCTTATTATAAAAATGGGCGTTCAAATCAAAATGCATATCGTGCACTTCGTGATTTTTTCGGTCAATTTAATCGTCCAAATGTGCGTACAATCGGAAAAATCGTGCAAATATTTGAGCAAACCGGGTCTGTAGGAGATGTGAAAACACCAGTGGATGCTCGAACAGCTCGTACTGCAGAAAATATTGCTGCTGTTCGCGATAGTGTGGCTGAAGAGCCGTCCACCTCAACTCGTCGTCGTGCCCAACAATTGCACCACTCACGTTCGTCGTTGATGAACATTATGCATAACGACTTGCATTTACACGCTAACAAGGTGCAATTGACTCAAGAACTAAAGCCTCTTGACCATTTCAAGCGTCGTCAATGGTCAGAATGGTGGCAAGAAATGGCAACAGTGAATGATCAAACATTTTCAACTCAGTGGATGCCGCATTTGGGCGAATGATAATCCAAGAGTGCTTGTCGAAAAACCAATGCAAAGAGTGACTGTTTGGTGCGGTTTATGGGCTGGCGGCATCCTCGGGCCGTATTTTTTCCAAAATGAAGCCGGTCAGGCAGTTACTGTGAATGGTGATCGCTATCGTGAAATGATAACGAACTTTTTATGGCCCGAATTGGAAGATATGAATGTGGACGACAGGACGGTTCCACTTGCCACACAGCTAACGAAACAATGGCTCTTTTGCGCGACAAATTCAATGGCCGTGTTATCTCACGTGGTGGCGATGTCAATGGCCGCCAAGATCATGTGATTTGCCATCGTTGCATTTTTTTCTTTGAGGTTATTTGAAAGAAAAGGTGTACGTCAATAAGCCAGCAAAAATTCAAGAGCTAAAGGATGAGATAATTCGGCACATTAACGGCATAGAACTTCAATTATGCTTAAGCGTCATCGAAAATTTGGACCATCGGATTGAGGTGTGCCGCCGAGGTCGCGGCGGCCATTTGGCCGATATTTTGTTCCATACATAATTGAACCATACCAATATTGTCATAATAAAAAGAAATGACAATAATTTCCTAAATAATTTGTGTTTTATTCAAAATCAACATCGGCCCTTAAAATTGAATCACCATTTATAAGAAGAATAACCAACAAAAGACTCCGGCCTTTATAAAAGGCTGGTTAGGCACCCTCCCGATCGAGGTCGCGCGTTGGTTGGCAAATTGGTGTAAAAAACTATAGATGGATAAGCTTGCTTAACATTGCGTACATTTTCTGCGGTTTTATGTGCTCGCCAGACGCCGTTTAGAAACAATATGTCGCTTCAGGCGAGGCAAGTCCACAATAGACAAGATCTCCGCACAACAGCAGATCCTGGAAAATACCGAACAACTTTATATCGACACCCACCACCTATTCGTCGATTTCAAGGCCGCATATGACACCTTTCATAGAGATGAGCTATATAACGCCATGTCTAGCTTCGGCATTCCTGCCTAACTCGTCTGGTTGCTGATCACGAGGACGTGGGAGAATTCTCGCTGTTCCATCAAAGTGGGTAACGAACTCATCGAGACCTTCAATGTTAAAAAATAATTCAGACAAGGTGACTCGCTCTCGTATCACTTCTTCAATGCCACTTTATAGAGAAATCGTGCAAGACTCGCTACCCGACACTAGCGCCACGATCTTCCAAAAGTTCGTTGACGTATGCGTGATAAGCAGAACGCAGTGAACAATCATTGCGTCGTTTGCTGGCATTGCGACGAAATCTTCTGAAATGGGTGTGGCGGTATTTGAGTGCCACACAATGTATATGCTGTCGTCAAAAAGGGACATACAGCATCGACGTCTCGGTAGACGAAGTCTAACCAGCTCATTGTTATGGTTGCCCATTGTGACACTCTGGCCAATGCATCGTTGTTGCAGTCCTCTCTTGAGGACAGTATGTAGCAAGCAAACAAGTGTCTACACATTGACGCAGTTAGTCACTTCCATCAATAAGCCGCACAAGATGTTGCAATTCTTTTAATACACTTCTGATGAATAACTGGCACTTTTCTCCACTCAATCGTGAGTGTACCATAACCTCGAACAAGTAATTGACAAGCGTGCTGAAAGTGAGTGAGTCAAAGTACGTTCGATTTGTGACATCACTGATGTTGAGAAAGTGCCTTAAACGTAAAATAATGCAAGAATTTAATTGCAGATCCTTCGCAATTGGTCCACAACACGCAGTCTCATCTAATCTCCTTGCGAATCCTTAACGAAAATCGATTTTTCAGAAATTGACATTTTTCAGCGGAAAAAGTTGCAGTAAATTGGCAAACGAATTAGGCGGACTTTTTTGGTTTGAGGAAGCCAGTTCTGGTTTCACTGATCTCAAGGCCTACGCATGGCTTGAATTGGATGAAAGTGCCTAGGAAATGCACAAATTGCATAAGAATCCAGAAATAAATTGATTCCTTTGACAAATCAGTCCGCTGTGTAAGTTCCCCACTCTGTGCGTCGTAATAAGCTACATCCTCGGTGCCACACCGCTCGCTCCAATGAAATGAATTTACAAAATCAATGCCTCCACTCTCATGCGGAGGAAGGAGTCCACTAAGTCCATCACGCATATGGAAACGAATGTCCTGACATGGTCTCAATCCCATTCCCCAGTTCATTGTACATGCAAATCGTGCGGATGTCGACAGAGCTGCTGTTGCGGCTTAACCCTCAACCTAGCCACGAGCGCAACGGAGTCATGTAAGACAATGCATTCGCAAAGAGAATGCGAGTGACTTCTTTATGCGGAGGAACGGATTCCTGCACCTCCACCGACCGGCTAACCTCGGTTGGTGAATGTCCTTTTAACACAGCACCGTCGTCGTCGGTCGCCAGCGCCATCATAACGTACCGTAATGGAATTCCCTCAACAGATGCGCTCGGGGATTATTCAATTTTAAAATGTAATCCCCCCCGGGGAGGGTTGCGGTGACAGTGAGTGTAATGAAATTCATAGTGTAATCCAATCTTGCACACGAAAGTGTTAAATGTGTCTTCGTCGTTCCTTCGTCGCAATGACGGACTGCACAGGTGTGTGCTGGTGTTGCTGCTGGCTGGATACGGGTGTTTGTGTGTGGTGCCTTGTCATCTGATTTGCATGAGATTAACACAGATATTCAACGTTGGGTGGGTGGCAAGAATGAATGAGAACAAAAGGCTTTTTGATTATTAAATTTTTGTGAGGGAGGGGGGGGGGGGGGATCTTCCAAATTGTCGTTGTTCCTGGCTTTCTGCATGCAATGGCAGGTGTTGTGTGTGTGTGTCCCGTCTAAAGCTGAGATGGTTTCAATTAAAGTCGTCCGACTTGTGGGGATGTTGAACTTCTGTCGCGAGACTTCCTCCGCTCCGCATGGATAATTTACGCAAATTTAAAAGTTTGCGATTCAATTCCGAAGCATCAAGTGTGAATTATCCCATCATTGACATCGGCTAATGATGAAAATACAAGGCATTACCCACAGCGGCTAGGGGGTCTTCAGAGATTTAATTTAACATTCCTTCAGCCGCAAGTTACAGACGTTTTCTGATTTCAAATTCATAAAAGGACGCCACGTCGTCGAACAATAACCCCCTGGTCGTTATCGTTCGTTCGTTCGCTCGTCCTTGTCGGATGTGCCCATTCAATTAAATCTCAAACTTCAATTTAACGCTCTCTCGGAATACCAATCCTAGATTTCTATCGAATATCCGTTTCTCGATTCCGGCTCCTCTGCTGGTGGTTACACGTTTCTCGAGGCGTTTCCCCCCTCCCCCAGTGAGTGTTCGGGCCACCAAAATGTACCGCACCCAGACAGTTGGCCGTAATGGCGCCACCGCCAATAAATGAAAAAGAAAAGGCTAACGAACCACCACCACCGCCCGCTGGGGAGGAGGCATACCGCACAAAAGTAAACCAACGCGACGCGGCGAAAAAAAAGAAAAATAAGCGAAAACAATTTTCACGAAAACTTGCCAAATATCCCCGGCTACGAGAAGGATATCCATTCTGGTAAAAGGACGACGCGCAATGAGTCGCCCGATCGCAGGAAACCATCTCCATGGAATCCAGCCAAACGACGTATGTTAGAAATTGCAGTTCGTTAACGTGATATGAATATGAAGAGGACATTTCCGGCTACAGAGTCCAAGGATATTTTTCAGTTTTTCTACGTTTCAGCGTTTGCCCTGCGGCTGTTATTGCTGTTGTTATTCTTTGTCGTCTTTGGATTTGTTGGCTCTCCGCTTCTGTGTATTTGCCGACATTGTTTTCCTCTTCCGTGCGCCACCGTCCGGCCAATGGTTTCGGGTTCATTCGACGCTATCTGGTTTCCGCTCGGAACGCGAATATTTGTGAAGGCTGCAGGATTCATTTTGAGCGGAGCGTTCAAATTAAACGGGATTCGCTGAAACGAAAAATACAATGAATAATTGTTTACAGTTTTGCGAATTGTTCGTTCTTTGTTATCGCATCCGCTGCGATGTTGTCGCCGCCTCGGCGCGCCGCTGTGACAAGGGCGATCTCAGGGAGTTTGCCAGTGAAATGGACACTGGATTGGCTGCGGGGCACTTGGTGTAACTGCCTGGTGCAAGTGTGCAAATCGAATTGAAGCGAGATGAATTTTTGATGAAGATTCTGGCGCAGAAATGATTGGATTCTTGGAAGCAGCGTGTCCGCTAGCACAGACTAGGAGTTCCTAGAAGTAAGTGTTCGAGGAAGACCCCCAGAACCCCCGACAAGCAAACAACCTTGGACTTCCCCAAAACTCAACACGACATTCCACTAGTGTCGCACATCGTTCTAAACAACAGTTGCGGTTGCGTGTGACAATTCCATGTCAAAAGGACAAGCCCAAATTGACGCGGAAGACGAACAAACAAGGAAGCACATAAAACCAGCATAAAAGCAATGACCGACACGACACAACTACCCAGCGTTTGCGAGTGGGTGTGTGTGTGTGTGTGTGCGTAAGGACCTTTGCTGTTGCCAGGAACTTGTAAAATTCTCGAGAACACCACTTAAAACGGCATTAAGGACAAAACAGAAGAAAAATAATACGAAGAGAGCCCATCAATGACACGATATTGACTGTGGAACTTCTTTATTTATTTAGTTTTGCCATCACCATCACCATCGCCATCATCGGACTCCCACCCTCCCAGGAACACTTACTGATTCCGCACCGTCTGCGTCGACAAGCATATCTCCCTCCGCACCAGTCGCGTCGCAGCGCCCGAACCGAGGGACATCATGTTAAATGAACTGATGATTTTTACGATTATTTGAATATTGTTGCTATTAGCTCGACGAGCCGGAACAGCGAGCGAGTTCTTTTATGTAACAAAATTGAAATAAAAATATTGAAACTTTGCGAAAGTGAGTTTTCCCATGGCAATGGCGCGATGCCCGCCCACCGTCGATGCGGGCTAGCGACAGTTGTGGGCGACACGACAACAGATTGAAGTGGCTCTCAGCCGGCATTGGCCCTGCCCCTGACTTGTCTCTGGCCTCGCCGGTTGCTTTAATAATATCATTTTGTGTTGCCGAATTTGTTTGAAATTAATGAACCGAAAAACGAATAAAATTGATGTTAAATGGATAAAGCATCAATGGATCGGAGAAAGAGTTGGATGAACTGGGCTCGAGCGTCTGTTGCCATGGAGTGCGTGATATTGAATTGAAAATCCTAATTGGTTGGAGTATTTGGATCTCGGGGAGAAGTCAATTGTTTTATGAAGCTCTTCGAATGGGATTGACTTCTGAGTCGAGGAGACTGCAGGGACTTGGTGCTGAAGTGCACTCACTTAGGCGAGCAATAACGGATTGTGGATTGACTAAGTTTGATGGAGTGGTCGACGAGTGGGTAGAGGCCACCAGATTTTTTTCGAATAAGGCCAGATTTCTGCAAATGGAAAATGGCTTGTAGTTAGACGACTTCGATTAGAGGAACCAAATCTTAGCAGGTGCCTGATGACGGCTGCTACTATGCGGGTCACCGTAAATGGAAGCGAAGTCAGATTCCTTCGAGACGAAACCGCGCGGGCTTCGATATTGGTTCAATTCCTACTTCGAACTGCTTTTATAATTGACGGCTCTGCATACCTGCAGTCTGCCAAGAAAGGACTCCTCAAACAACGCTTTCCGGCGTCCGCTTAATATTCTTGGTCACTTCGACTGATGAACGAACAATATCACAACCAACACGAATGCTGACTGGAGGCCAGGTCCTCCTCCGACTGTAGAGCCACCTTCGTGAGATGACTTCTTCGTCGCACTCGAAATTCGTTGAGAGGTCTCTCACTTACAACCAGCATTGAAATCATGGTCGTCCTTGGATTAAAGGCTCGAGGGATCTGATTGGAAGTTAATCACATGCAAGCGGCATCTTCATCATCTACCGATGGTTGCAAAGGATCATCACGTCTGAAGACGTGCTCCTGGCAAATCTCCCTCAGCACGATCCCAGGCAAATGCCATCAACAGGTGCAAGCACCGTCCACTCCACACAGCTCACCACGTTTCACCACAGTCAACAAATGGTGGAAAATTCACTTAACGCACCGGAATCGCGTACGCCCGACGCTGACCACATTCACTTGAGTGCAACATGAATGAATATAAAAATTTAAGTGGAATTTAATAATTCGCAACACGACTCCAGCTAATTATTTTTCAGTCCATTTTCTCCAATTAATTTGCATTCGTCCTCCCACCGGGTGGTGTTCATAGAAAAAAAAAACAAAACACAAAACTTTTATAAACAGAAAAGGTACACATCCTGCATGGCAGGGCAAAGCAGCAATGCGAGTCGTACGAGGCACGCGAGGCGGGTACAAACTTTATCCAACGGATGTCCCGGTTATGTGCAAAACAAACTTGTGGAACTTCCCATGCCCCCATGGTCGTCGGCGTGGCTGTGTGATGCAAATGTGCGCGCTTCGAACACGGACAAAGTGCAAAATCGAAAAACAAAAATACGGAGTCCGGCATTGTGTGTGTGTGTGCCCCGGATGGAGCTGCGGAAAATCTTTCAGATACTCACCGTAACTCTGACGAATTAGTTAAATTAAATGGAAAATTGTAAATGCATTTCCGATGCTGGAGTGGGGGGCCTGGTCGTTGCGGAGAATGTGTATGGTTTTGAAGGCTTTGTTTGGAAAATGCAGCAATTGGTGTTTGCGTTGAAGTTTACACAAGGAATTGGTTTGCGTTTATTTTTTCCATCTTTTTTCTGTGAAAATCCATTGAATGTGAGTGGAAAAATAACTTTTCTGAAACGAGCAAGAATTGGGTAAATGAAGGGAATGAAGTGGGTTTCGCTGGAATTTATGAGAGGAGAGCGATTTGAAATTTACTTTTAGTGCTTCTGACAGGCGATGGACTCAACGGGGGGACTTTAGAAATGCATTGTAAGACGCGGCACGGATTGCAGGAATACTAGCCACCACTGAAAGGTGGCTGAATGGGTCTGTGATGCGGTAAGGAGGTATGATTCAGTGTCATAAACTGGTCATGTCTACGCACGTGCGACAGTCCCGCCACGAGAAGAGGTGTAAGTCCCCTATTTTCGACGTCTACTGTCCGTCTGTCCGCCTGTCCGTCTCTGTCCGTCTCTGTCCGTCTCTGTCCGTCTCTGTCCGTCTCTGTCCGTCTCTGTCCGTCTCTGTCCGTCTCTGTCCGTCTCTGTCCGTCTCTGTCCGTCTCTGTCCGTCTCTGTCCGTCTCTGTCCGTCTCTGTCCGTCTCTGTCCGTCTCTGTCCGTCTCTGTCCGTCTCTGTCCGTCTCTGTCCGTCTCTGTCCGTCTCTGTCCGTCTCTGTCCGTCTCTGTCCGTCTCTGTCCGTCTCTGTCCGTCTCTGTCCGTCTCTGTCCGTCTCTGTCCGTCTCTGTCCGTCTCTGTCCGTCTCTGTCCGTCTCTGTCCGTCTCTGTCCGTCTGTCCGTCTGTCCGTCTGTCCGTCTGTCCGTCTGTCCGTCTGTCCGTCTGTCCGTCTGTCCGTCTGTCCGTCTGTCCGTTTGTCCGTCTGTCCGTCTGTCCGTCTGTCCGTCTGTCCGTTTGTCCGTCTGTCCGTCTGTCCGTTTGTCCGTTTGTCCGTCTGTCCGTCTGTCCGTCTGTCCGTCTGTCCGTCTGTCCGTCTGTCCGTCTGTCCGTCTGTCCGTCTGTCCGTCTGTCCGTCTGTCCGTCTGTCCGTCTGTCCGTCTGTCCGTCTGTCCGTCTGTCCGTCTGTCCGTCTGTCCGTCTGTCCGTCTGTCCGTCTGTCCGTCTGTCCGTCTGTCCGTCTGTCCGTCTGTCCGTCTGTCCGTCTGTCCGTCTGTCCGTCTGTCCGTCTGTCCGTCTGTCCGTCTGTCCGTCTGTCCGTCTGTCCGTCTGTCCGTCTGTCCGTCTGTCCGTCTGTCCGTCTGTCCGTCTGTCCGTTTGTCCGTCTGTCCGTCTGTCCGTCTGTCCGTCTGTCCGTTTGTCCGTCTGTCCGTCTGTCCGTTTGTCCGTTTGTCCGTCTGTCCGTCTGTCCGTCTGTCCGTCTGTCCGTCTGTCCGTCTGTCCGTCTGTCCGTCTGTCCGTCTGTCCGTCTGTCCGTCTGTCCGTCTGTCCGTCTGTCCGTCTGTCCGTCTGTCCGTCTGTCCGTCTGTCCGTCTGTCCGTCTGTCCGTCTGTCCGTCTGTCCGTCTGTCCGTCTGTCCGTCTGTCCGTCTGTCCGTCTGTCCGTCTGTCCGTCTGTCCGTCTGTCCGTCTGTCCGTCTGTCCGTCTGTCCGTCTGTCCGTCTGTCCGTCTGTCCGTCTGTCCGTCTGTCCGTCTGTCCGTCTGGCCGTCTGGCCGTCTGGCCGTCTGGCCGTCTGGCCGTCTGGCCGTCTGGCCGTCTGGCCGTCTGGCCGTCTGGCCGTCTGGCCGTCTGGCCGTCTGGCCGTCTGGCCGTCTTCTTCTCCACTAACCACCTACTACTTCACCACCCGTCCAAAGCCCCACACAACCTCCTTCCAAAATTCCCATAATTCACTCCAACGGTTTGTTGTTAGATAATTATCGGAAGACGATGCCCACGAGCCGCTCTTAATCGCTCGAGCACGTCCTCGTCTCTAAATCGAGAGGAGGGGTACTATTTTGAAGCACAATCGATTTCATTACAGGATCCGACCGCAAACTCTTCGATGACAATCTCAGTTCACTAATTAATTCCGTTTCAGCAGAAATTTGTGAAAATTATTCAACGCAAATCGCGATCCCGCATCCTTGCCTGGCCCCTGAGATGCCACTTAAACGTTGATCATCAAAACACGCCTAATAGGCCCCAACAACACAACAACCTGATTGGAAATCATTTAACCGCCATTCGGTCGCCAGAGGTCTTCATCCATGTAGTTGACATCCATAAATCATTTTCCAATTATCCTTCGTCCTTGCGTTTTGCAACCAAACCAAATTAGCAAATCCCTATTAATTGTCAAACAATTTTCACTAAATCACCCCCTAAATCAGCGCCACCCACGCCGCCGCGCCATCAACTCAGTCACTCATTACCTCCCTGTGGCATGGCACACACATAACGACGAGGACACTACGTCCTGTCGTCACAGTTATCGATGACATAGCGGCAACAAGAACAAATAGTGGAAAACAATTTTCATGTTGGTCGCTCGTAGATTTATTCGCCGCCCCGAAGTAACTTGAAACTGCTGCACGAGACTTGTTCGACTGTTCGAACTTGACGGAGGAGGGGATGTAAAGTTTTGGGCGAACAGGAGGCTGAGGAGTCACTCTCAGTTGCAGCGAGGGTGAGTGAGTGAGAGCACTCGGAAAGCTATTATTACACCGTTTTCCTGGGCGTTGTTCTGGAATCCATTTGTTGTCACACTTTTCGGATCCAGCACACACACAGAACTATCTGCTTCCGTTTTCTTGTTACCATCATCGTCATCCCTGTGCGAAGAGGATCTGTGGGCGAGTTAAGGAGTTATGTCCCATACATGTGGACACAATGTGGAAAGTTTTTTGTGAAAACTTTTTCATTATCACATTCACAGTGAGTCGCATCGGGGGATGAGCTGACTGTAGTGGTGGCGGCGCGGCGTTTGAAATTGTTTGCAGTTGGTCCCGCTTCTGACCAGAGATTTGCCATGTAATTGGGAAAACTTTTCCCCACCCCCACAGAGATGGGCGGGCCGTGGATCATGTTACTGGAGAAATGATATAATTGGGTCTGGGGGTAATTGGCCCAAAAGCGAGTAATAACTTTTGTTGATTAGTTTATTGTTTTATGTGTCGTCGCAGTTATTGGAGATTGGTGACGCGATTATTGCGGCTTTATTGATGGTCACTGGCGCTGGGTGGATGGTCTCGGAATTAATTAGAGGGAAATTTGCTGATCAAAACAAATGATGTCAGCGATGACGGAGGATACGCTTGTGGTCATTTGTGGCGCCGCAGTTATTGTTGGCGTTGCGGGGAATGGTGGCGTTTGCCATGGCAGCGTTGTTTTGAAAACTCTCCGCGCTTGGTTGTTCTGATGGGATTCGATAAAGGCCATGTTGTCACGCGTCATATTCTCAAATTTAGCCACATACACTACCAACCACCACTGTGCAGTGAAAACCGGGACGACAAGGCCCTTTTTTCGGCTTTATCTCGCACTTGACGGCAAGATAAGGGTTAACGTCGAAATTTTGCTGACATAATGAGGTTTGTCTTTGTCGCGCACGTTCGGTGGACATAAGCTGCTGCCTGGCAGTTGTCGATTGGGGCGACGAAGCCGTGTGAGTGGGCTGAACCAACACAGAGAGTGCAGTTGAAACGTGAGGAAAGCATGCGAGGAGCGTGTGACTTCCTGATACTGTTCCTTGGCACTTCGAATTTAGCCCAACAAGCCATCACACACTTGTGCCGGCAATATGGCTTATGTCTTGCCTGTTGGACTTGGCGATATGTGACCGCACAATCCAACATCCAGACTCCTGACAGTGAGCTGAAAAGGTTTAACTTGCTTTAGAAGGGCACAATAGGTGTCATTGCCCAGGAAAGTGATTGCTTTGGGACTTCATCGTTGTGTAGTGCTGCAGGAACTTCTTTCAAAAGTCACCTAAACCAACAAAAAGTTTTCAACTAAGCTCACCAAGGTGGCTGAGGTTCTTCTGCACTTATGTGCACCACTATTGGACAAGGGCGTCCTGTGCTGTTTTGTGCCAGAGTCTCGCCTTGGGGCATGTTGTCCAAGCGTTTAGTCGTTCGATCCATAAAAGCCTGTCTAGACTCACGTCGCTGAACAGCTTCTACTGTTTGTGACTGAATCTTCTGAGATTGGTTCAAGACTTCGGGATAGTCACGCAAATTGTTGTGCAACACAGCCACGAAGGCCAAGGATCACTAGTAACTCCAGTAGAAGCTGCAACAATGAGAAGGAGACAGAAAACCGGACACAAATGCTTTGCTCCTGCTATGGTCTCTTTCTCACCTTTTGCCAACTCACGCGACTTAAATGATATTCCATCGCAAATTTACCTAACTTCAGCCTAGGCTCCAGATGGTTCCTCAGCAGTTTCTCATGGATTAACTCTAGATGATCAGAAATTGGTAGAACAGTGTCTCAAGCTACATGCCTCAAACCTTCCTACAAAGGTAAAGGCAAAATGGTCTTCCTTTGTTTGGCCTTAAAGTCCTTGATGATAGGCCTAGTGATTCTACATCAATCAGTCATGTTGTTCAAGTCTACATAGGTTGAGTTGTCTTAAGAGCACATTTAGAACAGACTACCTTCATTGTACCATAGAGAGCAAGTGTATGTCCTCTACGTGCCTATGCCCACTCCCTCAGACTGATGAACGCTCTGACCAGTCAGTGACGCGGGAGAGGTGGTGACGTTGATAAACAGGCCAACGGCGCATGAAGGGTCCGGGCTATACCCGCCTTCTATCCCTGATCGTGGAATCGCGCTGCTTTCATTCAATGAGACCATGCTCTCTTGCGTCCGCGATGACTTGCTTCTGTCTTCCTCTCTTTCTAGACCCAGGATGCTCGCATTAGAAGAAACTCTTAGCTAGAGCATTGGTGTCCATGTGCTCGATCTGGACGAACACTTTTAGTCGCCGGATTTTTGCCTTCCGGACTACATCAACATCTTGGTACAGCTCGTAGAATTGGCGGTTGTGTCTTCTCCGCCATTCACCTTCCTCGCAGATGGGACCATATATCCGACGGCACGGCTAATCGAACACAAAAGTTCGTGTTGTCGAAATAGAACCTTCACGGTAAGAGTCTGCGTCACTTCTGCATTCAGAGACACTACTTTGCGATGATATACAGAGTTTGACTGAATAAGTCTTGCGCTGCTCTGGTAGCCTCTGTCAATCTCGAACCACCCTTAGTTGTTTGGTGAGAGAAGAGATTTGAATAAAAAGTAAAGTAAAGTAAAGGGTGGTTAAATTTGAAGGGCCGATGTTGAATGTGAACCACACCTAAACGTCAAGTTTTTTTTTGCATTTCATTTGACATTTCTCAATCTCAGACTAACTCAATTTGAACCATGGCAAGATACACAATAGAGGAACGCGTTATAGTTATTCAGGCTTATTATGAAAATGGGAGTTCAAATCAAAATGCATATCGTGCACTTCGTGATTTTTTCGGTCAATTTAATCGTCCAAATGTGCGTACAATCGGAAAAATCGTGCAAATATTTGAGCAAACCGGGTCTGTAGGAGATGTGAAAACACCAGTGGATGCTCGTACAGCTCGTACTGCAGAAAATATTGCTGCTGTTCGCGATGGTGAGGCTGAAGAGCCTCAACTCGTCGTCGTGCCCAACAATTGCACCACTCACGTTCGTCGTTGATGAACATTATGCATAAAGACTTGCATTTACGCTAACAAGGTGCAATTGACTCAAGAACTAAAGCCTCTTGACCATTTCAAGCGTCGTCAATGGTCAGAATGGTGGCACGAAATGGCAACAGTGGATGATCAATTTTCGAAGAAAATCATCTTCAGTGATGAGGCACATTTTCACCTCAGTGGCTTCGTCAATAAGCAGAATTGCCGGATTTGGGCGAATGATAATCCAAGAGTGATTGTCGAAAAACCAATGCACCCACAAAGAGGGACTGTTTGGTGCGGTTTATGGGCTGGCGGCATCCTCGGGCCGTATTTTTTCCAAAATGAGGCCGGTCAGGCAGTTACTGTGAATGGTGTTCGCTATCGTGAAATGATAACGAACTTTTTATGGCCCGAATTGGAAGATATGAATGTGGACGATACGTGGTTTCAACAGGACGGTGCCACTTGCCACACAGCTAACGAAACAATGGCTCTTTTGCGCTACAAATTCAATGGCCGTGTTATCTCACGTGGTGGCGATGTCAATTGGCCGCCAAGATCATGTGATTTGCCACCGTTGGATTTTTTTCTTTGGGGTTATTTGAAAGAAAAGGTGTACGTCGATAAGCCAGCAACAATTCAAGAGCTAAAGGATGAGATAATTCGGCACATTATCGGCATAGAACCTCAATTATGCTTCAGCGTCATCGAAAATTTCGACCATCGGATGGAGGTGTGCCGCCGAAGTCGCGGCGACCATTTGGCCGATATTTTGTTCAATACATAATTGAACCATACCAATATTATCATAATAAAAAGAAATGACAATAATTTCCTAAATAATTTATGTTTTATTCATAATCAACATCGGCCCTTAAAATTTAACCACTCTGAGCGCCACCCACGCCGCCGCCGCGCGCTGAGCTCGCGCCAAGTCTGAGAGTTTATCACGACTAATGAGGGATACCGTATGCGACGTGAATGTTCTATGACCCAAGTCGGTGTGGAGTTGGTCGTCGGTGCTCTTGCGGTCTACAGATTCCCACAAAAGAGCATTTAATAGACACGAATACCTGCCTTGGACCACACTCGAAGTAAGTGCACACAAAAATTAAGTCTCGATGCCTTGACATTCTTCACAACCTTATTTCTGTTTCAATGGAACTTGCAGCCTTTAACCAACTAATTCAACTTGGAGTTGAAAACCATGTCCTCCCACACTCGACACTCAACACCCGCTGCTCTCCCGTCACTCAAATACTTGAAACCAAAAAAATGATTAACCACACCGATACGACTTCGCAGGCATCGCACTTCAGTTCCCCACATTTTCAGCTTACATGTGCAAACATTTTTGTTGCCCCGACACCAGCGCCGGTGCCAGCATAATTCAGCCCCAATTATGTGGACCATCCCCCCGGTCCAGTGGCCCACATTCGAGTGGGAATTTCCAAATTCCATCGCAGTTAAAAGTCGAATTTTGATGATTTACAAAGTGAGTGGATTAGGAAATTCGTGACTGGAATCCTGATTACAGGACCAAGTGAGAGCGTTCTCATTTCGCAAGGGAAAGGACTTATTGTTTGCGGGTCTTGTCCGTTTGTGTCTGTGCTCTGGCGGGGAGTGAGGAAGAGGAGGGGTCAAACTGTGTAAGTTACACTGCAATCAGAGGTCAGTGCTTTGTTGGGGGTTTCCTTTTAGAATATCTAATGTCCGTGCCTCTTGATGGGCGGGCGGGACTGGTAATACCTTTGAATGGGTTTTTAATGATGCATTTAGTCCTTGGATTGTGCCCTAATGGGGTCCGAGGGAGTGCTACACGAAATGCTCATGTTTTGTCACGTAAGGGGTTTTTTTTCGTTTTTTGGGGGGGTATCGTCGATTTTAATGGCACATCTGGATGTAATGGCTCACTGCACAAATTGAATTAAATTTCTGTTTTGCACTTGTAAGGAAGCACGGGTGCTGCCATTAGAAACTCATTGTGCACCGCCGCCCACCAGCGGGCCCCCCACACAAACGAGTGGCCGGGTGGATTAATGGATTGCAAAGCAATTTGAGTGGTTTCTTGAAGTTGCTTTTGGTGAATTTTTGATTAGATGTGAAACCAAAAGGCAGGCAGGCACTCATCATTCGGCTTTTGGGTACGGGTGCATCAGACTGGACTGCAGCGCTCTTCAATGTTGGTTCAAGGTTTTTGAAATTTATTTCGGGTCTTTGATGATGGCAGCCTCGTTGAAATGTGGGAGTGACGTCCCTGCAGCCACATCGACCGACAGTCATTTTCGGTTCACCTTGGAGTCTGTCTCTCCCTTGTGGTAATACGAACAATGTGGTTGCATGGACGTAAGTGGGATCATTGACGTGTAAATGGGGGTCTTGTGGCAAGGGCGCTACTAGAGATGACCTGTCCTTGGATGTACGCAGTTGGCAAAATTGCTGTACACCTTGGGAAGGACCTAACAGACTCGCCCATGCCTCTGTCAAGGATTCTTGCGCCATCGAGATCTAGATGAGAAGCTTTTATAAGGAACAAGGTTGAAATGATTTACCGGCTGACTGAAGTCCACATATGGAAGCACATCTCGACGAAAAGCAATTCAGCCTCCAGAGGAATGCCACCATATTCCCCAAGAACACACGATGTTGCCCATGGTGTTGCCCACGATGTTGCTTGCCCACGATGTTGCCCACGATGTTGCCCACGATGTTGCCCACGGTGTTGCCCACGATGTTGACCACGGTGTTGACCACGATGTTGCCCACGATGTTGCCAAGGTGTTTGCCACGATGTTGCCCACGATGCAGCACACGATGTTGCATACGATGCTGCCCACGATGTTGCCCACGATGTTGCTTGCTCACGGTGTTGATCACGATGTTGCCCACGATGTTGCCAAGGTATTTCCCACGATGTTGCTTACGATGCTGCCCACGATGTTGCTCACGATGTTGCCCACGATGTTACTCACGGTGTTGCCCACAATGTTGCCCACGATGTTGCCAAGGTGTTTCCCACGATGTTGCCCACGATGTTGCCAAGGTGTTTAACACGATGTTGCCCACGATGCTGCACACTATGTTGCTCACGATGTTGCCCACCATGTTGCCCACGATGTTGCGCACCATGTTGCCCACGATGTTGCCCACCATGTTGCCCACTATGCTGCCCACGATGTTGCTCACGATGCTACCCACGGTGTTGCCCACGATGTTGCCCACGGTGTTGCCCACGATGTTCGTTGTTTCAGACGTCCGTGGCTGAAGAACGGGCTGAACTCACGGATTAAAGGCAGTTTCTTGGCTCCGAATAATTGCTCATCATTCCTCATACAAATCTCAGTTCCTCCAAAAGCCCCTTCTTGACGTCAGGTGCCACAAAGTGTCTCAATTCAACGATGCACTTGTCCAGTGCTCTGTCGAGTCCACTGGCAAACGCCCCACAATGCCTTCCCACTGTAGTAGCATTCTTTTCCGGAATCCAAGCAATTTCAAATGCAGATCACAATGCCAAAGCGAAAGCATTCCTTCCATGGGTCAACTTCACCAGACACGAGGAATGTGCACTCTCATTCATTTGTTACTCAACCACACCTAAACATTGGTCTTCCATTTGACTTGCGGGTGCTGTCACCGAACGACTTAGGCCTCTGTCTGCTGTAAAATGCATTCAATTTCCAGGACTCAATGCCAGACATCCTCTTCGGCAGTCTTTGGTGTTCGGTTTTGTCATTGTTTCATTTGCCAAATAATTCAAAATGCTCCATACCCCCCTGGCATGCCATGGATTCATCAGACTTCTGCAGACGCATCACATTCAGCTGCATGCATGCATGTGTGTGCTATGTGAGCCACGTCGATAAGCCTTCTCCGGCGTCCATCTCACTCGGTTTCTAATTAATCGACCGCCTTCAACCGCAATCACTTCTGTCCAGGAAACCATAAAGGAAATGTGTGATCGCCAGCCAGGCCCAACTTCAATTGCTCGCCCATGGAAGCACTGCAATGCATCTCGCTCTGAATGGTAAATACACGAATAAATGTCAAAACTTACAGAATGCCATAGAAACGGCAAATAAAACCGAGCTCTTACTTATTACACCCACATGCTGAGCTGGTGGAGCACACAGAAAGAGGACACAAAGTAAATATTCATTTAACCAATGAGACACACATGCATGGTGGCAGTTTGTGAGGCCGTAACAGGCAGACTGGCAGGCACACCAGTGAGTTCTGCTTTGTTCGCAAAATATATAAGAAAAAAAAAAAAAACAAGATAAAAAATAGTGTCCTCAGTGAAGAGCGTTTCTATTTTCATCCTCAATGGCATGAGGGTGAAGCCTTTGTGAAACGTGAACACTAGGCGTGGCAAGTTTTCTTCTTCTGGCTAAAGATGGGAGTCTCAGGATGGAGCAAGGACTCCGGAGTGCCGTCAAGTTTCGGCAGATCAGGGAAGACGACACGCAGGAGGGAGGACATGTCATCGGCTTCGAAATTCAACTCGATTTTGTGATCACGTCGGGGTGCGATGTTCGGCTGAAAGATACCATCGATTATGGAAATCTTGAAAATCACTTAAATTCAAAAAAATGTGTATAGTCATGGCCCAAGTGGTGGCATTTTAATGGGGACAAGCATGACCAAGTGCACTGGCAGCATTGGTAGTGGATCTCGACTAGACTCAAGCTGGGTTCAATTCTGGACTGCAGCTCTCCAGATGTCTAGAAGAGTCTTCTCGAATTTCGCCGATCGAAATCTTAACCAGAAATCAACTATTAATGAGATATCCCACTTCACGGCTTATTGTCCCAGTGTCCATCGTCGAATTTGAGCCACTTTCTGATTACATGTGGATGGAATTCTCTGATTGACCCTTTTGGTCCAAGAAAATGGTATAAAAGACACAAGAGGGGTGGAACTCAGTCCTCCCTATAATGCACAACTATGTTTACTATGGACTGTGCCCAACTCTACTGTGTCCACAAATCGAGCCCAATTATGTCTCTTAAACAGTGCCACCCCACTTGCCGCACACACTGTACGCATCACAACACAAAATAAATCAACATCACAACATCTAATATGAATGCTTCCAAGGGCTTCCAAGAGTAAAACGTGACTTCTAGCCTATTTGTCTTTCAAGAGCATCTTCAGCTTCGGCTTCTGTGTCATGTGAGGTGTGGGTGTGGGTGAGGGTGGCTGCTGGGTGCTGTTGGCTGTTGTCAACTCAAAGAGAAGTAGACTCCTCCACACAAGCCACAGCCTATTTCCGCACACTCAGTCTGAAAAATAGAAACGTCAACGCTTAACCAAATATTTTATTTTATTTTACTGTAATGTTCCAATGGAACGTCAACTCCAACTCCAACTCCATCGTACTCCCAATTCAGCGTCAACTCTCCAGGACCAACAGTGCTGATCGTCCTAAGCATATAGACATGTGTACAATCATTAGCCCAACCCCACTCATTCGCAATTTTACAATACTCCACCGCAGTAGGCGAACGAGTGAACGAGCGAACGACGACCAAAAAGCCACACTGCGGTTATGTGGATCTGTTTGCACAAGGCCGACACAGAGAACCAGCGGCAGAAGTGTGTGTGTGTGTGTGTACGTGCCCGGCGAATGTGCTGGCCCTTTTTGGATTGGCGATAATTTGCCTGGACAAGGTCCTGTCAATCATATTGGAACTATCGATGCATTTTCGGTCACAGCTTCGCAATCACTTGTTTGTCCGAGCTGGCTGACCTCAGAGTGTGTCCTGATTTGCTTGAGGATACTTAAAAGGATTCGATTAGTTTGCCTCTGCCTGCAGAGAGCAGCAAAAAAAAAAAAAAACAAAAACACTCCAACTCCAACTCAGAACACGGTCACTGGGTGGACGTTTTTATTGTTGCCCCACACTCGACCGACGGCATGACAGTCCTTCCTCCCAGTGCCCATTGTTTTGAGTGCTGGACAAACACAGAGGGTTTCGTTCGAAAATTTTTGCTCAGTTATTGGTTTCGAGAGGATTTGTCAATTCACTGTGGAGTAGGCTTGGCTTGTGACGGGCGCAGCGACGCTGACCGTTTCACTGCCGCATAGTGGCTCGGTTCCATTTACAGCGCACTTGAAGTTCAAGTATTTTCTAGTTCCTCTCGGTCACCAGATGGCTGAGCAGGAGTCAGTGGTGGTGGTTGATTTCATGTGAACATAACGGGACACAGCACATGCCGGCAAATGATTGGTTTTCTCAATTTTCTTTATTTTTAGAAAATAACAGCGCAAAGAAAAGCACACAGAGTCCATGCTTCGATGGTTGATTGTGGCTTGTAAAGGCCCGAACCATTAAGTGATTCCTTTGATGTCGACGTGGCGTGTGTGAGTGTGTGTGTGTGTGGTTGAAAGAGGAAATTGTGCTCAAATAAATATTGGTTGGCACCACTCATGTTTGGCTCTCAATCATCGAGACCTTTGGGTAGGTGCCGACAAGAAATGCACAGCATTTGCGATGAGGGCTGCTTTTTGATTTGGAATCTATGGCCTTGCTCCGTGTCGACCGACAGCCGAGAGTGGATGTAATCAACTTCATCGCAGGAAGTAATAAAGCAATCGAGTCTCTGAAGGGGTTATGGTAGGTGGTTGAAAATGAGACTTGCCCTCGAGGTGGTTGGTCTCAGGAATCAGCATTTCTCTGTGGTCGGGGGTACATGTGGCGTGTGTGAGAAAATGTCACAGAAGATGTGTAGCCTCTCAAACAATTCACTTCGGCCAATGTTGCAATGCTTGCAATTCCAACTGAAGAATAAGATTGTGAGATGGACGCATTTACTTTGTTTAGGTGTATCGTACGTGGCGTTTATCGAGATTTGTGAGCACAGTTGCGGTGTGGTTAGCTTTCCGAAACGAAGTTGTGGATACAGCCTTGACGACCTCATCGTTCAGAGTGGACATACGACGTGTATGCAATTGTGCAGGATTTTCGTTGGATATGTTTCCCAATTTCTTCTGTCGCCATTCTGGACAAATTTAACATTGGATAAACGTCCGGGAAGACCTCCAATGTATTATTTGTTTACTTATGTACGATTGCTTAGGGAACAAGGCTCCATACACAGACTGGCGGCAGGTCAGGTTTGTTGTGATGTTCATCAGCTTACCATCGTTCTTCTTAAAAGGCATTCATGAATCCAACATATCAGCCGACTTCTTGACAACTCCACTGCCCTATACCTCCCAGTTAGAGCTTTGATTTTAGATTGCACAATGGTAGCCTTGATTGACATCAACAACGTCCATCCAGGTGCTATCTGGCATGCACTGAATGTACTTGGGTCTGACATGAAACTCTGCTCACAAAACAGGGCCATCAGCGCAAACGCTGATTCCCGGAGTATCCTAAGATGCTTCGGTAGAGAGCACTACTTAACTGGTTGTCCTCCCAAAGAAGGGTAGAGATGAAAGGTGATTGCTTATGCGGATGACATTGCTACAGCTGTCTGCCGCGTAAACATACAGAGGGACGTCATACAAAATGCCTTCTTCACCTGAAATCAAATGGACAACAGAATGCAGTCTCGTATAAATGTGCACAAATCGGATCAATGGCCTTGAATCCTGAAAAACTGAAAAAAACTCAGAAGTCTGAAATACTGGACGGACATTTCAAACACACACAAAAAGAGCGTGGACACTTTTAACATCATCAGAGATAAAGACCTTCGTCCAAAAGGGCTTTCCAACCACTTTCGTTAATTTCAGGCAGAGATTGTGTTGAATCAGGAAGCATTGTCATGGCTAAGGCTAAGAAAGCCTTAAAGGCACTGAATGAGATGACCGATCATTTTTAAATACGTATCTCTTCGATTCCGAGGACGTTCTCGAACGAGATGGCGCACACAAGTGGAGAACGACGTCAACCAACTTGGTGTGCGCAACTGGAGGCAGCTGGCGAAAGATCGTGAGGGCTGGAGAGGCTTGTTGGTTGAGGCTCAGGTCCACCCCGGACTGTAGCGCCAAACAAAGAAGAAGAAGAGAATGTGTTGAGCACTGGCAGGGCGTAGTGTATAGATCCGTGGACTCATACGGCTCGAATCGATCAACTTTCGTAATTCACGTCATAATTCATGCTCAATGAGTACTCCTGTCTCTAGAAAAAGCTTATCAAACATCGCCGTTCGGAGTCTGAATAAACTGAAGGTCCCCGTAACTCGTGAGGGATCAGTACGCAAGCACAACGCAAGTGGTGGCTGTGGAAAATAGCTCCATGTCCACCACTGACACTCGCGCCACTCATAGATTATGACGTGTACCGGGCCATGAAGTCGCCCTGTGAATGAATTCTTAGACAAGCTACTTGAAAAATATTGCATCAGGCGCTTCTGTGATGAGGAGCGTACATCATCAGCTCTCACCTCATCAGCATCAAATAACTGACAACTGATCCAAGCAAAGGCGGGACAGTGGCAGAGAAAGTGCTCTGCAATGTCGTCGTCTTCTTCACAGGCGTTCCATCGCTTAGGCCAAGCACATTTCGGTGTTTGGCCCATTAGTACACCGGTAAGTTCTTCTGCAGTCTTTTCTGTCAATTGATAACAAAGATGGCGCGGATTTCTTACAGACCTTAGAGAGCATCCGATTGGGTTGTCTACATTCGAGAGAGTCATGCCACCTCCGGTTGCAGTCTAATTAACCAACACATGATTGATGTGGGCCATGAAAGTTGGATCTTGCCTAAATTAAACCACTTGAAGAAGCTGCTGTCCTTAAATGGATATGGCTGGCAGCTGGTACATAAAGGCACGAACTTCTATGGACGAAGAGGAAATAGAGAAAGTCCTGCATCTTGTTTGTACTAGACCTGCTCTGGCATCACAGAAGTCTACTTTCTTAACGATCTAAGCAAAGTCAAGCAAGCCACTTCGTAGTAAGCTCCAGTGGATAATGAATTTATTTCAGACTGAAGGCAGTCCAAGAGACCAAAAGAACTCTAAGTGCATCCGAAAAGCCACTATAAGCTAGCAAATTTAAATGACTTTTTAGAATCGAAAGCGGTTTTAGGTTTCAACATAATGAAGTATGACGTCCCAGTAACAAAATTCAATCCATATATTGGGGATGAGGAATTTTCAGTTCTGTACTCTACACTGTAACAGTCAAATAATCTAAGTTAAAAAATAATTAAAATATAAATATAAAAAATTACATACGGAACAAATTTAGAAGATAGCTTAAGAACTGTTTCAACTCGAACTTCTTTCCGTCTTATTCTCCAAAATACTGCTTTCAATTGCGTAAACATTTTAAAGTAAAAATAGAGATACACTCCTATTTCGAGTGTCAAATATTAATCGATTGATGATTGATAAATTTGTCAATCAAAAAGAATTTCGGTATTGTGTAACTCAGTTGATAAAATGTTTGACAATTGTGTATAAATTGGCTGCTGTGAATAAGACATCATATTTGACACCTCTACTGCGAGTGTCAAAAAATAAACAATAGACGATATAAATTTCATTTGTAATTGGCTGTTTTTCAATTTAATTTAATTAAATTATAGCTTTTCAATAAAAGAATAAAATTAAAAATTACTTCAGTTGAATTGTAGTGTGAACATGATGAACAAAATTCAGTTTTTTTGGAAACTCGGAAGAATTAAGGTATGTTTCCAATCCTCTAGAATTAGAAGAAAGTATGTAAGTACATACATACATATGTGAATCGAATTTCGTTCTCATGGGTAATCCTTTTTAGTTTGGTGAAAAATGTTCGTCTATGAAAACCAGCGTTTGCCTATTTGTTGCGGGAAATAAAGGAAAAGTTAAAGCCATTAATTAGAACTACATCAATACCAGTTGTCATAAAGCTTGCCACAGCATTGCAATTATGTGCTCATGGGACCTTAATCTCCCTGCACCTGAAGAGTACGTTGATGAACAGAATTCTATTGATGATCATACCGGTAATAGTACTTCTTCGGATTTAAGTCATCTTTCGGAAAGTGATGTAGCTGTTCAAATTAGAAACCGAATTCTAAGTACTCTTTAGACCAACAAATAGGGAAATGTCTTTACTTCGAACAACTTCATTCAATTTGTATTTGTATCACATGTATGTATGTAAAATAAAGCTAATACTAATCCATAAAAATGAAAATATGACTTCATTTGCAGCAACTTGCTCTATCGTCGTCAAAAATGTGATTGACGAAACAATTGATTTTTATCAACAAAATTGATTTCAATTGGATCCATTCACAATAGACAAATTGACAAGGATCAATCGTTCATTGACAATTGACAATCGCAATACCAACGAGTCAAATTTGTTGATAAGTATCGTTTATCAATTATTGTTTGACACTCGCAATTAGGGCCATAAATAAATTTTAAAAAAATGATAATAAAAAATTTAAAAATATAGGAGTTTACCATAAACATTAAGATTAAAAAACTTCATCAATCGTGCTATTTTCCAAAATCCTCTATTTAAACTCGTCAAAATGTTCAAAGTTAAGAAAAACAAACGTATAAACAAAAGTATAAACAAATTTAAATTATAAAAAATATTAAAATAACTCCAACTCCGACTTCACTTCGGCTTATACACTTCGCACACTCTTCCCCACGCCGACACTCTGATTCACATCAAACTTTTAACGATAGTTGGAGCTCTGCCGTATTGCGCGCCGACCTCTTCGTTAAGGTCTCAATAAAATTAGAGATATAAACCCTTCCCGCTGGGCGAGTAAACAAAAGCGAAGCTCTTAAAAATCACAGAACTTCTTGTCATCAAGAAAAGTTCCAATTTTCCAAAATCATCCACTTCACTTAATGTTTACTGCCAGGTTTGCTTGCCGTCGCGTCGGCCCAAGCAAAAATAAAAAAAACCCCGAAGCATCATAACTCACAACTGCGGTAAAGTTTTACGACCGCAAAGTCATGGAATTCCACCATCAGACCAAGACGGACAGACAACCAACCACTTTTCCGATCACCAAACCGGGCTTAAGAGTGCCTGCCGCCCAGCCTTAAAAGCTTTAAGTACAACGCCTCATTGTTCGGCAATAAAAAAAAAACACAAACAAAACAAAAAAAAAATAGGTCACTTTATTGCTCAATTGTAATCTCCTCATTTCGCCTCCGTCCAGCTTATTGGGTTTGATTCGTTTAAAAATGTAAAACGGTTTACGATGATGGCGAGTGAGCCCGCCGTCAGTTAGAGCCTACCTCCAGCGAGCTGTGCCTGTTGGTTGTTGGCTTTTAAGCATTCCACACCCACACCAACCGCCGGTCGGTTTATGAATTGAATTCCGAGCGAAGTAAAGCGAAAAATGCGACGGAATGCTCCGATCGAGAAAAAAAAAAATCAACAACGACAACAACACCAGTAAAATCGAAGGTTAAATTCGATAAGTACCCCATTATTTTGAAGGGTGAAAGTTGAATTGCCATGGGGGTGCTTGGGTGCTTGGGCGCTTATGTATTTTCGATTATTATGCGAAAAAGTTTTCTTATTCTTCGCTCTTCGCGCCACTGAATGGTGTGTATCGGTGCGGCGGGTGCAGTCGCTTTTACCGGCGGCCGACTGGAAAGGGTATGAATTTTCCAACCGTTCAGCCGTTGATTTAATTGAAGCGAAACGAAATGGTGGCAGTAGTTTGCCTGGTAATTTCCAGTTCATATGCGAGGCATAAAATGCGAAATTAAGAGTACGGATTTGCCTTAGTCCCAGCCCCCGGGGGAGGCGATAAGTGTGTGGGTGTTTGGCTGTGTTTTGGCATACTAATTGCGGTTAACAAGAATTTGCATGGATCGTATTGTATGTCAATTAGGATAGTTGTTCGGTATTCACCGATGGTAATTGGGAAGTATTGGGGCCACGGGGAAGGCGCGGGTGTCTTGAGCGGTAATTTGGTTTAATAGTCCTTGAAATTCAAGGAAAGTCACACACAAATGTGGGCACGAAAGCACAGGATACATGCCAGGATTCTTTGGGCAACGGGTCATGGAGTAGATGTACATGCCTGCCAGTCATAAATCATCAATCCTTATGGTATTGAAAATTTTCGAAATGCCAACAGGCTGGGGGGGGGGACTGAAGAGCGGCAGAAAATTGAGGACCAGAAGAGTTTTGTATCTGTCTCGAGGCGAAAGTGTGGACCCTTATAATTGATTGGATATTCAAATTTCTCCTGCAAACGCTGACAATGGGACGATGGGGTTGAGAGGCACGTTTCGAAGCGGAGAAATCAAATTTCATTCTTTCCCCGGCTTCGATTGATTGTTGTGGCTTGGAATTCGCAGCAGAGAACACAAACGAGTGTGTGCATCGGCCTGACAACAGCAACAGCGGCTGGTAGTCCTTTCGGATTTACCATTTTTTTTTCCTTTCCGTGGGCCATTTTACGGCCGCTCCACTTGTGAGAGAACAATGCACGCGCGCACAGCTGCAGTGGTTGTTGTAGAAGCTTGGCCCAGGTCCATCCAGGACGTTGTTTTTATTTTGTGCCAGCAATTGGGTAATTTAAGGAACATACTTCTCGATACAGCTTGGGAAGTTGTTTGCTCCTGAGAGCGTTTAATTCCTTCTTGGAGTGGGGCAAATGTCAAACCCATTAGATGATGATGCTGATGAGTTGGACAGTCGACGCTTTCTTATGACTGAAGAATCATGAAAGAGGCATCACTCAGACAACAATGTCGCAAGCATTTTAAGCTCGAATTTTATGAAAAGACTCTTGGAATGTTCGTCCTTATTTTCATTTCAACTAATGTGCACATTCAGAGATACAACACAAATGACTGCAACAGAGTCACCTATCGCCCACGCAGAGTTGCTTTGCCACATGTGTACAGTGTATTCAAATCTTCCACATGACTGCTTACTCATTCCGAAACGATTACTCTGATGATTCGACTTTAAGTGCTGCCTCATTACCCCCCGCACACACACGCACACGCACACACAGGTCATAAATCAGTGCTTTGGAAGTATTCAAATTTTTAAACTGACATGGTTTTTCATGAGCGTCATAAAATTGAATACAGACGCGTATCTCTGCGCACAAATGTGAATCTCTATCTTTGGGGCAATTTTTTTTTTTTGTGGAATATTCTGCCATGGGTGTGCGGTTGGAAACATGCATTAGCTGTCTCTCTTCAAAAGGGATGGTTTTCGGGTTTCGACGAGGACGTGAATTCTGGTTGTACGCACTGGATGCTCTTGGGGTTTAGAATTGAAATTCAATTTTGAGCATTCACTTCCTTGAGAAATGAAAATGTAGATGTACACAAAATTGATCTCAAAATTCGAGAAAATATCTTCGCAACGCCGATACGCAAGCAGGACCCGGTGTGATGTGTGCTTTTTAGGTACCAGGTGGATTTTATTTGAACACCATTTTTCTTAAGGTGAACATACTTGAGATTGCAGTCGACGTTCGCAGAGAGTGGAGGATAACGATTTATCGTGGAGGAGCTAACTCTTTATTAGAGGCATTGACACAGCTAGGTATGGACCAGCAGCTATTGAGGTACGGCACCAAAAACCATCATAGAGAAAATAGATGGGTCACCACTTGCTCCCATGATTAATAGGTTAGGTTATGTGAGTGGGTTGCCAGCGAAATCGCCAGCAAACTTAGTCCATTGAATTACCTATAGTACGACTACTACCACTGATCGACAACTCCAGTGATGATGCCGTTATTTTGATCCCAAAGACTGGACCAGATTTGAAAATCGACTAAAAGCGTATTAACTTTACTTTCACTGGGACTCGACCCGGGGACTCCTCTAACCAAGGGCAGGCACTCAACCAACTGCACCATCGAACTGTCTATCCTCATGATTGATACTAATCGAAGTGCTATCCGAAGAACGAATAAAAAGTTGATGTAAACGATTGATGTTCTCTAGAAGCATGCCGCAACTTAGTTGAGTGCTCAGTACGGTTAAGGCCGGATACTCGGCAAGGTTTAAGAGATAGCCATGTCAGTGTACACAGATATCGCCTTACCAAAGCCAGCTTAGTCTGTTGAAAGGCATCATTAGAATTGCACATTGGGTGTCACGGGTACGATTAGTACGACATGTGGTGTCTGTCTGGCTGGGAAACAATCCATCACACGCCTCTTCATGCATTCATTTCCGGTTGAAAGCAACTTGGCGAATCATATGAGTGAAACCATAGCCACACAAGAATTCTGACGCCATTACCTGTGGAGAGGATGGAGAAGTTGGGTCGACAAACCTTTAACGTGCTACTCTTCGACTAGGATCGGGGGAAAAGGAAATTAACTGATCAACAATACGGCCAGTAAGACACCAGCAGTTGGAAGATGGTGACAACCACGGACACGAAGCCTTTGGTAGGTGGGTCAGATGATTGGGTGTCCTGACGGCCCATTAGGCTGTGGCTCACTTAGACCAACGTGTTGGATCCATTGTGCCATTGTGCCCTTGTTTTGGCGTGGCTTACCCCCTTGAGACCTACTTTAGTTCTAAAACAACCCGGACCCGAAAATGTCAACACTACGAAGAGCAAATATTGTAAAATCCTAACATTCGCAGACGACTTTAAATTGTATTTATCTATAAATAGTTTAACTGATTGTAATAATTTCCAATTGGATATCCATGCACTAGTGGAGCGGTGCAAGCACAATGGACTAGAGCTGAATATTCAAAAATGTAATATCTTTACGGCATATCGAATTACATCCCCGATTGTCTATGATTATTTCATAAATGATCATAGACTTAGTCGCCTAGAAGAGGTTAAAATTTTGCATCACATTATGATTATACAATTGCGAAGTCTAATGCTATTAGGTTAGGTTTTCTGAAAAGAAATAGTAGAGATTTTCGGGATATAACTAGTCTTAAGTCCATCTATTGTTCGTTAGTCAGACCGTATTTAGAATATTCTTCCATCATTTGGGATTCCCCATATGATACACAAGAACTCAGATTAGAAAGAGTACAAAAAAATTTCACGAGATATGCTGTCCGTAAATTGTATTCCTTCGAAGAACTCCCTAAATATGACGATAGATGTAAAATAATAGGCTTGCAAACCTTAAGTTTCAAGCGTAAGGCAGCGTCAGCCATGTTCATCCGCGATATTATTAATTGCCGTGTAAATTCACCAGACTTACTTTTTCTCATGAATATATATGCTCCCCAAAGATCTCTTCGGATGAGAAATTTACTATATGATAAGAGGCATAGAACCAACTATGGTTGTAATGAACCTATTACAAGGTGTATAAACACTTTTAATGAACTTTGCAACGAAATTGATTTTAGCTTGTCTCGATTCGAGTTTAAAAAATTGATCCATGCACTATGCTATAATTAATACTGTTTATTTGATGTAATCTGTCAGATGCAAAATCAGTAGATGATCCTCGCAGCAAAATCTGCTGTGTATAGCGATACTGAGAGTTAACACTTAGAGAACGTAGTGTTTTGTGTACTCTGTGATGGAAAATAATAAAAAAAAAAAAAAAAACCAAACAGAAGACACAGAAAGGATGTTGGATGGATCATATTTCTTCTCCACTGCACCACCACAAGCAGTCAAGGCAAATATCTCTAAGCACTTCCTTCAAATGTGATTTAACTATGAGCTATTCAATCAGATATCCTTACTGATTCCGGCCTACGATGTCGAAAGGTAATGCCATCGATTAGTGCCCACAGCTTTAATCCCCTCTCCATTTCTTCCCAAGTGACTGCTTGAAGCAAAAAATCCATCAAATCAACCACAACCGTGATGCCGATGACCAATTAGAGATGAAAATGCCGATGTACGGACCTGCTATGCATCATGTGCTGAACAGGAATAGAAAATAGCTGTGGTGTGAAAATCTCTAACTTTCCTTTTCCCCGTATAAACAACCAACCGCTCGTTCTACTTACCAGTGCCACGTACCTAGGCGTAACCCGAGATTAGCCAAACTTAGCTGGTAGATAAACGTAGATCAACGTGCCAAGAAGGGGTGCACAGTCTTCTACACCTGCAGTAGAAGCTTCGGCAAAAGGTGGGGTCTCCAACCAAAGTTGACCCTATGGATGTTCATGGGCGGTAGTTAGGCCGATTCTAACATCTGGATCACTAGCATGATGGCATGCATTTGGGAAAAAAATATGTAACAAAACTTAACAGGGTACAACAGCATGCATTGACACTACAGGTGCTCTGCGGTCGTTACCAACAGACGTCCTGACCTGAACACTACATCTTCTACCCCTCGATTTACACATTAAAGGCACTTCAGCACACAGTCCCATCAGGCTGAGAGGGTAAGTGTGCTGGAAATCGAAACTGTTTGGTCACAGCAACATCTTAGACCTCTTTCCTAGGGACCTCGTACAACACTCCACGGACTATACGGTCCCGAGACTTAAATTATGAAACGGCTTTGAAACCCAAATCCCCGAAAGATAGGAATGGTAATCTACACTCACGGCTCCTAAATGGGCAGCGGATTAGGACCGGATGTGTTCTCAGAATTCCTCAACATTCCAATTCCAAAGTCTAGAGACAGCCGCACCTCTTTCGAGTCACTGACAAAGCTCAAAGGGACTTTCTAAAAAAATCTTCTCAAACTTGGCTGTTCGGAGTCGGCATAAAAGGTAGGTAAATCCCTTCCACTCGGGATAGAACAATAGCACGCACAACACGAGTGGTTGCTGAGAAGCTAGGCCCTTGACCTCTAAGGGCTGTGGATATATGTATTGATGACCAGGCTGCCATCAAAGCTATTGCCATACACTCCGAACTTGTAGAGGAATGCCGGATCATTGGAAGGCCAACTCAATATATCCCTCATCTGGGTTCCTGGTCACAGTGACGTCCCAGGAAATGCGAAGTCTAAAGAGCTGGCTAGGCAAGGTTCTGCCCTTCAAAGCTCGCTTGCAGAGGAAGTATTTGCACCACTACAAGCAGTCAAGACAAATATCTCTAAGCAGTAAGCACTTTCTTCAAATTGCTAACCACAGATGGGCCAGACTAACAAACTGTGATACGTCATGAAAAATTTGACCTCAGTATAATCGATCCAGAACAAACGATCGGAACGATGGCGGTCTGTACAGGACACTGGCCGATTGGAAATCATGCCGAAAGCTGCAACAACACTGATGAGAGGGAGCGCTTACCACATTTCCTTTGTAGCTGCCCGGCATTTGCAAGAGCCAGCCAGCGAGCTCTTGGTAGACCCTTCTTCAACTCACTTGATGAGATTTCTACAAAGGATATTAGGGAACTAATGTCCTTCATGAAGGCTGGTTTTAACTATATAATAAGAGCGGTGTCATTAAAACAGGACACAGTGCTGTTTAGGTTCTCTATTAACCTCCACATCTACCTACCTAAACCTTCGTCTGGAACACAACAAGCGTGCCCAACTTTAGCACTAATTTGCAAGGAATAAAGCAAACTTTTATACACAATTTGAGGTAACTAATGAATCTCCTAGTCAATTCCATCCATTTAAAGGCATCTGAAGGTCACCAGATCACCAGAACCAAAATTTGCTGCTTCAAACCAAAAGGAGTCCATGCACTGCATTGAACATGCTACCCCATTTGTTCCGCTGTGTGTGATGAACAATTTGGTCGGTTGAGCCACCTCAGGCAATGCAAGAGCTGCCATTTGGCCCGAAGAAATGCACAGTTTGGTGCTGTTCACGGTCCGACGGAATAATTGATTCACATTCTTTCATTTTTGCAGATGACCATGAGAATAACTTTATCGTCAATGGTGTCCACTATCGAGCATGAGCTGCACCTGGTCTACGTGTTGTTCGAGCAAGACAGGGTTACATGCCACGCAGGACGCCGAATCGATGGACCGGTTGAGAAATGAGTTCACTGAGGACTTTGTCGTTCGTTTTGGACCGCTGGCAAATCATGGTGCGATTTAGACCATTTATTATGGAGACGCGTCAAGTCACTCGTGTCACTGCCGATAAGCCATCGTCAATTGCAAACTCGGAAGACAAGAATACCTGAGATTCCAGCCAATGTGCTCGAAAAAGGTATTCAAAATTGGACTATCTGCATGGGCCGCTTAAAACGTAGTTGTGGTAAACATTTAAATGAAACAATCTTTAAAGAGTAAATGGCATGCATTGATCTATTTAACTTAAGCACACGTTCTTTATCTCTTTGCAATATTCTTGTATTTTTGTTGACAATTAAAAACCAAGTGCTTCAAAAATCACCCTTTGATTGCATTTTTTTTGGAAATATTCCAAAGACTGCATTGAATCAGCACATGTGATGTAAGCAGCTGTTAAATGCCATAAAATCAACTGAAACTTGAAACGACATTTTGAAGTAAGACCAAATGTCTGCGAATTTGTGTGATTCGTGAACCAATTCCATGCTTTGTCCTCAAATTTCAACCAACTTTCATTGTTGAGCAGAAGCAAATGCGCTTAGCAGCCCATTCCTACGGCGTTGCTCTTAAGCCTTAGCGAAATATTTGGACACGAAGTCACGGAGTCTGTTTGCCACCACAATTATTGCCAGTTAAACACAAATATCCTTCTTCGGTTCGTTTGATTTTGGCCTTTTTTCCTTGCTTCTAAAACGTGACCAGAACAGCTACCCTCCTTCCACTCTGAGTGCCATTTGAATCAGAAGAAAAAAGAAGAAAAAAAAAATAGCAGAAAACATCTCCATTATCACTGGCTTTGATTTCGCAATCATCAACAACAATTGCGTCCACCACTCCTCCATCCAACGAACCGTATCCTCGCGAAAGCCCGCACTTTCAAAGAAAACGTGCCTCGGACAATGTTTCAAAGGACAAACCTCAGCGTAACGCTTTTAAGTCATGCACCGCTGACTTCTAATTCGCTAGAAATCCCTCAAAGACCGCGGTTGCCGTCGCCCTAATTTAGAGACGAGCAACATTTCTCAATTGGAAGAATAGAATCCTCAGATGGACACATTTTTTCCATTTACCAACTTGTTTTGTTTCAAATTTTGTGTTGTTTACTTAAAAAATTATTCCTTTTCAGCCTGCGCCACCAAAGGATACCCATTTCCATTCAAAGTGATTTTTTAAAAACAAAACAACACGAAACGGGGGAAATACGATCACGAATTGGTAAGGGACTTAGTTGGGACGGAATCCCCGCCGCCGTTTGTTAACTAGACGGCCGCGAAAGTCGACCACGAGCCGAGCACTTTGGCTTTGGCCATCCCAGGCAGCGGGCAGGCGTTAAAGGACACACGTAATGGGCATTATTTGCCTTTGCTTACAATTGCCTGTCATGTCTGTGTGGCCGATGCACGGTTTATTGTTTCGCTTAGCGTAAAATGTCCTTGACGACGACGTTACAAATTTGCGGATGAACAAGTTCGCTGACTTATCACGCTCTGCGTGAATGTATCTCCAACGGCAAGGGGGGGGATTCTCTACTCTCAAGATGAGTTGATGGATGTGCCGAGAGTAGTGCGAAGATTCATGTACTGCGCCGTAACTGTGTCATGTGGCGACGCAAGTGGGTGGTGATTTCTATTGGGCCCCCTCAGCGCTGAAGCTGGAAACTCATGAACTCCCGGGTCCTGCGAGTTGAATTCGCAAATTTATGGACGGATACCTACAGACAAGTGTGGCTACACCCGCTGCCTGGGAATGTGTGCAATAAATTATTGTGCAGTTGAGGAAAACTTGTGTGAATTGGGGACGGGGTGGGGGTGGGGGTGGGGTTATGGTGCTTCGGATATGAATGGCTCGAGAAAATGATAAGTGGCTTTGAAGTTTGCACTTGGGGCCGACACAAGTTGTCAGTTGTGAAAGACGAAGGATTCTGGTGGGGATTTCCTATTTTTTTTCCAGATTCAAATTAGAGCGCGACTCTGCTTGTATGTTCGCCATAAAGAATGGATTTGGTGCAGAGGTAATTTGATTTAAGCCGCTGCTGGTGGATGGGCATTGAATGGGAGATTCACTGAGACGGAGGCTGGTGCGAATTAACCTGGAAATGTGTAAGTGAATGTGGTAGGCAGGTGAAATAGTGTTGAACGAGTCACGCCATGATGATGGTTCGGTGAAGGTAGCAGACAAGTTATTCTGTTTCAAGGATCCTCTTGCGATATGAATTCTGGATGGAGTTACGCAATCTTCGTGACGACTGTCGAGGTTTTCTCGAATGGGATTTAGTCAAGATGACGACGGTTGCACTGCAACTCGAGGATCTATCGCGGCTCGAGTGGGTTGGGGTTAAGAAATGCGAGTCACACTTTCTTGTTGATTGCTTCTTGCTCTAGTGACGTCGCTAGTGCCGCACTTTCGCGGGGAATGAGGCCAATGATGAGTGAGTGGACACCGGGAAGTGTGTCACAGTCGCGAGAAGGAGCCCACACTCGGTACCAGACTCAAATGAAACAGGTCCACGAAGTCATAAAGTTCCAACAACAATCTCACCCCAGCAATCAGCCACATGGAAAATCAAACTAAGTGACATTTTCTCTGAGAATGCGAACAAGACTGTCAACATGATGATGGGTCCATTTAAAACGGGTGACACGTCGCTGTGACAACACTCTCGTTGGGGTATCAGCATCTTGTCAGCTTACGGTTGAGGAGATTCCTTGAATTCCTTTCATCTGCCAATGCATTCCAGTGACAACTCCAACAAGTACATTGCTGCCATCTTGAAAAACCAGTCGAAAGGTACACCATCGATGCACATTTTGCTTTTAACTTCAGAGGATTTCTCTTCCGGCAGGAAAGGAGAACGAAAGCGAGTGGCATTTCTATTGTGAGTGCATACACACGCAAACACATCTCGAACTCCAGCCACCCTCTTCCCAGCGCGTTGCCCGTCGAGTGTTGCGGGAGTTGCTGACAGGTGATGCTTGGGATGCTAGTTATGTGTTAACGAAATGCTGGAAAAAAATAGAGGCATCCTTTTGTATTTTGAGATGGCCCGGAAGAGTGATGAAATTAGAGGTGTCGGGTGGTGGTGCGCACGTAGGACGACTACGGTGGATTGTAGGTCACAGTTCGGAAGGAATGTGTAGCGAAAGACACACAAACAAAGTGGCCTTCTCTAAGGGAAAGGTGAATAGGAAAGGTCGTCCGCATAACAAACAAGCAAGAGATACGATTTCTCATTTAATCGTCACTTTAGACATCTTGACACTTTCTTTTTTTCATTCTGATCATTATCCTCAACCACGAACGTCTTTCGATGGCAACAAGCAGCCTCAAGGAGGCTACTTATAGTCCGTCATTGGATAAAAATAGCTCAGCTCCGAGACCTTAACCCACGAGTAGCTCGAGGCAAAGTGTAAAACACGGTTGGATCGATGTGTCTTCTCGGCTGCTTTCCCAAGCTACAGGGCCGAACATACCAAAATCTGGTGCAGAGAGATGCAGAGAAATCCAAAGACTGGAGTGGATCCGACGACATCGAATTTTTCACCTAAAAAAATTTACAGTGTATAGTAAGGATTTTGGAGCCTTTTCATGGCTCATCTTCCAACTGCCACAGCGGCCCAACTAGGCGTACCTACGACCTGTGTACACCTGTGGTTATGTGTTTAGATGTGTATTATCGAAATCCAAAGACTGGAGTGGATCCGACGACATCGAATTTTTCACCTAAAAAAATTGACAGTGTATAGTAAGGATTTTGGAGCCTTTTCATGGCTCATCTTCCAACTGCCACAGCGGCCCAACTAGGCGTACCTACGACCTGTGTACACCTGTGGTAATGTGTTTAGATGTGTATTATCGAAATCCAAAGACTGGAGTGGATCCGACGACATCGAATTTTTCACCTAAAAAAATTTACAGTGTATAGTAAGGATTTTGGAGCCTTTTCATGGCTCATCTTCCAACTGCCACAGCGGCCCAACTAGGCGTACCTACGACCTGTGTACACCTGTGGTAATGTGTTTAGATGTGTATTATCGAAATCCAAAGACTGGAGTGGATCCGACGACATCGAATTTTTCACCTAAAAAAATTTACAGTGTATAGTAAGGATTTTGGAGCCTTTTCATGGCTCATCTTCCAACTGCCACAGCGGCCCAACTAGGCGTACCTACGACCTGTGTACACCTGTGGTAATGTGTTTAGATGTGTATTATCGAAATCCAAAGACTGGAGTGGATCCGACGACATCGAATTTTTCACCTAAAAAAATTTACAGTGTATAGTAAGGATTTTGGAGCCTTTTCATGGCTCATCTTCCAACTGCCACAGCGGCCCAACTAGGCGTACCTACGACCTGTGTACACCTGTGGTAATGTGTTTAGATGTGTATTATCGAAATCCAAAGACTGGAGTGGATCCGACGACATCGAATTTTTCACCTAAAAAAATGTACAGTGTATAGTAAGGATTTTGGAGCCTTTTCATGGCTCATCTTCCAACTGCCACAGCGGCCCAACTAGGCGTACCTACGACCTGTGTACACCTGTGGTAATGTGTTTAGATGTGTATTATCGAAATCCAAAGACTGGAGTGGATCCGACGACATCGAATTTTTCACCTAAAAAAACGTACAGTGTATACTAAGGATTTTGGAGCCTTTTCATGGCTCATCTTCCAACTGCCACAGCGGCCCAACTAGGCGTACCTACGACCTATGTACACCTGTGGTAATGTGTTTAGATGTGTATTATCGAAATCCAAAGACTGGAGTGGATCCGACGACATCGAATTTTTCACCTAAAAAAATGTACAGTGTATAGTAAGGATTTTGGAGCCTTTCCATGGCTCATCTTCCAACTGCCACAGCGGCCCAACTAGGCGTACCTACGACCTGTGTACACCTGTGGTAATGTGTTTAGATGTGTATTATCGAAATCCAAAGACTGGAGTGGATCCGACGACATCGAATTTTTCACCTAAAAAAATGTACAGTGTATAGTAAGGATTTTGGAGCCTTTTCATGGCTCATCTTCCAACTGCCACAGCGGCCCAACTAGGCGTACCTACGACCTGTGTACACCTGTGGTAATGTGTTTAGATGTGTATTATCGAAATCCAAAGACTGGAGTGGATCCGACGACATCGAATTTTTCACCTAAAAAAATTTACAGTGTATACTAAGGATTTTGGAGCCTTTTCATGGCTCATCTTCCAACTGCCACAGCGGCCCAACTAGGCGTACCTACGACCTGTGTACACCTGTGGTAATGTGTTTAGATGTGTATTATCGAAATCCAAAGACTGGAGTGGATCCGACGACATCGAATTTTTCACCTAAAAAAATTTACAGTGTATAGTAAGGATTTTGGAGCCTTTTCATGGCTCATCTTCCAACTGCCACAGCGGCCCAACTAGGCGTACCTACGACCTGTGTACACCTGTGGTTATGTGTTTAGATGTGTATTATCGAAATCCAAAGACTGGAGTGGATCCGACGACATCGAATTTTTCACCTAAAAAAATTGACAGTGTATACTAAGGATTTTGGAGCCTTTTCATGGCTCATCTTCCAACTGCCACAGCGGCCCAACTAGGCGTACCTACGACCTGTGTACACCTGTGGTAATGTGTTTAGATGTGTATTATCGAAATCCAAAGACTGGAGTGGATCCGACGACATCGAATTTTTCACCTAAAAAAATTTACAGTGTATAGTAAGGATTTTGGAGCCTTTTCATGGCTCATCTTCCAACTGCCACAGCGGCCCAACTAGGCGTACCTACGACCTGTGTACACCTGTGGTAATGTGTTTAGATGTGTATTATCGAAATCCAAAGACTGGAGTGGATCCGACGACATCGAATTTTTCACCTAAAAAAATTGACAGTGTATACTAAGGATTTTGGAGCCTTTTCATGGCTCATCTTCCAACTGCCACAGCGGCCCAACTAGGCGTACCTACGACCTGTGTACACCTGTGGTAATGTGTTTAGATGTGTATTATCGAAATCCAAAGACTGGAGTGGATCCGACGACATCGAATTTTTCACCTAAAAAAATTGACAGTGTATAGTAAGGATTTTGGAGCCTTTTCATGGCTCATCTTCCAACTGCCACAGCGGCCCAACTAGGCGTACCTACGACCTGTGTACACCTGTGGTTATGTGTTTAGATGTGTATGACTCAAATAAGATACCCTGGACTGCGTGGGTTAAATATGCATCAAAACCAGCATTCTAGCGAGACCCTGTAAAACGAGACACAATCGTATTATTTTACGCTTCCACATAGGCTCCCGTTTCTGTACGCCCTTCATGGAGTTGTTCACGCCATTCACTGATTTATGCAAAAACAATTTATGTCCGCTTAGCATTCATAGAAATTCGCATGCTTAACTAACCGCCAGTGCTTGCACACCACAATACCATGTGTTCAGCCTAAACAACCGCTCTTGCCCCAGCAGACCGGCACACGCTCATCCGCGCCCGTTGAACGCATAAATCAACCCAAACCAAAAAGAAGCCGAACTAAAATGAAATATGTAAAAATGTGTCACAAAATAAATAAGTAATCCAATTTGTCGACTCATCACATGCCGGGAAACCGTACAGAAACGTACAGGAACTCCCACAGCCCACGACCCCCGCCACACAACTGACACACCCACGCCAGCCTCAACCGCATGCCCATTCATAAAAGATTAATTTTAATCCAGCGCGACTAAATTTAATATTCAGACAATCTCACTATTAAAATGTTCATTTATGACGGCGGCGCAAACAAATGGGGGGATTAATTGAAAAATAGGATACCGGAGTTGGGACGAGAGCCGAGGGGCTGCACGGCCAAAGTGCATTCCACCGAACGATGATTCATTTTCGAAATCTGTCTTCGAATCAGGCGAACCGAGTGAAAGTGAAAGCACGGACTAGAGATTCTGTCCCACCCGCTCGACGGGGTGCGTCTGCTGGGATGACTCGAAAATAGAACGATACGACTGCGGCGCGGCGCTGAGCTGAGGAATCCCAGGATTTCGTGTGACATTTCAAAGAGTTTTACGATCGTGACAATTATTGGTTTCCTGTGTTTGGGAGCGGATTAACGCGCCGAAGGAATGCCGCCGCATGAACATAGACGTCGTCATCAAATGTCACCGTCGTCGGTTGTCGGTATTGGAATTCTGATTTAATAGTCCATGACGGGATTCGTTTGAACAAAGAGATCAAAAATTATGATGAGCCGACAGATGTGAAGTAATTATCGAAGGAAGGCACTTAAGTGGATGGACGATAAGTCAGCGATTAGTGTACTTGAACGGCGCCGGCAGCTGTCGGCTGAATCCATCTCGTATGGAATTCAAACAAATCAGAGCATGTGCGCTGATGGCAGCCCTTTGAGAATTATCGTGATGTATGCACTTATTGGATCTCTAGCGGGACAGGAAATGAAGTGGCACCGTTGGCATTTATTATTTTGTGGATTTTGACAAGCAGAAGGGCTTTTTTTTGGGGATTATGCCTTGCTGCTGTCAGCACATGTGGATGTAATCAAAAATAGGACAGTCATCTGAACGATCAGTCCTGGCATTCACTATAGCTCCGTCGAGTATCTTGAGAGCTTAGCTTCGTTCAGAGATCAATTAGAATCAGTCTTCCTAAACTCTGAACTGGAATCCGACTGTCGTCTGTCTTTAGATGAGAGCGCTGTTAAAAATCCGCTTATGCTGGGTGCAAGGCAGCAACCAGTGAGCCAGGCCCGCCTCATTCCTCAACTCATGTTTTGTTTGAGGATCGCCCTCGCTACACAGAAAAGTAACCATGACAGGGACTCCTGGCAAACTCTACAGTCTCATTTGGCACAGCCTAGATCTGGATCGCTCTAAACAACTGCTCCTCGTGGCGCAGTGCGTCGACTCAAACACTCTGATATCTGAATCCAGTCCGATACGAGCTGGTTTCATAATTCTTTCAGAGTGCCCATGAGTACATTATTCGATAAGCTGTGGTTTTCTAGTACAGAGTGGACGGTTCTGTTGGCTGCACTGATCATCCGGATTATTTGAACAGCTTTCTTAATCAATTCTCGAATAGTGCGATTAGTTTGGCGCTTAGGATAGGTTAGGTTTTGGAAGGGGAGTGTGATGGTTGACCATCACTTCCACTCGGAGGCCCTAGGGCCCATTGTGAATCCCTTCAATTGTGGGCTACACATTCTATGAACCTATCATGTCGCGTGATGGCTTAAACCACCCCGTACTCTTTGATAATCTTAAATTGTAAGGGCCGATGTTGATTTTGAATAAAACACAAATTATTTAGGCAATTATTGTCATTTCTTCTTATTATGATAATATTGGTATGGTTCAATTATGTATTTAACAAAATATCGGCCAAATGGCCGCCGCGATCTCGGCGGCACACCTCCATCCGGTGGTCCAAATTTTCGATGACGCTGATGCATAATTGAGGTTCTATGCCGTTAATGTGCCGAATTATCTCATCCTTTAGCTCTTGAATTGTTGCTGGCTTATCGACGTACACCTTTTCTTTCAAATAACCCCAAAGAAAAAAATCCAATGGTGTCAAATCACATGATCTTGGCGGCCAATTGACATCGCCACCACGTGAGATAACAAGATAACACGGCCATTGAATTTGTCGCGCAAAAGAGCCATTGTTTCGTTAGCTGTGTGGCAAGTGGCACCGTCCAGTTGAAACCACATATCGTCCACATTCATATCTTCCAATTCGGGCCATAAAAAGTTCGTTATCATTTCACGATAGCGAACACCATTCACAGTAACTGCCTGACTGGCCTCATTTTGGAAAAAATACGGCCCGATGATGCCACCAGCCCATAAACCGCACCAAACAGTCACTCTTTGTGGGTGCATTGGTTTTTCGACAATCACTCTTGGATCATCATTCCCCCAAATCCGGCAATTCTGCTTATTGACGAATCCATTGAGGTGAAAATGTGCCTCATCACTGAAGATGATTTTCTTGGAAAATTGATCATCCACTGTTGCCATTTCTTGCCACCATTCTGACCATTGACGACGCTTGAAATGGTCAAGAGGCTTTAGTTCTTGAGTCAATTGCACCTTGTTAGCGTGTAAATGCAAGTCTTTATGCATAATGTTCATCAACGACGAGCGTGAGTGGTGCAATTGTTGGGCACGACGACTAGTTGAGGCGGACGGCTCTTCAGCCACACTATCGCGAATAGCAGCAATATTTTCTGCAGCACGAGCTGTACGAGCATGCACTGGTGTTTTCACATCTCCTACAGACCCGGTTTGCTCACATTTTTGCACATTTGGACGATTAAATTGACCGAAAAAATGACGAAGTGCACGATATGCATTTTGATTTGAACGCCCATTTTCATAATAAGCCTGAATAACTTTAACGCGTTCCTCTATTGTGTATCTTGCCATGGTTCAAATTGAGTTAGTCTGAAATTGAGAAATGTCAAATGAAATGCAGATGTGGTTCACATTCAACTTAAAATTCCACCCTTTATAGGAGATCCGATATATCTGCATTCGCAGTCTCTGCGTTCCATTTCCGGAGCATTGCTCCGATGGGGCAGTGATCTGTGATCACGCCGACGAGCGCACTGATCGAGTTACAAACTAATTCTTTGTTTTGCCGTTATTAAGCTCCGGTTGATCTTTTCCCTTTAACAGTCAGGCCAAGACGCGATGATTTATTTTTGTATTATGTCACTTATACTCCTGTATAACTGTATAACGGACTGCACCGCATAGCTAATGTTCATTTCAGACCCTTGTCTGGCCAGTTCGTCTGCTCTCTCGTCCCCTGCTATTGAGCTGTGGCCTGGAACCCAGCAGAGTTTGCGGCAGTTCATAACAACCTTTGACTTAATTGTACAGACTCCAATTGATTTCCGTGTAGTCCGGCTGTCAAGAAAGATGGTGATATCCGATAGTTCGGAGCTTAGTTAGAGCCTCCTCAATGACTTATCACATTTGACGCCGTTGAAGGCTTCATCTATGTCCATTAAAGCGTCGTGTCTATTCATCTACACACAGCAACCTGGCGATCTCCGGACGGTCGAACTGCCCACCAAATTGACCATGTGCTCATTGACGCAAGACATGCGTCAAATATCCTGGATGTGAGAACATTCAGAGGGGCAAACGTCGACTCTGACCGTTTCCTCGTGGCAGCACGATTCAGAGCCCGACTGTCCAATGTCAGAAAGCTGCACCAGCCAACAGCACAACGGAGATTGCCAGAGCCTACGAAGAGCAATTAAGCGAGATACTCTACGGTGTGTCAACGAGATGTGGTTCCATTGCCCCTCGGCCATCAAAGAGGTAGCGGTAACCACCTTAGACTGCCTACCACCCCCGACAAGAAACCCGTGTTATGATGGCGAGTGTGAGCAGAAGAGGCATACCAAAAAGCGCTGCAACGGAAAACTAGAGCAGCGCAAGAGGAGTAACGGACTAGAAGACGAAAGATCTCTCGCAACCTTCCAGCAAAAAATACGGGCTTTTTATTATAAAAAAACCAAAAACCTGGCTTCAGGCTTTAGGAAAGGCACCCAGGCTCTTCGTGAGGGTAGCCTTGTTACTGACCCGCAGGGAATAGTGGATGTGCTTAAGCAGCACTTCCAACAACTGCTTAATGGGCCTGCCCAGGATGTAGTGATAGGGAATCAGGAAATTCCAACTCCAGTCGGTAAAGTAGTCCTCTCACCTAGCTTTGAAGTAGTAGGAACAGCCATTAAAAGGCTGAAGAACAACAAAGCCGCAGGCTCCGATGGTCTACCATCAGAGCTCTCAAAACTCCTGACTCGAAGGGCCAAAATCATGCTCTACAAAACTCTTATTTTGCCAGTACTGCTCTATGGAGCCGAAAGCTGGACGCTAAGCAAAACTGCAGAGCTGATTCTTGGTACCTTCGAAAGAAAAGTTCTACGTCGGATATATGGTCCCGTCTGCGAGGAAGGCGAAAACATAACCGAGAACTATACGAGCTGTACCAGGATGTGGATGTAGTCCCGAAGGCAAAAATCCGTCGACTGCACTGACTCGGCCACATCGAGCGCATGGACAACAGTGCTCCAGCAAAGAGGGCCTTTGAATCCGAGCCTACTGGTTCGAGAAGGAGAGGAAGGTCGAATGTCCGGTATAAAGACCAAGTAATCGCGGACGCAAGACAGCTTGGTCTTGATGACTGGAAGCAGCGTGCCCAGGACCCGTCAACGTAAATGGAAGGCAGCAATTGCTCAGGCTCGGACCCTCCATGGGTCGCCGGCCTGATAAGTAAGTAAATATTCATCAACAGCCAACCAGAGAATGGAGTGCAGTTTGCGTCGAAAAACGTCGGATTGTACCGCAACTTATGCCAGTCTTCACGAATCTCCTCGACTACTTTCGCTAAGTCCCACCCAATTGCTTGATACACACGCCCAAGCAAAAAAAAAAACCCACATCACCCAGACACAGTCTCCCGTATAATCACGAAACACACGCGGTTTTATGTGTGTCAAGTGAATTCTTTCAAATGTCCCTTGGAACACTCAAAGGTGGTTCAGAAATAAATTGGAGCGGCATCGCTTCTATTCGAACGGCACTCGTGCATCATCATTCCCATTTAATGCCACGAGTTTTGATTTCATGACACCGTGACACTCTTCCTTGGCCACCTTTGATTTGAAGCTCAATGACACTCCTTAATGATCCCGATATCAAAGGACTCCGTGACACCACTCACCTTTCGTCAAATATTTCCTTCCTCTGTTCATCAGTCAGTGTCACCGATGGGACCCCAACCGAAACCACCACACCCAGTCGTGGTGTGCAATTAATTCCTCGAGGAAATCCACACACAAAAGCAAATTGGATGAAATCCAAAATGAGATTCTTTCCCGGCGACCGGCAGATGTGTGATTCGTAAAATCACTCCATCCGATGTATTGGCAGGCACCGACAGGCAAGGGTGTTGGACACCACCGGCCACCGGCACACGTCTCTGCAAGGGGTTGAGTCGCATTCTACTTCATCATCATTTCATGTTACTTCTTTTTTTTTTCCTCTTGATTTATTGATAGCAGGTGGAGCGAGCGATTGATGGAACTCATAAAAATTTCATAAAACTTTTATGAAATTAAAACGACGACGAGGCATTTCGCTTTCATCCCTGATGTGTGATTCTTTTTTTTATTTGTCACATGTGTGTGGTGGGCGGGGGGGAGGGGGAGGCGTAGGGTTTGGGAGATGTCAAGTGACAGCTGGAGCCAGGAGAAGATGTATTCTTGTCGCCGAAGCACAACTGGAGCGGAAGTGGACGCACTTAAGAAATGCAAATTACTGCGTTGGCTTGTGTGGTCTGGTAGGTGGGGCTTGTGGGGATGTTTTTTCTTTTATTTTTCACTGACTTCAGTGAGGAGTTTAATCCGTCGCATGCAGTGGCGTAGTGCGTGCAGTTGTGGATGGCCTCGACTCTCGAGGGGCAAACGTAGAGTCAAATGTAAACGGGGCGCACTTGAAAAGTGGTGGCTGCGTCAGGAGAACAGATCAGTCCTACTTAGAGACACCGATCTCTTCTCACCGACAACCACGCTCCTCTTCGTGAAGAACCTCTCAACCAGCATTCATCCCAGATGGCCTGGATGGGCCTCTACGAATCAGAGATGGGCGAAGACGTGGGAGCGGGCGTCTACCATCGAACTGTCATTTCGTTCACCGAATCAGTGCAGCGTCAGAGAAACCTTTGTCTTGGCTAGAAAATAATGATATGTCCGGTCGTTTGTTCAAATGGTCATGCGGCGATGACATCTCACGTCTAACGCAAGGACTTCCCTGAACTGCCGCTTATCTCTTAATGAGACGGCCGAGTATTTAGTCATTCAACAGCGTCTCGTGACATTCCAGAGAAAAAGTGTCGGGCGACCTTGCTAGAGACTTGAAACGCTTCCTCTGTCAAAAAAGTAGATGCTCTACTGCCGCGGTGTATAGCACGACTATTAACTCGCGATCCGCTACGATCACACAGCTTGATGAATGAGTACACCGTACCTCAGACCATTTATTGGCGTCATCACTGTGCACAACGCCACTGGAACACAGCAAGCCGTCAATGAAGCTTATGCTGGTATTGCATTGGCGGTGCCCAAAATGGTTTTAGCGGCAAATCGAAATATACGCCGTCTTCAAGGAAGGACAGACATCAACGACGAATTGGCGACATCGCACCATAGGCAGAAAATACTTTCGAGGTAGTTATGGACTTCGACTACCTCGGCTCTCCCAAGTAAACAGTGCAAACACCATCCCTTACTTACTTACTTATCAGGCCGGCGACCCATGGAGGGTCCGAGCCTGAGCAATTGCTGCCTTTCATCGCTGATGGGTCCTGGGCACGCTGCTTCCAGTCATCAAGACCAAGCTGTCTTGCGTCCGCGATTACTTGGTCTTTACACCGGAGATTCAGTCTTTCTCTCCTTCTCGAACCAGTAGGCTCGGATTCAAAGGCCCTCTTTGCTGGAGCACTGTTGTCCATGCGCTCGATGTGGCCGAGCCAGTGCAGTCGACGGGTTTTTGCCTTCCGGACTGCATCCACAACCGGTTATGTCTCCTCCTCCATTCGCCTTCTTCGCAGACGGGACCATATATCCGACGGAGAACTTTTCTTTCGAAGGTACCAAGAATCAGCTCTGCAGTTTTGCTTAACGTCCAGCTTTCGGCTCCATAGAGCAGGACTGGCAAAATAAGAGTCTTGTAGAGCATGATTTTGGTCCTTCGAATCAGGAGTTTTGAGCCCAGTTGTTTTGACAAACCGAAGTAGCACCGGTTGCCAAGGGCGATTCTACGACGGATCTCCACTGTGATGCCGTTTGTGGAGTTCACGTTTGCCCCGAGGTAGACAAACTCCTTCACTACCTCGAAATTGTAGCTGTCGATAGTGAAATTTTGACCAAGTTCGTGTGCAACGGAACGTTTTTTGGTCGACAGCATATGTTTCGTTTTGTCCTCATTGACCTTGAGACCAGTTCGTTTCGCCTGTTCTTCAATCGCCGTAAAAGCCTCCACTACGGCACGTTGAGAACGCGCGACGATTTCGATGTCATCTGCGTACCCCAACAGTTGAAGCGACTTGTAGAAGATATTGCCTCCCGTGTTTACAGTTGGCCTCCGCACTATCTTCTCCAGTACCAGATTGAAGAAGTCACACGACAGCGCATCTCCTTGCCGAAATCCAGTGCAAGTTTCAAACTGCTCAGAAATCATTGAGCCGAACTGCACGGTGCATCGCGTATGTGTTAGCGTGGTGCGACACAACCGGATCAGGATCCCGAATTCGGCCATAGCATCGAATAGCTCCTTGCGATGAATGCTGTCGTATGCGGCTTTGAAATCGTTGAAAAGATGGTGCGTATCGATTTGAAACTCATTGGTCTTCTCCAGTATTTGTCTTAGTGTGAAGATTTGGTATATAGTCGATTTGTCGGGCCGGAAGCCGCACTAGTACGTTCCGATTAGTGCGGTGCAAAACGGCTTTAGACGTTCACTCTAGTCAATCGCTGTTATCGCTTAGAAAGCCCTCTCTCGAAGAACAAAGCTGACCCTAATTAAGGCACTGATCATTCCATTCCTTCTGTATGGGGCGGGGGGATTGACAATCTCAGGCGCTTTTCGAGAGAAGAATTCTGCGTACAATCTCTGGTCCGTTGCGGGCATCTGGAGAAGAAGATTCAACCACGAGCTCGTATACGAACTCTCCAGCGACATAAGTCTAGCCAGGCGTCTACGAATTCAACACCTGACATGGCGAGGCCATGTAGAGCGCATGGACAACTTAGATCCGACCGAAGAGTCATCGCCTCCGCACTTGTGGAACAATGCAGCAGAGGACGCCCGCGAAGTTGGCGCTCACAAGTTGAAATGGTTCTAAAGGCGAAAAAGTGTGCGAAACTGACGGCAGCTAGCCTGAGATCGCGGTAGTTGGCGAGGCTTGTTTATTGAGGTCCTGGGCCACTCCGGACGAAGAAGAAGAAAAATATCACGGCACATTCGTGGACCCAAATTCAACGACAGAACATTAAGTTCCAACAGTTCAGCGCCACGTCGCATACACGAAACGTCTCTCGATTAATGTCAAAAGGTCTGATCTCGACTGGTTCCTGACGATGCTCGGATCTGACTCCCTCTTGATTTATTCTTTTGAAAATACTTGAAGGAAACGGTGGGAACCAACAAAAGGGTGACATTTGAGATGGTTTTGAAGCAGACGTTTGTGTATACCCTGGAATCACACGAGAGTTGGTGTACTTCCGTACAAATTACCAGAGATCATTCCATTTCTTCTTACAAATGTTGAACTAATACAAACTTCGCCCTGAAATATGAGAAGCATAAGCTCTTGTGTACTAGAGGCTCTTCTTACGACGGGGCAGTATCGATGAATCTGTTACAATCACAATCATGGAGGATGCTCACGAAACCGAAGGCGCACACGAGTGCAGGAGGACCTCAACCAACGTGGCGAGCGAAATTGGAGGCAGTTCGGTTAAAAACGTGCCAGCTAGAGAGGCTTGTTGGCTGACGTCCAGATTCATCCTGATTGTAGCGCCAGAGGAAGAAGAAGTATACCAGCCCATCATCAGCAACTTCCGTCATCGAAATTTGTATAATTTAGGTATTTCCGTCCGTCCGTGAGTCATGTTTGTCACACTTTCACAGTGCACCACGTTTCTAAAGCGATGACACTTACGCCTCGATATCAAATGATTTCAAATGCGACACATACAGTCATCTCCATTGCCAATACCTGCGAAAAGTTCCCCCTTATGCGATTGATTACCCTCCTGTCCCGTCCTAAAAAGACCCGAAAACCCATTCAAATGACCGTTCTTACGATTCGTCTTATGTCAGCCCAGATAATCTTTTGCCACCGCGTAAGTGTTTTGCGGGTAGGCCCAGTCAACCCCGAGGCCAACGCTCCATATCCGAGTGAAATCTACATTTCTGAGGCTTTCATAAACTCCACCAGACATTTATTTCCACTTCCTGACTCGTGATCACAATACGCAACTCCCCAGAGATGCCGCCGAACGAAGCCCACCAGAGAAAATGGGGCCCGTCTGCACTGGATGTTTGGATGTATGTATGTGCACACTAGCCTTCAAGAGTTCTCGTTCTGGAGTTTTTTTTTTTTCTTGTGTGTTGCCTTGAGGCGATAACAAGAACATGACCGTGCCGGACATTTTTTTCTTTTGTATGTGTGTTCGGTTTGCCTTTCCGTGTTTGTCCCTTCAACGAATGGGGGGCTGGAGTGTACACTTTTTAACACGTTGTTCGGTAATCCTTTTCCTCAACAACCCTCCTGTTAGCGATGGGAGGGGGAGCAAGTGGGGAAGAGAAAAAGGCAACGGAAAAAAGTAACAAAAGCGTAGCAAGAAAAGTGAAAGATTATTTTTCTGCGACGAAGGGCATAACTTCCACTCCTTGGTTGCGCCGCAAAGACGAAGAAGAGGAGAGAAAAAAAATTCTTGGCAAATCCTATTAACTGAGCGTTGAGCGAGTAACTGTGTTGCTGCGGCTACTACTGCTGCTGCTGCTGCTGGTAGCGGATGGCCCTCGCTCGCACCCGTCACTTTTGGTTATAAATTGTCGATGGTGGCCGTTGGCTCGGTATCTTAACGCATCTCCATGTGACTGGAACAGACGGTGCGGTTCAAATACTGAAAGTGATTTATTGTAGAGAAAAACCCACACAAGCACACTCACTCACCCACCCAGGGGAGACGGTTAAATGTGTCGTTGTTGCGGGTCAACAATTCGAAGGAATTTCTTCGAATGGCCTTACACTAGTGCTTGTGGTCGAGCGGGGGTAAGCAGAGATGTCTGGTGTCCTTCTAGCAGGGAAACAAGGGTGCGTGCGGATAGCGTGCGTAGTCTTGCGTGCGATCATGTGTGCCAAGCAGTGTGAAGTCCTAGATAATTCCAGTACGGTCAATTATGTTTGCGGGCCAATTTATGATGTGTACACAGCCATTTAGCGGCGGAATGTTACAACTTTATGATGGCATGAGCTGTGAGCCCGGGTGGATGAGCAATTTTCGATGGGGTATTAGCCGTGAAGACGGCCGCTATCTGTGCCGCTTATTTGTGCGGTTCACTAACAATTTCGATTCGATGGAGTGCAGGGTGGTGCGTAATGCGTATTTCGATTGAGCGATGCGATAAAAATTGAGTCAAGGGAGTAGTGTCCTCTTGGGAGTCGGCCACGAGTTGGAATTTGTGGGGGTTGGCCCTTCTGTGAGACGAAGGATTTGATTTTAAACCGTCCCAGGGGTGATTTTTTTTCCCGAGAAATCTGCCGGAAATGGCGTGATTACCACGTGCCTTGTGGACTAATGAATTCCCTTTCAGGACTATCTGCCATGGCATGATGACCATCAGCGCAGGAGACGCTAACTGAAGCCGCCCTACAGTCAATTTGTCATACGGTCCACAGTCCAGCATGCCCATCACTGGATATCGCTCCTTCGTCGAGTTCCTTGGAATTGTGGCCGCTTCTGACATTTCCAGCACTTAGGATTCAAAACATACATTCTCCTAAATGCCTGTCGCCGTTTCCGTCGCACAACAGATCCTGAAGCGGACATGTAATCCGCGTCATGTTGACGTACCAATTTATTCGGATGAACATACCATGTACTCATGCCACGGGGCGCGGCATCGCGAGCAAATTCGCTTCTGTTTGAGCGGAGAACCGAAGAGATGCCAGCATGAGCCGCCCGACCCTGTGGCGTCCACATATGTTAACAAACTCAAGTCGGAGCGCTGTTTGTAGCGTTTCAGCTCTCACCGCTGGAATTTCAATTAAATCACCTTCGTACACAGCGTATGCACGGCGCGGTTGTCAGACACAGCCCTCGTTCGGCAGATCACAGAGACAGAGGGTTGGGTGCGTTCGGTGCGTTCGGCGTGTTAAGTGTCAGTGATTATAAACAAATTAACATGGCAATTGTGCTGCAAAGTGTACGTGCGTGCCAGGCGGACGTGCATGCGTTCGCCTCAGTGACACCGGAGCTGGCGCATTGACGGGATCACTGGATGGAGGATTTTTAGAATTCCACGTCAAGATGGGCGTGGACTGGGTGCGGTGATGCTGAGCCATGATTTATCCCAGATGTCGGGGGTGCTGGAGTTTTTTGTTTTTTTCTTGTTCGTGTCGCTCGTGCTTGTTCTTTTTAAAGCACCCTTGTGTTGATCAGGATTTAATTGGGAAGATGAAAGCAATTCGTTGGAGGTGGGGCGAGAGTCCCTTCTCTTCGATATCGAGTTGCAGTCGTTAGCAGAAGGAAGACAAGGTTAATGGTCGAGAGGATGGACGCTAAAATTAGACATTTCCAAGCGACGAACGCGGGGAGTCTGGCTACGCCCGAGGCAATTGGGATAAGCAGAGAACTTGTTTAAAAATTAGTCCGAGGAGCTGTTGACGAAGGAACCCATTAGGAAAGGTAGCGACGGCTGGAATAGGAGTGTCGGGGATTAAGAGACGTTTTGTTTAAATGCCGGATGGGGGATGGGGCTGGATGAGACATGTGGATTAATATCGCTTAAGTGGGCCTAGGCATGTCTGTGGAGTGCCTTGAGTGTGAGGTGGGATGGGGAAATCATTTCGATTTGGATTTGAGCCGAGAGGGTGGTGATTGGGAAAAACCGGAGAAGTTAGGTCGTCGAAGGAAATTTTCCAAATTGTATGGATTTTGCCAAGAATCACTGTCACCCTGAATCAATCGAGCACCTCGCGGTCTTCCTAAACAGGCGCACATATGAATAACAGAGCAAATTACGTCAAAATTGATTGAATAGCCAGCGAGACGGAGTGTCATGTATTTACCCTTCTGGACCGGCAATGACATTCGCAAGGCACCCGATTGAAGAATGAGTTCGGTGAGCAATTTATCTCTCGTGCAGTTTGACGCACTTGGGGGGAATACGTCAACTCACTCAATTGCAGTCTTGGAAGACAGTCACTGGCAATTAGCGAGATAGCAGCCTATATGCCTGAAAAAGTGACTTCAGATTGAACTCTTAAAACGCTGTCGTGGTCAATATTTACATGAAATAATGTTACAGGACCAAATGGCATGCATTGATTTATCAACACAATTAAGAATTGTGTACACATTTCTAATTATCATGCACCTTTGTTTAACAATTAAAAAACAAAAGCTCAAAAAATCACATTATTCTCCCAAGAATCTGCCAACTTCTTCCCTCATATGAGGTGACCGCAAATCGTAGATGTAATGGGAACGAGATCCTTCGTCGTCTTGGTCCTTACAGATTCTGCAATAGTTCCAACAAGGACTACACTCTTTTGACTGAGGTTAAAGATGGACTAAGATATCTGGCAGTTCTACACCATTAACAAGTATGTGGACCCAATGTCTAAGTGTCTTCTTCTAACTTTCAATTAGCGGAGTACCCGCATAGCATAGACCTAGAAACTCCCTCAGCCTTGAACCTTCTTTTGCAAGTACTCCCGCTTATTTGCTTCTATGGATCCCAGAAAGTTCAGGAACCTGACACAGAGTGTCGTGGGCACGTTTCCGCTTACTGTCTGGAATCGATGTAGAGTCTTTAATGTCCAGGGCTAAGGTTATTTGTCAGCCTGTCAGCCTAGTACCGCGAGACATACTCAGCTGAGCCTCAGGGCCGTTGATACCCAATACGTGTCTTCTCAGTAGTCCAAGGTCTCTCTTATCTGAACCTCAAATGCATCAAAATAAAGGGTCTCCATTGGACACAGTCCTGTTCGTCAGATTCGTCCACAGAGGACACAAAACCGCTACAGTTCTGTATGAAGACAGATAATTGGTCCAAATTTTACCCACAAAAAGCGCCTTAACTCCAAACAAAGCAAGGAGTTTGAGAACGTGAATGGAACCTAATGGTCGGTACAGAGAGTAAATAACCGCGACCGCGAAGGAGCTTAGTCGATCGATTAGTGAAACATCGTCATCACCACAGCCCCTCAACTCCAAGTGTTGCATCGGTGTTTCATTAAGTAAAAATAAGTTGCCACCAGTAAACTCAATCAATGTCCTCTGCCTATGTCATCGGGGATCCTATTCATCGGCGACCACTGAGCCGATCCCTTAAAGTGTCCCTTCTTCTAATTGCTGCGCGAATTGCTATACGAGCCATCGCCTCAACATCCTCTTTGTTCACAACGACCTCAAGTGCATCCCTTCATTTTCGGTTCATCGGAGAAACTCCTCTTCTTCGCCATAATTGCGCCTCAACCGACTGCTTGACTGAATCTTCAGTTTTTCCTCAAGCCCGGTCCCGAATGACTTCGATGACAGACGCTGGAGCAGTGGCAAAGTTTTTCATTTGGTGGCAACCTTCATTACACCTTCCCACAGAACGCCTAGCAAGCGTCTATGTCTACCGATAGGCAGTCATGCACCGTCCTCTCTCTCAGCATTAATTACTAGCGACATCAGCCCAACCCAGGCGTAGAGCTCTCATTAAAAGTCACCCGACGCAGCCACTGGTGGTCGGGGGAGGGGTGGAGAAAAAACCGAAAAATTTCCAAAGGCTGCACGTTGAGGGTATCGCCTTTGCTCAAGCACCGATAGAGCAGACCCTTGAACTCCAGCGCCAAGCAATCAAAGCAGATTCCAAGCATGCTCCGTATTCGGTCGTTCTCCAGTCAGTCTTCAGTCCTTCATTTGGCAGGAGTGCGGATGATACGCCTGCTCTGCTGTCGCATCACCAAGCATCATCGATGAAACATTTTGTAGTGGCAGATATGTAGATACCCCCCTCCCCCGATGAGTGGATGAGTTCGTCGACTCTCTCCTCTCTCTCGTCGTGGATTAAGTTATCTTAACAATTCCTTTGTGCAGTGCATCGTGCGCTAGGTCCTCCTCCATTCCTCCTATTCTCAGCCAGACTAAGGTTCACGCCGTGGTGAACTGCATCCCTGGCTCTCCTTTCATGCTCCGATAAGGAAGGCAGGCGTGCGTATGCACCGGGTTGGGCTTCATGCAGTCGTGAGGCGGAAAAGTATTTGATTAAGAGAATTAATGAAATTTTCCAGTTGAGACGGAATCTTTCTTCTTACGGGGATTGAAGTAAATAAATGGAATCCTCTCGTGGAGAGCATTTTATCAAGCACCAAGTCGACAGGGTTCACTGACATCCGTCGTCGCCTCAAAATCGATACTTCGCCCCCCAGACACAGCCCCATCTCCACCAGTCCGGCGATAATATCTGGCTATTGTCAGCTTGTTTTGAATTAATTATCGCGCTGAATCGCCACCATACATCACCGACCTTCGATAACAAGAACAAAAAAAAAGCAGAAAAAAGTTCCCAAATGCCCGCCCCAGCCATACATTTCTGTTTGCCAACATGATTCATTTCACATTCCCGAAGCCACAGCGCAGTTTTCTGCTTTGACTTGCCCGTCTCCGTGTTTGTGACAAAAGGCCGCCTCTCGCCAGACCACGAGAATGACGAGATATTCAAATTCAAATTCAGACTCTATGTAGCCAGTGCCGATTCGGGAGTCCTGCTGACGATGATGAATCCTTCGCTGCAATCAGAATTCAGTCAAACCGAATGCGCATCCATGGCGACTGCAATGCGGGTCAGCTGCTCGCCTGATCTGCTGAACAATGAAACACATCCCCCATCTAAAACCGGATATTCCGCCACACAGCCACCGCCACGACCACCGGCACCGGCACCAGCATCAGCGTCGACAACAGCACGAGACGAGCCAAAAAGCGCAACAAAAAAAGTCCGTCAAATGATGATGTGCAGTGCATCCGGCGAGTGTGGCAGTGAAATGCATTGCCGCGCAAAGATTCATCGGCCTTCGGTCGTCACCACCGCATCAGAGGAAAGTGTGACGCGATAGGAAAGTGCGGTTTGCCCGTAAAAACCAGACGCACACACGGTACACACACTACACACAGCCCATCCGCTCAGTTACTTTCGGTTCAATTATTATTAATTTAAAAGCAGGTACCGAGTGCGGGCGGCCGAGCTGCATCCGACCGCACTGGGCTGTCGACCTGTCGAGTCTCCCCGAAAGCCGTTCGCCGGTATTTAACCACCCATCCGGCGGCCGTGGACGGACGATATGACTTGTGTGGACCGAAGTCACTGCGAAATGGCAGATAATTTGTTTAAAAGCCGACAATTGCCGCACGTTTCACCGACCAAGCACCGACCAAGCACCGACCAGGAGCGCCCAGCGACCCGAGACCGGAGCCCGTTGTCAAGTCGAAAAATATTCGCTACACTCACGTTGGCCCCCACATGCACTCTCACTTGGTGTGCCGTTCGGCCGTGGTTAAGATACCCACACTCCCACATGTGTGCGTCCCGGGACAGGCACAGGTGTCAGCCGCACAGCTCCTCATCCTTTCTGCTGTATCCCTTCGGTTGAGGGTAAATATTTGGCCAGCAATAGCCTTGCACTGGACAGCTGGTCGGATGTTGTTGTTGCTGCGACACGATTCCGAGTGCGCAGGGTTAAACCTGTGGTCGGCGACGCAGTGGCTGGTGTTTTCTTTCCCCCCTCCGCCCGCAATCATAAGGGATAAGCGGGCGAAATACGATTAAAATAATGAAACGTCCTCCCACAGCGAACGAACGCGCACGATGGTGGTCGATGGGCCAGTCGTCGCCCGGGGGCTCTCATGTTACACGACATGAATGTCTAATGTTTGTGCGTTTACTTAAGCCGAGTGTGGGCGACGTGGATGCCTACCGTGTTGCCCGGTTCATATTTCATAACCGCCGCCGGAGTGCTCGTTCGGTTGGGGGTGGGCCGTCGAATGCATAGATAACGGCTATTAGGACAAATTACTTAAGAAAGGTAAACAGAGGTCCGGCGCGGTGAGCCAGTCGAAAGGATAGGGGACGGCTCGGCATGTTGATGTATATGCTTTCCCAGTTCGGGGCAGTGTCAACGATTGTCCTGTCCGATACGTGATCCAGTCGTGGTGGTCTCATGGCTGGTCAGGAGGGGCTCACGCCTTGGGCACATGAAATGCGGCTGTGCTGGGTGGAATGCGCCTGTTATGCCAAGGATACTCAGAAATCCTCCCCTCTGTGGTTCACAGATGATTAACAGGCGCGTGCATGCGGCGTGGAGCACCTCGTGGACGTCGCCGAAGGTGTCTTTTCATGTTGATGGACTAGTGGACGGGAGTAACCAAGGATATGTATTCAGAATTGTACTTCAAGGGCAGGCACGGGAGCCATTCAACGAGCTTCTTATATGTCAGCCCTCCACGAGATCGAAGATATGGGACGTGGCCTTCTATGCCGAGGCATGTGCTTCGAATCGAGACTAGTAAGGTACTAGATATCACCGTGGGCAGGGTACTCAACAAAAAAGTCTCTCCCACTGGCAACCTCTCAAGTTTCGCACACCGAGCTGGCTAATTTGCTCCACTGGTGATGTGCGCCTCCTTAAACGCCGGCGATCTCTGTTACTCGCACTCGACAAATTCAATCAGTGACAAGGTGTATGCTCGCTATACATGGACGTAGACTACTTCAGAGTTCGATTCGTAGGCACGCCTGGCTCATGTCGCTACACATTCAATGTAGCTCGTGGTCGACATATCTCCTCCATTCGTCGGCAGCACACAGATGGCGGAGACAGACAGACACGAGAATTCGAAAAGGCCTTCACATACACTTCCGGTATACTGCCTATTCTGACATTCTGTGTAAGTCGTCGTCATGATGAGAGTCGTCGTCATTCTTCGCATTGCCCTCATCTACCTCCAGACTCATGGCCACTTCCATGAATATGCCAGGCTTCACGTCAGTCTCTTTCGCATATGCCAGCATTGTACTATGTCTTGGAAGGTTGTGCCCAAGTGCAATTGGCAGGACTTTATCAGGAACCTGCAGCCATTAGGCTTCCGATCCACACAACTCGACGAGCTTAACAAGAATTTCAAAAGACGCCATTGCGGTATGACGCGTTCTGATTTGTTGTCTCTCCAGATCCTTCCTCACTTCTGTGCCTCCTCTGTTGTGCGCTCCCTCTGACTCGTGGTCCAGACACACTGGCAATATTCTTCACGATCACTTTGTCATCCGATGCAGTCTTTATTCGCGTGCTCGTTGAGCTGAAAATGCGTCCCATTTAGAGCACCGGAAACGGCCACTCTTGCATTTCGATTCCTTACCCTTCGCACTGCCTTCGGAAATTCATTTATCGCCAAAACCAACCACTTTCGAGTGGTAAATCCTCTGCGAAGCAATTTTTCATCACTAACGCGAAAAGCTACGGTTTTTTGTTGACTATTTTGCACCTGAAGCAGTTTCCTCAGCCGCTCAGACCCAAAACTGGGTCATGCCTCGCGTCCTGCAGGCGAAGTAAAAAAAAGCCCTTAGAACGAAGCAAGCCCTTAAAACGACGAATAAAGCTCCGTATCGCTTAGTCGAATAAATAAAATTCCCTTACACAGCACGGCCATAGACCACCGGCCTGAGGCGGCAGCGGCCGCGGTCGCGGCCCCCTGGCGAATCTGGGCGAAAAAATATTTCTCTTTTCATGTGCAAATGAGAATGGCCTGCCTCCCGCCGGCGCCGACCGCAATGCACGAGTATGTGATCTATGGAGGGATTGCCGCCTGGTGGTTCACGCTAAAAATTCGTGTAGGTGGCAAGGGGATGGGATAAAAAACGAGTCGAGACTACTATTCCTTTGAGTGGAGGAGCATCAGTGTGTGTGTGGTCGCGGTGGTCGTGGCTGTGTACCGGCGCGGCGCCTCTGAATTCAGCTCCGGTCTCGGTTACGGTGCCTGGTGACGACGACAAAATGAATATCGTAAATCTCTCTTAACTGCATTACTCCGGTGCAATGATTTTTATTCTCTCTGCAGCGTGCCAGGCGACAATAGTTGCCCGACGCGGCGCCGCCACCTTTGACAAGCACTTAACTATATTGGCTACGGCGCGGCAAGGCGCGGCGCGGTTCCGTGTCCGTTGTCCATGCTGCTGGGCCGCGCATTGACACTCACGAACACATCCCGGGCGGAGATGGTTTATGACGTCTGCCCAGGAACATCCAACATCCCATGCCAAGTGTAATTGAATTTGCAAATGGCGACCGGCAAAATATACGAGCATGGCTGGCAATCTTTAGGTTTTATGATTTAATTTGTTAATTATGCACAAACACAGGCTCACATTCCACTCAGTGGGTGGCGATGGCCGACGACGCTCTGGCTGCCGTCCCCATCATCCCTGGGTGTGTGGCTCCATCAGTGTTATGTGCTTGTCATTGGATTTTGGGGTCCAGTCACCAGGATATGAGTGGAATGTGCTCGAAACTTCAGACGTTTGGTCATAAATTTTTGCCCATCCGCATGAGAGATGGGACTAGACTCTCGAGGACTCTCGGAACCTAATTTATTGCTTGAATGAGTTTTGATTGGCTTCTGGTTGGCTGTGTCTTTGCGAAGGTGATGGGTACTTTTTCTTTGATGTCCTCTGCGGATGTGGGTGTTCTGGCTTGATGATAGTGAATGCCGAAGTCTATTTTTCGATTAGGACCGAGTTTTAGTTTTTTTTTTCCAGAAGAAAAATGCTGAGTAATGTGAATTTGAAGCATAAGTAGTGCGTCATTGAGGAGAAGATGGGTGGGGTTGAGCTTGGGAGCGAGAATAAGTGATGGGCACTCACGTTGCCTCAAGTTGGACCTTTGAAGTGGTGAAGGATTAAAGGGTGGCTCTGCCGAGTGGGAGGTCCTTTTGATGTCAGGTTGAGCGGTGGTGAAATGATCTCCCTGGACTGCCCCCATCATTCTGTCTTGATTTCGGTGTCCCAGACCCTTTCAGCCGGCGGCAGCAGAGTTTGGGTACGCCTGACATGGCAACGACACTTGTTACACTTTTTTTACACTTCACAAACCTTGATCGTCGCCGCGTGACAGATTTCTGCATAAATTCGCAAACAAAATTTACAGCCTTCACCCATCGCACCGTCAGCAAGAAATAAATTAGCAAAATTCCAAAAAAATGTCCATCAACCCTAGCCAGCGTCGTTGTCTGCGGCAAATTTGACTACAAATTGGATCCTCCCGTCAGGCAATTTGTTGTCTAAGCCTCGCGCATTCAACGCCAGCAGACCCTATTAAATCATTACCCCGTTGTCAACAGGCAGCCCGCCGACTTGCAGATGTACAAGTGATTTGCAATTATTTGCCTAATTAGCCATCGTATCTCATTCGCCAGGCACTCTCTGTCACTTGAGAGCGCTGCTTCGCTTCGCTTTTCCATTTTTCGCCTGACACATTCAAAACCTCTCTCCAATGACACCGGCAAAGTAGCAATTTGTCATTCCCCACAAGCTGTCCGGGGAAATAAAGACTCCGTGCCGGGGAAAAGAAATGCACACATTTTCCTTTCATCCAAATGTGGACCCCATTTCGTGGGGATGGAAGAACTCTTCGAGCTAATTACTTATCCAAGAACTAAAAAAGGCTCATTAAAGATTCCATCCATCGCAGTGCAGCGTGTCGTCACATGTGGGTTCCCTTCTTCCGCCTCCGTACTGGCACGCCGACACTTGAAGGGTCGCTTTGATCCACGCTAAATGATTTACGATGGTGTAGGTGGGACACACACACTCGACAAGACATGAAGTGAGCCACTAAATCACACACCGAAGGACATCTATCTTCGCATCGGGCAGAGCTATTTTAAGTGAGCGAGGGGCTGTGGGCACTCCCTCTTTGTGAAACCCGACCGAGTGCATGGAACGTGCCTATCGTGTGAGTGACATGGATTTGTTTTTCAATTTCCAAATAACACGTTACGCGCAGAGGGTCTATTTTTGAACACACAATCACTTGGGCCCACCACCGAGAGCCGAGGACCGAGAACCGACAAGCGAAAGCCGAAAACTGAAAACCCCTTTGGCGAGGTAATGAAAATAATGCTCCTCTTGGAGGGGCCCCAGTTGAGGGCTCGACTGTTCAAAGGAAGCAATTAAATTGTCATAAAATTGGATGCGCCCGCTTAAGTCATGTTAAACATGGCGGAATTTATGTTGCAGACAATGTTCGGGTCGGTGTATGGTTGGCGATTGCCGTTCATGCCGGTGGATGGTACTTAGTGCAGCGGCGGTGGTAATAACGCTGTGCTCCGACTACTGGAGGCGACACAGTGGTGCTCTGCGGTGTGTTTTCCTCCGGAATGCTGTGATGCTAGCAGGAGATAATTAAAATTCAGTTCCGTTTGTTGGCTTGCTTTGTACGTTGGCGGGATATTGATTTATTTGAGGGACGTGGTGTGCCTTTGTGGCCCAGGCCATCGAGACCGTACGAGACTTTGGATGGCAGTTAATTGGACGATACATGTGTAATGAGGTGCTATTGGGGGGAGGTGGAAAAAGAATCAGCTGGGAACAGTCCGGAATACATTCATCAGGAGGAAGGCGCATCCAATAGGAGATTATTCCGGGAATTTTTATTACCAACGGATGACGTTGTGGGCCCATGAGGGAAGGATTATGTGGCGGCATTTAAGAGCAATTTATGGGGAGGCTTAGAACGGGATGGGAATTGATGTCTTTCTGGTTTAAGACAAGGAGCTTTGGTACGTTTAGTCTTTTCGCGACCGAAATAGAGACCGAAGCAGCAACAAACAGCCACTTGTTGTATCTCAGTCTTCTCAGTCACGGCGTGGTCCTAATGATGGCGACCACAACTTTTCATTGTGACTGTCTTGTCTTAGACATCAAAAAGCCAAAAATGGCAAAATAATACAAGTGTGACGGAATTGTGATCCGTTTACTCACACGTCAATCAGTCGTAAAGTTGAATTACAGGACGGGCAGTTCTTTTCAAGAAACTTCTCAAATCGACTGACTATACTCAGTCTACCTCCTATTCCAGGACATAATCTAAACTTCTATCAAGTTCCATGCAAATCCGTTCACCCGTTGAGACGTCATTGCTCCGCAAACAAACAAAACCTCCGTTGAAACGATCTAAAGTAAAGGTATCATCTTCACGCCGCAGTGCTCTTAACAATCAGACTTAGGATAAGGATCCGTCTTAAGCCAGTTTAAAATTGTAATTTTCCATTAAATCCCCCACTTCCAGCGCAGAAAATGGGTTAAAGTTCATTGTTTCTTGTGCCACGTACAATTCCATTACATTTCCATTACAATCCAGCAACCCTTCCTTACGGTCCTAATTCCATTGGTAACCCCTAAAAGAAGTTCCCCAGTCGTCGTAGCTGGTGTTTCAGTTCCCTCTTATGCTTCATCATCCCATCCAAAAAGGACATCCAATTGAGTTACGAAAAGAAGGGACACTTCTCAGTTCTCAGTAGTCGAGTACATGTCATGCTGTCTTCAGTTATCATGTCTAATGCGCGCCACATTACACACCCCTTTGGCGAAAAAGGCGAATAATTTCCGAGACAAATTAAATTTAAATGCTCATTTCGCAGTACGTGTGCATCACAAGGACAGCAACCCTTTTTTGTTTCCCTTCCTGGACGTGGTTGGGGGTGAGGGGGGAACGAAACAAAATAAAAAAAAAGAAATAAAGAAAACCTTGAAAACCCCAGCAAACTTTGAGAACATACCGGGAATGGGACGCAGAATTGAATTTCAACAGAAATTTCACTGGAAAGCCCTTAAGTTGTTCGACTATCAAATTATGCTAAATTGCCGCTGCCATTGCTGCTGCTGCTGCTGCTGTACCAGAACACAACACCCCAGCGATTGCTCAGGCTGGCGGCTGCTGCCTTTTACGGCACAACACAAGCCAGCCAGATAATGCCGTAAATTTTGAGAGCCGCGCAAAACGCAGAATAACGCTTAAAATTGCAACCGCCACATAAAGGAAAATGATACAACGTCCTGAAATTACGGACAAGAGATTCGCCCAATACCCCCCGCGAGCAGCAAGTGATTCACAGTCTTAATTCTTACGAAATTCAATTATGTACCACCCGACCAGAGCAATGAGGAATCCGGCAGTTGAGTTCCTTTGGCCTCATCTGAGAGCGCGATATCCGAAATCGATTGCAACAGGGTCGGCCGAGGACTGTGAGGTTTTGGTGGAGTGAAAATCTTTAAATGATTTTCCAAATTCCTGCTACTCCCTCTCCACGGACACACACGCCCAGTATGCCTGAGGAGATTTCCAATTCAGAGAAATTGTATTAAATCGCCTTGGGCGAATTTATTCGAAGGGAGGTACGAAAGCGGATTGAATTTGAGATTCTTGCCACTTGCAAGGAGGTTAGGGAGGTGTCGGCGATGTCGGCGATGGCGGATATCCTGAATTTTCAGATTAAATGTTTTTCAGCTGAGACTTGGTAAAAGGGGGAGAGCAGCTGAAGCCTCACTGGAGGTGAATCCGATTCTGGTTTGTTAATCTGTGAGTGAGAACTAATTTAATCCTGGAGGGACGAGGACGAGAAGTTTTTTTTTTGGCAGTTTAATCAGCTTACCTAGGAGTTGGCAAAGATTGAAACTTTGCCGGAGACCTGGACAATCAGGGGAAAAACATTAAGTAGATGGCTTACAGTTCGGATGGAGTTAGCACTGGTAGCTTGCGACTGACACCTGTTGGACTTGGTGATGAATGGATTTGAATAGAGCTCACAAATTTAAACTTTCTGTCCTTAAGACTCGCTCTGCACTGAGTATGATTTAGGGTGCGATTAGTCAGACAACATATGTGACTCCGTTTGCAGTCTGTTCTCTTCCAGAACCCGTTCACGCGTTATCCTATAACTTTTCAAGTCCCGACGCCTGTGGGACTGCTTGTGGGAGTAGTTCTGGGTGAAGAATTTAAATACAAACAAAGATAAAGCGGATATAGTCGACCACAGTAGTATGAGAATTGAGAACCGTCACGATGGGTGGATAAGATTGTCCTTAATTTCACCCATTTTATGACCAATACGGGGAACTGATCTCTATCAATGGCGGAATCTGAGAAGCTATGAAGCTTCCTACAATGTCAACGATTTTCCCTTGCGATGACAGAGGGTCCTGTGACCAATTCTTTGCCAAATTTACCATATCTCGAAGACTGTCTTTCTGACATCCTTTACGGCCTTCTTGAACTTTATGGGAGTACAACAGGCCGCTAAAACCAAAATCAGTCCAAGTACATTCGTTGAATTTCTTTTCAGAAATGTACTAAAATTTGTACTAAAAGCAATTCTTCTTAAAACATTGGCCATATTTCGAAAACGATACATCTGGCGATGATATCGGTTTTATTTTCCGCGAATTTCCTTCACATAGTTCAAGTAAGTTTCTTATCAGAAATGTACTAAATCTGTACTAAAAACATCGAACATTTCTCGAAAACGATACGTCTGGCGACGATATCGGTTTTATTTTTATAGTGATTTTCTTTCACAAAGTCAAAGTACATTCCGCAAATTTCCAAGTTTGTTCGAAAAATATACACAAATTTGTTCTAAAAGAAATTCTTTTTAATACATCGGCCAAATTTCGAAAATGGTGCATCAGGTAATGACATATCGGTTTTACTTTCGCGAAATCGCTTCACAAAGTCTAAGTACCTTCCGCAATTTTTTTTTCCAGAAATGTACTAAAAGTTGTTCTAAGCGCAGTTCGTTTTCTGCCATATCTCAAAAACAATGCATCTGGCAGCTGTTTCGTCTCTAAAATACCGGCATTCAGCCGGCCAGAAGGGCTATTCCAAACGCTTCCAGGCCTCGAATCACGAGATCAGAGAAAAACGTCAAAACAAAGTCTTTACTTCGTAAAGCTGTCACGTATTTCAACATCCCGTCGTTGAATCTCTCAGCCGTAGACCAAAGTTTCACCCTCAATTTAAAGCTCACCCAATTTTGCTTGGTTTTAAATTCGCCCCACTGAATGCGTTAAAGATTGACTTTGTTTTCCGCAAGCAACAGAAATTAAAGCCAATACATCGCAATGTACATGATTGCTGCGGGTAATTGAATCCCACAGCACCCCGACTAGGTCGCCTTCGTCGAGGCATTTGCCTGTTCCCTTAGATACAGACTGCAAAAATGTTCATTGTATCCTCAATAATATCAGACACGTGCAAAGGGCCACGCCTCTTTCCGTACATTCCCATCGACGGCCTTCAACTTCATAAACTCCATCCAAACACACACACACACAAATGCACGCACAACATACGAGACTTGTTGAACAAGTGAAGAAAAGTATCTGCTTTCATCCCCTTCATTGTGCCAGTTCAGCACCCAGTTCATTACCGCTAAAGACAAATCACAAGGTAACGACATTTTCGCAAAACTTCCTCCCCGTCCTTTGATCGACCCCACACATGGGCACACTACCAACTGTGAGTCACGAGGAGAAGGAGGACTACGGCGACGAGAAAGATGGCGACGAAGATGACGACAATGCTGTTACACACACTTGCTGCGGTCGGGGTGTGGGGAAGTCCTTTTTCATCCGGTTATCCCTTATCCCTACACCCATCGAAAATCAGAAAACCACAAAAATAAGTACACCACCGATGCATGGCGACGTCGACTGATACGCCAGCAAGTGGCTCCGGCCCATGCTCGGCCCAGAACCGGGGAGGAAAAGGCCTTTAATTTCGCAATAACGATTGCGGTTGAGGAAACTTCACCTCTGGGAATTCCGGCAAAGATTTCTTTCTCTCCGCAGGGAGTGTGGGATGTCTGTCTTTTCTGACAATATGCACGCTATCTGCCGTGGGGGCGGATGAGGCGATTGGCCTCACAGTGACTGCCGGCGATTGGCCGGGGTTGGATTCGAATGACATCGGGCCAACATATCTTGTATCTCTCCGCTTCGATGGGAAGCAAGAATCGACCGGAGTAATTACCTGCAGGGGATTAACTGACTTCTTTCCGCACTGGAATGATGGTGACACCCCCAAATGAGTAATGAGGGGATCTAAAGATGCCACTGAGGTCTTCATCTAAACAATCGGATTTATTAGGCCGACGACATCGTGAATTAATTTAGCCCACCAGTGGGGACGGGGGTTAAATGAATGCCGATTGTCTATCCGGCGGTCCTGTTCACCTGATTGTTGTCATTCACTGCAAGGAACCGGGGGGTGTGCTATAAATTTTCATCGCCATCATTCCCCTTTCCGGGCTGACGACGGGCCATAGTGTGGCTACGGTGTGCGAAATGTGCGCCAGAAGATTGAATTGTCTTCGTTCGCCACGAACGACTGCACGAATGGGGAGGGGGCTAAATGTAATTAAATTGTGCGTGCTGAAATGCTTAATTGTTTAATTGAAGGTAACTGTACATTGTTGAGGCTTTTGTGGGCAAAATATCAGCTCGCAACAGCGACTTGCTCTACGTGCCTATGATAGGGTTATTTGACGTAACTACTGAACACTTATTGGGTTAATAAAGCTTTTAGCGTAAGTAACTTAGTACTGTCTGCCGAATGCTATTGGTGAAATAAAGTGAACAATATCACGCGATATTCGGCAATCATTAATGGATTTGTGGCGCTATAGCCTTGGACGACGTACGGCGATGATGGTGGCAAGAAAATGGAGAGCGAGCCTGCAGACGGAAAAGGACTGTCTTAAGATGACTTCAGGAAGATGGTTAAACGCATGCAAACGCTTGGATAATCCACAGAAACGCAATCGGTTGACATCGAACTGAGACGTCAGTTCCTGGTGCCAAGTCAAAAATGTCTGTCAGCCTGTCAGATGTTGTCTGTCTTTAAAAAAGCGGGTGGCAAGAGAGTGGCTGCAATTCATGCAGAGAGGTCTCAGTTGTCCCAGTTAATCCATACGTTCCATTTTGAATTTGTGGGGACTTTCGTTTGAATAGACCTGCGACTAAGCATAGCCACAGAGGATGGCGTTAAAACAAATGACCTCGTTGGCCAGCTCACGTTGGCGTATGCTCATCGTTGCAGGCATTCGTTGGTAGCATATGCCATTGGTACCCATATCAGTCTGCTTGGTAACCCAAATCGATCGCGTAGACGGGCATCTGACTTTGCTACTGATGGACCCATTGTGATGGTCTTCCTTCATGTTCATGTCACCCTACAAGGTCGCACAAAACTCAACTCGTTGGACTAAGGCGGCCGCGGCTATAGCCTATCTAGAGCATCTGTTGAATAGTAGAGGAATTATGCCGGCACCGAACGACCATTGACCATCATTCACTTGTACCACGTTACTAATAAAGCTCACAAGGTATAACTACATAATTGGCATGGGAGCCGTATCAAGCTTAATACTCAACCATAATGGAGGCAAGGCGACTTAAGTCCACTTAAGCAATCGTACGTGTAAGCACAAATGATACACTGGGACAAAAATTACGACTTCGTTCAGTTTCGTCGAGTTTCGTTAAGTTTCGTTCAATTTTGATTGCTTAAGTGGAAAACGATATTAATCCCTCTCTACGTATAGGTATGTGCCAGTTGGTGTTTGCATGTTCCCAGAATCTGTTGGGTACTTTTCATTCAAATAGTCGCAACTTTATCCGTTCGGAGCCAACACGGAATCGGAAAGCAATAGCAAGCATAGTTCGAGTAATGGCTGCAGAATCTTGGATTGTATTGCTACATGAGTAGACGAAGAAGGTTGACTCGAGTCTTGTGGTGCGGTCGCTTATCGCACTCAGCACTAAACTGGAAGGGTTTGTTCAGAGCTTTTACGTTCTATTTGACATATACTTACGCACCTTTAACACGAACAAACAACCGACTACTGTACGCGACTGCAACAATCTGCCAAAGTTGTACAGCGCCGCCAAAAAGGGTTCAACTTGCTTCCAGTCTTGTGCCTTGCCAACTTCACAGCAGAAAAGTGTGCATGTGAAAGCCACACCTACGCCTCCACCTCTCTGCAATGCGTCCCCATCAGCAAATCACCGATAAACAAAAAAAAAAACCAGCCACACATTCCCGCAGAGTACTCAACTGCATCGTCTTTATTCAGACAACAAAGCGTCTGAACGAGACATTGAAAGGGCGCCCTTCGTTCATTTGGCTGAAAGCCTTTCCGCTCCACCCTCCAAGCCCGTGCAAGAATATCTACTCAGCAATAATTTAAAGTCGTCTCCTGCATTGCAATTAATTACACTTTTCATTCTTACATTTTTGAATTAAAAATCGAGGAGACATAAAAAAAAGCATAAATTAAAAAACAAAATCCATTTGCGACTCGAATTCAAAAACTTTTCCGCAGTTTTTCTTCTCATTCCATCTCGTCGACGACGTTGGCCGCTGTAGTCCTAGTCTCGGCGTCATCGTTGTAGTCGTCGTCGTTATCCCATGCTAACCCCCCCTCGCACTTTACCGAGCAATTCTCACAATTCTCTGCCACCAAAGCGACATGGAACAAGAAATAAAGTGAAACTCAAACTCAAAACAAAAGACATTCAACTTAATCCATTTCTCTTGTAGTCAGGTTTAATATATCACACAGTTGAAGGATGTCTTCTTCTCCGCCCCCTACGTCGCAGCGCCGCGACACCCCCTTTTGGTCCGTAAAAACAAAGAGGAGCGAAGTAGTGTAGTGTGGAGGAGAAGAAAAAAGCCCTCCTCCCCCCCACACACACACACACAATGGTGTGTTTCCGTTTTGCACCCATTTCCGCTGGCCCATCTCCTCGCCACGAGACGCAGGAGTAGCTCCCTGGCCAACTGCCACCGCTGCCGCCAGCCACATCACCAGCAAACGGCACACGGTTGTCGCCGCCCACCAGTGAGTAATGAAAACGTGCAGCGGTAGTTAGAAGACCGAACATTATACGCCCCATCAACTACGCGCCATGTAACGCTTAGGGACATAAAACACTTCCACGTGAAAAGTAAGCGAGGCGCTGAAACACACTAGTCGAACAAGGGGGACGGGCCATCCGGCCACCCAGGAGCGAGATGGTATTTCTCGCTCCTGGGTGGCCGGAGCTGGGTGGCCGGAGCCACCCTCCGTCGGTTAATTACTGAAATATGGATGCATCTAAACTTGGAACGGCTTTATCTATGAGTTCGTGGTTAGATCGTTCTTCCCCCCATTCAAATCGCGCCGAAATCATGAACAACGCATTGTTTATTCGCAATGAGCCGTAGCCTTTTGGCCGGAGGGCAAATTAAATTCGCTCCACCCCCTGAAAGCTGTGCTTCGTCTTTGGTCGTCGATAAATACGAGGCGAAGTTGAACGTAGTCGGGGGCAACTCCCGCACCTCATCCGTTCACGTTCACGTCCGGGCAGCGATGAATCTCTGTTGTCTAAGGAGCTTCGCTTGTTTTTTTCTTTTCTGAAACCCACCCCAGAGTCGGCATCAGCTCGAAAGTCACGTAAAAGTTGTAACTTCAGTAGCAAGAGTCACGTTTTATGTCGATGTCTTATTTCATGAGGTGAAGGAATAAAAAGATACGAAAGTATCTTGGGGTGTGGGGATTGTTTTTTTGCTATTTTTTGTGATCTTGTGATTTGTATCTGGATGAGGATAGTTTCATTCTGCGTTGAGGTTAACTTCAGCCCAGATGCACGGATACGAGGTTTATTTCAATCTCGCCTCACGCCCTGTGACAGTTTTGAATCGAGTTGAATTTAGAGACCAAAGTGAAACGCAGCAGACAGCGATGAACGCGTGCTTTTGCGATGCAAACACCCGTCGGTTTCGTGTGTCTTGCCGGAGTCTATGTTTTGTTTCCATTAACGCTAGCTGGAGACGCCTGTTGGTTGAAGCCCAGGTCCACCGCTGACTGTAGCACCACCCAAAGAAGAAGACGGACGTTGCTTCGCGGCTCATTTGAAGGTGTGCCTCTGAACTCAGTTTGACCTTGCCAGTGTTGCAAGCACGCTCTAGTCTAGCAGGTCCACAGAAATGGGGCGGCCGTGTTAACCTGATGAGAGACTGGCTATCGGCGAGCTAACCACACGCACACCCAGCACAGACACAAGCGACACTCACCCATGGCGTGGTGGGGTTCGTGCCACTCTCTTGTGCACAGCCGGGGCCTGATGGATCACAGGTCACTTTAACCTCTGCCTTCACAATGAATTATGACTTCAAATGTCACTCGAGAGGCAGGGGGCATGTGTTAATTCACCCCCCGGAAATCGACCCATTTCCGGCATATTTTACCGACTTGTTACCGACTACACTTTAAGGCTTAATCTTGTGTGCATGACGCTCTCGCTACACTGTTTGCATTAAGCTCCGCCGGTCACATGCGAGGCCTTTGTTGCTGCCACATGTATCCTCTTAAGCTGCCCGCTGCACCCGCATTCGACTTCTTTCATGTTGCACTTATGAATATTTCAACCAAGAGAATATCCCAGAACAAACGAGATATATAATATTTAACGAGATTTCACCGGGCTTTCGTGTAATTACCACATAAATTGAGTTAAGTCGTCCTTTATCAACGGAATTTTATGCAATTTGCGCGCCCAGAATACGTATGTGATGCAATGTGAAAGGCATCAGGGGCGATCATGCAATTAATCACTTCCACAAGTGTGTGCGGCTCGTAGTTTGGTGCAAATGGCGGTCAGGAGGAAAATCCGATTATGATGCGAATGGAAAAAAATGTTTATTAAAGATTAACCCAGTGCATGTGCAGGTGGTGGGTGGCTTGAAGTTTTAATCAAAAAATAACATTTATGGTAATAGGTCGTGACAGCGGGGAGGAAGTGTCGCCAAGTCAGGCATGAAATCTGACTGAGGCATAACGCATATCTCGTTGGTGCAGGTTGCTGATATGTTGGCAGGCATGGTGGGCTACCATTCGCGACTACAATGGAGATGGTATCATTTAGTCCCGAACGCCGATTTGGGGATCATACTCCGGGAACCATTTTGTTTTGTGGTTGGAACTTTATTCGAGTAACATGGGGACTGCAGGCTAGCGGGTTCTTGATTTCTTGGGGTTCCAAAAACTGAAGAAATCCGAAGGGACGTACAAATCTATCCAAGTTGTCCAGAAAATTGTGGCGATTTTAAAAACAAAAAAACTTTCTGGACAAGGTTCTCTCTGAACAACCTGTTCACAAGATCTGTGGGATTTCTGCGCTGGTAAATGCCGACCGCGCACTATGTGTAGAGGAATGTCTAGACTCGCTGTGTAATCCTGTATCGGCTAGTGATCCGTACTGATCGCTGGATCATCATGATCTTGAAGAGATCATTTTCTTCTGTATTTGTTCAAATTCTTGTTCGCATTCCCTTTCAGAAGCAATGTGGGTGTAGTTGAATGGGGGGGGGGATCTTGGAAACTATTACTTTTTCACAATGTTCGGACGGGGAACGACTTCTTCCAATATTTGCATCGAACAACGACCTGCGTGGGAAGGCCACGTCCAACACGAATCATGAATCAATGATTCAATCAAGAGCTCACGTTCCGTCACAAGAAAACGTCCAACATGTTCCACTCTTGTTACGAGGGCAGGCAGATTTATCAGAGGCAGTGACTTTTTGAAATGGTCGTACCGGCACAAGTGGCACCAGTTTAGGTTTACTTTAGTCAGTTTATGCTCAAAAAAGGTCTTCAACCATCATCACGACTTCCAATGTGTGACTTGTAGGCGATCACATGACAGATCCAGGGCGAGATGGTTGCACCAAGTCCAAAAACTCGCCTGGTTGCACTTGGACAGAACCTCTGATAAGTTAGAGTCTATGGCGGAGAATGGAGGGGCGTGAAGATCAATTATGCGTGCTTTATCCGGCGATCCCTTTAGTGGATCATACGGGTCAGGTGTTGATGGGCCGAGAGGTAGTAACCCAAATCGTCTATAAAATATTGGTTGATCAAAGAAATAAGCTGCGTGAGGTGGCTGAGACGGTAGACATCTCACCCAAGCGGCCACATCACATTTTATGTGAATATTTGGACATTTGTGGTGGCCGTGGCGTTCTCTCTCCCACTCACTTGGACCTACCTGTCTATGTTCGATTTCTGGTACGACAAGAAATACTTTTCACGGTCCCATCTCTTTCGAGTCTCTGACAATGCTCAAAGAGTATAAGTGTCTAGAAAAAGCTTCTCAAACTTGGCCGTTCGGAGTCGGCATAAACCTGTAGGTCCCTTCCACTCGTGATAGAACAATAGCACGCACAACACGAGTGGTTGCTGAGAAGCTAGGCCCTGGCCGTCTACGAGCGCCACCCATATTATATTATTATTTGGACAACACACTCAACCATAAGCGCAACCGTGTGACAATTTTAAGGAGTGCTTGGCGATGATCAGTCGCAATCCGAACGAGTTGTTGCCTCTTTTAGTTTCGATTCATCACAATACCAAGGAACAATCGAGACTGTGTCCCCCGTGTGATCGTGCACCAATCGCTTGCACGCATCGATCACACCGATTACGTAGGAACGACTAAAATGATCAACGACCAAGTAAAGCGGTTGCCACTGAAATCCACGCCTATTTTGGTGGCCTTGTGCGGTATAAGCAATAAATATGAAAAAATTTCTTTCAACATTCCGTAGTATTTATGGGCCAACAACTGGCAAATTATCATAAAAAAACCCAAAATGGCGCCCGAACAAAAACTCGAATCACACTTTCACACGACTCCCAGTGATTCAATGCGTTGTCGCACGACCACGCGACGGTAGCATAAACCTTATCGATGAATTTCAATAAAAAATAAAATATCTATTCGCCATTCGGCCAACAATGAAATTCTCAATCCATAATATATCACAGTCCAGCGTTTCGTTTCGCCATTTTTTTTTCATTTTCTCTCACGAATGTCAGCCGTTAATTGAAAAATGCACACAACTACGTAATCTAATTCACAGAATATGGCGCGCAGAAGGATAAAAGCAAACAAATCCACATATCATTTTATCTATTAAAAACACAATCAGTGACATTTATTTATTTATGCGCCTACACCCCCAGTAACCCAGCGAAATGCGCACACAACCACACACACACACACACATGTAGTCACACATTCAGAACAAAACAAATTCCGGGGCTAACATATTTTTTTAATTAAATCTGAATTGATTTCAATTTTATTTGTTTTGTCGTCCTTTTATCTGCCCATTCGCATCTTTCATTTGGTTTACATGCGTGTGTGTGTGTGTGCGGCATGCACGGCCTCCCTTACCCCCGACCACCCCTACGGCACATATGTGTCACCAGAGAACACAAAATGGAAAAGTAATTAAAGTAACTGACCCACATTGTGTATTGAAATGAATGCAAACATTAATGAAACAGAAGAAAAAAAGAATACATCCTTACTCCATAATCTCTGGCCTCCATGCTAGGGGGTGTGAGCCGGAGCAGAGCAAAAATGACAATAGACACAAAATTTAAATAAAAAACCAAAAGAAGCAAACAACAAGAGACGAGGGCGACATTTATTTTAAGAACAGAACAGAATGTCATCGCCTTACTGTCCTCTATCCTGCCGTAGTCGCATCGCCATCATCCTCCCACCACCTCCAGAGGGGAGCGATGGCATGTAGTAACAAATCAATTTTAAATGAATTCGTTGATACGAGCAGACATCAACAACAGACAGAGCATACTGGCACCCAGTGGACCGTTATTTATTATTTCTCCGACGGGATAATGTGAGGACATCTAGGAAGTCCCCTCCCACCCCGACGACATCGACCACGGCAACGACAACGACAGCGGCAACGTGTTGTCCTCAATGAAGCGCCCGGCTTCGGATCGGCCACTCGGGTGCACGGTAGCATATGTAAGCGAGCACAAGTGTGTCAGCGAATGTGTGGACAATCATCAAGGATGTGTAGCATTTCCTAAATCGATCAGCCAGCACGAGGATTTCGCGAAATCGGAAGAGAAGTGCCCTCTGGGATCGTGTCCGGAGGACAAACAAAGTTATGCCATAAAAACAATGCTCAATCTGTGATGAGATTGTCCTTGAGATTGAGAAGGGAACTGCAAGAATTGCTGTTTTTTTTTTCTCTTTGTTCTTTCGTGTTTGTTTTCGCATCAGGGAAGGGTGTGTCGGGCGGATGTCCTCGGACAACAGGAGATTTACTGAGCCAGCTGAGGGTGTGAACAGAGGTTCGGTTTTTTTCCACTCGTGGTTTTCGAGTGAGGGAAACATTTGTACGTAATGAGAATTTAAGGCGACAGGTGATGCAATAAAACAGGAATCGGTGTGCACTTTGTGAGTGATGGGATGGGTCTGGCGGTGATGCCGCGGCACCATGGGCGAGCAACAGGGCGAGCTCGGTGGCGTTGGTGGAATTGAAATAAATTGGACTGACTAGACAATTGTCCGAAGTATTGATTTTAGTTTTTTGTTCGTTCTGGGATTATGTGCGTGACATGTTTAAGACAAGAGGCACTCACAGACGGAGAAACAGAGAGAGAGAGTGGAATGAAAGTCCGGAGGAATTCTGTGCAAATGAAACCTGGGGGCAGACAGAGCTCCGGGGGTGTTTTTAGAACATGCTTGGTGTCTTATTAATCAATGGTCGACAGATCTGGGGGTGACACATTGGCCTCAATCGCGTTTTAATGGAACGAGTGAGAAACAGATAAACATGTCGTTAGTCAATTCGAGGAAGCAGCCTTTAAACAAGAACTGCACGGACTCGATAGGGACGTGGGTCTAGTCGGGCACCAGTTGATTCTCCAAGGCTCTAAAAAGAAGCCTTTTCAACGCGTACTTAACATTCACAAATGATAAACTAGATTGCTGAAAAACGCACCGTTTTCGAGATATTGGCGATTTAGCAAAATTTAGTATTTCAGGTCTCCTTCGCCGACACTTCTCTAAGCTTCCATTGGTGGTAGCGGCATGGTTTTTGGATCAAGCGTCTTTCCATTCTGTGTGTAAATGGTAAGAAACCTTGATCAAAGAAGAGAAAATCGCCGAAGAACGCACCGTTTTCGAGCCATTCTTTAAAATCAACAAATCAGGTCACCTTCTCCGTCATTTTTCCTACTTTCTACTGGTCGTAGCAGCATGGTGAAAAGCATAGAAGAAGCATACACCCTGAAGGCGGGCTAAAAGCACTTCAGGGTGTAACCTTTGATGTTGCAGCAAGCCGTGTTGAGTATGTAAGAAAATAATGGCAACACTTATCCTACCAACTATTCTAGTACATAATATTTAGCATAGCTCTAGCTCTCTCTCTAGCGCTCTCTTAATCGTTAATGATGAGGTCGATTTCAGCCGTCGTCGTGTAATAATGTTTAGTTAATAAAGATAACGGAAGACCGAAGCTGAATTTCGTTTTTCTTTGTTCCTTGGCCGTCCTACAAGTATAGGCAACTGTATGAAGCGGAAACACCGATAATGGCACGCCAACTGCCGATAGGGCAAGCGGGAGCAAAGCTCTAGCTGAGGGAAAGAAGTTAAGCGGAGGCTACTCAAACACCTATGACCAAGGCGAAGAGGAACAAGCGAAATCGTCCACAGATGCCAGCCCTCGGGACAAGCCTGCGAAATGGGGATGATCCACTCCGTAAAGGCCTCAGTGTTGCTGGAAGCAGTTGGTACCTTTGCTACTTTGAAAAATTCTTCGCGCCTGAGGAAGCGAGGCAAAAGACTGAAAAGCACAAGGTCAAGCCCAGGAGCAGTAGCTTCATTTCCCCGCACTTGCGTAAAACGTAAAAAACAAAGGGTGTCCCCATAGACAGGGAGGTCAGAGCCGGGACGCTCGAGGCAAGCTGAAACTTTGAAGAGTAGAAGCTAGGCAAATGTTGCAAAAGCTGCGAGTGCTGGTAGAAAGCTCACGGGGTTAGTTGTAGGCGAGAGGGAAGCAGTTCTTCCTTGTACATTCTGAGTGCCGAAGACAGGAAAAGAAGCCTAGATGATGCTCTGGCAACTGAAATGATCCTAGAATGGGAGGTGCATAAGCTCAAGTTTCAGGGCATACTGGGCGCTACTGGTGGACTGCGAAATCCTACAAACGATGAAGTGGTTAGAACTGGAAGCACCCAAACTTGGTAATTGGAAAGGAGTGTATCTGACCACAAGATGTGGTATACAGAGAAGATCCTACTATGGAAGGCACTGTATGGTCGGGACGAGGCAACCGGACAGGTATTGGGCCTCGGAATAGAGGCCCAATACCTGTCCGGAGAGGTCCTTTTAAGAATAAAAAGGCGAAGCAATTCAATGAGTTACGGGTTCAGCAAGGTTGTAGAAGACGTCGGAACAAGAGACGAGTTAGTTGACCATTCCAAATCGAACTCGGCGAGAACACAGAGGCTGCAGAGGTTAAATAAGATTCATTCCCCTGTAGAGCAGGCTGGAGGGAGGGAAAGTTCATATCTTCATCGCAGGACTCACTCTCTGACGGAAAGCTGGGGGATAGAGGTATTAGCGATTTTGCAAACTGAAGTATTTCAAGTCAACTTTACCGACACCTTTTGCTATATATGACCGTAGGCACATGGTTGAGGGCTCTAAAGACGCGTCTTTGCATTCTCTATGCATCCGTGAAGCCCTCAACTGAAAAGAAATTGAGTTGCTCTGCATTTGTTTACAGTCTGTGGCTTTGCAACTACAAACTGCACGAGCTGCTCTTACTGCCATGCGTCCAATCATGTTAAATATTTGCCCGATTTGGTCCGATGTTCCCCTAGGCTTAGCTTCAAACAGCCTGCACTCGCGTTGTGTTTCCTACTACGAGTCGAGTGGCTAGCTAACGCTTCATGCCGGCTATGGTAGGTGTTGCATATACTCTGATTCAACTCGAGCGAGGTAAAAAGGTGAACATTGTTCGTACCGGCATTTGATCCACTGACAGACGTAGAAGCTGACTGATTGGTGTACAGAAAGAAAACAAAATCCCATGCCGCCTCTCGTATTCTATATTTTCTTGGAAAATCATTCAAGTTAAGCTGAAAATGTTTCCGATTTAATGTGGAATCGTGGAAAACAACAGCTAGCAAGCACAGATTTCCGAGATTTTTCCTATCGCTCTCCCCATATCCAGGAAAGGCCCTGCTTACCACACAACTCCTCAGTACTCAACTTCAGCTGTTTTCTCCGATTGGAATCGAATTCGTTCATCAGGTGAATTCCACAGAGTCACTTCTAACAGGCACTCGCTCTCAGGTTTAATCCGGCGAAAGCCTTCAAAATAAATGTCAAAGAGCCTCCAATCAGACTGCCAACTACGGCTTACCGAAGTGCCAGTTCCAAACGCGTTTCCCTTCATTTCACATCCTCGCCATAAGGGAGGTTGTGTTTTTATTAGCAAAAGAAAATCAATTGAAAAACCTCCCCGTATCCAATTTTTCAGAAGTACACTTGTCCACACAAACCCGCCGCCACCGATGGGTTCCCCTAGACGATAGCGCGCTTCTAGACTCCTCTTCACTCTCTCTCTCTCTCTCGCTCGATGAACGGATGTCCTATTTCCCGGGAACAAGAAGTACTCGTCCTGCAACATGATTTATGTGCTGCCGTCTATAAAACCAAGGAAAAGGCACCAAAATAGCAACAAATTAAATTGCCGGAATACGCCCGTGGGAAGGGAGGCCGCCACCCTTTGGTAGAGTGGGTGTGCGGGACCTAAGTCTCTTTTGATTTATGTTCCCGTCCCGTGTATGCATATAAATGAATTATTTTTCGGGATCCTCCGTAATAATGATGAATCTTCCGGTATTGCGAATCTTCTTGTTTGCGGATAATTGCTGCGGAGGGTCTGTTAGACACACACACACAACCAGCCGGATCGGGGGAAGCAACAATTATGCGCCCCGGCGGATGGGGGATGAAAGGAAAGGATTCGGAAATCGGATGGAATGATTCTAATCGGTTCGATTGGGGCGTTTGGGGGTAGCGAACTGACGATGGGCCAGAGATGGTTGAAAAGGCACATATTTGAATATGTGGATGGAATGGAGGAGTCGAGTCGAGTATGGCCACCGATGCCTGAAAGGCTTTGCTTGAAATTTCGATTTTTGAAAAGCCGGTGAGCACAGTATGCAGGGACACTCGAAGCCGATGATTGATGGGTGAACTGCGAATCCGAGTGGAACACTTATTGGCGATTGGTTGCGCAAAGAGGATTGATTTTTCGGTTTGCCGGGAGATATAATCTCGGAGATCACGGATATGTAAGTCGAAATCGATCTTTTTTGACATGACACCAACTTCCCTTTCTCTTAGTGTCTCTCTACAGATCGTAGGGCATGTAGTTGCAAAGACAGAGTCGGTTAACAACGGCTCACATGAGACTCAACCCAATTTTGGTGCAACAATGGCGGTATCGCTGAGCGAAGTAGGATCGCTTCATGATTGGATATTAAGCCAGATTTTAAAGTTGAAAGCAAAGTGGTCATGATGGTCATGAGAACTGAGGCACGCAAGATCAGCAGATGCCCGACGAGACCCATTTGACTATCGAGACCGTACAGTTCTTGGTTTCAACAAGCTCTCCAAGATGCCATCAGGACGCAAACAGGACGAAATGTCGCACATAGAACATGACCAAGGACTTTTTTGTACGCTTTTGGAGATTGCCCTTGCCTCTGAGCCATACAGGAGCACTGGGACACCTATGGACACGCGATTTGTATCAGAAAACAGAGCTTTAGAGGTGCGCCGAAGATGAAAACCAAATCTCCGTCATAAAGGCCAAGTCAAAGCGGCCGTTAACCAACTTGGTCTCGATAACTTGAAGCAGCGGTCAGGCTGCACTGAAAAGCTATACGCTCAGACTGAGACTTTCCATGGACCGTCAAGAACTAAGTCAAGCATATGAAGGGGATGCGAATTCGTGCATCAGAATGAATCAAAGGGAAGCCACATAGTTCTAACTCCCATCTTCGTCGCCGATGTCATAGCATGTCCAAGAGAAGATCATGGTATCACGACGATCGCATCATGGTACTATAAAAGGGACATCAAGGCACCATGGGACGATACTTTAGGAAACGTCGCCAAAGCCAAAGCCAAAGCCATCTACCCTTGCACATTCGGCAGACTTTCTCAATCCATCTCACTTCAACTAATGGGAAGAGGCATGCGTACGTGGCAAGAAACGTGCGTCTGAATACCCACATTAATTGGCAAGGCGTGAAAGGAGATATTGATCTAAGAGGCGAGAAACATGCAAACATTGGGCAGTTTTAAGAAATCAGTGCCGATCTGTTATTGGGAACTTGTTTGATAGACTCGACGCAGACCAAACCAGTACTCCTAGATTTCAAGACCTCAACTGACTACAAAATGCAGCCATTTGTGTGCAGGACGAGACACCTTTCCCTCGCATCGCGTACACAAGTGAGGCACATGACACTGCCGGTCATTGCTACACTGAATCGAAGGCTCAATCTGAGTTGAGAATTAATTGAAAGAAAAAGTGCTCAAAAACTTTACAGGCAACCAAGGGGATATTAGGTCTTTCTTCATTTCTCCATTTGAGCTCCATCAAGGCAACTCAATGTCAATGCGGCCAAAAACGACAATAGAACTCACCCCAAAATCAAGTTGCCTTCCTTCATTGCATACAGAAGCTCTGCACGATGAGCACCACCTTAACGGTACCGAGTGTGTGAGTGAGTGAAAACAAAAAAAAATTAAACCCATGAACACACCAAACAGTGTGGTGCTTCAAAAACCTGCTCACGTACCTCAGACGACCGCCTTGCAATGCTCGCAGTGCAATCCTGCGAAACATCCTGACCATTTCTAAAACCAAAACAAAACCAATCTCGCCGTGCGTTTGCCTTGGCTGTGATATCCTTGCCACGCTTCGTGCTGCGCGCCGTTGGATAACCGACTGAATTGCCTTTATGTAGCCGAGCTGAAGCTGAATTCGATTTTTACACTGCAACCGAGATCTCGAATTACCCCGCGCCACGGATGTGGAATCGCTGTTTTCCACCTTAATGACCCAATTAAACACGGAGTATTGACGCAGCACTATCCGTATCTGGCGTCATTGCCAAGGGGACTACCGTCGACCGTCGACCACCGTCGTTCGTTGCGAAGGGCAAAAATGTTTTGGATTTCCATTAAATTGGTTTCATGTTGCGCAAAAGGGAACGAGATCCTTGTGCTCAGGACTGTGGCTTATGGACACTGTGTGCTCGAGGAAGTGCCTTTGAAATGGTTTAGTGTTAATGAAGGGTTTTCGGTCTTCATCGGTCTTCATCGTGGTTCGCTAGTTGAACACTGAACTGGAGGGGATTCAATAGACTTCAATTGTTGGGTTTGTTTTTTTTTTTTTTTTTCTTTGCTCGTTGAGTGCTGTGGTTAACGGCCAATGCAGTGATCTAGTGAACGGCGAAAAGCTTCCGCTGGCCGAAGTCACGTTTCACAGGTTTCTGCTGTGCGGACGCACCATCATCGCCAACACCACCATAGCCACCGCCGCACAGCGAAGGTGATGTGTTAAGATGTTGAGTTTCACGGTGGATATTGTTTCGTTGCGCGAGCAGCCCGCTGGTGGTGGATGAAGCGTCGAGGAGTACACATCCGTAATTAGCTTCCTAAACGTTACAATGGTTGTTCGAACGCTGTGAATGGGAAGCAACGTGCATTGTCGGTGTGTGCTGCCGGCATTCATAAGCTGGCCACTGGAGCTGTGAATGCAATGACAAACAGGGAAGCATCTACAACTGGTTCACTTCCTGGAAGTCTGCGAGGATGCTAGAAAAAATCATAAAATCCTCTCATATCCTTTCGGAATAATGACTATTTGTTGAAGACCGACCGGAATTGATGCGACATTCAACCTTGAGAGCTTCCACTGCGGACTTCAAGGCAGTAACGCATCGGCTGCATCTTCGCAGCGAAATAAATCCAACATTCCGCGTATTTTCACACCCCACTCGCAGTTGGCCGAAGTTCCAAACCGCAAATGCACACTCACATCCTCCCATTCTTTGGCAATTCTTGAGAATTTATTCAAACGATCGCTATCTAGTATTTGCCAAGCACTACCCGTCCGCAAAATCCGCCATAACTTCCTCTTAATGTCGGCCCTTCCCCACCCCCTCCCCTTCGCGGACAATCAATTTGCCATACACAGCCGAGCAACACGCAAAGACTCTGCGGATGTTTGCAGCACATTCTCAACCCGCTCGTGCTAAGTATCAGCAGCGCGCAGATATTCACTTGAGCAAATAGTCATTTCTCTTCTAGTTATCTAAACGCGGCCAGGCGACGATTTTCCACACTCCGCACGCGTATACAAATGCCGGCCGAGGCGAAGTCACCGAGAAATGAGCGACATTACGCACGAACAAACAGCCACCGGCACAAGGCACAAAGCACACTCGAAGAAGCTACCCGATCCGGAAGAATAATTAACCAAAAACTTATTCATCACCACCCGGCTCGGCGTGAGCCTCATTTGCCACTCATTCTTCAGAGCGGGGCGGCTGGGCGACGCGACTGCTTGTTTGGTGCGGTTGCTGCAGTAACGATAAGGACTCCAGCTCGCAGCGCATGCAGTGGCAGTGTGTATCCTTTTCCGGGCGGAGGACGAAGGGCGGCTGTGTGCATGCCGGTCTAAGATTGTGTGTCGTCGTCGTCGTCGCGCGTTGGTGCTTTATCAAAGTCATGAATAATTTATTATGTTAACGCGCTCCTTCACCCATCAACCCCCACGCTCTGCGATCTGCTTAAAATCCTCGAACATAAAATCTGAGAAATCGTAAACGCTTGCATGCCATGCAACTGTTTATCGTTGTGTTCAGGGTTCGCTTCCCGGTGCCGGTCGCGGCGCGACGGCTCTTAGTTTGAACAAAAGCTGGAAGCACAGCAAGGACTAAGGAACCAAACACCCGCCCACATTCGGAAGGACGAACACGGAGGAACAGTGGCGAAAAATGCTGAGCAAATAATTACACGCACCACGTTTAAGGATGTGGGAGGTCTGTGCACACCCAGTCCATCGCATCGGTGGGATGCAAAGCAGCACACAAGGAGTTGTGTAAAGATTGGAAATTAACGAGCGGAAGGAACTCATTGGCCGAAGAGGATGTGGCGGGGTGACGGTGGGCATGAGGGTGGGTGTGAGAGTGGGGGTTAGGGTCGGGGTAATGGTGGGACGACGAGAACCATTCACCGTCTGGCGCAGGAGCGATTAATTGTTTCTTGCATGTATGCCCCGAAATGGAGAGTCTGACTGGAATCTGGATTTGGCCATAAAACGCGACCGAGGAGAAGAACTATAAAATTTTATTCCTGTCGAGACTCTGATGAGGCAAATGCCATGGGCGTGTGGGTAGAGCGCTGAGTGGAGCGGCGGGTTCGGTAGAGTTTGCTTAACCAAATTACTGGGTCAGTGGGAGAGAGAGTTAAATGAAAGGGGTCGACTCCGATGACCCGGTTAGAGTTGATTTTTGATTGTTTGCTTTTGTGGAGAATATGAAGGGACTGCCAGCTGATTTTGTTGACGTCTCCTGTGTTGTCATGGTTTTGAGTACTCTTCTACGCGTGGTTCGAATTGAATTGAATCTGATTAGATTAAAACGCGCAGGAACACATCACTAAAGGTGTGCAGAAGTCGTAGGTGAGTCTAGTCCGTCTAGGCCGAACTTGGAAGATGAAAGTATGGCTTGGAGCCCCGTCTGCCGCCAGACCTATAGATCATCTCCACCCCACTCATGTCCGCATCAAGAGACATCAGCGAAGGAAACAATCACGAAAAAATCCTGTGTTCGATCGAATATGGATAACGACGTCCACTGATGGGCCAATTTCCCTTATTGCTTCCGAAACATGCCAGTCGAGTTGTTTTGAATTATCCCCCCGACGATACACTTCCGCATACGTTCACTCAAGCCAAGCCGGGAGTGGAAGAATTGATTCGAAGGATTATTATAATTTCCTCATTCCTCCAGAGATGCCCAGGGTATCCTGCACTGCACTCGCAAACCCACCCGGTTTCGAATTTTCAATTATTTCCCCTGAGGAGGTAAGCGCCCCCGCCAATTTGAGACTATCCGAGGCTCTCTCACACTGACGGAGAGAAAAAAAACTGCCGCCTAAGTGGATTTATGTGATAACACAGTGTGTACGCACACCCGTGTAGATGGCGGCGAAATTGCTTCCTCTGGGAGAGAGGCCCATCTGGTTTTGTGTTGATGTTTCCTATGAAGCACGGATCCAGATCCCAGATGGCTGGCCATTCATCATGTACTCGCAGCGTAGCGGGTGCCCGCTCCGCCATGCAAGTGAAATTTAATCGTTGACGAGTCAAAGGGGTGCTCGGCCCCACACTCGCGTCTGTGAAAACAAACAGGGTGTACCCCGATGCCCTTGGATACGTTTTGAATTATTCCAGCCAGCTGCGTTGCGCTGCCGATGAGAACGGTCCGGAGCATGGACATGGGCGATATACTCGCACTCTTTGAGTGCATTAGCCGACAAGCAAAACAAACAACGTACGGGTAGCGGACTGAAATGGAATACTGCTGAGAAAGTTGCGTTCTCCTTTTATGATCGAACAGGACATGTGAAGTATTGCGACGTTTCCCTTGGAATCTCACTGAAGCAAGGAACGATGCGTCGTTCCAGGGGTAATTAAGAAAATTGCTTGAAAGTGATCTCATTGCGCCAGCAGAATGGGTGGGGAGGGGGGAAGGGAAATGTGTGTCACAACGAGTTTTGGGGGTAACTTGAGACCAAAGGGTTATGAGAAGTGACTTGTGCTGATGAGTGCTGTACGTGCTATGATACACACTCAGTGCCAGCGTGGTGGCGTGGGGAAGCCATATGTCTATTTGCTTGACAGTGCTACGAGTGACTTGTAATAATTGGGTTCATCGAAATAAACAGATAGGGTTTCACTCTTTGTGATAATCGCACTTTTGGGAGGCGCACGGAACTGTGCTGCTGGCAGGCATTCATCAAAATGCGACAACAGATGGCACTCGGCTGCTCATCAGCTCGATCATAATTGGTCGTATTTTGGCAAGGCTCAAGCCGTAGCATCGGATCGAGCAACAAAATGGAACGGTTGACAGCGCTTATGTAGTTTCAATTGGGGGTTACAATGTGAGCCTTTTTGTACGTGGACCAGCCCATCTTCTGGATGGCGGATAGCATCGCCCAAAACATTTGGAGAAGGCTGTCTACCTTTCCCCCGGCTTTTTCTGATTGCAGTTGTAGTCAATGTGGCTGATGATGTAGAAGAGGGTCTTTGTTGGCGTCATCGGAGGCACTTATAACCGACAAAAGCATCATGAAACAAACACGACTGCTTCCTTCTAGTCTCACTTAGGCACCAGAAGGACGTAACAATCAGTAAATGCACTGTGTTCTGGTGCATCTTAAGATATATATATATATATATATATATAATATTGGTGGCGCTACAGCCCGTAGAGGGCCAGGGCCTAGCTTCTCAGCAACCACTAGTGTTGTGCGTGCTATTGTTATATCACGAGTGGAAGGGACATACAGTTTTATGCCCACTCCGAACGGCCAAGTTTGAGAAGCTTTTTCTAGACACTTATACTCTTTGAGCATTGTCAGTGACTCGAAAGAGGTGGGGCCGTGAAAAGTATTTCTTGTCGTACCAGGAATCGAACCTATACAGGTAGGTCCAAGTGCGTAGGAGCCGACGCACATACCCACAACGCCACGGGCCACCACATCTTAAGAAGCAGCGAAAAATGATATGCATTAATTTTACTTCGTCTGGGTTGAACCCAAGCGCTTCGCCAATAAGCCCGGTCTCTGGTATAACCCATGTTTGCTGAGGTTCTTCTCCGCTGTGAGTCATAAGACTCAAGCGTTCTCTGCTGCGTTGCTCCACAGGTTCAGTGCGGTCCGTATGACCTAGACATCCTAAACGTTGAATCTGTAGACGACTGACTCCGTAGGTAGGTACTCGGTACGGTTGCCTTGAAGAAAACCTTGCGGCAGAGGCCCACTTAGAGCAACGTGTTGGCTCACAGCTCATGCACCTTGTGGCTGAAACTTCACTTCCAATATGCATCAACACCATTTCTCCTAAAAAGATAAGGTAAAGCAGGACTCCGATCATCAGTGTCAAAGACAATAGGGTTGGCCCATCGAAATAAGGCCCTATTACGCGATTTTCACTTGATCCCATAACAACTGAGGTAGGCAAGAGTTATTCTGGGTTTGATCTCGGTTGTGATATGCTCGGAGGTGCGTCACTTGCGGAAAAAGCGGTTTAACTGGCTGATGCCATTCAGTTCGCTAAACTTATTGAAAATGTAGGCCCTCAGGTATGAGTTCCTACGACTGAGCACTCCACGAGCAGAGGAAGCGTTGTGTAGTCTCTAACTCGAAGTGTCCCGGCACCTACTTGAAGTGTATGTTAAAATGCTCAGCCATCTCGTTGAGTAAAAAATTACACCGTCTAGCAACTTAAGTGCTACCTGGTTGTCCGTACAAAAGTTTCTTTTGGATATCACATTGTTCTTGCGCCGGAACAGCGTCTCCTTCTGTCTGAAAGATGCTACACCCACGTCTTCATCTGCCTTCGAACCATCTGTGTGGATTCGCTGGGGATCAGACTGGACAATCCGATCTGGAAGGAGCGCTGGTAGAGAAGTCTATGGCTTGGCCTAGAAGACGATCAGTGTCGATAGCAAGGAAGTTGAATTCGTTGAGAATGGTTGAGTGGCCGATGCTCAGTTCGGATCACAGTCGAAGAGTCTTGAGCCGTAAGGGCTCTGCTAGCTTCTATCGGTTTGTCGAACAAATCCAGCGGTTGGAGGTGGTGAAGTGTGTTGAGTGAAGCAGACGGAGCCTACACTGCATCAAGTTAACAGCTTTGTTTAGTGCCCTGCACCAAACTGAGACTCCGTTCGCTAGTGTCGAACTGCCTATCACATGTGGCTGTGGTCTCCATTTGCATCCGACGGCTTTTTACAGCAGACCAGGCCTGCCTGACCCTTTCTTGGATAAATCGGTTTCCTGCTTATTTTTTCCTAGTTTTGCACTCGCGCTTATTCTAAACATTTTCCACGGAGCACGAATCTTAATCACAAACTTCAATAGTTTTCAAGCATTGTTCAACTGTAAGTCCTTAGAAAATAAGATGGCATTGCTTCCTGAGTATACCTGAATTTGACTCGCATCTCCTGTCACACATGAGCTGTCCGAAATGGAACACTAAAAAAACAAACAGCACAAAAATCTCATTAAAACCCGTTGAATAGCTCCGCGATTCCATAAAATGTTGGGCATTGAGCGCGAAGCCCAGAAGAAGGCTATTTCTTCCCGTCCCCACAAAGAAGTAGAAAAACATAAACAATCGCACATCTGCATACACCCCTCATGCCGGGCGCCTTTCAGACCATCTGGACACTTCGAAGAAGCTAATTTCAAAAATCATCGGTCCCATAACGTCCCAGGATCATGAGAGTAATCCCCCGTCTGATTTGCAGCCGCACAAAAGTCGAACTTAATGAAAACACAACAAAACATTGACGACTAATAGAAAACAAGAAAAATATAAAAGAAAAGAAAAACATACAACTACCGACCCCCGTCCAGTTGGTGTGCAGCGTATCCTTCGCTTCCCTAAACGCAAACGAGGAGGAAGAACAAAAACAAAAAAATAATATCCTTGGACCTACAGAGAGCTCAGCACTTTCCTCTAAAGTGAAGAATGAAACACGACATTGGACTGCTGTTATGACAGCAAACTAAAGGAGAAAACACAACGACAACACACACAATGGCTGAACACGGATTAAGCCTAATGGAATTCGAGGGTTACGGCGCGGCGTCCATGGTGGCGAAGATGATGATGATGATGATGATGAAGGCAAGAGACCCCAAACAATGACTCATTTAAACTAAAACATCATCATCATCATGGCGACCATGGCGTGTGATCCTTGATAGCAACACGGTCGTGCAAACACAATTCATTCCCTAATACCCAGTGTCCTTTTGCAGTTTTGTTTCATTGATGCTCGCGTCTTTTATTTCTCGGGGCTTTCAAACCGGTCGTCGTCGGCGCTACGGATGTCAATCCCACAGCAACCCATTCAACCCCCGCGTCGAATAAAAAGTGTACACCGCACTGGCACTGGCACTGTGTGCTGATGCTGATGCCGATGCAAACCACGTTCCCACCCCCATGGGGTGGGCGCTACACACACACACACACAGATAGATTAGACCGGTTTCTCTAAATTTTTTCCTCGGCTGTGTTTTTTTTTTCTGTAGCGCCCTCCTATTTGGCCTGGTTCCTGTGTTAATCCTTCTCACGGTTTCATTTTTATCTCCCAGTCGAAGGATTAAATTACGTATGCCAGGCAGGATTCTGTTTCGCTGCATTAATTATGCTAATGCATTTAGAGAGAAGGATACACGCTTGTGCCCCCTGCAAAGGGCCAGCTACTGAGTGGAGGATGCGAGGGATGGTGGATGAGCGGCGGTAGCATTGTCATTCGAATGCAGAATGTCAGATATGTACCCAGCTGAAGGATAATTAGCACCGAAGTCAATTAAAGACGTTCCAGGGCATCGCGAGTTTATCTACTACACACGGGCAGGGCATGCCAGTTCGCCTTGCCATGCAATGGATGACAGATCAAAGGCAGCGAATAGAGTTATACGCTCGTACTTAATGAGACCAAATGGAATCAGAGATACAGTCGGCGAGTGGGGTGAACGACGCTCCGTCTATGGGATGGCATTCGTTCGGTCGGTTCAATGATAAGGCCAAGTGGGTGGGAAATTAGGAATTTATGACAGGGAGGACAATTGCAAGTGTCTGCTGTCATTCAGCTGGGGGGTGAGGGGAGTATGGGATGAGAAGGAGGTGTTTTATTTTTGGAAGTAATTAGGGTTCATTTCCTTGGTTTTCTCATTTTTATGTTGATTTCTTTTTAATTAGGACTTAGCTTAGGAGGCACCCATTAAAGCTGCTGCTGCTGCTGGATAGACACTGTGCGCGCTGATGAAGGACTCTCCATTCGGAAGTGTTTATGGATTAACGTTAAACGAGGCACAGAGTGCCGCCGCCTTTTTTTATGAGTGAAAAATAAAGTTACAGATTGTTTTCCTCTTGCATTCATGGGCTTAAAATTTAATGTTCAACCAAAATGAGAGGTTGGCCGGATTCTGATAAGGACATGTACCGCTTTTCTTCTTATTTTTATTTTTTTTTATTCAAGTTTTGTGGGCGGATGGAAGGTCTATGTGCCAGCGGATGGTTTTGTTTTATGCCCATTTCATGGCTTCATTTTGGTTGGGTTTTAAGCACAAAACCTCGAGAGCGGTAAGTGGCGGTTGGGGTGATGAGCCTGCGGGAGAATCTGTAACCATCTGGGGGCTTAATCACCGAGTCGTGTAGTTAGTGTGGTTTTTTTTGGAGTCACTTATTTCGTTATTTTTGGATAGCTACTCAAAGGCGATGATGGTGTTCTTTCCGTTTCGTATTGTAGAAGAGGTTTGATGGGTTTTTGGTGTCTTCAATCTGGAGGGTAATGTCGCAGTGGCTAGATGTGGTCCTGACACTCAAGGACGATATAGAAGTGCCACCAGCTAATATCACCCTTATCGGCATCAATTTGGTCTCAAACCAAGGAGTTTAGTAAGCCAGCCGCAAGGACAACTGGTGATAGCAAAAGGGGAGACCGTCCTTTACACCGACGGCGCGGAATCCTCTGCGACCTCCCATGGCACTAAGGGACGACTGCAGCGTTCTTCAAGCCGAAGTGGCTGCGATACACGGGGAGGCACTCGCATTGAGAGACCACAACGTAACTGACAGATCGATCACCATTTCTACTGATAGCCAAGCGGCAAATTCCGACATCGATGCTGGTTAGGTTGTGCAGACATAGCACCAGTCTCTCATCACCATAATCTGCTGGATACCGGACATGCTGAAATCCAAGGAAACGAAAAGGCGGACAGTCTCGCTAAAACACCGCTCCCGTAGCGCCTACGCCGCTCCATTAGGACAGAGCTAGATCCGGATGGCTTGGTCTGAACATTGGAGCAATAGCAAGGGCCTTATGGCTGACGCTGAGCAAAATGATATCAACATGACTGATCGGTCTTAATCGCAAGGATGTATGCTTGCTAATTGGAGTCCTTACCGGCCACTGTGCCATAGGTACACGTTGAATGTGTCTGAACATACCGACCGACGCTGAGCAAGAATAGACCATCATCATCTATCCGTTTTAGTCTCCAGGAAGTGTGCATGGCACAACGACTTTTGCAGAAGCTGCAGAGATGAGGAAGAAACAGAATCGATTCAACATTTGCTCTGCGAGAATAGGAGGCTCTAGCAAAGAAAAGAAGGCCAGGAAAACCTGGATGACTTAAGCGGTGTTGAACTGAAAAACGTTCGAAGATTCAAATACGAATCTGGATGGTTTCAGGAATAAAAGAAGGTCTCTTGGTAGAAGGCGAACACGGAAACAACATGTTGGTCGAAGTGGCCAATAGTCATAGGGCCCATACGCTGCCGGTTGGGACTCAGCTCACAGGACATATCCATGAAACTTGCCAGTATTATCTAACCTATGGATTAAAGCACCACCCGCAGACGTCAAGAGAGAGGTGAATCACAAAATCGCGAAGGTGGTGAACAGATCACATGTGGGACTACTTGGATACATTGCCCCAGACAAGCCGAACAGGGTCCTTCAGTTACTGGCCACATTCAGTGTCATGACAGAGAGAGATCACAGCCTCTGTGAGTAGAGTCATAGGTTTAGCTGATTCGTCAAAGGTTGGACAGCGCCCAGCATACTGATACAATGGAGTAGAATACCAAAAGGGCATCTTCCACCACTGGGATCACAATGGGTTCAGCTGGGCCTAAGTGAGATGCGGACAATGCACGTCTAGCCACCTACCAAATTTAAGCCTGACCCGCTAACCAGCCCTCTTGTTGGGTTTCTAATTTTGTGTTAAATTCGCACTTTGATGCACCCTGAACTCCATCAGTGGACTCAAGTCTCGGATTTGAGACGAAAGCTACTATCGGCCGAGGGAAGTACTACATCACAAGAAGAAAGGCATCATCGATGTCTCGGCCAGAACGTCGCAATGGGCAGCTTTATCTTCGAGTTAGTGACGGGCATCCTCTATCTCGACAGGGTTGATCGTGGTCAACAGCATAGTCCTTGCCAATCGGTATTTCCTTTTAGTTCTGGTAGGTAGTTCAAGGTGGCGTACGATACAGTGTAGAGTAAAATCAAGGCACTTCTTACGCGGTCCGTCCATGGTCAACATGCTACAACAGAATTAACTCTAAGACTGAGTCCACTATCCACTGGTGGGAAACAAAACAGAGCTTGAATCGAAGAAGAGTAACGACTAGCACGTCGGTCACTACTTACTTATCAGGCCTGCGACTCATGCAGGATTTGAGCGGTCCCGACCACCCTGCTTCGAGTCATCAGGCTGTCTTGTGTTTACTAAGGATCAGGTACCCTAGATTCGATATTCCTCCCCCTCCGTAACAGGAGGAAGATAGCTGCTAGATATACCAAAATACCAACATATCGGAATCTGCGTTCATCGCTCCCCAACTGTACTGTAATATCAATTGGACAGCAGCCACAATTCTGATTAACGAATGCGAAACTTCGCCTAGACCAGTGGACACCTGGTCATGGTCTTAGGCAATCCAAACGATTAATTAGGCTTTATTCATATAGGAAATACTTAATCTTAATAAAGAACACATAAGATTGTCAAAAGGCTTTCTTACCGGTCATTGTGGCCTAAACCGACGCCTTAACAAATTAAGCCCGTGTCAGAACAAGGTCTGTCGTCTCTGCCTCAAAGAGGACGAAACTTCTGAGAACATTTTGTGCGAATGACACAAGGCACAAGGGAGATACTACTTCAGTGGCTCTCAAAATCTCCACTACAAAGGACTAACTATCTTTCATGAGGGAAGTAGTACAACTTCTCACATTACTTTAACCCTCCGATACAATAGATCTATCCTGGTCTCGGTGCCGTTGCCTTCACGGCATGGGTTGTACAAGAGGAAAAAAAGCCGGAGCATTGGTGTCCATGCGCTCAATGTAGCCAAGCCAGTGTAACCCACGGATTTTTGCCTTCCGGACTACATCCACATCTTCATACATCTCATAAAGTTCGCAGTTATGTCTTTTCGTCCGTTCCCCTTCCTCGCAGACGGTATATCCGATGTAGAATCTTTCTTTTGCAGGCACCAAGAATCCATGTACAATCGACTACACTAAATGTGATCGTTGTTAAATCGTTTAAGCGAAGCGACAAACCGAAGTAACACCGCTTGTCATTGTCGATTCTACGTCGGATCTCTACTAAGATCAGTCATTTGCGGCATTCACTGGGTCCGAGGTAAACAAGCCCCCTTTACTCGCGGACTGAGTGAAAGACGGGCATTTCATGTGGCACGACATTGTTCATCGATATTGCAGCTGTTGATCGTTGGTTGGTTTCTCCCAGTTGGCGTGTGACGGAACGGTTCCTGCTCGGCAGCATGTATTTTGTTTTCTGCTCATTGCTCTTAAGACCAGCTCGTTTCGCCTTCTTTGTGGATAGAGTCATATGGTCTAGGCTGAGGTCATTGAAAAGCTTAAAAATCTGTGACTCAGAAACCACATGGCTATGCACCTCTAATTCATATATCCTCAGCCGAAGTCGCCTGCGAGCATCTTCCAAGACTTTTAGCATATTCTCCTTAAGGAAATCGATTAATGCACACATATACCCGATACGGACAACCACCAGAAGCAATAACCTCATCCGACTCTAGTGAACCTTAGGGTCTCGCAGGGCGCTCTACTTCTCCGAGGGAACCCAACTCACCTGCCTTGGGTGTTCCACAGATCAGCGATTTTCGCCTGAGCTTGTCGCACTTCTGTTAAAACCCTGCGGCAAGTCCTCGACGAAGCTCTTCCAACACCATGAGTCTGTCAACTCCTCTGAGAATTCACTTGCACGCTCCATTTGACTGGCTGTCGTTGTATGCTGTCAATCCCACCCTTTACGCAGTCCTTCCAAAGAAGATTTCCATGTCTGTCAATCAGCCGGGAAATACATACGTCACATCATCAGCAGCAACCCTCCTCTTCCGTCACGGAGGCGGTGTCAAATATTTGAAATTTGCAATTTCACACCGGTTCCGCGACAAGTGTCAACTTTCTTCGCAATTACCCCCGAGCCCCGAGTCAGGGGTGAATCCTCAAAAAGTTACCCATCGCCATGCGTATGAAAATGAACACGACACTTCGAGAAGGACGCTCGGCTTTCATCAAACTAATTGAATGTAACCAGCAAACAGACCGGAACTGAGCAACGACGAACTAGCAACAAAATGAAAAAAAAAAAAAAACAAAAAAAAATGCCACCCTCCTTTGGGCCGGCAAAAGTCAACGCGTTAAGTAACCTGACAGCAGCCAACTGAGTGAGGACCCACAAGGCACGCTTCAGGTGGAGGCAGTTAGACAGAGCACAAGACAAAAAGAGAATATGCTCGTACGTGTAAACCCCAGGGCGGCGTACCTAGAGATTAGCTGAATCCACCCTTCGTGCTAGTGCTAGTGCTCGTGCCCTCCCCTGATTGTGGCTAGTGTGTGACACGAATGGCAATAAACAAGGATTACAAATATGCCGTTATTGTTGTGTGTTATGCAACCCCTCGGCTGTGAGCCGGCGGCGGGGTTGAGCGGAGATGAACGCCCCCCAAAACGTTCAGTGCGTTCTGCGTTACTGGGGGCGCTAAAGTCAGTCAATTCGCCACCACCCGTCTCCCGGCAGACAGGTAAAATCTGTACACACGTCTGAATGAGGAACGGGGAGGGGGCGGGAGGGAGAAATAAAATGAATCCTTAGAGTACACGCACACACACCAGCGTGTACGTTGGTCGGTTATTTCTTTCTTGCTCGTCCCGAGAGTCCTTTCTCGCAGCGCGAGGGGGTTGGCTGGGCGATTGTTTGCTTGGCAGAGTGGTTCATGGCGTCACTTAGGAAATATGTTTGTCCCAGAGATACACCCCCTGTGCTGGGACAATTTTTTTCCTGCCACCACCCGCATGGAGTGAGTTGAAATGGAGCAAGAGGATTTCTGTACTTCCGCAGAGATAATGTGTTGAAACTACTCTCGACATAACTTTCCATTATCAGGAGTTCCAGACTGATGCACACGTCAGTTGCGGTCTGGGGGTGCCTGGGTGGCTGGGTGACGGGAGATGGAGGAGTCTGTAATTGACAGGACAGTCATTTATGTCTGCAGTCGGCGACGGGGTCTTTGTATGGGGTAGTCGGTCAGTTGTTGATTGGATTGCTTGCTGCGTTAGGTGGGTGAGCCATGCTCGTGGTTGCTGGTCTTGTGAGATTAACAAGACGGGTGTGGACAGAGTGGGTACACAAAAGCACCCCTGAGTGACTGCAGCCGATAATGCTTGCCGTTTAATTGGTAAAACGAGACGAAAAGTGGATTCGGTTGGAGTCGTTGACAGGGATCGTCCACGAAGATGCCAATCGATCGAAATCCTGACTAGACAAATTGATTTCAATTACTTCGAAAGGGGCGTACAGTACAGACACTGACTTGGCGTTGATCTCTCCCGAAACCGCTTAGCCGTGCCGTGCCATGGCAAATTGGAAGTGTCACCTGCACTGGCAGTGGGACGCCGAAGAAGTTTCTGCCAACTGCCAACCGACAAGCAAACCAGCCATCACCGGTGGCATGTTGACACGGTACAAGTGGGCCAGTGGAACGGGGCAGAGGCGAGATGGCTTCCTCTATACACACGCTGCGGCGACGGTGGCAACAGCGGCAACAGCTGTGTGGGCATTGTCGTTTTCGCGTGATGGAGTGCATTGATTGCAAAATACGTGACCACTGAGGTGTGACATTGTCATGGAGCAGGCTTTTGCCCACGAAAACAGGGCCACACACCTCGTCCAATACCAGACAAGCAAAAAACAGAGCGAAAAAAAAATAACAGCACCAACAACAAAATGTGGGCAGCCAAATGACACACTTCCGGCAGGGCGTTGATTCCTCGTGATTTGCATTTTTGGATTGATTTTGTTTGGGTCGTGTTATTTCAGTTCGGTCTTTTTGTGTCATTCGCTTTAATTGAACTCAAAAGGAGGCCCCGCACAGAGCTCATATACGATTAGACCGCAGGAGCAGCTGCTGCCTGGTGGCGGATGGGGCGGTATGTGTCGGAAACACGTTTTTGGCAGTCCAACTGGAAAATTGTAAAACTCAATCTAAATGCTTAGGTTTTTGTTGTGTTCGTTTTATTTCATCTCGCGTCCGTTCCCCCACTGCTTTCCACGATGCTTGGCTAATTCTCTAACGTCGAGAATAAAATAGAAAATTCAACGAACTGTGTGGTCCCCATTGAGGGGACAAAATGAAGTAGGTGTTCGGCTAGACCGATGGGAATTTCGTCAAATGAAATTTAACGCACACTTTTACAGCGTGTTTGTGGGTTGTCGTTGGCTGGTGAGCCTGAGGGTGGTTGGACGCGATGTTTATATGGTTCGGCTTTATTTTGGGGAATGACAAGCTTTGAGTGGAAACCTCATTAACCAGCTGAAAGGCCTGGACTTCGCGTGAGAACGGAGGCTGAGCATGGTCATGTAGAGGAGTGAAAAGTGTTTCAATTAGTTGTCTCATTGTGAATCGATGGGTTTTTGGTTCCGGTTTATTTTTTTAATACCGAGTGAATTTATTCAGAAACGCCGCAGCATCAGCATCAGGAAACGTCAAGCTTTTGAACCAAGCGGCACATATTTGGGCTCTCAGTTTACCCATAGGTTCAGGAAAAGTGAGTGAATGCTTTTAGACAATTTTTAGTACATTTTTAGTACAAATGCATAAAACATTGTTGCACTCAGAACTTTCTTATTTGACGTATGCAGCAACGCCTTAAATTTCAGCAGAAGCAAAGTCGAAGCTGGATGCACTAATGCCTTTTAGATTTATTTTAGAACATTGGGGAGACAAATTCATTCAGCATAATTAAGGTCTCAAATTTAGCTGTCAACGACTGCAATATTGTTCGGAAGCTCAACGAAAGTCAAATCGACGCTATACGCCACATATGGTAGCTTTTTCAAAGTCTATTCTTCTTGGATACTTTTAGTACTTTTAGTGATCAACATTTATGACTGACGCGTGCAGTCCTTAGAGTTTAGCAACACTTATCCGAGCTATTACGCCTCGTCATCGAAGCCTGCAACCGGGTCTAAATGTTATCCAAAAGTGGAATGAAAAGGAAAATGTTGATCTTTCATCAAAATGTAAGAGTGGTCTCATTCCAACTTCGTACACTGCACTGCAACCGGATTATGGCCAACAGCTGTCTTCGGCAGACCTCATATCCTCTTCGTGGTAATCCCAATCCACCTTATTCCCTCGCAGGCCCTTAAAGACTCACTTGCTTCACCGCACTGTGTGCCTGTGTCATCAATAACACTTTCTATTAAATTTGATTTCCCCGAGAAAATAGCAAAAAAAAACATAGCACATCCCCAGGAAACTGATGGTGGCTCGGATGCGTTTGTGTATTTACACAAAGGATAATTTATATTTCACCCCTCGGCGACTTTGATTCCTTAGCTGCTGGCGGCTGCCCCCGCCCCAAGACTTCATGGTTTTTATGTTTGCTTATTTATGGCAACCCTATTTATCCAGCCCACCCCTCGTTTGAAAAGGAAAGCCTCTATTGTCAAGCCCTCTCCGTCGCAACGCTCCCCTTCCCACGCTACATGAACATCTGTACGGCACTGCCAGACGGTGAGCGGGGGGCGGTTAGATGAAGAAGAAGATTCGTTGAATACTCATTCTGCGTTCAGTGGCAATTGGCTTTGATGCCACACTGTCGGGCGGGGGATGGTCGCCATGGCGTGCTTAATCATTATCATCAGGAGGAGAAGGAAAACACATGCGACACGCTTGTTGAGCGGCCTTGCGATGTATGGAGACGGAAAGGTTGTTTGTTATTTTTTTTTTTTGTTCATCTTTCCTTCTTGTCTGCCCGACTGGCGCATCCCTTCTGCCAAGTTCCTTCAAATTTGCTGATTTGACAGATTTTCGATTTGTCATAGTTGAAGGAAAGGATATCATTTGTTTTTATTACGTACATTCATTGTTCGAGGATTGTGATTGAGTGCGCCAGAGTGTGGCGTTGGTCGAGAGATGATTTACGACTTCCATCAGCGAGAGCGCCAGAGAGAGGGGACCCCATTGAGCGGCTGAGGTGATTTACATTTTAATGCGGGGGCATGACTGGGGAATTTTGCCATTCTAAAGCGAAGAGGTGGGGACTGAAAAATTCCCGAACCACTGGGAGGTAATGTATGTAAATAAAAAATAAACAAATAGTCACGCTCCGCGGGAGCTGGAGGATAAACTTGACTGATTAAGTTTGACAGGGGCTTTGCAATTGACTTGAATAAATGGCTTCTGTGGTGGAAATTTGTAAGAATAACTTCCGCAGTTTATGGGAGGTCATAAAACGAATCGAAGTGCACAACGGGGACGAAGTGTCGGCGGAAGTTCCATGAAATGTGGCAATTTTTTGTTGGAACTTTTTTTTAAGCGGTTTGTTGAATTAATTTGTTGCTGTTGCAGGACTAGGCAGTAACACATTTTCGCGCTCAAGAGAGTTCTGAGCAGAAGGCAAACAAGCTCTACAAGAAAGAGCCCAGAGGGTGTCTATACTTCGGTGACAGGACGACGGCCCTGCAGTCGGTGCAGTCGAAGTGATCACCATGAATGGCCAGTCGTAGTCTCAAGAGTATATGCCTGCTTATAGGAGTTCACTGAAGCATTGAAGGGGTCGGTATAACCACTAAAGAGTTGAAGAACAACGAAGCCGCAAGCAAGGCCGTTTGCTGTCAGAGCTCTTCGTCCGCCAGTAGAGACCATCTGGGAGGAAGCATGAACCAGATAATCTGCAGACGAGAGCATGTTTGACTCATCTACAAAAACGGTGATCTTAACATTCGGTCCAGCACGCTGTACGAACGTCGATGCACGAAAGATGTCTCGGATGATTGAAAGAGCCGCAACGTTGTGACTTGTGAGGCAGCAAGTCACTCCCCATCCTCTAGTGCATCCCCCACTCGTCGCTAATCAAACCACACATTGCCCTTCATTTCACAATTCCCTCAGAGTTGTGACTTGATGATGTCACAACGCGTCGTTGGTTTAAGCAAAACAGCAGAGCTACCCTGAAGGGCTGTCTAAACAGGACAACCGCTGCACCGACTTGATTGACTCCTGTGCATGACATCCTCGGCAAATGGCATCGCATTCGAAACAACTCCAAACACCATTGCCAACGAATAAATTATCACATCCGTTCAAGTATCTATCAGGCACTTACCGACTCGATATTTACCCAAACCTCCGCGGCATAAGTGGTTGCCATTGGGAACTAATAGCCGGACCAAAACCAGAACCGGGATCGATGTGCCAATGTGTCGATGTGTCACTCACTAAAGGATGCACACACACACACACGTTGACTGCAATGGGGATTTCATGATGAAATTAAACCGAAGCAATCGAATCGCACGAACGAAGAGTGACTGTACTGTATGTAGATTCGATTTGTGTGAACAACAAAGTTTCGAACAGTGCGCAGAGTGCCCCTTCCACTGGAGCTGCGGTGCGGTTATCGGAATGTACGTAAATATTTGATGCATTTTGCGTGAGGACTACTCTGTGAGTGTTTTCTGCGAACTGAAAAGGGAGGCTAGGGGGTGGCGATATGGATCATTGGTTGGTGGTTTGTAATTTCCGTGGGAGCTACTTTTTTTTTGTTAAAATGCGATGCGTTTACATGTGCAACTGTATGGAAGCTTAGACAAGAGTACATCTGGTGCTGACTCGCATGCAGTCGGTAGCTATTGGCGCCAAAATTCGTGTCGGTTGCTTGGACACGTTTGCATCGACAACACTAAGGTTCATAAGTCTGATAAGAGCGTGAAGTAAGGACGACGATCAGTCGTAGCTGGACAGTGAATTATGAGATCTCTCGAGGCAAACACTTCTTTGGGTGGTCCTACAGTCCAGTATAGACCTGACCTCAGCCAACAAGCCTCTCCATCTAGTGACCCCAAAGAAAGGAGACACCCTTGACCACGTTACCTATTGAGAAATACGTTTTCGTCTCTTCTGTCTTCTGAGAACGCCTTGAAAACCGTCTAGCAGACCGAGAGTAGACCTAATTTTCAGCCTATTGACCTCATTTGTGGCAGATCCTGAAAAATACCAAAGAAATGTAGATAACCCCCACCACCTAGTCGCCGAGTTCAATGTCACATATTATAATAGCTCTGAATGTTCAATGAGGCCATGCCCAGTTTTGACATTCTGCCGTCAAGCTCATCAGGTTGGACAGGTTGAGTTTGCGGCACCTTCACTGATTCGTAAAGGTATTCAGCAACGAGCTCACTGTGGAAAATGTGGCGGCTGTGGGTATGTGCGCCAACCCATCAGCACTTAAATCTCGGCGTCTATGTTCGACTCCCAGTACACTGACAATGCTCAAGGAGTATAACGGTCTAGAAAAAGCTTCTCAAACTTCGCCGTTCGTTGCTGATAAGCTAGGCCCTTGTCCTCTACGGAATGTAGTGCCACCCAAAGGCAACTGGGTGTGAGAACAGATGTTGAGCATGGTTATGTAGAGGACTGGAAAGTGTTTCAACTAGTTGTCCCATGGTGAATCTGACAGCCTTTCCGTTCCAATTTTTGAATACAGCGTGAATTTATCCACAAGCGCCGCAAATCAGGAAACGTCAAGCTTTCGGCACATATTTGGGCTCATAGCTTACCCAAAGGCAAGCTAAAGCAATCTACACTGGACCCCACAAGTGCTTTTAGACAAATTTTAGTACATTTAGTACTAAAAATAGTTTTTGATAGAGCGATGCGTTATCACCACACCAACATTCTTGCAAACAGCGTGCCAGACTTCCAGGCCAACACTAGTTACCCGATCTTCCACAAAGGTAGTGCAACTAGTAGCATAGGCGTATGATATTAACGTAATCTCTGGATAGCAGCTAGCGACCTTTCATTGACAGCAACTTGGCTCAAATGGGACTGGTGGTGAACAAGGCGGCTAAAAAGTATATTCAATCTTCAAAAACTGACACAGAATATCGACGTCGTGGAAAAAGCGTCACAATGGGCAGCTGTCACTTGGATGTGGCCAGGGACTTCATCTCTCTTGGTACCAAGATTTCTTCAGAGCCCAGAGGCAGTACCAAGCTGATAATCGAAGAGCCGCTCTACAGCGCTGATGGACATGTACAGCCTTAAAGACGGAGGAAGGCTTCATTGCTCAATTCGTGTTTGTGTTGGAGGCATTTGGAGGAGAAATTTGAGCAGGATGACCGGCTGGCTGTACAGCGCAATAAGTCGGACTAATCACCTACGAATCCGGGACCCATGGGGGCTAGGCAGGTACAACTGGGCCCGGACCCGAAGGGTCTGTGACATCGAGCCAGTAGGACAACCCAAAAGAGGATGAACGCACTTGAGGTTGCACACAAAAATGGATAAGGACTCAACCAGCAATTAGTGTGCGCAACTGGAGGTAGAATGAGCTTTGCATCGATGCTGGGTCGTTAGGCGTATGTCCGTTCTAGGAGATCGTGGACGTCATCCTTGCCATTGGCAACGTAGTCGTCTGGAGGGTGTGAGCCCAACTATCCTTGATACGGATTCTTATAAAGGTTTTGCTTAAGACTGCTTGCCCAAGTCTGCCACGAAGGACGAATAAACGTGCAAATAGGGCCCTCTCTCCGTTGAAAGTAAAGCACTTTGTCATCACCTCATTGTGCCTACCACCGCACGGTGGTATCTGCTTTGTAGCAGTCCAGGGCCTCGGTTGGATGCTGGGCCGAAAAGTCTTTACGACATGTTTTATCACGGCAACCATGGATTTTTTAATGATGAAATAGTCGATCTTCGACCTCTTTCAACAGAGACTGCATACAGAATTCATAACGATCAAGCCCCCTCACATGCTTCAACAACTCAACAAACACCCCACCATCCCCACAGTGTTCCTCTGACACCGTTCGCCTAACCAAAGCACTTGAAAGTAATAAAAATGTGCACCAGTTCCACTCTCGCAGTGTCTCCCCACCAGATCTGCTAATTCTTGCCTACCTATGCCCTTCAGAAGATACTAGAGAAAAAAGACCACACCTCTCATTTTCTATGGAGAAATACGAATACAAAAATTATATACAGCCGAGAAACAGAAGGGAATGCCTCGTTTGAGCGTGCATTTAGTATCCATCCGACCGAGCCGCTAACACTTTTATGGCGCCCGCAATGAATTTAAATGCCGCCACTTAAGCCGGAGCGTTTCCCCGGCTCCCAAACAAGCGGACATAAAATTAACTCGTCTTCCCTGACCGGAAGAGTTTACTTCGGAAGCTCCTACACCCAGCCAGTCAGCCAGCCTGATGGTGGCACCCCGTTCTTTTATTTCCACGGTTTTATATGCTGCATCAATAAAAGAAGCACAAAACGCAACACGAACCCGGGGCGCAGAACTACACCGAAACCGAATAGGATTTCATTTTGGCCTCTCATAAATTCTGCCAAAACCGGGGTGCTTTTGATTATTATTACAAACTCGAGAGCGAAGGCAAGTCCGCACATTTTTACTGTCGCTCGTCCGTAAAAAAAAAAACGGAGAAGAATGAGAATACAAACGCGAAAGCAGCAGCTCCTGGGTTTGAATTAAGTGATTATTCTGGTAGACCCCATCGATGGTCTGATGACCTTTGGTGTCGATTGATAGCGCGACGCACATTGTTGACCAATCAAACGAGTGTCACTGGTCAGAGTTCGAGTCTAGCACTTGAGAAATGTTCACTTTTCATGGCGCATTATAATGATATCCTTGATGGCTACGATGAGCTTTTGACGACGCTTAAGTGCTTGTGCTGGCGAGTGTGCTTTGCTCGCGTTGGATTTCAATTGTACTTAAAGCTGTCACCAGATAAGGACGCTACCGTCACAACTACCACCACCCCCCAGCAGTAGTGCCATGCCTCCATCACGACCACCTCAGCGACGATGAAGTGGAAATGTTTTTTTATGCGGTTTCGAGGAGGTTCACGAATATAATTGTCATCGTGTCAGCATGTCATGTCAACGAAGTATTGCTGTCACCGTGCCGTGACGTGACTCACGATAAACCACTTTATACAACCGTCGCGTCGTTCTTAAATTGTTCAAAATTAATGCAAGGCGCTGCTGGCTGGGCGGCTATACAAAACTGAATGCTTGTATTTTTTGGATTAACTTTTCAATATACACTGACGACGGTGACGGCGACGGCAACGACGAGTGAAACGAATTCAGATTCGAAAGCTGTCGGATGAATGCAAAGGGAAATGTCAATTATGCATGTCTGACTGTGGACGGAGAGGAAAAAGGGGGTTGGCACCTATTCGCCCCTCGATCGTGATGCGCCACGGGGGCGGAAGTGATGCTGATGCCTGTAGTTATGTAAATCACAGGGAAACGAGTAGAACCTGGTCAAAGGGTTCTGTTTTAATGATATCCAATTTTGTGACACACATTTTTTTTGCAAGGTTCTGTCCTTGTTGCAGCGATGGCAATGTTATGATGCCATCCCATTTTTTCAAAGCTGCCCCTATTCGACGAAACATGGCGGTGGATTATGTAATGGAAGCAGCTGCGAAAGGAAGCAGCATAAAATCCCCACATCGCATGAAGAAGACAGAGGTACAGTGTAGCATGGGGCAAGTGAAATAAAGTCAGACGCTGTACCAACGCACTGGCCGTAGAAACAGAGGTAGCTGTCTACAGTCAAGTGTCCAGACGAGTCTTAGCCGCATGAGGACCACCTGAACGAATTTAAGTTGCATTTGCCTGCCCATTGAAAGGAGTCTCCTCACACACTCCTCACAGGAGAAATGAGGCACAGAAGAACAACAAGGCGGTAGGACTTGACCGTGCTCCTGCTGCGCTCTTACGATCATTACCAAGAGGCAACTGCTTCACTGCTCCACTTACAGATAAGCTAAGGCGACACATATCATCGTCCGGTAAAAAAACAAACCCATCGGCCTTTAAGGAATCCCAGACTACTCAGATGAACCTTGCTAGGGAACTGGAAACAGGACAAAAGTACTCTCATCCCAGGCGGAAAACTTGCCGATGCCTTCAAACGCTCCCTGTCACTGTGGTGATGATGGATTAAGTTTAGCTTAGAGTGCCCGCCTGGGGCCAGTAAGTAAGAAGTAGGAACACTGTTCGTTCAACTCGTTTTAAGCATTTTTGTCTATGTGAATGAATTTAAAATGAAAAAAAAACCGTCTGATCAGAGTTTGATGATGATCGTGAAAAAGTTTGGTGTTGCATTGTTTTTCACCACCACTGTACATGTCAACAGTCAGTTTCTTCTGTGGGCGTGACCAATTCCAAAATGAAACCAACGAACCACTCGCCATGACGCATCTTTCCAATCGGCTCTCGCACACACACACACACACCAATCCCATTCGAGAGACAAGGGAAAACAAACCAAGTCGTAAATCATCTCTGCCCTGTGACATCGGCAGCGTCGCGATCGCTACTTTCTCCAACACACACACACGACACTCCAAACTCAACAGACCGCAGATCGCTTCAAACAAGTCAACGGCGGCACGCCTACCCACGAGCACATGCCTCTCTTCACACAGCACAGACGACAGCGACCACACTCACTTCCAGTTTTGTTTTGTTTTCTTTTCACCGCTCTGCGGCCTTCTGCTCGCCTGGTGCTATTCATAATTTGTTTAATTTTTCTGGAGCACAACGGTCGCTCTCTCGGCGAATTTGCTGCCGATTCAGCAAACCTTGGGAACCATAAAAATATTCTTTTTGCACACTTGGCGGATGGAACTGGCTAGGCTCGCTCCTCTCTCTCTCACTCACATCCATCAAGTTGTTCGCCCGTCATCGGCACCCGTAGCTGGAAACAAAGTCACTCTCCCTAGACAGCGCACCAGTCGAGCAGAAGCGCCAGCAGGCAACCCGACGTCTGTTCATTTTTTCCCGGTCTGCTTTGCGCCCAACGTTCGTGATCTCACGTGGAAATAGAAATGTGTGCGCGACTCGCTCGCTCTTAGTCGGATCGCGTTCTTTGGTTCTTTCTCACACTCTCTTTCGTCGTGGATCAAAGAAAGTGGGATCGAACTGGAAACTCTTACGGCGTCGTCGTCGTGCTGCTGCGGCCGCTGTGCGCCTGATACGAATTTGGCGTAATCGATCGATTTTTTGATCAACCGTCGGGCGAGCGCGACAACAACGACCATGACGACGACGGCGGCGAACCCTCTCCCCTTTCGTTTTTCTTCCGATTCTGGTTTTATTTTTTGGAACAATTTACCGCTGATTGGTAGCAGATATATATTTTGGACGGTTCATTAAGTCAATTTGATGCTGGAAATTATTACAGAGGGATGGAACGTGTTTGCTTTGTGCCGTTCGTTCCCCTCTTTAGTGCACATCCGGTCGGCGGTTGCGGAGTATCGATGGGGTTTTTTTTTTGTTCTTTCTTTCGTTCGCTTACAAGGGTCGTCGTTTGATGGACTAAGCAACTTATTCTGCCACAGCGACCACAGAGAAGGGTCGTGTTTGATGAAATTCGATTTAAGATTAAGGAGGTTAAGGACGCAAGACGAAGGTGTGCAGTTGTGTGGGTAGAAGGGTGGAAAGGAATAGAGTTTGACAAGAAATTATGAGGAAATGACTTATGAGGGGATTAGTGCTGGGCAATTCAAAACAGATGGAAATTGTGTTTTGCTAAGGGGTGGACGTGGAAGGCTTGTCTGAAGATTGGTGTGAGGGGAAGTTTAGTTATTTGAACTACGCGCATGGCTTTAAGCCAGACAGTTGGACTAGTGAATGCGGTGAAGGTGGCTCTTATGCACCAGCTACTCAGAAGCAGAGCGATAGAGTCTCAGTTCGGTGATAAACGCAGTTAACAGGGGCACTCCACAGGGAGGTGCCCCCTATCATGTGGAACATGGCAGTAAATTAACTTTACCTCTCTCAGGTGTGGGCTTATTGATTATGCGGACGATGTAGCTTCAACGGCCTCAAAATTAATCTCCACGATCGGCGATGTAATGCAGACGGCCGTCTCTAGACCAAGAAAATGTGTACTAGAATGCGGTCAACCCGCATGAAACGAAACGAGTCCATACCCTTCACGAGGGAGTACAACGTTCCTACCTTCGACCGAAACTACCCGTGCGGCAGGCTGTTGAATACAAAAATGTTTGGGTCTCGATTCGGTAGCTGGATACTCAACATTCAGGCATCAGAGAAGCATCCCCGACCTTGCACTGCTGCAAGAACGCCATTGGCTTGCAAGTGGGGACAGCAGCAGATTCGCATGTTTGCTCTGGCTTTTCGAATCAGTATATGCATTGAAGAGCCTTTCAATTGTAACCTAATTCAACCAATTATAGGCATCAGCGGAGCGTTAAAGACACCTTTTTAGACACCTTCTACACGATGCAAGAATGTCGCGACGACAAATGAAATGTGATGAGAAGGGAGCGATTCATTATGCAACAAGCTCAAAGGAAGTGATGTGCCCAAGCACGTCAAGCACGTCTCACCTTCCATGCAATGACATTCTTCTAGCCGCCGCGACATAGTTGCATCGTGTAAAAGAGATCTTAAAAATTCCCCATTGTATACATTTGGTAGACAGGGAGCAGCGCGGACTGAAGACTCTCTTTTAGACAACAAACTAGCGTCTTTCAGGCGGAAACTGAAACTATCAAGGAAGCCTTGTCATGGCTGTCAAGTCTCTCTATACAGTCACCCTTAATTCAAAGACCTCCCTGCACTGCTCGCCTACCGCTCAAAAAGTATTTTAGCATCCAATGTCGTTTGGACAGCATTCTAAAAAAAAACTGACAAACTTACTACGAAGGGTAATACCGCATCACTATTTCTGGCTGGAGACCAGCTATTCGTGGCTCTAGCTACTGCAGAACATCCTTGAGTACTTGAAGCGATTAGTTTCGTTAATCGTACTCTGAACTCTAGCCGCTGACAGAGTTTGATGAGACCATGGAGGCCTCCATTTAGAACTCTTATCGGCACTGTGCAATTGGCACACACGCCTTGAGAATGAGACTCCACAATGACTTCTGCAGAAGTTTCAGAGATGTCGAAGAAGAGGAAACCATGCTGGACCGTTTCAGACTTACGGGCTCATTTTATCGGAATCCTGCGCGAACTAATCAATGCCATCGTCAGCCACCTTCAAGCACTGCAACTGCTGTACGAGGTAGTATCGAATGTATCCGCTAGTACATTGGGTGACTGCTTTACACCGTCAACCGCCTGAACCCAAGCTAACCTTTGGAAGCGACGCACAGAACTGTCACCAGTCCAACTGCAACCGCATTGTCCGCAGAGCGCAACACATCTGGACAGCCATCACCTAGTCCGCGTCTAGCACATCACATGTCAGTCAGGACACGAGAAGGCATTGATTGATTGGGGGATGCTGTGGATCCTACGACGTGACGTGATCGCACTGGCTATCGCTCATATTTATTCATTTGATTAATGTCCATTAAACAGTCAGACACCCAATGACCCAAAGCAGAACAAAACAACTGCAATTAATCACACACCCACCCCCGTCCAGAAAGGCTGAGGTTACCTCCAGGACGTCCAAAAAAGGCCAGAACCCCCGGAACGTACGTGTGTTTATGCGGATTTCGTGAACGTTTGCAAAAATCCAACCGCACGTCTGCCGGCCAACTGAACTTTCTTCTAATCAATCACTTCCTGCTCGCATAAATAACTTAACTGCTACATAATTTATTACCACTTAAATAATTCCCACACACAAATCGGCACGGCTCCAATTAAAACTAATTTCTGTGCCGGCCAAAGGAAATGCAAAGCAATATAAATCATGGCCCATTTAAGGCGCGCCGCCGCCGAACCACTGTAACTTCATCATTATCGTCATCATTGTGCCCGTCGATGTGTATACACACCGTCCACCACCACCTCGAGAAGGACATACAGGGGATGAGGCAGGGGCGGCAGAAAAAGAAACAACTTAAGCTCCCCGAAACAATTTCCAAAGAATAATTAAATAAATACACACTCTCTTGCAGTCCCCCGCACCGGTCAGATGAGGCTACTCGCCGCATAGAGGCATTTCATTTGTGAGCCCACGAGTGGGCGAACTGCCATGCCTCAACCGTGCCGCGCCGCCTCTAGGGTGAAACTTAGGAAATCAATGCTGGCGCAGAGCAATGCCAATGGACAAATGCTCCAAACAAAAGTACAAGAAATAAATAATTAATTTCGCCCTGTTTCCTGCTGACCTCGCATCGTGCACAGTTCATAACTCTGGCTTGGTTATCCCTCGAAGAAAGCAACCGTCCCCCCCCCTCTTTGCAATGGCAAACAGCGGAGAAAGAATAATGGCTGATGGTTCACTCCTTCACCGTCGAAACCGCCAACATCACCATCGACTTCGGCGGAGCGCGGTGGCAGGTTTGGGGAGAAAACTTTGGCTCGACCGAAAATAGAAAGTTTCCTTTTTTTTTCTCTGCTTCACAGGGAGACTTCAAGGAGCAAAAGTTTGGGCTTTAATCAGAACTCCCTTGATGATGTATCTTTCGTTGGCAACTGCTTTCCTGGCGGTGTCGATGGTGTTTGTTTCATGCCAAGACACTGTTCGCCGTCACGCTTATTAACTGCATTCATCGCAGCCATCTCCCCATGACTTGTAGGTACTAAAAGTTTCCCATTAATTTTCTTACTCTCTCTCTCTCTCGTACTTTTGTTCTTTTTGTGTCCTCTTACATCCGCCCCGAGAAGAACGTCCAAACAGATTGACCTGTCAACATTTAATACCCTAACAAGTAGGCACCGGAAATTGGACACCACCAAGCGACACAGTAAAACAGGAGCGAACAAGCGAAAATTGGTCACCCCCACCACCCAATCACGCCATTCGGATATTCCGGTTTGAGGACAAATTTTAAATTAGAAATTTATGATGATTTAGTGACGTGTCCCCCGCTGGAGTGCCGTTTACAAGGACAACAACGGCAGGCGGTTGTGAAAAATTTTACAAGTCATCCGGAGGCATGTGATTGTCGGTTGCGATGGTGTCTGGGGGGGGGGGGGGCTGTGGTGGGTGCGAAATTCGGAAAATTTACACCGCACAGCGCATCCGTTTTCATTTAGAGTTGCGGTGGGTGTACAGTCAGTCAGATGAGAGCAAGAACGAAACAAATTTCAGCTTTCACTGGAGCATGATAAACTATCGACGGCTGCATATACGTCTCGTAAGTCACTGTGGTCGTTGGCGAAGTAGGTGGCGTCGTCTGAGAGTCGCTAGAGCCGGATAAGTACACGGAAGATGCTGACCATGCTCGGATTTCTCCTCATCAAGCCAACTTGTGCAGAAGTCACGTGAAGTCTTCTCGCGTGTTGAGCGTCTATTGAGGCAGAATTTTAAAATGAATTTGGCTAAACTTTAGGCTTAAGTCCAGAAGTGGATGCCAGTGAAAAAATGAAAGTTTTATGAACACAGAGTGGAGGAAGTGAACCCTGTTTCCTGTTGATGCAATAACTTAGCTGGCTTTCTTGTGATCCAGGCAACGTCCAGGTTTTTTTTAGAACACTTGGGATCTTGCCTGTGCTAGAACATGTTCTAGAGGTACGTGGATAGTCACGCATGCGACATCAGTTTTCACATGGCAAGGGGTATATGACAATGTTGCTGCGTGCTTGGGAAGCTCATAGGCTCTCTCTATAACTCTGCAACCAACACAGGCGAATATTGTGCCACTTCATCTAGAGATGAACGATAGCTAGATACTGAATTGACGTTTAATGAATGAGGGTCACCACCAGCGGGTATTAGTCTGTTTTTGAGCCCGTCTTAATTAAGCAAAGAACAAACGACACAGACTGTAGCAATGGTAGATGTAGTGAGGAGTACCCTCTTTATCACCTGAAAAGTCTACATTTCGGTACACAGATGGCGCCACAAATGCAAAGTGATCTTCGGAATGTCAAGACACGCTGAAAAACATCGTTTGAAGATTGGTGGTGTCTAAAAAACGACTTGAGTTATTCATTTGTGGCGCCATCTGTGTCAATCCACACTAACTTTGAGCTTGGACCATTATTTTTTGCCATAATAGAACATTTTACAATAGCTTTAAGTTTATAGAGTACAAATAAATAAAATAAAATAAAAATTGATGCGTTAGTCATTGTCAGGTCCCATTTTCAGGTTAAGTCAGCTTAAAGGGACTACCGTGTTCAGGAATTTCGTCCACTAAAGCCCTAACTAGGTCCATTCTAACCTCACTTCCATCCAAAGCAGTTCATAGAGCACTCGATTGCTATTTTAAACTGTTCCTTCTGATGATGTTGCGTTGCTGCAACGCCCCTTTGTTGCTTGTGCCGTGACATAGCCACTTCTTGGACTCCTACCATTGCCCAAATATTCAGAGACAGGCGCCTTAAATGGTGTGTCCCGAGCCTTTATGGGCGATAGACTGCTTACCAATATTCATTGGCAGTAAACTCAGTTTAGGCACAGATTAATGGTGTTTCAGGTTACAAATGTGGGAATTGAGGAAAGAACTTGTTTAATAAATAGTATAAACGGTCAATTCCGGAAGGTCTTTGAGTTGAAGGTGGCTGCATACGAAGATTTAATCGCTTTTTTGCATAATATACTGTAGCTCGCTGGCCAGTTGTTATTCAACTGTCTTTGCCAACCTGATCGTCTGAACTTCTCGCAATTTTGAGTCATAATTAGTTTCGTTGTATTTTCGATATAAAAACATGTGCTAATTTCCTTTCGACCTCTTTCTGAAACAAACCAACCACACCTTTGTCTTTTTCCTCGATTCTCCTACTCAAAAGTCCTTCACCTCCTTGAATGTTTAAGCGCAAACTCACTTCACATCGAAGAATCCCGCGTTATAACACTTACTTTAAAAAAGGGGAAAACTGTCTATAGATTGTCTTTAGACTCACTGTAGCTGCACGATGAATGTACTCGTTCACGTGTACCCACATCCACCTCTCCGAGTCTTGTGCAGCTCTTTATGAGCCATACGATATAGATACAAAAATTATTAATCACCCACAATTACTCATGTGCCAGAAGGATTATTCACGTACACACTTGCGCACGAAGGAGAAGAACGAGAACACATACACACACACACGCATACACAATCCAGAGTGAATCTATTAATTATAAGGAACTTTATTAATTCTTCCACTTCGATTGAGATTTCTCTTCTCGCTTGCGCTCGTTGCGATTGCCTTGACAGGGATTACTCTCATTTAACGATATTAAGCGCTACAAATACACATCTCTGCGTCCTCTCAGCTCATCTCATCGCAGCATCCACCACCACCACCAGCAGCAGCAGCACTGGAGTGTCTTACGAGACTGAGTACCGCCATAAACAACAACAAGCGTTATCATCTTCATACATATCCTCAATAAAATGGGGGCGACTTAAAGGATTCTCAGTTTCTCATTGCCAAGGGATGCTTAAGCGAGTGCGCTTGCTTCGGCATCATCTTCAGTTGGGGGCTGGGAATTTTGAGAAATTCATCCAACACCCCCCCAAAAAAAAATTCTTATTTAACACAATCCCGCCAGTAAAGATGCAGATACTTGTCGAAGGATGAGACAGCTCTCGGTCGGATGAGAGTAGTTAGTTAGTTAGACACAGGGATTCCCGACATCTCGAGATATCCCGTTCTGGTTGTTTTGTTGTTTCGTTCGCTTTTCGTCTGTTTTCCCATTTGATTCGCAAACAGAGAATGTCTGACAAATTATTGTAATTTGTCAAGAGGGAGTTATAGAACGTCCGGATCGAGAGAAGAGATACATGGATGCATACTTTGTTTGCTCGAATCGTCGTCGTGTTGAATTCCATCTACCCTCGAGTGGCTGTTCTGCGGCATGACACAAGGGCGGGTGGTGCGGGCGGTGGCGGGGGCGAGTGCTGGCATTGGCAAATCTGTCCACAAGACACAAGTGAAAAATTATTCTCTAAGTGCATGAGAGAGAGCGGGTGTGAGTGCATTGGCGGCGGAGTGTTTGCCTTGTGGATCGGAGTGCACGAAACTAGGGCGTCGATAGGGGATGGGCGATGGGGGATGGGGGGGTGGAAATGTTAATAAGTTTAGCAATCCATCAAACGGGATGGATAAACATACACACTAAGGACTTATGCTATCAAGATGAAAGTTTGCAATTCGTCGGGATTGCAGCTAAGATAGATTATTCGGTTGGTTGATTTAAAAACAAAAAGGAGAAGAAGAAAAAAACGGAAAGCCATCTCCGTCCGAGAGGTGGTGAGGTATTAAATTAACTTTTGAAGTTTAACGCTTTTCTTGACGAGATAAAAAGGCGTCTGTTGAAGTCATCATTGTGATGAGATGGAGGAAAAAGGAAGCAGTTCTGAATGCAGTCGCGGTCGGTCCTTCGGACGGCGGGACGGTGAACTCGATGAAAGGGTGCATAATGAAGTGTCTTCGCGATGATTCTAGGGAGAGTTTCGTATCAACATGCAATCGACGTGGTGGCATGGTGGTGAAATATGACCGAATCAGGAGCGGTGGTGCTAAGCCGGATAATGTGGTTAGAAAGGCGACGCGACGGGGAAAAACATGACATTTGAGACGCGAAGCATGTTTATTTCTGGAAAAAATGGAAAATGTAGACGTAAACGCTTCCGAATTAAGAACTAGGTCGTGCCTGGTTTGACTGGTTTGACGAAGGTCTGTGTGGTCCCTTCTAAGGTCGCATCGCTTGTCTGGATGGTGTACTGCTTAAGCGAAGACCAAATTCTGTTTCATAACATCACCTTCACTCAGCAGACTCTTATGCTTACAACGTGATACTTTGGAAATTCGTTCAATCATAAATGCGAGTGACATGCCCTTCTACACTCAGTCGAAGAACGGTGTGCTTTACTATACGTTTTGGGAGGGAGACTTTTTCTCTTCCAGATTGGCTTACAAATCGTATTCATGGCTGACATAATTGTTAGGTCACAGTGTTCAGACCGAAATGGACATGGCACCCAAATCGATGTCAGGCCGTTTTGAATGTTTCTCTTTTTTTATCCTGAAAACGCTGGAGCGTATACTTGATTAAAAGCGGAAAGTCAATAGATGGAAAATCTGAGCATGCATACAAGTGGAGGCAAATCCACATGAACCGCCCCATAGCAGTTGGTTGGGAATCGAAACCGATTCACTTTAGGAAACAAGCACTGGACATTTAAGACGGTTTTAACAATGTCATCGCGGTCGCTAGTCTTGAGTTGTTAACTGGAATCGTTAGTTACTCCGCCAAGTCAAGAGCAGAATCCGAAAGTGAACACTAAGTCTCCGTCTCAGGCGTGTAGACTGTAGCTGTGTCACTGGTATGTGCATTCTCTGAGATCCTGATTTGGACTATGCCTGCGTTTGCGTATCCTCTAAGCTGTGTCACAACCACCTAGTCTCATTAGAAGGGCATGGTGCCATGACATAGGGCCATGTGACACATTTACATTGCGAAATAAGGAGCATGCTTCGCCCCCTGCTTAGCCACAGATACGATGCGGGGTGGAGGCGAGGTTGGTTTTTGTTATTGACAACATAAACACTTCCCGCAGCCTATTTACATATGACCCTACGTTGTTCAAAAATATGGCGTTTATATGCTCGGCAATATTTGAAAAGATGGCCTTATGTCATGGCACCCATAGTTTCGCGAATTTATAGAATTAAATGACGGGTTTGAAATGGGAGAGACCGGAGGAGAAGCAGAAGCACCAGCAGAAGCCCGAGTACATTCGTCTTTTACAATTCTTATGGCGACGATTAAATGTTGTTTCCTGGACCTGATCCTTGGTTTCGAATTCGGTGGAGACTTTTCCGGCGGACGGGGCTTTAGACTGAATTATGTGCCGGCCCTAAGCGAGTGGTGAAGGAACATTTTGATGGCGTGAAGGATGAAGGAAGACGATTCTCGTGAAGGGGAGACAAGAGGACAAGATAACATGGTCAGGGACTAAGAAAAATGCGAATTTGAGAGCGCCTGGATGGTGGATGGTTGATTTTAGACCTGAACTGAAGCAGGTACATGCAGGGGAACGTTCAATTTGGTGGCTCACTCATTGGATTGTGGAAGGTTGACAGGAGTTGATAAGACACAGGGTCGTAGGGCCCAGAGAACTAGTTCATTTTTGAACCAGTTCAGTCGATGCTTTCACCAGGACCGGGACCAACAAGTGCACAGCAGGTCATGCGTACACTGACTCTGAAGCAGAGGTCGTACTGGACAACAACAGGCTTAGTTGAGGGCAACAGCAGGCTTAGTTGATGGCGATCTTAACGAATTTGATGTGCCAAACTGGAATCAGCCTCCGTATCGGTGTTCTCCTCTTCTCTCCTTCGCTCCATACGTTCAAGATCAAGACGAACCCAAGTGAAGGCACTCAGCTGCTGCACCCTCCAATGACATCTTGCGAAAAATGACATGACAATCCAACACTAAGAATTATTAATGCTACCGTAGGAGACTCCACAATTAAAGTTGCAGCTGCAAGAGGAACTCCTCAAGGAGGGGGTAACTAGTCTCCTACTCCTCTTATGGGTACTAGTAATAAATGAAGTACTAGAAGAGCTCAGACTAACGGGAACCAGAGCAATTGCCTACGCTGTTGACGTGGTGATTATAACTCGCGGTAAATTTCTCCCGACTCTTAGCGAGCTGATCGAGAACGCAATGAGAACCCTCCTAACATGGACGCAATCCAGGGGTCTAGGAATCAACCCTCATTCCACCAAGAAAAGGGTAAAGGAAAAGGGAAAGAACTCCCCAACAATTGAAGGCACGACCCTCAACCTGGCGGATAGCGCGAAATACCTAGGGACCATCCTAGACAGGAAACTAAACTGGAAACTCAACCTAATGGAAAGAGTCAAGAAGGTCCGAACCCCAAGACAATTCTGTGGATGTGCACAGCGATTGTAAGGCCAATCCATACGGCAGCGTGGTATGGTGGCCTGAAATCCACCAACCTCAGTGTACTGAAAAGACTACAAATAGAACAGTCCGAAAGTGACTATACACTCCTTTTCCTTAACTTTGAAATACCCTTCAGATGGTATTTCCCGACGAGGGAAGAATGGACCACAAAAGAACCCATCAATAATTCGAGCATCCAAGTATACACTGATGGATCGAAGATGGAAACAGGCACAGGTGCGGGCATTTTCTCCGAATTGTTAAACATACGCTGCTCTATCAGGCTCCCTAATTATGGCAGCGTCTTTCAAGCGGAGGTCCTGGCAGTCAAAGAAGCGGCCAGAATGATAACAATGTTGGAAATACCACCGGCTGATATTACCATTCTAATTGACAGTCAAGCGGCCATCAAAGCAATTTCGGCGAAAGAAATCAAGTCCAAGCTGGTCGCGAGCTGTCGCTAGGAGCTCAAAACTCTAAGCGTGCAACACTCGATAACTCAATGCTGGGTCCCAGGACACAAGGACATGTCCAACAACGAGGCAGCTGATGAACTTGCCAGAAAAGGGGCCGAAAAAGATCCATCCCAGGCAATCGAATGGATTCAACCAGCACTGGCAGATGTCAGGAAAAGGTGGTTAAACCTAACCATCTGTAAGACTACTAAGATGCTATGGCCCGATATTAATAGAACTAAAATCGACAAACTCCTCCAGTGTGGCAAAAGCCTACTGAGGATGGTGGTCGGAGCTCTAACGGGACATAACCATCTGAAATACCATGAAACAAAAATGGGACTATCCCATGACTACATATGCAGAGGATGCGGCGATGTGGAAGACAGAGAGGACACTCCTCACTATCTCTGCTACTGCCCAAGCCTCAGCCAACTGCGATACAGGACCATGGGAAAATTCTTCTTCCATGACCTGCAAGAAATCCATAACATCCGACTATCTAACTTTTTCAGGTTGTCTGGCTGGCTGGACGAAGAGAGGCCAACAATGAATACAACGTCTCGATGAGTGCGATAAGGGTACAAGGAGGAACATTTCCCCCTCTGGGCAACACAATGGGTCTACACGGACCTAAGTGAGACGTGCTTCCGCACGTCTACCCACCTTCCTATCCAACACTTCTTAAATTCACACAAATCTCTTCGGATCCCATAATTTGGCTTCCAAAACATTTCAATAAGCCCGAGACTGATCCCATCCTTCACTACTCGACAGCGATGGAGGTGCAAATTCACGCACCTAAAATATTACCGACCGCAGAAAGGCTCGTTTAAGCAACATCTAGGAAAGCATGACCAATGAATACGTGAACGTGGACGCCCGTGTGGTGGCTTGCACTGATTGGCTTCCTCATTCCAGAGGGAAAATCTGTCGCTTCTCAATTGCCTGCGGAATGCTACTCTTGCCTCTTGCGTTCAAGGTCCACCAGTCCGCGATTAAATCTTTGTATGCAAGACCTGCCGGAATTGCCGTCTGTATCCTGAGATGGCCAAATACCTAAGCGTTCACCTCATATGAGTACCGACGGCCAGGACACTGTGACATTCCAGAAATTGCATCAACCATACTTACAAGTCCATCTCGCTGCAGCAAAACATCTATTAATTCAATTCGACATAGTCTACACTCTAGATCCCTGATCTTAAGGAATCAGGTGCCTCACCACGAAACAAAATGTGACCAGATTTCAAGTCTGAACGTATGCTCATGCTGAGCAGACCAGACGTTCCAATTGGATTTGCTGACATTGGGCAAGTCACTGACTACCCCAAACTTATATCTACTCATTGTGATGCTATGTCGCTGCAGGGCGGTCATTCCTCACAGGGTCTTCTGTGAGAGTTGCAGAGACGACGAGGAGGAGGAAACCACTGAACACCTTCTCTTGCCTTGCAGCAAAGCCTCCTAAGTCAAGTACTCTTTCGAAAACTTAGGCAAGCCAAGCATTGCCAGGATGTGTCATTTCAATTCTGAGAGGAGGTATGATCGGATCGTTTTATGGCATGGCAGCACAATGAGCCTATGTTGACCTAAGTACGACTGCTCCCTGAAGCCAGTCACTTGTAACTCACAACGATTGCCATTGTGAAAATTCAGCGCTTTAACTTTGTGCTGATGTCTTCTTCTACGTTTGCACAGAGACGTGGGAGGTGAAGCGGTAGACTTATGTACATTTGTAGCTGCCCGATGCATTGCCAAAGACGTCGATGGCTTGGAATCTTTCTTGATGACAGTTTGTCCTTCGTCCTGACCATATTTGCCTCCAGACATAGAAACCTAGACAGATAGTGCTACTGACAAGCCTGTCGTAACTTCTGGACAAATTCTTCCATTCCCCCTGTCCAAATTTGCTCCGTGGTCCACCTGGATCTCAATCAACGAGGCTTTTCAGCTAGCGTGTCACATGTCTATTGTGCTGCATTATTCGGGGCACATACAGCAGTGACCTTTCTTGAAGACAGACTTTTGCCGTCTTTCACCGCTAGACTCAAACTCAGTGACTACTCGCACCACTCGATCAATTGTGTCAACGCCATCCGCTTGTGATAAAGGTTGAAGGGACTTCTGCAATGTAGTGCGTCTAGTGTTTGCACATGACACATTGTGGCTTTGCTTAAACACTGCTTTGACATCGAATGTCTCGACGAGTTTATTACCGAACTTGAGGAGAATTCTCTGCCGTCATCCTGCACAAACTGAAGAGTTTGGCAGGAATGTTAGAACTAGACAAGGCGGTGTATAGTTCGTCCTTTTTGAAAAGGTCGTCTACTAGGGACTTCCCTCCCCTCTTTTTTGATAATTTCAGCAGGCAGCGTCGAATCAAACTTACAGACAGTTTCTGCGTGACTCCATCGACAGACATCCCAGCAGTCCATTGGAAACGACGTCAAGTCGTGGTGTTCCCCCTCGATTCGGTGGTTCTCTTCTCCGAATAGATTTCCCAATCCAACCAAACAACACTCCCGTTTCGCCTATTCGACGTGGATCCTAATCGTAGCCCTATCTGCTGTACTTAGTGTTTAATTAAATACGGACGCTGAATAAATAAAGTCGGACGAAGCTTGAGGCGTCAAATAAATTAAGGAATGCATTCCTCCATCTCCAGTCGGGATTTGATCAATCCCGTTGGCGTGGCGCGCCAATTCCCCAAGTAATTATGCCCGTTCCCCCTTCCGTCAGTATCAGATTTTTCAAAAAGAATCCCTTTCAATTTAAATTGAAAATATTTCGGATTTTCCGAATAGTTCGGAGGGATGCAAGCTTGTCTTGTGTGTTTCGCCAACCCGAGCAACAACTTAATCCCCTACTCAGACCAACAATCCGGTCGACAACAGTGAACAACGGAAAGAAAAACAATTATAAATACGCATCCTCTCGCCCTCGATTAGGAATCAATTACCCACTCCATGGCCGGGGTCAGAGGTTAGGCATTTTGGGATACGCCACCAGACATCCCTGGCCAATCTCTCCAAAGCTATTCATCTCATAATAAAGCCGATCCCAAGGCAGCACATTTCGGCACACTGCACAGCGCCATGCTGGTGTATTTAATTATTTATGAGAGTATCCTTAATTTGGTGGACTTATCTCAGAATGAGGATCCTCACGAACCTCGTCGTTCGACGACGACACAGAAGACTCCGCTCGTGTCCCAGAAATAACCGATAAAATAAAACTGCTGACATGCAAACAAGTTAGTTAGTTAAGTGTTCGTCGGGCTGGTCGTTGCTTGAGGTGAGGATTCCGATTCGAAACCGAAAGTTTGTGTAGATGGATGGCCTTCAGCGGTTGACTGGATCGTTAAATACTGAAGTCCTGCGTTGGTTCAAAGTAATGAACAGTGATTCAGGCGTCGCCCCAAGGAATATGAGTCGTAATTGCGTTCGAATACTAATTATGGCCAATAAGCCTAAAGTGATAATTACGAGTGGAAATATTTGGGCTACTGCTGCGAGGGATACGATTTGGTGGTCCGTCGCGACGTCTGCAATGCATTTTGAGGTGGGGGGCGATGCGAGGTGGCTGAAAGTAGGAAGTTGTAATTAATTAACCATTTGTCGTCGTTGACTAGAGGTGGGGCTGTATGAAGTCCTCGCTTTTATTTTTGGCCGGCAGAGCGGGTGTAGTTTGACGGAATTATCGAGTGAAGTAAACGAGTGGTCGAGGTCGTGTTGCCATGGTCAGCTATTTGTAAATTTAGCATAGTCCTCAGAAGCGTAGGCAGTTAATTTTATTTCGAACAGCAGCATTGTCGAACGTTGGTTAATAGGAAATAGAATCAGAGAGAGATAGACACGTGGAGAGTTTGTTGGTTAAGGCCCAGGCCCACACCGGACTGTAGCGCCACACAAAGAGAAAGATTTTGTGTGATGATGATGGAATGGTTACCTTGCGAGTAGGAGTCGGTTTGATTTTACACGGATACATGTCGAAGATCCGACGCAAAACGGGTTAGTTCTTGTGAGTGACGAGGAACTTCTCGTTGGCAGGAATGCAATATTTCCAGTATTTTGGTGACGCACGCATTTTGGGTGATAATTTATGGGCTCACTCGATTTTGCTGAGTTGTGGAATGTAAATGGTTCAGACTTTAAGCAAGGGCTATACGGCCAATGAATATAGGACAAAAATGCCAAGCCTCATTGCATTGAGAAGTTTCTGCAGATGCGTCGGATGGTTTTGTGCCTGGTTATGTTATGTTAGGTTGTAGTGGCTGACTGCTAAAGGCAGTCACACTTAGTCCAAAATAGGCCCATTGTGATACCACTTGGATTGACTTCTCCTAACATCGGAACCAGTTGGTGCTTGCAGTGAAGCGATTTAGCTGGCCATTGCTGACGCTGTTTATCTCATTCAGTTAATAAAATGGTAGTCTAAGTGTAGGAACCTACGACTAGCCAGAGCGCTGCACGAGCAGAGTAGGTGCTCTATGTTTTCTACCTCCTCTTCAGCCATGTAGCTTCTGCAGAAATCATTATATGGGACACCCAATCTTTGAGCATGACTGCCAATTGCACTGTGCCCGGTTATGACTGCTATGAGAGTCCTTAATGAGGGTCTGCTGAGCCTAAGTAGACTGAGTAACCATTTTAGGTTACGTGATGGCCAGATTTTGTTTTGTTTTAAGGCAGGTTGTGCCTTCTAGCCACTTGTTATTGGTGGTTTTTATTGTATGTATCTTCAAAAGATGGTAGGCTGTAGCGATCGGCATGGAAGGTGCGACCCCTGCTATAGATAGGGAGGAAGTTGTACCACACCCGGCGAGTTTATTAGCTTTGCAGTTCCCTGGTATGACACACTGTCTCAGCACCCAAATGAGGTGTATGTTAAAATACTCAGCCATCACGTTAAGATACAGCAGGGATGTTTTTGATATCCCTTTTAGATATTACGCTGTCTCTGACAGCTCCTCTTTAGTCGCGATGGTTTCCGCCTGAAAGACGCTACGTTGATCAGGGAGCTTCAAAGAGATAGCAATACTGAGATCCTTGGAATAGACAACCGCATCCATATACGCAGGTGATCATGCCGCGTCTGATTGGCAGACATCCAATCCGATCTGGAAGGAATGCTGGTAGAGAATTTCTCCTCGAATATAGCCTTGGGTAGTAGGATATGGACGGGTTTCATGTTGCCAACCCCAGCAAACCGATTAAGGACAACAGTTTTCGGTTCAGCAGGTGGAATGTGAAGTCCCTTAACACCACCACGCGCAGCCGAAGATCTCGCGGATGCTCTGTGTTGGTACAAAGCAGACAGCAGAGCAAATTGGAATGGGCCGTGCAAAAAGTGACATCTACTACGGTGATTGCAACAGAGGGAGGTGCCTATTTGGATTTGTTGCTCGAGACAGACTTGGGCAAGCAATTTTAGGAATTGTTTGTAAAAGCGAACGCCTCATAACAATCCGCATCAAGGCTAACATCAGCCTGATTTGCGACCAGGCCCCGACAGAGGGCAGAGATGACAACAGCAAGGATGCCTTCTTTGATCTCCTAGAAATGACATACGATCAAATCAAGACACCAAGATCTTTCTAATCGATTTCAACGCAAAGCTGGGAAAAGAATGTCATCGGGAAAAGCAACCTGCACGACACCACCTTGTCACGTGCTGTAACCTCTGGCGGTGCCCTGATCAATCAACCGTCAGCCAGATTGGTCACGTTGCGATCGACTTCAAGCACTCCTCCAGCAATCTTGATGTCCGAACGTTCCGAGGAGCAAACATAGACTCGGACCATTTCCTTGTTGAAGCGAAGGTAAGAACGCGGAAACCGAGAGAACAACAGAGTCGAGATAGAACACCAGAAACACAGTCGGAAAGCTACAAACGCGATGGACTGCTGGGACTTTTGCCAATGGAGCCTCCCAGAAACCCTCTCCAAGTTCGTCGCCGCTTAGACAAACAATCGAAGAAGATTGCAATTCAAGCTATTCAGAAGTACACTCCGGACTATAGCACCAAACAAAAAAGAAAAAGCTGGACTGGTCAGTGGAGTGATTGCAGGTGTCACAACTGACGGTGGCGCTACATACTGGGGTTGTCCAGGTCAACGAACACGACTATACCGCCATCGCGATACCTGGCTAGCTTCCTCCAGTGTCGACTGCCAAGTTGGTTGAGGTCATTCTGCACTTGTGTGTGGCACAGTAAATGTGGAGTGCTCAGTTGTGTTGTCTCACAAGTTGTCCATGCGCCCAGCCACTTTAGGCATTGGATCCGTAGATCCCGGGCTAAGCCATGTCGCTGTACAGTTCGTGGTTGACAAAAGCACAAAGATCGCACGCAGAACTTTTCTCTCGAAGAGTACAAGGGCTTCCTCATCCGCCTTTGAAATTGTCCATGCCTCTGCACCATACAATAGTACTAGGATGACCAGTGACTTATATAAACGTCCTTCTATAGACGGTTCTACTACTCAATGCTCCTTTGGCCCAACAAGACAGCGATTGACAAGAGTTGTTCTCCGTTTGATCTTGGTACTGATGTTGTTCCTACTGTTCTACAGAGGTTGACGAAAGTTCTTGACTACCTCAAAATCAAGTCTGTGTTGAATGTCCTTTCTTGAGGGCAACACGTACCTCTTATTGCCCTCCAGACCAGTTTTAGCCGCTTCCGCCTCAATGAAAGCAAACGCCTCAGTGGCGTGCTTTGCCAATAAAGCCGATGTCATCCGCCTATGCGAAGAGCTGAAGCAACTTCGGGAAGATCATGTCCTTGCACGATCTTCTCCAGGACGATGTTGAAAAAGCCAATATGAAAGCGTGTCGCCTGGTCTTGGTGAGTGTGAGAGGACCGACCTTGATGAAGCAGCGAAAATTCTTGATTGTCATTCTGATCGACAACACGACGAGTTTGGCAGAAATGTCAACTAGACTTGGAGGTATATAGCTCGTCTCCGTGTAGCCTTGGAATGGATGAATTGGAGGTGGGTGTTAATTTGCACTTCTTGGGTCTTTTTCAGAATCTGAGATCTGTTTTATTTTGGACTTCGCTATTCTGAAGTCACTCGGATGTGAACCTATCAGACTGTTCAACCGCCCGACCTAACCTGATCATCTCCAGCTGTCTTAAAAGCTTCCACGGACAGACCATCTTCACAGGCAGCCTTGTTAGCCGTCAGACTTTATATTGCCATCTTTATGGTTGGTAGGGGAAATCCGGTCCAGATTGAGTGGAACATTATAGTAAAGCCCACTACGAGGAATGTCCCATATTTTGAAACAAATGTTCGCAATGGTATACCCCAAGGTTCGATTCTCGGTCCTATTTTATTTTCAAAGCCTTCTACTGTTCATCTTAGCTTATGGCTGCGAGTGGTTTACAGACTGTGATTGCTGTTCTTACTAAAAATTGATAAACCAATCAATGCGACTTCACGGTATGTTCGTTGATCTTCCCAGATTTGATCATGTCCCGGAGCAAGCTCCTTTGCCGTAATTTAGAAGCCAGATATCGAGTATATTAATTGCTTGCATAAGGATGAACATTCTCCACGTCCTGCGGTCATAAATAAACAATAAACGCATCAATCTCAACCACTTAACTAAACGATGTCATACACGTCCCACTCCGAGTGACACAGGAAAATGCAACAAAACGAGCACACCAGCCAACGCCTCGCCAGTCGTCATGATTCAAACCAAATAAATGTTGATTGTAACCACGTCCTCGTCCATTTACATGGAAATGCTCTTTAGCGATGGTAATTGCCACTGTCAATCTGAGATACGACCGTCATAAAGGTTGGTTTCGTTCCGTGAAACCTGCAACCTCAGCAATAAACAACTTCAACGCTAGTAGTATGCCGCGGCGGGTGGTACCCAGCCCTGCGCTGACAGCCGCAAAGAAAAAAAAAGAACCAACCACAAATTATGCAATATAATACCGAAAGTATTTAGCTTGTGCCATTCCACACCCTCAGACAGAACGCTTCCTCAAGTTCGAATCTATTAATACACACTCGAGCCGCAGAACACTGCTAATATCCTGAATACGGAATTAGCTCGTTTGGCGCTAACTGCGCCTAGTCAGGCAATAATATCATAAATTTGCATACTCCTCTGGCGGCAGTGCCAGTGAATCCCTCAGAAGACAAAATGCCATTCTTTGAGCTTTGCGCTGCAATAGCCTGTTACTAATTGTTATGCCTTCAGGGAACAACTGTTACGAGCTCGCACCCTAATTACAGTGCGCATCGGAGATGAGGAGCCACGAAAGGGATAAGGATCCGCGCCGGCGAAGGATGCAAATCCTTCAAATTTCCCAATTCACTTCACTGAACTGAACGGCTAAGCCGGAGTGAAAAAAATAAATTAAGGTGAACCCTTTCGAGTGGCCGACAATTTCACGGGCACCCATATAGGCGGAGGCGCGAAAAGGGAACAATCAAGTGTTGCCACCTCTGTGCAGCCATCGTCGAACAACGTAGCGACCCTCAGCGCATGGAGGGGGATCCTTAAAGATGCTAATTATAAAGTTTTATCCAACAACACTGTTTCTTTTCTTTCTTTCTTTTTTTAGCGTAACTGAATAGAGACACAAAAAAAGTTATAAGTATCTACCGAGAGAGGAAGTGAGGAGAAAAAATTGAATAAACTTTCCATACGAAGGACGAAAAGGGCCACGAGGACGAAGAGGACGACGACGACGACTACGCCACAGACAAAGCAGACGAAACTGGCAAAGCCGACGAGGCGACGATGTCGATGATGCCAACGCCAACGATGGCGAAACATTAAACGAGCAAGTTATGCCATCTTCAGTTCTTAAATAATTCCATAATTAAGGATCTCTGCCTGGATGCCTTTTGAATTTAATATTCAGGATAATTAACACGAGGGTTGAACACAGTTTGTCTTGTACACCCGTACATCCACAAGGCTGTAGCTCAGGCTACTGTGGGGGTCACAGGTGGCGGATAGTGAACGGCCTGTAGATATGCAGGTTAGCTGTGAATACCAAATAAGCAGTCCCCGACCAAGAGCGGCAGAGAAGGAGGGCGCGGCTGAAAAGGCCACAGGAACCCCAGAGAACTTTCTGCGACAAGACGAGCGGGCACCGTCTTCAAATATGTGCTAACCCACCTCTTGGCTCTCGAGTTAGGAGGTGGCTCCGAGGGAAACGACATCCTCATCGGTAACAACCAATCGAGGTTAATATCTTAGAAGGCACCGCCATAACCGGCATTACGACTGAGCCCAGTAAAGTCGTAATTATGATATACTGGAAAACCCATTTCGGAACTATTGACATCAGGGCTGACGCCTGCAGTATTCTGTCACCTGAGTAAGCTGGAGTGAAATCTGGTTGAAATGGCTTTCAGGCTAATGCTGTAGACGCCCCCGTCCCGTTAAAACCTTGGCAGGACTCATAGTACGTTCAACGCTTCGTCGCCATTAAGTTGGTGGTGTAGGTCCAGATGAAACATTCCTGGTTAGCACCGATCCGGCTCTGGCACAGAACCCCATAAGGGCCTGTGTCAACCCTCGCATGGCCTCACTGCTTGCAAAGATAACCATGGGGATCAAATAGGTGACTACACATCCGAACGTTGATAGCGGCTTTGAGTGGGGACCAACAAGAAATGAACACAACAAATATAAACACAAACACAAACCCAATCATCAACGATCAGGTACAAAACGGCGAAAGTACGGATGGAGAAAATGGAGAAAATCCATTCAAAAGGAGTAGCAAGGTGCAAAGGTCGCCAATAATCCAGTCATCAACCCCAACCCCAGATGATAAAACTGCAACACCGACTAAAACCAACCAGCAGTCGGTATTCCATCAACTTGGAGAGCAGATTAAAATTCTGGTAGAAATGCTGGGGGATGGTAAAAGGCGGTCGATACACCAACCTATGCGGGATGCTATAGAAAGCATCAAGGCGCTATATGAGTTATCGGCGATCGAGATGCATGATGAACATGCCAAAACTGTTATCCGGAGAAACAATGCCTCTCAAACATCCCCATGGCTAAAGGCGCTTCTAGGGCCCAAACGGAGGCCGGATCCCAGCAGTGAGTCACCGAACTCAAAACGTAGGCAGAACTCAGGAGAAGGAGCAAATGCGCCTCGCGAAGTAATTAAGGCGCTCCGCGAAGAGAACGAGGCACTCCACAAAGGAGGAAAAAATAAGAAAAAAGCTATAAATGCTAAGAAAGATGAGCTAGCCCCAGTGAGGAAAAAACTAGTCACCGCAGCAAGCAACGAGCAGGCAGATGACAGCTCCTGGTCGAAGGTCGTTAGAAATAAAATGAAGAGAAAGGAAGAGAAAAAGGCGACAGTGGTAAAAACTCGACCGGACGCAATCGTGGTTGCAAGGAAGGGAGAATTATCATACGCCGAAATACTCCGGAGAGTCAAGGCCGACCCCAAACTTCATAACTTGGGCGAATCGGTCACGAAAATAAGACGGACCCAGAAAGGCGACCTTCTGTTCCAGCTACGGAAAGCTGGCGACCAAACGGAGCAATTTAAAAAAATAATCGGTGAGAACCTCGGGGGTGATGTGGAGATACGATCCTTAACACAGAGGTCGACGGTGGAAATTAAAGATCTCGACGAAGTCACCACTAGAAGAGACATTTGCGACGCTATCAAGGCCCAGTACAACACTGAGATCAGCGAAGCAGACGTGCTTAGCCTTAGGAAAGCCTACGGAGGCACACAGATCGCGACAGTGGGATTACCGGCAGAAAAGGCGAATAAACTTATAGAATCAGGCAAAGTTAAAGTCGGCTGGGTGAGATGTCGCATCCGAGTCCGTAAAGCCCTCACCAAATGCTTCAGGTGCTTGGAGTTCGGCCACACGGCGCGGCAATGTAAAAGCGAGCATGACCGATCGAAACAATGCAGAAAATGCGGAGAAGAAGGTCACATAGCCAAGGTCTGCAAAAAAGATGCACTATGCTTCTGGTGCAAGATAGCCACACCAGAAAATGCTGGACATGTAGCTGGTAGCAGCAAGTGCCCGCTACTCAAGAAGGCTTTGGCTAAATTAATATGATAAATATCATCCAGATAAATTTAAACCACTGTGCAGCTGCGCAGGATCTTCTGGCTCAAACGGTGAGAGAAAAGAAGATCGACATAGCGCTGATAAGTGAGCCCTACAAATCTATAGATGGTAACAGCTGGATAGAAAACACCACGAAAAGAGCGGCGATATGGACCTGCGGGAACCATGCCCTGCAATCGGTCGGCCACCCGGCTGATCACTTCGTGTCTGCAAAGATAAAAGGGGTGCACGTTTATAGTTGCTATGCACCCCCTAGTCTTGGAATGTCAGACTATCTAAAGCTGCTGGATGACATCGTAAACGACGCACGCGGGAAGCATCCAGTGATCATTGCTGGAGATTTTAACGCCTGGGCCACCGACTGGGGCAGCAGGATCACGGATGAAAGGGGAAGAGCTCTTCTCGAATCCTTTGCATCGCTAGACATTGGTCTAGCCAACAACGGCGCAGTCCAAACGTTTCGTAAGGCAGGTAGAGCGTCAATCATCGACATTACGTTCATGAGCAGCTCTCTACTACAGCATACCAAATGGCGGGTTAGCGAGGACTACACGCACAGTGATCACCAGGCGATAATCTTCAGCGTCGGCAAGCAGAAACGGAAGCTGCACCCCGTCTCAATAGGGCCAAAATGGAAAGACACGTTTTTCGATAGAGACGTGTTCAATGAAATGATGAATACCAGCGTCATAGCCAACAATGGCTCAGCTGAGACCCTCTCACAACAGCTGACACAGGTCATAACGACAGCGTGCGACGCAGCAATGCCCAGAAGGACACCGAGTAAAAGAGGCGAGCCCTGCTACTGGTGGACCGAGGAGATCAAGAGACTGAGAGCGATATGCCTACGAGCTCGACGCAGATCCCAAAGATCCAGAGGCAGACCGGATTTCCAGGAACGGCTCAACACATTTAAAGTGGCGAGACGGGAACTGGAACGGGCCATTAAGGACAGCAAGTCAAAGTGCTTTAAACAGCTCTGCGACGAAGCTGACTCAGACCCCTGGGGCATGGCGTATAGAGTGGTCATGAAGAAGATCAAAGGCAGCAGGTCCCCACAACTAACCTGCCCAAGAATGCTAAGGAGCATAGTAGAGCACCTATTTCCCCACAGACCAACTACTAGCGTTACCATCACGAGAGAGACAACCACGCAGAACATCCCGGCAGTAACGCCTGCTGAGCTGTTCGAAGCAACTAAGAAGATCGGCGACAGCAAAGCACCTGGGCCGGATGGCATCCCGAATAGGGCAGTTAAGGCTGCAGTGAAGTCGAGACCAGCCATTTTTATAACAGCAATGCAAAGATGTCTGGAGGAGGGAGTGTTCCCGACACCATGGAAATTGCAACACCTGGTGCTGCTTCCAAAGGGAAATAAGCCACCTGGAGAACCATCATCATATCGCCCAATATGCCTACTCGACACGCTAGGAAAGATCCTAGAGCGCATTATATACGGTAGGCTACTTGCGGTAGCTGAACAAAACGGAGCCCTGTCAGAACACCAATACGGCTTCAGAAAATCGCGTTCTACCGTCGATGCCATAAAGGCGGTAGTAGATACAGCCGCTGAAGCCATACAGGGGGAAAGATGGAGATGGGGGACGAAAAAATATTGCGCAGTGGTGACGCTGGATGTCAAAAACGCATTCAACTCGGCGAACTGGTCTTCTATTAGGAGAGCCCTTGCCAGAATGGATACACCGTACTACCTGCGGAGGATAGTCTCAGACTATCTCAGTAACAGGAAGCTAAGGTACCACTCTGATGAGGGCGCTAAGTACTACAGCGTTTCCGCGGGAGTCCCGCAAGGGTCTGTCCTTGGACCTCTCCTATGGAATATCATGTATGACGGGATTCTACGTCTGCCACTACCAGATGGAGTGAAAGTAATAGGCTTCGCTGATGACATCGCAGTGGTCACAGTTGCCAAGCACGTTCACGAGGTGGAGTCTGCCACTGACGAGGCGATAGAAAAAATGAAGGACTGGTTGGAGTCTGCCGGTCTGGAACTAGCTGCCCACAAGACTGAGGCTGTCTTAATAACCAGCCGCAAGAGGGTAGAGTACGCAAACTTCCGGATCGGAAATCAGACAATAAGATCAAGGGAATCATTGAAGTATCTCGGTGTCATGATTGACAATAGACTTCGCTTCAAACCCCACATTGAGTACGCAAGCAAAAAGGCATCGATGATGCAGGCGGCACTCTCCCGTATGCTTCCAAATATCGGCGGTCCTGGATACGCACGTAGGATCCTACTGTCCAAAGTGGTCAGCTCAGTCCTGATGTACGCCGCCCCAATATGGGCTGGCGCACTGGCAATTAATGAGTGCAGGAGGAAGTTGTCGGCGCAGTACAGGCTCTGTGCAATAAGAGCCATCAGCGGCTTCCGAACCATATCTGACGATGCAGCATGTGTTCTAGCCGGAATGATCCCCATTGACATACTCGCAAACGAGAGCCAGAGGGTGTACCTTCGGCGGCCCCTGAATCGTCAGGAGGCAAAAAGAGTAAAGACGGAGGAAAGAGCGGCATCGATGGTGCTGTGGCAAACCAGTTGGGATGGCTCCACAAAGGGCAGGTGGACCCATAGGCTCATTCCCACCATTGAACAATGGACGCAAAGAAAAATAGGGAACTGTAATTTTCATCTTACACAGTTTCTGTCGGGGCATGGTGGCTATCGGAAATACCTCCACAGGTTTGGGCACGATTCCTCACCTATGTGCCCCGAATGTCCAGACGTGAATGAAGACGCGGAGCATGCAGTGTTCTACTGCACACGCTTCGTAGAAGACAGAGCGAACTTGCCAACCCCGGAGGATCTCGTACGCTACATGACGAGATCGGAGAGTGACTGGACAGAGGTCTGCTCTTTCATAGCAAACGTGCAGATTACACTACGAAGAGCTGAAGCTCTAAGAAGAGCCCAAGAGGCGGCCGTACAGAATAGAGCATAATTGCTAACCAGCCCCGCGATGTAATACCTAACGGCAGTTCCGCGGGGAGAGTGGTAGACGTGTGCAGAGGTGTGGTTTAGGACGTAGGCGCGAGGACATAGGAGAATAATATCCCGTGAATCGTTCATGCTGGTAGCACGGGTTACCAGTATCTTGAAGAAGATTCCACATCCATTGGCGCAAACCATAAAAAAAAAAAAAAAACCCGTACATCCGTATACGCGTACACTCGCTCGCACACTCAGCGGGTCTGGTGGGCGTTGTGTTTTTTGCTCGCCTGGCCATCAGCAGCTCTAATATTATTATCATGGGGTCTTACAAGCCGTAAACTGAGAGACGAATCGAGACGGCTTTTCATCCGTGGCGGTGGTGTTTTAATCCATGGGCATGGCTGTGGAGCGGGTGGGGGGTCTATTTTTTAATTTGATTTTCTGGAAGTATCACAGCGCGTAGGCTCGTGTAGTTCGGCGAATTGGTGGCAGTTCGGTTTCTCCGAAATGTTGGGTTGCTTTGCTAATGAAACGCTGACGCTGGAAGACGGGGACCTGAAGGCAATCTTCCCATTGTCTACTTTCCGGCTTCATGGACATCACTGGAAGAGTCAATCAACTCAGAGAATATGTTCGTTCTCGGAACGGCATGTCGATAATTCTGAGAAGTGATTTCTACAAAGTGTGATCTTTGGGACGCCATGGAGGCGTTGTCTCTTTGACTGACACAACAACTCCCGAACCCGAGTCTAAAATCAAAGCCAAAAGGTTTCATTTGCGTAGGGCTTGGGACAACCTGATGATTGGAAGACACTTTGTTGTTTTGCATCAATTACCGTGGGCTGTCGGACAGCTTAACAGATCCCTAGCAACTTGGCTTCAAGGATGTGAGGTGACCTCCAGACCTACAGTTGAAGCAAGAGCAGGAAGGTGTCTTCAGTTGTCAAGTTGACAAGACCTGCAACAACATTCACTGCTTGCCGAAAGACGGATGATGAGCCGTCAGCAGAACAGTGGAGGAAAGAAATAGTAGGCGTCGCTTATTCGCCTCTGTCGGCGACGAGGGTGACTAGAGACACAACCGTGAATTCGACCGTGCTCTGGCTGCAGTCTGAAAGGCAATAAGTCTAGTACTGGGTCGTACGCATCGAGCTGTTGAACACCAATACTCTAAGAAGGAGGTACGGTACGACTCCCCGGTTCGAGAAGGATTCTCTTGTTCGTGAAGGAGGCCGAACCGCCGGTATACGAAACACTTTATCGCGAACAAAAGACAAATTTTACCATCAAATGCAGTCTTAGGCAGCATTAGCTCAGCCTCAGGCCTTCCAGAGGTCGCTGGCATGATGAGGAGGCACATTCTCTTTTGAACAGAAGTCGCTTGGAAGCTGTGGACGCTGTATTACGACACGACGACGTGCTTTTTATGTTCCAGGCCGATTTTATTCAGCCGCCATTTCAATTTGGATGACATTTGTCAGTTGACATTTGACAGTCGTGAAGAATGATCAGTAACAATTTGTAGTAGTCAACGACCATCCGAAACTAGGAGGAAACAACGTGTAGGAACGATTAAAGCATCTCGCTTGAAAATTGTTCAATTGGCAATAGATGGGACAAACAAATTGTAGCGTACCACATTTTGACTTGACTGACTTTGTCAATAAACATTATTGTAGCAACGATAGCCCTCATTTTGATCCACCAAAGACCACTGTATCCTCGTAGACATTTTACGTCGGGCGTCATTTGTGCGAGCGGCTTTAAAGTACTACCGTGGGCTAAGGATGCTCGGGGCAGTGTTATAAGAGCTCCGGGTGACCGCCTTGGGTCTAATGTGGATGGCGGTGAGGTGGTAGCAAAACCCACACAACTCGCGCTATGACACCTCATTCAACATTTTCCCCAAAACAATTCGGATGGACTGAATGTCGGTAAAGTGATTAACGAATGAGTTGATGAGTCCAATCCATCGACAACTCATTCAAGCATGTCGCGAAAATACAAAAAATTAGCCGATTCTTCCACGGTCCCACGGTCACTTTGGTTGATCGGCAAATTCGGGAAGGGAACATTTGTCGCTCCCCTGACACACACGTAGGTGTCCTCAGGAGGAGTCTCTCCTTCAGTTTCGTCCTTCCGTCTCATCTGAACACACTAAAGACAAACCGAAGCCCCACACCCCTTAACCTCCAATGTTTCTGCAAAAAAATTCCAGTCACACTGGACTCATTTATTTACACTTTGAACTGTTCGCATTTCAAGAACAAACGAATGAAATGGCAAAAACCATTTGCGCCATCCTTCAGCTCAGTGTAAATATAAATAACAACCATAACACCCTCCCGCCCACTCACGCCACTGGCCACCTGACACTCGGTGGTGTCCTTCCGAATGGTCTGCCAAGACGGCGGCTATAAATACACACAGCGTCGTGCTCTCCTCCGCATTTCAACAACACGTTCACCAACGAATTCCAATGCGAATGGAAAACCGAGTCTAAAAATACTCGCACGGGAACAAAAACATCCCCGTTTTCTGTCGAAGTCAAAGAGAGCGTGTGCGCGCTCTCTTCGGATGATGTGAATGGGAGCGCAGAGAGTGTTTGCTCCGACTGGAAGGAAATTTCACCCCTTTCACTGTGACATGTGAATCGCCCACACGGCCACACAGTACACACCACCAGCAAAACCAATATTTCGCATCCGCCATCCTGGCAATGAATTCGAACCAATTGCCTGGGAAGCGCGATGGCATTGTGCCCAAGGATTCTCTCCAAAAGTTCATCCGCGCGAAGAGAGTCAGCTCCCTCCCCCATCGCACCCCTCCCCAGGAATCTCACGCATTTCCAGTTAACCCACCCGCTTTGGTGGATACTCTTCCGAAAGATACACAACAACATCCATTATGTTACCACACTTTAGCTGTTGGAAAATATTCAGTCTCCCGGAGACGTTCCGTACGAAAAGACGTTGGTATTGTTGTTCCGTCGAGTAACGTCGTCCTTCTTGTTGTTCGCCGTGGTCGTAGTCGTCGTCGTTCACATCGCTATCGTCGGCGTAGTGCTGTTCGTTCGTGTTGCGACTCTCAGAAGGGATAATGCGTGTGTTTTTCTTCTCTACCCTGTGAGGTTTGTTTGAACGAAAAAAAAGAAATTATAAATTTTCGTGAATATAATCACGTTCGCTGTGGTTGGTGACACATCAAGAAGGAAATCAAAGGATACCCCCAAAGATCCTGTGCGGCCCCATCGAGCGTGACACACTGTGAACCTTTTTCCCACTTACATAATGTCTTGCGGTTGTGTTCCTCACTCGCAGCAACTCTTTAGGTGATTGCAAAAAAAAATATCTGTACATTAAATGTCCTTTCCCTGAGGGGTGAACGAAAGCAAAAAAAAAAATATATATGCTCTTACCACCCACCGCCACAAGCGCACGCATTTTGATTGCAAGGATAATTGTCTTAATTGAGTGAGTGAAGCTAGATTAAGGAATCACCGTCAAGTGTCACCGTCTGTGTGCGGGATGATTTAATCGTGAAACGATAGAGTTACAGCATCCCGGCCAGTGAATGGGAGTGCTGGAGTGGGAGTAATTAAGCAAAATTGTATTTTCCAAATTATCCCCGAAAGGTCATTAAGTCCGATTGGAGGATATCCTTGTGTCGATTCTCAGTGTTGTGCTACAAATCGAGGAGAAACGCGAATCAGTGAGAAATCCTCGCCGGAAAAAAAAGGATACTAATTACCCAAGGATTTCAGAGTTTTTATTTTACTTTCTTCGTTTGCTTTTTTCCCCCGATTCCCTTGGGTTTTTTTTTTGCCCGTTCGTTCGTTCGTTTTGCTCGGCGTATGGCGCATCTTTCAAAAAGGGATTAACAAGCCGAGAAGGAAATCGCCTACCGTCAAATTCAGCAGCAGATCGAGGATTATATCCGCCAGTTGGCGTTCCTCTGCCACCAACAAAAAGGGTTCGTACCAACAACTAATTTATTTCCTTTTGGTTATTATTTTCTCAAACAAATAAATGTATCCATGCCCTCTCGTGGGGGTCATCGGGGATCTATCGTTTTCTGTTTCCTCATAATTGGGATCTGCCTACTTTGGACGGCTAAAAGGGGCTTTCGAAAAAGGACAACGATTCATTGCAAAACAAAAAAAAAACGAAAAAACAAAAAAAAATGTATCAATTTAATTTGCCTAAGCGAGCATCCTCTTTTGTGGATGTTATTCTTTTATTGGACTCGACGACCATATGATGGCTAACTGAGGATGATTTGGATGATTTGGGTCGGATTTTGTGGCAAGTTCGCAGTCGCAATCCTTTTCCGGCGCTTTTATATCCGCATTTAATGTGACCCTTGATGTCATTAATCGCACCTGACCACTGAGCTCTTGCGTGTGTCTTTCTGGTCGAAATGATGGCCACATGGACATTAATTGAGGGTTTTTTTTGGTATTTTTTTTTTTCATTTCTTTTTCCTTGTTCTTTTTTTTCAATTTGTAAGCAGATTTGTGATTTTTATGAAGTTAAATGAAGGAAGGTTCTTGCTAACATTTGCTGTCTGACCCTTTCGATGGGGGAAATTAATTTCGAGCGGAAAATCCTGTGGGGTGGAGATGGTTGGGCTTGGGATGCGGATTTGCGATTGAGCCTACGATTTTAATCGGCTCAGATATGCTTGCACAGATGTTTGTATGGACATCCATGCGCAGGAAATGGTTGGGGGTGCTTAGGCACGGGGATGGATATCCTCGATTTCCCAATGAGACTTTATGAATTCGTGTTTTTCAAACGCAAACACGATTTAATTAGTGCTGCGCCTCGTTAGAGGGAGTGGAAATGATACTTTTCTCGGTATAATTGCTTTTGGTCCTTTTTGGCCGTTCATCAGAAACGAGCGCTGTTATTAATGCCGTGAATTAGAGCTCATATGACATACATATGTATGTAAGCAGAAATAATATCAGATCAGAAAAAATTTGGCATTAGTCAATTGAATAATTTCTGTATTATTTATCTTCTATCTCATCCACCATTGGCACAGTTGGTAAACTTTACAAATTTATATGCCACGGCAAATTAGACATTTTTGCGACTTTTTGAAAAAAATTATAAATTAAATAAATGTTTGTGCATTTTTAAACCTTTCAATTTGAAACAAATTCAGATACAGAGATTCCCTGTTGTTCGGTGTTCATCGGTTGAATGTTTGGATTCGAACTTTTGCCTATTTTATATTTTCTTAAATATTTTTTGTATTTATTTTTTATATTTTCAAATGTGACATTAGTTTTCCTTTAGGATTAGGTCAGCTTTGAAACAGCTTAGACGATCTGTAATCAGGTAGGCCGAGCTTATAATTAAGTATTTGCTCCAACTCTCACCTATGGTCATGAAATTTGGGTAATGACCGAAAGAACAAGATCCCGAATGCAACCAGGCCAAGATGAGACTTCTTCGTGTTGTTGTGGGAGTTACTCTCCGTGATAGGGTGAGGAACACTGTATTGCGCGAAGAACTCATCGTTGAGCAGCAGCTTCTTCGAAAGGAAAGGACTATTACGTGGCATGAATGTTCTCATCATCACGAGTTCCGAGGCCTGCTTTGAATGCGATTCCATCAGGTAGGCGACCGCTTGGCAGACCCATAATGAGGTGGTTCAAAAACTCGTTTGGTTGGCTGGTTGAGGTTGGTTGAGTCGATGGCGAAGGATCGATCGGGTCTGCAGATCTCCTGTGCGTGCTTTGTCTCCGCGACCATTTCAGTGGATCATGTGGGTAACTGAAGATGGTGGTGGTGATGATGACATTAGGTTATTTTGTTCGGCCAAAAAATACGTATGTCATCAATGCAACGAGAAGGTCTAAAAAGAGTGCCTATACCTTCTTGGTTGACACAGCTATTCTTATTATTTGTACACCAAACTGGAGTGAGGCGTACAAATCAACTCCAAGTTGACTGAGGACCTTCCCCGATTGTGTGCGCCGCCTTAAACGCTTTCTTGCTTTGACCCACGGTGCTAGGAGTCGAGGCCAATAATTCAAGCCAGACACAAGTTGGCTGGAAGTCTTTAACTCTTTTCCTTCAATCATGGCTTTATCTTCTATCCTAGATGCGCCCAACACAACACGAACTAAAGATCGCAAGCTGACTGTTCTCTGGGATCGAGTGCTGAATTATCCGATGTCCACACGGTTTTGCTTCTGCTGCATGGTCTCTTCTAAAGTCATCTTTGTCTGTGGCAGCCGGGTGCTGTGGGTCTGTACTTCGACGGTGTCTAGGTTCGATTACCACTACTACAAACACACTTTTCACGGCCTGTGCTTACAGATTAATAGTCTGGCTATCTAGAAAAAGCTAAACAAACTTAGCCGTTCGGAGTAGGTATGAAACTGTAGGTTCTTTCCCATCGTGAGAGAACAAAAGCACGCACAAGACGAGTGGTTGCTGGAGAAGCTAAGGCCTGTGGCGCTATCCATGTTATTTATATATAAATACGTGCTGCCGATTTTTGTGAAACGCTTATACACCGTTCTATTTAACCGAATGGCATGATACTTGCACCATTTGCACAATGTTCTTTTGCCAAACGTTTGAGTACAACGTTGGTAAGCACTTTCGTTTTGGATAACGAATGAGCGATGATTGTTTTGAGAATTTCACTACAATTCTACAGAATCAGAACTTAACACGTTTATTCTAGGCCCTCCTTCAACTGCCAAAATTATTTGAGTAGAACTTTGGAAAAGATGTGTACAGAATTATGTAATAAATACTATTACTAGGCAATATAATAGCACCCGTCACAAATTGCATATACTCTTAACAAACGAACATGATTGCAACCGGTTTTCTGACGAGCAAGGATACATTTTGAAAAAAAAAAAACAGACCAATTGTGTGTCGTCCGCTGGGATGAACTCTGTTTGGGTATCGTGTTTGTGGCGAACTTGGTTTCTGGTGAAACGCTGTTCCAGGCTGCCCAATTAAATCACAGGCAAAATTATACCAGCAAACCATTGCAGTACGTCTTGTCCATTTAAGGGAAGCGTCCACTTAAGAGGGATGTTCGATGAGATGAAGTTGTCTGTGTATACTATTTCTTCTGCTGGCGTTACAGTCACGGGAGGACTTAGCCATCCGCCAAGACACGCAAGATCAACTGGCAAGATCTTTAGCGAACTGCCTAATATTTCACACATCAAGTTGGCTGGGGTTCTTTTCCCCTTGTGTGCGTCATCGGTTTTATGGACGTCCTACGGTAGGGTCGTAGAGTAGTGTTGTCCGTGTGCTCTACCTGGTTTAGCCGTCTTAGGCGTTGAATGCGTAGATGGCTCGCTAGACACATTTTACTGCCCAGTTCATGGTCTTCTTTTCCAAATACCGTCAACGCAAACAGAACTTATAATATAATAATAATATAATATGGGTGGAGCTCAGCAACCACTCGTGTTGTGCGTGCTATTGTTCTATCACGAGTGGAAACAGGACTTAGGATTGAATGTATAGTTCATGTTACAAAAACAACTAGACTGCTTCAGTGGCTGCTCTTATACATGCAGCCACTGAAGCAGTCTAGTTGAACAGACTGACAAAGCACTTAATCCTTTCCGATCCTAGAACGGTGCACAAAATGATATTTCTCCGAATCAAAAGGGTTAACCGATGGACATTGTTTGCAAGAATTGAATCATTTCATATCACTGCATTCTTCAAAGCCCACTCGTAAGCAAAATCATTCCAACAAATCTCGTCCACCTCTGCAGATAACGACAATTGAATGTTTTCAAGAAAATATTCTAGTCATCATCCATGATTTTCATTTTTCTATCAACATGCAGGACTTTTTTCCTCGAAAATGAATCATCGTTTCGTACTCATATCCATACGAATATATTTCCACTTGAATATGGAGAAGAGATGATGCCATTTCAATAGTACTTTGCACTACGTTTGCCGTCATGCCAAGGAGTTGCAATCTTTTTGATTGGCATAATGAAACAAAATGATATAGTTCCTGCAAATATACTTAAATACTGTCAAAGTGAATAAGTCAACAACTAGTCATTTCGCATATTTTTCAATTTAAAAATGAAGAAGTGTCTGAATTTTGCTCGATTTATAAATGATGGTGTATTGACTTTGGGAATATTTTGGATAACGAATGAGAGAGAGAATTCAGAGAATTTCCCTACAATTCTACAGAATCAGGGCCTAACACGTTCATTCTAGCCTGCTGGATAACGAATGAGAGAGAGAATTCAGAGAATTTGCCTACAATTCTACAGAATCAGGGCCTAACACGTTTATTCTAGCCCCTCCTTCAACTGCCAAAATTATTAGAGGTCCTTCTCCTCGCGGCCGATGCGTTTCGTTGTTCATCGAACTCGTGCTCTACATTACCCAGCCACCATAGGTGTTTCTCCAAAGAATTCTGTTTGCAGTCATATCCAATGTGTTTGAATTGTGGAGTGGAGTGCAGTGAATTGGAGTGACATAGCAGTGTTTTCTTGTGCCCCCTTTCTTTGTCTAGGACCTAGGACCAGAGCTACCTTGAGAAAATGTATGATTTCTTTAGATGAAATATCCTGTTAATGTGATTCTGTTAGTCATTTTATATCTGCTTGGTGTCAGATTTGGACGCTCGACTAGTACTCGGTCAATGGTCACCTTCGATTGTCCACAGTGTCTACAGTTTTCTGAGCTGCTGTGCCCCATTTTGTGCACGTGATAGTTGCGTAAGAAGCGAGCAGTAAGTGTGACACATAGTCGGTCAGGCTTGCTTAGATTTAGAGCCAGTTGTTTATATGCTGTTGTATGTCAATGTTCCTAAATCGATGAAGAGGGAAATGCAGTTTCAGTCCTTTTCTTTGCTTAGATGTCTACCTTTTAATGTCTCTCGTGATTTTCATGTCCTGGCACCTATATTAGTTTTGTACGAGTTTTAATAAGATCGAGTCATATAAATATATAAAAATATATTTCCTAAGGTGTCACCCTTTACCCACCACGTACGCACACATAATCATGTTCTCGTTTTCAATTGTTTCTTAGGTAAAAGATCGAATGACGTACAGTTCAGTTAAGCTAACATTACTCTAAGATCATGCCATGTATACTCTTTGTTATGCCAAGTACGCTAAGCATTGTCGTCAGGCAATAAGCAATAAAGCGATCGTCCGATAAACACTTGTTCCTTGCCTTCTTTTTGGGTGGCAAACCTTACAGTTTTAACCTGTTTTTCTCTGTTGAGTATTTTGTGACATTCCCAGATAGCCCTGGATCGGAATCTGAAGCTGTTTAGGGCTGTCTGGCAATCTGAGAGTATCGATGCTTGCTTAAATACTTAAAATTTCTTCGAGGTATCTGCTGCCATTTTTTCTTTTCTATTATCAAATGCACACCTAGTCCCAAAAGATGAATCCTTCCAAGAAAGAAAAAGTTGCGCCGCTACTCAATCGAAGCAATAGTCCATAATCCAAGCAGCTCACTAGGTTGTCATCATAGAATTCACTTTGCATTGTCGGCTTCAAATTCAACACTACTCCTCTATTAGGACATTTTTCGGAGGGCAGTAATGATAACCGGCGTCGTTCTAAAAATGCAAGTCCCCTTCCTTGTGATAGAATATTAGTCCGTGAAACACGGGTGGTTACTGGAGGAGGATCTTGGATCAGTTTAACCTCGAATTGCCAATCCTAACTGGAGGCAATCGTTGTCCTCAAAACAATTGAAACTGAAACAGCTGAAAGTGTCAGCCTTAAGGCTCTGGTTTACTCAATGAGCTGCACTGAAACAATTACAGACTCCTGGGCCCCCGACATTTAGTTGCTTAGGGAATGAAAGGGAGTGATAGAGTCTACAGAATACAGACCTTGCACACAACTTTCTGCGAAATATCCAAGGCCAACGCGTCGCAAGTGCTTTATATCGGAGGCTACATTCACAGAAGCTCCACATCAAGTCAGAAGTCAGGTGTACTTTGAATGGTATTTGGACTGATCTCGTCTAAAATATGTAAAAAAAAATTAAGAGCGGTGGACCAGATCGATGCACTGGATCAGCTTCTGTGTGACCAAAAAATATTTGATTTCAAAATTGAGTCAAATGACGTCTGTTCTGTTTAAAGCGCTGCAGTAAATCTTAACAAATGTCTCAACGTTTTCATGTAGATGAACCTTTAACTATGACTCCACAAGAAGATTTGTAAATATTTTAGCTTCCACCTTTGCTCTCGTATCACTCTGACGCAGTTCTGGTTGAGCCTCAGTCACATTTCTATGCGTCTTTAAAACCGAGCATGGGCTGGACCGTGTTTGAGAAACCTTCATTTGCAGGACTTCACATTTCTCGATTTGGTTGTTGTTCAAGTTGTTCAAGCAGACGTCATCCTTGAAGATGCCTTGCCATGTGTCGTTGCTTTTGGTTTGGATCTTTGGTTATTTTTTTCTTTTGTGAAGAGCATTGTTGCGTGCATATTATTGACGCCCTTGTCTGAGTTTCCAGACTCTATGCAGAAACAGGGAGTTTCTAAATAGTTTGTGATCGTTTTTAGGGTGATGCCGGTAGGTCTTCAGTTTGAGATGAAAGACATGGCTACTCCTTCGCAAAGAGCACCTCCTGGGCCGGATTTTGTTAGCCAAGCTTGTGATTTTCATGGTGAACATACTCCAAGAAACAGATTAAAAGGAGACTGAACAAAAATCACATCACCCACGCGTGTTTAATCGGTATAATATCGTGGACAGTGCACAGAAAAATCCAAAAGAAAAATAAGAGTATTGCTGCCACTACAGTCAGAGGAGGACTGGGCTTAGTTTCTACAGAAATGTGTTCATCCACGGGACCTACAATTTATTGGTGACTCAGAACGACGATGTTTCAGAAGCTTCTTCTAGCCAAGTGTAACCTTAGAGGATTGTCTCTGACTCGAAAGAGCTGAAGACGTGAATTATGAACTTTATTCGTGTCGTGGACGTGCTGAGAATGAATCGTGACTTCAATGTGTTTTCTACACTCTTTGGCTTGGCTCTGTTTTCTGTGAAAGGATTTGATATAATTTGTCGTGACAACATCAGCGTCTGCTTATGGTGCACAGCTGCAAAGGCAAGAAGTTAAACGTGAAAGAAGTCAACAACACACGCGAGGCAGGGAGCGTGATTCGAAACTTTTCAGTAAAGTTGGCTTAAAGGTGGTCAACGCATTCAGCTGAAGTCGGAATTCACGTCTACTGACTCGTTTACTAGATGAATTAAGAAATTAACTTCATGCCCCGCAATTGTAAGCCTTTCTAAAGGCCCACTGGCCAGTGATATACACAAACTGGGGAGTCCCCCATACAGTCTATCTAGGCAGTCCCCCAACTCGGAGTTCATTTACCGCGAAGTGTCCATTTATTTTGTGGGAAATCTGACTTTGAAAAAACGAGGGACAGTCCTCGGCTACCCAAACAGCGCGGATCGCCGGCTTCAGTTAAGAAGGAAAAATGAGAAGGCTCAACTTCACGAAGTGAAACAAATCTAAAGCCTGAAAGAAATAAAGTACATCAATAAACATTCCATCCCCACCCGACGACACTCTGGGACATGGGTTAGCTCGAAGCGATGTCACACTTAATTTTTATTAAATACACACTCTGTGCTACCCGAACAAGAGCATTTTGTCGCACTTTAGACGAGCATTCCAGCGCCCAGGCAACCCTTGCTGACAATAGTGATGGATGAAGATGTCTAAATACCCCGTTACACCAGCAGCACGCCCTAAAAGGTTCTCGGTGTTCGTCGAAATTGACGTTAAGGCAAAATTGTCGCCAATTTAGGCGGTTAAGTGGCCGCATTCGCCATCGGTCTAAGGGTTGATGCCTTCAAATATCTGTCACTTAAACCCTCCTTCCCGGCTCGCACAAAAAGAACAATATAAGACATCAGCCGCACTATGGCGCCGGAAATGCCCCCGCCATCCAGCCCACACCTCAGGTTGTGCGGCTGTGTGTCTTTATGTAAACATTATTACTATTTTAGCAGACTTTACTGAACTCTGCTAATAGTGGCTGAACAGAAAGCTCATTGAAGTATGTCGATTGCCTTCTTGATGATGATGATGGGACCGGTTTTACGATCCTAATAACCTACGAACCGACCATTTTGGCCCTGGTCGACCTCCTCTCTGTGGCCCCCCCACCATCGCAGGGAGCCATGCGTGTGGGGGAACGTTTGCCCAAGTAGAATGTGTGATGCGATTGTGTTTGCCATAAAAGAAATGACTAAGGATATTTCTTAGATGGGCGGACGGCTGATGGAACGTGAAATAAAGGACTAGGCATTGTTTTTCTTCCTCATTTACCACCCATTCCCTTGCTGGTGGTGGTGGTTGGTGGTTGGTTGGCTGGCTTCCTTGGTGGGCCTTGTGGCGCTCTGTGGCCTTTGCGATTGTGTTTGTGTGCAAATGTGACCGGCGGCGGTGAAATAAGAAATGAGGGTGAAAAGTCTGCGAAAACATGGAATTAGTTCTGGACTACGGGGCAGCGATTCATGAGGCGAAGCTGCTGGCATTGTAGTTCTTCTGGCTCCATTCGCTTGTTCAACATTGGTTAACATACAAGTCAATGTTTTCGGGGTCAAAAAGGGATTTCGGCATTTTCTGTAATTATTTTCAATGGATCCAACTGCCTTCGATTCGTTTCGTGCTTCGTGTGGACGAGGAGGTTAAGTATTTATCGGTTATAAGCGATGAATTGAGGAGCAGAAAGGACCCGGGGTTTTGCTCTGTTCACTTGGGTTCCTATTGCGAATTGCCTGCGGTGCGAATGGTGGGGTGATGGGGGCGCTCGAAAAGTTGGTACCTACTTGATTAACGATAATGTGGCATTGCTTAATGATGGCTTCATGTGTGGGAGGAGAGGCCTTTCAGAAAATAAAATACCTTTTGAGGTTGCCTTGGGGTGTGGTGGCAGTGTATTTTGTCGGGAGATTATGTTCAAGTACCGATAAATTTTGGGAAAGTTTCGAAGATACGCTGCTTTGGGTGGGTGTAATTAACGATGACTTTATGTGAGAATGGCCGGGCAGGTGATTTTGATGGGATACACTTTTAAGAACGTGCCACTGAATGAGACGAATTTGTGTAATGAATTGTGCTTGGAATACATTTTTCGTTTAATTACGATCGCTCCCTCGCGAGCATGCTTGGCTCTGTGGCACGCTCGGTGAAAGCGAACACATTATCCCGTGTGTACTTTCGAGTTTTTTGATTGACTGAAGTGAATCGGAGAAAGAGTGAGATTGTAGCACAAAATGGTGATGATTGCCCATATGGTAGTAGAGAAATCAAAACCAACTTCACGAGCCAAACACAGGTCCATGCTACAAGCAATAGATCAGTACGCCAAAGGCTGACGGTGAAAAAGCGAGCATTTTTATCGCCAAATTGTCTCCTCGATTACATACTTGACATTCAATCTGCTGACATGTCCCAAGGCTTCCACTCAATCTGCCAGTGGTTAACCCAGATGCTTGGGAAAAAAATACATGAAATTATATGAATCGCATGACAACGCTGCAGAGAGTCAAATTTCAATGTGAACCAGATGATACCCTTTCCAGTATCATCTTCCATTTGACATATTAAACAGAAACCCATCAGCTTTTCCATCAACATATTTAAAGTCATGACACGAGGGGTTGATTGTGTGCGCCGCCCTTTATGGTTAATTATGTTTATGACGGCCCCGAGTATATTATTTTGCATGCATACATTTGTTTATACGATGCCCAATAGATTTCACTAATTAAATTATATTCTGCGGCATATGCATGTGGCGGTGAAACAAAATTATCATACACATAAGGGCTCACAATGGAGCTGAGAAGCAGAATGTGATGGGCTCTAAACTGGGGGGAACTACATTCGAATAGATTACAACCTTTTGTTCCCTTTAGGTTATGACCATTGAAGTCGACATTGGATGGGTCGATACAAGCAACCCTGCTTAGTTTGGTTAAAGTCACAGCTTAGAGCGCGGTGTCTGTAGTCGGAGCAAATATAAACAATTAAAAAAACGAAAATATAAAATTAAGTAATTAATGATTTAGTAAAATCACCGAACTAGTAAAATCGGATTTAAAACAAATTCTTCAAATCCTCCTCAAAATGTTGGTTTTGTAAACATTTTTTCACAAACTTTGGACACATACTACACGTACGACCGACGGACAACTTGAGAAACAATCACACAACATTTTTTTTTATATAAAAAAGGATGACCAGGAAGTTGTTGTGGCGGTTGTTAGTTTATCAGAACGCGGTTTTATTACGAAGCTTTAGATGTTACTTCGAAACTACGCGGTTACAAACGCTTTTCTTAAGGGTGGTTAAATTGTAAGGGCCGATGTTGAATGTGAACCACACCTAAACGTCATGTTTTTTTCTCCATTTCATTTGACATTTCTCAATTTCAGACTAACTCAATTTGAAAATGGAAAGATACACAATCAAGCAACGCGTTAAAGTTATTCAGGCTTATTATGAAAATGCGCGTTCATATCAATATGCATATCGTGCACTTCGTGATTTTTTCGGTAAATTTAATCGTCCAAATGTGCGTACAATCAGAAAAATCGTCGTCGGTCTGTAGGAGCTCGTACTGCAGAAAATATTGCTGCTGTTCGCGATAGTGTGGCTGAAGAGCCGCCCACCTCAACTCGTCGTCGTGCCCAACAATTCCACCTCTCACGCTCGTCGTTGATGGACATTATGCATAAAGACTTGCATTTATGTACACGCTTACAATGTGCAATTGACTCAAGAACTAAAGCCTCTTGACCATTTCAAGCTTCGTCAATGGTCGGAATGGTGGCAAGAAATGGCAACAGTGGATGATCAATTTTCGAAGAAAATCATCGTCAGTGATGAGGCACATTTTCACCTCAGTGGACTCGTCAATAAGCAGAATTGCCGCATTTGGGCGAATGATAATCCAAGAGTGATTGTCGAAAAACCAATGCACCCACAAAGAGGGACTGTTTGGTGCGGTTTATGGGCTGGCGGCATCATCGGGCCGTATTTTTTCCAAAATGAGGCCAGTCAGGCAGTTACTGTGAATGGTGTTCGCTATCGTAAAATGATAACGAACTTTTTATGGCCCGAATTGGAAGATATGAATGTGGACGATATGTGGTTTCAACAGGACGGTGCCACTTGCCACACAGCTAACGAAACAATGGCTCTTTTGCGCGACAAAATCAATGGCCGTGTGATCTCACGTGGTGGCGATGTCAATTGGCCGCCAAGATCATGTGATTTGACACCGTTGGATTTTTTTCTTTGGGGTTATTTGAAAGAAAAGGTGTACGTCGATAAGCCAGCAACAATTCAAGAGCTAAAGGATGAGATAATTCGGCACATTAACGGCATAGAACCTCAATTATGCTTCAGCGTCACCTCATGGAGAGTGTGAGCCTGAGCAGGGAATCAATTCCAGCAATAATGCTGCTATCAAGCCGAGGTGTCTTGGGCCCGCAATAGGTTAGTTTTTCCATCATAGGTTCGATCTTCCTCTCCTTCTCGAACCAAGAGCCTCGGATTCTAGCCTTCTGGTGTCCATGCGTCCATTTGAGGTGGGTGGGTTTTTGCCTTCCGGACTACAACCATATCTTCGTAAAGTTCGTGGTTATATCTTATTCGTGGTCATATCAATACATATGTATATCCGACGCAGAATTTTTCAAAAGCACCTAGAAGCTAGTTTTCGTCCATCTTTCGTCCAATTGACTTCCTCCAATCCTTCGAGTCAGGAATTGCTTCGTTGTTCGACAAACCAAAGTAGCTTTCTAATGAAGCTCCCTGCAAAGGCTTGGAGGAAGCACTAACAATGCCTGTTGAACCGAATGTTATACCAGAAAGACTACTAAGCTTACAGGTGGTTCAGGAAGCGTATGTGTATCACAACAAGAATTTTCTTTATATTTCTGATAATTTGACGTTTCCAATAACATCACGATTCTGAGCTGTAATTAAAGCCAATCTTGTAAAAAAAAAAGTGTGGCTTTGGCTCTGCCGAAGTAAATGTTTTTAAATAAAACCTTAATTATTGCTAGCAATGGACAGAGCTTGATGAGCGAATTTCTATAGTCTCACCCCGAAATGAATGATAAAATCAACAGTCGGATGAAGACAATTTCGAAAAATAGGTGGTATTGAATCAATACGTTTTTCTAAATATCGATTTGCAGTAAAACCCTTTTAAATCGGAATTCTTTAAATCGGATAACTCGCTTATTCGGTAATCAACATTTATAGTGTTGTTTGGTTTTTTTTTGTGTACTACTTGCATTTTTTCATCAACAGGAATGCGTTTTGTGCATAAAAAGAAGTCTCTCATTAATTCGGAAATCGAATCCGCAAATTCGATTATACGGAATGATCATTCGCCCAACCATTCCGAATTAACGAGCTTTCGCTGAAATTATAAAAATGTTGAAATTAGTGAGAAATTTTTTTATGAATAACTTTTTTTGTCAAATAAAAGAAGATTGATCTGGAAAAAAATATATAATGTCAATCTACTTGTTCAGCAAACAAGTCTTAAGTATGATGAAAGACTGAGGGTAGTTTCTTTATTTCCACGATTATCTCAAACCGCTCTGTTTTGTATTAGAAAATATAAGAAACAGGTGTTGCAAGTGCTTTATGAGATGCTTTCTAATTCCACAAAATGATTGCATGCCTAGGCCGGTGCGAGTATACACTTCTCTGCCACTTCACTTAAATCAAAACTTCAGCAAAATTATCATCAGACGAAATATAATACTAATAATATTGCGCATTGTCAGTGACTCGAAAGTGATGGGGCCTTGAAAAGTATTTCTTGTCGTATCAGGAATCGAATCTAGACAGGTAGGACCAAGTGCATAGGTGTCGACGCACATACCCACAACTCCACGGGCCACCTTACACGAAACAGATCAATATTCGTGTTCGTGGATAAGCCTCTAATGTTTGCAGACTAGTTTTCAAACTCAGAGATTCAGAGAGAGACCTCATTTCGATCAGGTCTATGAAATCCTTCGGGCCTTAGTACAAATCCATATGCTTCAAATGTTGAAGACTTTGCAAAGTTGTTTGGTTTCTGCTAGTTAGACAAGAGCATAAAGAGCATCTTCAGAGAATGCTTCCAAAATGAACGCGAAGTTACAAATGTGGTATGGACCTTAATGTACAAAAAGACTCACCTTCAACCATACTGCGCCACTTTGACTCTGAATTCCCACAAATAGCTCCTGACTAGACTTTATTTCCTCAGGTATACTTTCGGGCAAATCACGCAAATATATGTGTCAGACATTATGTTCACTTTTCCGAGCAGACTGACATCGTTAAATGACATCTTCTCAACCGCACTTCATATGCGAAATCATTGCGGTGTCATAATCTTGCTAACGAATGATTTCGCCAACGCATGGTGGCTCCGTATTCACGAATGCCAGGCGACCTCTTTCAAAATATGCTTAACAAAGGGCACAACAGTCCGTGCCGCTAAAATACATCTGAGTGCTAGTTCTGCTGAAACCATAAGCGAATATCATCAACAAAAAAGTTTAGTATACATTTTAGTTGAATATGAAACGCATTACGAGCCCTACGCTGGCAGCATGAAATGCAATAAAATTGTCCAAGCCTCACGCACTTACGTCGAGAAAAAATTGATATTTTATTCACCTCCTCCGCAAGAAGGAGGCAGTATAACCTATAAATAAATGATCCAAGTCAAGAATTTCCTGCGGCAAGCAGTACCAACGGTAATACAAAGGAAACATCACCTTTATTACTCGCATCATAAAAACCACATAAAACACCGTCATAAGGTATCTGCATGTAGTACGTGCGCGGGCGACTCCCATCTAGGTGCCACCCTTTTTTTAATATAACCCCCACCCACACGGTTCCAACTCGAACCGCTGCCAACGGAAAAGTTACGCCCCTGTTTTTGGTGTTCGCAGTGCAACAAAAAGTCCAGCACCCCCTCGTAACACATTTATGTCAATCTCATCATTTTACGACCCAACATAGCCTCATCCAGTGTAAAAATTTATAAATTTTCACCGCCACCGCAAGCAGAGGCACGCGGCGCGGCGCGGCTTGGCGTGGCGTGGCGATGGCAACAGTAGCAGTAGCTGCGACAGCGGCAGCCACCGGCAGGTATTGAAAATCAGTCATAAAGTTAAGCAAAGGCTCAAAGGGAGGAGACAAAAGCAAGTACACACCAAAATGTCGTAATATTTGTTTGCATTTTTATTAAAGGGACTATCACGAAAATTTGCTTGTGTCACCTCAAGCCCACCCTCTTGCCGCCCCAGAGCAACCTCGTGGCTCGCAGTTTTATTGAGGTAAACATCTCCCAGTCCGTTCTCTGCCGCACCTCGCCGTCGCCGTTGCCGCCAACGCCTCCCATCCGCCGTAAGGTGTGCACAATAAAGGAGGACGACGAAAAGAGAGAAGAAGAAAAAAACTGCACCATCAAGACAATCTAACACTCATCCATTTTCATACGCATATAATTTTCATAAATTTTCTCATTCCCCCCTCCATGGCGCGCCAGTGAGCCGTGCCATCGCGGCCGTCAAACCCGGAGTACAGGATCGCAACGAATGAAACGAGCGAGGCGAAGGAGGAAAAAACAAAAACAAAAACACACAGACACACACGCTCGTCCTTGAAAATAGAGTCAGGCTTAACTGAGCCCCCGGAGGCTTGTGGCCGGGTGAGGGTGGCGGGTGACCGTCGTAGCACCGAGATATTCCGGGCACACACACTCCCCGAGTACATGCAAATTGTGGGGTAAAATATCGACATAAAGTAGGAAAATAAACTTCTATTCCGTGCCCTCCTCAGCCACCAGCACCACCCTCCATCGACGTGTGCTGTCCTTGTCGACTTGTCGTAGTGGGTCGGCCGTCAATGTGGATGAAGCATGAAGCAAATATTAAATTTATGCAACGTTCTGTTTGTGTGTGCTGCTGTGACTTAGTTCGGCGAGTGACAGCAGATGGAGCAGTAGTGAGGATCCTTGTTAAAAATGTTTATATCCAGAGACGTGTACATTATTCTGTGACATTGTGTGTGCCATCACACAGGCATCCCTCTGGTGGTTTTTGGAGTTCATTCTTTTTTTCTTCTTCTTCTTTTTTTTTTATTTTGCTCCTTTTCCTCTTTTTACTTGCCCGCGGGTGGGGGGCCATCGTAAATTCGAGTGACTTTAATTAATTTAGGATATTCAAACGAGTCGGTGGCGGACGATGCTGGGGGAAGGTAGATGTGATTTGGGTGATGGGCAATGAACCGATTTGGAGCGTTTGTTGCACGCGCACCCGACGAGCGGCAGCACGAACGATTTTAATGGGAAGTGATTTATGTTTAAGGAATTGCCTGTGGCTTGCCGTTTGTAGTATGCTCTTGTTCCTTTGAATCGTGTTTCTTAATTTTATTACTTGTTCGGATACTGTTGCTGTCTTTCATTTGCGGTACACAAATGTGCTTTTCCCTCGCAAATTCACCCCCTCCCCACCATCCATCCATTCATCTTCATCGTCCTTTTCCACAAAGTTTGGCAATTATGGTGAGTTAGCTTCCTGTTTTCTTTTCTTCTTCTTTCGAACATCATCCCATCTCGGAATGGGATGCGGAATTAAATGATTACAAGTCTTTATTTGCATTTTATTTTTGGGCGAAATTCGTAGCGTTTGCCATCGGGAAGACACAAGAGAGCCTCGCCAAGTTGATAGATTGCAATGCCTCGGGTGTAATTTTAAGTAAGAAGACATGATGAACTCGCCGCAAGCTGGGGGGCTTTTGTGGGATGTTCCTTCCGAGGACATTCGTTTTCTTGTCTTATCATTATCTGCGGATAGAAGAAATGTCCGTTGTTCCCGTTCAAGGTAATTGGGCACATCATGAGGATGGAATCTGTGCGTAAGGTTTATTTCTTCTGCTTGATATCACTGAGAACAAATTATGGCCGCTGGTCAACTGCCAGTATACATAGAGTTGAAGTTGTCTATCGGGCACGTAAGCTAAGTCCTTAGATATCTTAGACTGCCTTTCCTTGTTTAGGACTCGTTGTTCTGTGACAACTTTATTCGGGCGCCATTTCAGTTTACATTTCCTAGTGTCTATAGAATCCAACTGAGAGTCTGAGAAACGAGGAATCCACAAATCAAACGATTTTTTTTAACGCTTTTTAAGTTCCAAGTCGATTTTGTTCGGGCGCCATTTCGGTTTAGCTGATGACAGAGTGACTGATCAGAATCTATTATGAACTACAAAAAGTTTCACAACATGGTGCTGAGACTATGGAATTTTGTCAATTTGTGAATGTGTGGGAAAAAAGTGCGCTTTTTTTATGTAGCGCATTCGGAATAGACTAAATTCCTTAACTAACTGGATGTCGGCCATTGAGGCAAGCGGAAACACAATTTTTGGGACTATGTCTTCACAGAGTAACTCTGTCGGGCGCCATTTCGATCAGCTCCATAATTTAGTCTGAGAATGATGGGAGCAATGTTTTGTACTGGTTTCATCTAAAAGACGTTAAAAACTTCGACCTTGCATTTTTTCCCATTGAATCGTAAAAATAACGCCTGACTCGAGCTTTGAGTGAAATTTGATGGTCCTACAGATCTGGGTTTGAGCATACTTTTCTATACTAACACTGGTGCTGCTAGTTAGAAACGAGCCGTCTACTGTATATAAACTAATTTCACGTGCCCGCCAAGACGTCGATTGAAGCTACACACTCCTCAGCAACCATAGAATTACTGCATAACTAGCTAATGAAGGTTCGTTGGCAATAAGGCTGTGTGCGGCTCCCGAGTGAAGGAGAACACAGTCTTAACCGCGAAACCTGAGAAGCTAAACGTGAAAGTTATACCTTCACAATGGGACGGTTGTTGGATTAGGGAGAGCTGGTATCCTAGGAATTATGTTGGCTTTGGAGTTGAACAGAGGAACTTCTTCTGAGTAGAAGGAGTCCATGCTTTATCTCATCCGCTCATGCAGTGTCCTGGCTATCCACAAGAACATACACTTAGCTTACTATGCCCACGACTTGCATAGTTTCAACGAACTGAATAACATCAGCTTAAGCCAACTAAATCGCTTCGTAGCAAGTAGCAACTGGTTCCAGTTGTAGGAGCTATTCAGTCCTAAATGTGACGCCTCTCTCTATTAAGCCACTAGAACCTAACCTAACCAATAAACTACTTCAGGCCGGCCAATGTTTTTTTTTTTTGTAAAAGGACCAGCTTTTCATGATCCTCGGATTTTACTTGAGTCTTCAGAAGTCAACTGATTGAGCCATCAACCTAGTTGACCTTGTTTTGTTGATGGCAGATGCACTCCTTCCAGCGGACCAAAATTGCTCTGAATGGAATGAATTGGAAAATATGTGGCCGCCGCGGTGGTATGTTGATTACTAGGCGTCTAAGTTTGATTCTCGACACAAACAAACGTTTGTTCTTCACTGCTCCAATCCCTTCGAGCTGCCTGTGCACAACACGAGTGGCTGCAATAGAAGATACGACTACTTCCACGTCGGATTTTACGACGTTCTTTTTATTAAACATAAAATGAAGCCGCCCTATCGCAATGCAATTCCAGTGACTTAAGGCTTTGTCAAGAACCCCTAACCTTGAGGCTCGGGACCATGCTTCTTGCAGAACGTCAGGAGCTGGAAATTGTGAGAGTTCTTCGTGTCGGGAATTGAACCTGGACACTACTCCAAGGCCACTCTTGCACGATGAGACGAGTTCTTAGCGAAACCGACCACCCATCCTCTTCAACACAGGTCGACTCAGTGAACTGAAAATTGAAACAAACGGCTACACAAGTTGTCTGCAGCGCATTTTACTCCCCTTGTCCCAAATGTACCCAAGTGGCCATGAAATATTGCTTTTATGTCAGTCCATGTCGCTGTCTATCAGCTCAGGGCCTATCAAACGAAACAAAGCACTGGCCAAAGAGCATCCCACTCAAGTTGAAAATCCGGCACTTACGACGTTTCATTCATTAAGCATTCAAAAATTTAAGTATTCCTTCAACAGGACATTCCATCAACAACTCCCTCAGTACACTTTATACGAAATAAAATGAGAATTCCTCTCGAAATGATTCTAATAAATGTCACCATTCCCAAGTGCACGATGGGTGTCAGACGAGTGTAACCCCGTCCATTGTCCGTTTCATGAATTGAAAAATAACCCAAAGAGGTCTGAGCCCGAGAGAGCGAAAAGGACATCCATTATTCTCCCATCGACTGGCACAATTCATTCAATTTCATTTGCAAAATACAAAAGCAAGTGGAACATCCTTGTGACATATTAAATTACCACGGCTATGGTCATTTTACTTGCAATTTTCTTTCAATTACTGAACACAGTATGTGCGCGACCGTTTGTAATTGCTGTGCTAAAGGGTAGCACGGGATTCTCCTCGAACATAATCATTTGCATACTTAATTCTTATCTCCTTGGCTGTTGTTGTTGTCGTCCCGTCCTCATCGTTGCCTTGTGTACCGAGTCTATTTTGGATTGACATGGAAAAGCAGAAGGGACAAGAAAAAACGAAAGAAAACGAGTATACTTTTGTTTACGAACAACTACCAGGATACCGCATTGTAAGGACTAAAAACAAAACCAGAATAAAACTCAATAAAAAACCAGGCAAGACACGACGGAAACTCGAAAACAAAAAGGCGCAACGACAGAGGGAGTCTCACCGGTCGGTCGACGAAGCAACCAAGCAACTTGAACGAGGTGGAAACAAACACAACACAACACGAGCAACGGCACAAGAACTCCTGAACGGGAAAATCCTTGCGCAAGAGGTGGAATATCTGTTAACAGCAATGGGCGCCTATCGGGGGTGGCGTGGTGCTATGGCGTTGGAAAGATGAAGCGATATGCGAGCTTGATAAGACTGAGCGGTGGAAGAAGACCGATTCACGGTAAAGTTGACTGTGTGCGTGTTTTCTTTTCTTCCACCTCTCTTCGTGTTTTCGTTGAATTTTCATGCGCTTCGGTGTTTGTTGCTATTTGATATCCTTTTGATAGACAGACAATGCATAGAATGGAGGGACATTTGTCGTCTTCCTTTCGGTTATTGTTTTGCTTTCACATTTCCTTGTTTTTTTTTTCCTTCATCTTTTTTGAATGAATAATGCATAAATGGGACTTTATTCAGTGACATCTGCAAGGTGGAACGAAGTGGGTGGGATTTCAATTTACGGCGGTGGGGAATTTGTTTATTTGTTTGTGCATTATTTGTTGATTCTCGGGTTTTGATGGTAGCACGGCACCTGGCAACATGCAAATGTCATTGGAAATAATGCAATTAATTTAGATCCGCCGAACTGAGGGCCGCTGAAGGGGCGACTGACACGGTACACGATCATGCTGTGATAAACGAATAGTGCTCATGTGTGTGTGTGTAAATTTAATGGAAATTATTTGCAGTGTGTTGGAACTTGGGCTGTGAGAAGTTTGGCCATTAGCAGTTAGTGGTACGCAATGTGATGCAGTTGGACATGCATTCTTTCCTGGAATTGTTGAAAGCACAACTCGACCATGCCGTTCAACTAAAATATTAGCGAATTCTGGAATACGTTTGATTCCGTGTATTTATTCAGAATGGTTTTTAGGTTGCAGGTCGATTTTGTTTGGCCGCCATTCTGGCATTTGCGAGTTGTACAGAGAATTGATGGAGTTGGTATGAGACATTGTAAGGACTTTTCGGTATCACTTATTTGGAATTGTTTTTCATTTTCAACAGAATTGTTGTGAGCATCGCAGGACTCGTTTCGAAGCACATTTCGACTGAATTCACTCAGTAACTAATGGAACAAACGCTATTCCGGTATCGAAGGCCCTCCATTGATGCACTTTAAGTCACTATACCCTCTTAGAGTGACCACATTGGGCGCCATTTGAGCTGGCGGCGTCTATGGGTCACATTTCTCCGAAGAATCTACCAATCACTGGTTGATCGATGGGGAGATACATTACAAAACTTCCTTTTATCCGAACGAAATCGATTTATGCTACAGAAGATGTGGTTCCAACCAGACGGTGTTACATCACACAGAGCTTGTGCTAACACCCGGACACATAAAGTTTCGTGTGTGTCCGGAATAACGGAAAGTCCGGACTATATACAAAAAATATAATAAAGTGGACATGGGCTTGCTTTTCTTTGCTTTTCTTGAAACCATAATAAATGGTAAAAGGTGCTAGATTCAAGCCGGAACCACAAAAAAAAATACGTCATATCCTTAAAAAATCTTCAAAATATTGAAAAACGCAACTGAGAAGGTTCGCCATGAAATTCGTACAACAGAGCATGAAATATGTTGAGAAAAACCGACACATACGTAACCTTGCATCGCAGCGGCACAATGTCTAGAATCAAGTGCCGACTTCAAGCGATACAACTGGTAGAATATAGACAAAATATGTACGCATTTGAATACTCTGTCCGGACTGTAGATGTAACACTTTTAAAGTGTCAGAAATATAGAGGTTTCCTGCCCACGGACTAGCCAGTGTAAGAGGCTGTACTCTCAAAAGGTGGTGAAACCGACCGGCCGTCATAATCTCTTCACTTGACGCCTCTCGATTTCTTCCTATGAGAATACGACAAACAATTCCACCCCAATCTTGATGCGTACCGAAAACATTTGAAACGAAAATAAGACTCGACTAAAATGTAAAAAGTTGTAAAATAAACTTGTACTTGTACTACGTGCCACTCAAGGATTGAACGACTAGCAATTGAGCTAGTGTGGATGGATTTTTAGGCAGCCATTGTTGGCACATTTTCTTAAACTGTTCCATGACCAAAACGGCAGTGTTGGACGGTTGAATCTTGACCATCGTCTTACTTTTTTCCTGCTGTCTTCTCACGAACACAACGCCTTCGTCTCTTTGTCTCTTATGGACTGAGTGCAGTTTCTTGCGTCCATTTTCGTGTGAGTCCTTACGCAGTGTGAATTGGATCGTTCTCTTCGAATTTGATTCGCTTTAAGTCTCGTTTGAAATCGGCAGTGGTTGGCAAGCAGATAATTGCAAAGTCTCTCGGATTCACTAGTCTAAGCGACTTCTGGCTTTTTGTAGATCTTCAATGCTTGAGTGTAAATGAAGTCTTCCGATTGCACTATGGCTAGACTACTCGACCGACATCATCAGTAAACCACAGATTCAAAAAATGTCATTCTCTTAAATAGTATGCATCCGTCATTGGCTCGACGACGGCCTCAATCAAACTTTCCCTTCCCTCGTCGGCGACTTCTGCTTCCACGATAGGTGTCGGGTCCTCGTATCCATCTGCAACCACATCGACCTAGAATATAAAAAAGCATCATGTACTGAGATGGTTGCTTGTGCGCTTGGTTATGGCCAGCACCACGTCCCGCAAAGAAAAAAGAAAAAAAAGAAACATGACAGCATCAACTTGTAATGTGATCTTATTGAAACAACTTTCAATAATATCTGCCCATGAGCCACCAACGATAACGATTTCTTACTTTGGCTGCTGGACACTAAGTCCCACGGTTACTGCAGGATGACCTAGTCGCTGTGCCCTTTGTTTGTTGCACAGTGACTGTCAGCCAGTCGACTATTGCACGAGCAAAGCCTTATCATCAACAGACCATTCCGACGGCTCCTTCAAAACTTTTCCTATCATCCTCCCCACTCCCTCGTGCCACGGATCGATTACACTCACCTCAAACACAGCAGTCTCAGCTGAGAAAATAAAACCCACTCATTCACTGTTGTTCCTGTCATGGGATCTACTACTCCTCAAGTTATTTGAAACATTTAAGTCGTCTTTGCCACTCCGATGAATGCCACATTCCATTTCAGATAAACCGAAACGTCAATCTTACTTTTTTCCACTCAACAGCACGCCTAAGCCGGCGAATGATAAATGAAAAAGTTTCAGCCAGATTACAAGGAAGGTGTATAAGCGCCTATGGCGGATAGCACCCGTCACCTAGCCAGTGCAAATGTATACGGATTTCTCGTTTATCAACGGCAAACTTGTGAGCGCACACATTTCACGGTGATATCCTCGCATGTCATGTGTTTATCTGTGAATTCTGACCCCTGATGGAATTGAAAACTTTTCTTGCTGGGCACCAGTCGGGGGAGAGGAATTCATAAAATCCTTTTTAAGTATCTCGACCTCAAAGTGGTTCAGATGTTTATTTTTATTTTTTTTTTGCTTTTTTTGAGAAAAGGAAACACGCAACGAATTCAGACAGATCACATGCGAAATCCTTGTGATATCGGGGAATAATAAAAATTGAAGAGGATTTCGTTCGTCGAGCGGCTGAAAGGATGTGCGAGAGTGCTTAAAAGCTCATGTATTGAAAATGTGTCAGTGTCGTCATTAAGAATGCATGAAATCGAAAGAGCAGCTCACAATGGCAATCATTCGAGTTGTGGTAAGCGTTTTAAAAGGCTTTTGAGGGGCGTCACGCACAAGAGATTTTAAAGCATAAGCAATGATTTAATAAAAATCGATGTAAGGCAGCAAATGGATTATGAGATACTTTATTTCGGGTGTGTAGAGGGATGAAGGTCAAGAAGTGGTTTTGAGAGAGATGGTGAATGGAAGGGGTTAGCCGTTGGAGTGAAACGGGACGGAAACGGCAGCGGACGAGCGGCCCAGCAATGGACTTAAGCTACGAGTCTGAGAGGCGGGTGGTCTTTAAGAATTAAATGAATTGACTAGGCAAATGAAACAATTGAATTTCAGCTCGCGATGAATTAACAATCATCATCATTTGCAGCGGCCCGCATGGTCAACTAAATATATCGCGGGATTAAAGAATGCGCGATAGATCTCAAGACCACCGGATCCTCCGCCATCGACTCTAACGCATCAAGAGCAACGCCTAGGCGATACCTAGAAAGTTGTCGGACTTTATCCAACCACCTCCTCGTGGGCATGGTTCCTGTGTCAATGGAATCACATTCAAGTCTCGGAAGCCGTGATAATGGGTGCATTTGTGCCACCATCGAAGCATAACCCTTTCCGTTCGGATAAGTAGCTGGTCAACAATGAGTTGCTCGCCGACTGCCGTGTCTCTCAGGCTATCACGGCGAGTAACTCCACAACAGCATCTTATTCTTTTGATCACAAATTATGACAAAACTGATTGCGGAGCGACGTTGCGTCAAATATTTGACACTTTCAATGCATCAGGTCAAACCAGATTGCTCCGAGAAGCGGAGTTAGTCGACTTCATGATCATTGCATCGGGCGCCTAAAAAGATGACGAGTTTGACTAGTTTTTATCTGGTCACCCGATACCTCAAAATCATTGAAAAGCTAAAGATGGGAAGTACGACAGGGTGTCAACTTAGAAGCTTCTCTAGAGGGCCAGGCAGAGCGTATGCGTACTTGAAGTCGTCTAAAATCCCTTTGAATGTATGCCCCACTATTTGATCAGCCCCCCTATTCAAAATCAGGCAGTCTTCGAGTTCAAGAGTTTTTCTTGCAAAGCAACCTTCTGGGCTTAATAGACGTACACGTAGATGCCTAGTGAGTCCAGTCAGCTTTTAGAAGTTGGCCGATTGGAAGTATTCGAAAGGTGGCTGGGAGCTCTCTGGTATTTGAAGAACTCACATCCTCACTAACTTTTGTGCACACTCATCTATGGCTTCGAGAGCGCTTCCAACTGATATTCGCCATATGCAGCCATAGATGCCTATGCTGGGTGAACCGAAAATCTACAGCAGCGTCAAGCGACTCATCTCGACTGAACCGAAGTGACTTGGAAACCCATTCGATCGCCAGCAGACCCCCTTTCCTTAGTTCATTACTCTTTTTGCGTCGTTTAAACAGTGTTGTCAAGCCACGGATGCCTTCTCCATACATATTTCAGTGTACGCCTGGATCTTTGACAGTCTGTTACTGTTACTAGATGACATGAATGATGCCTAGAAACTAATCAAAAATCACAAATACACACCTGAGTGCTCCCTAGTCTACGGATTAGAGGTCCTGTTAGACGTGATTTTTTTTAAGAGTAAATCACGAAACATTGTTTCATAAAATTGTAAGAGGCAAGAGAGGTAGAAGTCGTCTCTAATCTCCATAATCCATGATTTCTGAAAGTAATTAAAGTCATTCCAAGATCGCCACGACATCTCGTCTCAAATTAAGGGATCCCCACTCCTTCTTCTGCGACGAACAGAAACAAGAAACACATAAATACGGATCATTCATGTTTGAAAAATTAACGAAACCATCACGACTTGAGTGAGAGACCACCCGGTCTACCTATTTAATCCTGCGTCTGCACTGAACAGTAGACAATCATTACGAAGAATTGTCCCTCGACCCCGGCTAAGTCAAGTGGAATAAGCGGTTTCGATTTAAGGTGTCAGGCGACAAAAGAAAATCACACAAATCGGAGAAGACAAAGGCATTTGTCAGGTCACAAAAGAGAACAAAAGGAACCGAACAAAAAGCCGCCTACATACCCGACAATTTGTCCAAAAGTGACTATTCAAGCATCATTACTTATCCTAAGGCCGCTTTATCTCCTTTAATCTGACTGAAACTGGGTGTCAAATTCTCTGAGCGTCATCCCACCTCTGTAATCAAAACAAAATATAAATCCCCTTCGATTAGGCTTATCCCACGAATGTCCTTGGAGGATTAAAAAAAAGGACCTCAACAACACTGTAACAGTGTCCACCGTATCAGATCAACCGATGATGGTTTCATTTATCTTCAAAAGCCCCTCACGGGCTAATCCACCGTTCTGGCCGTCAACGCGAAGAGGTGCTTCTAACTTTCGCCGAACTGAAAAAAAAAACATCCCTTGCCCAAGCGCACACAAAACGAATTGAATTTAATTATTTCTTCGTCCGGTTTATGGGTGCGTTGTGTGCGTGAGAAGCAATCAATAATTAAACGAACGGAAGTAGAATAAACAATAAATTCACCATGGTTACGTTTTGCAAATAACTGCCCGCACACCCACGCCCGCTCGCCGGTCTCAGGCAGATATATAAATTTTAGAATATCGCCTCCGTTCTTTTTTTTATCGATAATCGAATTTTCGACACCATTCGAGAGAGCACACGACGACGACTGAAATATGCGTTCGAAGGATACCCTCCAATCAATTAGTGTGTCACATTAAGTTTAATTGAAATTCCTTTTTCCTTTTTAGTACTGCGAGGGATAGATAAAATATGTAAATGAACGACTCTTCTTCGTCCTTTCCTTTTTTTTTTAAATGCGTGGACCTTTCGGTTATGTTCGGTCTTAGGTACATAACTTTGGTGACTGATGAATGTCGAATGAGTCATGAGATCCGTTCCGTTGGGGTCATTTGCGTAAGTCGCAATAAACACGGCCATCGGCAGGGAGTTATTACACAACCGGCAGATAGTAAGAATAACATTTTTAAGGTCACCTCAGTGGAGAAGGCTAAATTTATCGTCAAACGATGCGTAAAATTTGCGTGTGCCAAAGGGGCTATGAATATCCTTTTTCAATGTCATACTCCACTGAGTGAGGGTATTTGCGTATATACGAATTTATAATAGATATCTTGAATAGGTTACTTCGTGCGTTATTGTTGGACTTGGAAGAGGATGGTTTGAATGGCTCAGTGGGCATGTTGTCTTTTCTTATTTATTTTATAAGAAAATCCTATCCCCCTGTTTTCAGGCTGGACAGAGTTACAGAGAGAACTCTAATTGCTTGATGTCAATCAATACTTCAGTCAGTCTGACAATGAACACGCTGCTTTTGGTCTGCAAATGGGGATGATTTGGAATAGTGGTTGGCATGTTAAAATGATTTCTAAATAGATTAGTGCCATGATCTTTAAGACCATAGAACAGGTCAATTTTTTAATTAGTTTTTTTAGTACACTTTTAGTACTGTTTTAGTACACCTCAGAAATCCGATACAGCTTTCATCAGCAGTAACTCTGACAACTGACAGTTTCCAGTTAAAGCTAAATGGCCTGCAGGTCATAATTACACACTTCAGAAAAAAAAATAGTCCCTAACCGTGTCCCTGCATCGGGCGCCATTTACGGTGACATATCGGATTAATTGTTAATGAATGTTTTCAGTTCATAAATCACGTCATTGTTGATTGGTTCTGAATTACCTTTGGTTTTCACAAGGTCGGCTAATCCACCCACTGCGACGTACATAAGTGAAACTAATTACTGAACCGGATTTGATGGCACGAAAGGGTTGATCGTTAGAAAGCCGTTTGGTACTGAAATTACGTACTTCATGGCTAAGTACGTATCGAAGGATCGATCCTCTTTCAACCACTTAAATTTCTGAGAAGCGATGACAAATGGAGCTGAAGCTAGGCTGGCTGACCGCAAAATACCTCAGCTATCCCGTCTCAGAGAATGTGAGTGCAAGTAAGTCATGACGACTGATTTGTGACTTCTCCCAAATTCTCAGAATCTGATCGTTTTACGCCATTGATTGAGTGGCTCTCTAAGATCACCTCGTATTCCGCTGAAAATCTTCATCTTTAGAGACATAAGCCCTCCCCGAAGACACGTTTTGTTCACCCTAAAGCCTTCGCGAGGTCCATTTCTAGAGTGAATAGCTTAAACTGGTATAGTCGCAGTCGAGTAAATTAAGTAAAAAGAAAACATTGCCGATCCCATCCCACCTCCAATCCAGCACGCCAGTATCCTTTCCCCCTTGGCAAAGTAAACCTATCCCAAGCCACAAAATAAACAGTTCGAACATGACATCCCACAGCATGACATCTCAGCAGGGGCGTCAATTAAAAAGTAATTAGGTATTTAGCGCAGCTAATGAAAGTTTCCCTTGTGTGCACGCCTTTGGCCTGTGGTCCTACCGCCGCGCCGCGGCTGTGTATTAAGAGGCTCTTATTAGAGAATTATCACCTCAAAACGCCACGCCCTCGCGATTGAGAAACAACACCGCTTGGCCACCATACACCACCGAGCAAGGTGGGGGACAATATTAATCGTGTGGATGTCGTGGTTCCTGCCGCTGGGTCACGCGCTGGTGCCTTTGATGAATTGACCCAAAATGGCACACAGTATGCGGGGCGAATCGATAAACGCTTTCGTTTATTTTCCTTTTGGTTAGTGTGTATCCAAAGGAGGAATCCTATTTTGTGTAAATTTTAATCTTCGTCCCTTTTCTCGAACGGACTGAGGAAAATAAGAAAACAAAAAAAAAACACAATCAGAGGGACGTAAGCAGTTGAAGGTTGATTTTGTTTTTAATTTGTGCAAGAATGTGGGCCGAATGCCCGGGGACGACCGGCAGAATGATGGTGACTTTGATACGGGCTTACATGGGGGAATGTGGGAATTGTTTTCATTGATGTTTACATTCCTATGACAACAAGCTATTAGATGTTTTTGTTTTTCGATCCAAACTGAAACGTTTTTTTTTTCTTCTTTTTTCGTTACATTTAATTGAATTCTTCCTGAGAAGGAGGGGATCTATGCAAGGGATGAAGGTGGAGAGGAAGTACACTGTTTGGTGAAGGCCACGCCGCAGAATGTGCTAGGGCTGGTTTGGATTTGGATTTGATAGTAGCTTGTTAAATGAAGCCTTTTGAGGCTACCACATTAGGGCACTAGTGGGTCACTTTTCGTTCCTCTTCCTCGATTCTTGTCGATCCTTGCTGGATGGAGATCGGAATTTTCAAACAAGAACGCTTGCCGTAGCATTGTGAGTAGAAAGTGAAAAAAAAGGTGTGCTACAATGTCCCAAAGGTAGCAAAAACGTTTGGTCATTTGTAAAAAAAACATAAGGAATTCCGCCTCGTCTTCAATTCCCACGCTCATTTACAATGACATTCCAGCTGTCAGCTCCTTAGACAAAGCCAATCTGCTTGCGGCGCATTTTGCAGCCAGCTCAACACTGCCAAATTCCAATATGTCTCCACGTGTACTTGTGAGCGTTGATTGCACCATGGGACAAATCCACTTCCGCACTCGTACAGTTGCAAGAGTACTTAAAGATCTCGACGTGCACAAATCCGCTGGCCCGGATGGTATTCCCCCTATACTTCTGAAGAGGTGTTCTTCTGTGCTGGCAAAACCATTGCGTAAGCTTTTTCATCTATCCTACTCTTGGGTGTCTCTTTCCGGACAGCATTTGTCCAGCCCGTCCCTAAAAAGGGCGAATCTTCGTCACCCACCTCGTGCCGACCCATAGCACTTACGTCCCTTCTTTCTAAGGTCATGGAAACGCTGATAAATCGTCAGCGTGAAATCGTCATCGTGAAATATCTTGAATCGCGGAAGCTTCTAATTACCGGCAGTACTCTTTCCGTAGCAACAGGTCCACTGGTGATCTGATAGCTTATCTCACCGAAAAGTGAAACAAATCTTTGCATAATGCCGGCGAAAACAAGATCGTTGCACTTGATAATTCTAAGGCATTTTACAGAGTTTGGCATCAAGCTCTTTTGTCGAAAATGCGTGCATATGGTATCGATGAATCTCTTCTTCTATGGATTAGAAATTACCTTTCGAACCGTTCAATTCAAGTTGTTTTGGATGGGTTCAAGTCTGATATCCACAAAATAAATGCTGGTGTACCCCAAGGCTCTGTTCCGTCTCCGACACTCTTTCTCATTTTTATTAATGATCCCTTGTCTGCTACTTCTAATCCAATCCATTCCTTCGCTGATGACAGCACCCTCAGCTTTTCATATTCGTTCCGAGACTCACGACCCTTCCCCTCGGCCGTACAATTGGAACGGCAGCGTATGTTAAGCACATTGAATTCCGATCTTGACAGCATAATTAACTGGAGGAAACAACAACAGAGTGGAATTCAATGCTTCAAAAACTCAATGCTGTCTGCTGTCACTCAAGTGAACCCTTGTTAATCAGCCATTGTCCATGAATGGAGGTTGTGTCGATGAAACCGGAAAGCTTTCCATCCTTGGTATGTGTATCAACACAAAACTTAGTAGGAGCGATCACATATTTGAGATCGCAAAGAATGCTGCGAAATGTTTAGGTTTCCTTAATCGATGCAAGAAATATTTCACACCCTCTGATTTGGCTTTCATTTATAAGGCGTATATCCGCCCCAAGCTTGAGTACAACGCTCAAATCTGGTCTGGTGCCCCAAAGACCACCCTGCACCTACTAGATAGAATCCAAAAGCGAGCGATAAGACTTATACGAGACAACAATGTTTCTTCTTTGTCCGTATTTTATCGCTATTTCAACAAACGATGCTCAAGTGATCTAGCCAACTGCACTCCTCCTCTCCATGAATTCACCCGCAATACTCGTCTCGCCAGGAATGCTCATCAGTTTACCCTTAAGCCTACTTTCGGACTCACAGTTAAATTTAGAGACTAGTTCTTCAGCCGTACTACGCGAATTTGGAATGCTCTTCCCAGCCCAATATTTCCCACAGACTACAACCCGCAGATATTTAAGACCAATGTGCGCAGGTACCTTCTCTCCCTTTCTCCCTCTATACCTTCGGCCCGTGCTGTGTCTTGACCCCGGACACTCAAGGGTATTTAGCAATACCATCAGCGCGCGCAGATTATAAAAAAAAAACAATGGAATCAACAGGTTGGTATAAGTGAGCCAAGGCATAGAGGGCCGAACGGCTAATCAATTCCCGACACGAACAACTTTCATACGCCATGGCTCTCTCCACAAGACGAGAAGAGTAGTCTTCCCCAGACCGTTTGCAGTCAGCATAGGTAGGTCCTCTGCACTCGAGAAAACAATGGAACAACAAGAGTTGTGTAAGATAAAACAAAGAACATCCCGGAAGACTGTTTCGTGGATTTCCACAAATAACCAGAAATGACGGTCTCTTTCCCCGACATTGCCACGGTTACCATCCGAAAAAGATGCCGAACATATTGGTGTTCCTGAGCTCAAAGTAAACTGCACGCGCAACGCTTGAGGTTGTCACATCCAGAGATAACAAACTCGGTTGTACCTAAGCTCTGTCTAAGTGAACTCCAGTTTAAATGCTGACACAGCCTTCTATTAAATTACCCCCTCTTTTCAGGTTTGTGTTTCTAATGAACACGATAATTGAATACACACGCCGCAATGAATGATGCTCCCCTCATACCCACTCAGGGTGTGGGAGTTGCGATAGGATCCACTGCCACCCCTCCCGGAAGAGCTAACATGACACGTACAAACCACCAATCCTCTCATAATTCTGCTGAAATTGCACCTGCTTCACCAGAGTGTTCCTCATGCGCACCTCATTTCGGTTGTGAGGGCTGATGGCAAAGGAGAACACAGAAAAAGAAGCGCTGCCTCGTGCAAAAGTGGGCGTCCGGAAGTTTCTGTGCAAAAAAAAACACACACAAGAATATATGAGGAAAAAGTTTTAATTTTAACAATTTTCATTAAATGTCTCTCTTCCTCTCTGCCAGTGAGAAAGGCAGAGTGAGAGAGAGAAAACTGCCAACAGTGTGTAACTCTTTGATGAGTTACAAGTGATTGCGACTAAGTGAAGTGAGGGTGGCACAAGGACGCCAACGATGGAATGTAATATCGCTTCGGCAACATCCAGGCGGGATTGCGCTCGCAAGCAGGAAGAAGGAAGAACGCAATTCTGCGAAGTCAAGTTAATTTGGTGGCTGTTCATGTGAAAATTGATTTTTTACACCCTCCTTTTGGAAGTTTTAATTAAATTTGATTTGTGAAAGACGAAACCGTCATCATTGCTTGAGCATGAATAGCTGGAGGAAATCGTTGGAAGGCGCTATGGATTTGCAGGAGCACTAAGTGGAACCAGTGTTTGGGTGGTTAGCTAGGCAGCGGAGTTCTCCAGGCGAACACTTGTAATCGGTTGAAAAAAAAGTTTACTCTGCCGTGAAATATTCTTAATGGCTTTTGGGAAAGTTCTCGAAAAGTTTTCACAGAATAAACACGAAATGGCTTAGTTGTAGTAACTTTGCTGTCTACCTACCTAATCAGAGCGGGATTTGAAAAGACAAAGCGAATACAGACAGGCTGGCAAAAGGCAGTACGGGTCAAAATTGTGTAGATCAGGAGCTGTCTTAGTTGTCGAACAATCTCCCCTCGGTCCAGTGCAGGTTGTTCCTGGACGACTCCAAGACAAAAACAATTCAAATTTCTTGAAAAAAACAAAAGCAAATAAAATCCAGACGACGCGTCGCCAATTAGTCATTCACTTCCAATTGCGGCAAAATGGGCGAACAATGAAGAAAACAAATAAACAATCCTGTGAGCAAATTAATGCAAACCAACTGTTTGGCAACCGACGGGAGGACAAAGAAAGTGTGCGGCCTACAATGTCGGAGTCGTGTAAACGCCATCGGGTTATAAACGATGATTTAGGGGACCATACAACCAGCTGCAGTCATTTTTTTTTTCTTTTCCAGAAAATTTATGCAGAATTGAAATAAAAATGTTAAGCAGCAGCGACTGCGAACTGGTCGGGGTCTCGGTGGGAGGTTAACTTGGGCAGTGTACACCATTTTTAGAAGAGTAATGTGATATAGGGTAACAGAACAGGCCTGCGCTGGTTGATGGCGGTTAGCTAACGTAACCCATTGGACTATAGAGTCGGCCCGTTCCTGGTTCGGTTGATGGTCCTATTTCAATCGATTCCGTCAAACGGAACTGTCTTCTAAACTGTTTATGTTAAGCTTAAAGTTTGCCATTTGCAAATATGAATCACTTTAGAATAAATTGAAATAAAGATTTGATTGAGATCTGTACGAACAATTTGATTGCCTGCCGGTATGCGAAACGAAGCGTGCCGCTACATCCAAAAGAAGACCAAAAATAATGTCGAAGAAAAAATCTAGAAAGCCCTTCATTTAAAAAAAAAAAATCAGAGTTATCTCGGTGGGTCTGGGGTTGGACTTTACTATATGCAAAATGGAAAAGTAAAACTCCATTTGATGAAGATTGGGTCAAACTGGGAACAGTGTTGGTAATAAGCGAGAGTCAGGTAAACCTTGACACGGTTTTATTTGCCGGAAATGTGTCACACATCCACCGACACCAGTGAGGGTCGTCCAGTTCCATATCACTGGACATCTTTGAAAAGCAGTTTGATGAATGGTTTGTCATTCATATGTTCAGCAGACTGTAACACTTGCCGACGACATGGACAAGTCTGTTGTTGACCACGACAGCTCACCGTCCACTAGTTACATGTCGAATTACATTTCTCATTTAACCACCGGGCCTGCAGTTAGATAGCCAAGCCAAAGCTATCAGGACACCAGGGACACAGCATTTCACAAGCGTTGCATTCTGATCTGGTCCTCGCAGCGGAGCATCTGCTTCTTTGGTTCCAATGGGAGTTCGGAAAAGTTTCACAGAAAGCACAAAATGCTCAGAAAATCAGTGTTAAATGTTTTGATTTGATGTGTTGGGGGGACCTAAGAGAGTACTTATAAGCGAAAGGAACCCTAGCATACATAAAGAGTGGGATAGCTGGGTGGTCTGCTAGAGGTGTACCCGAAAAGAAAACCGAAGCCGCTCAGAAAAAAGTAAGAATTCTATGTGCACCCATCCATTACGACTGAGCTCCATCAACAGTATGGGTTCCCTTATACAGACCCGATCACCTCTTGGTAGCCAACTGGGATTTTTCCAAATTGTCCGTATATTCACTATTCTTTTGAATTTCTTCGGTTTTTTGTTGACTCAACGGCCAAGGCTTTTGATGAATGCATTTTAGAACGACCTTCATGGCCATAGGGGCTTATTTAACTCATTTTGAGCTGTTTATGGGGCATTTGTGAACCCTTTTTGAATTTTCTCCAGAATTTTGTTGCCTTGTTGGTCAGAAAATTGAAATAAGATACGTAGAGTGAAGTATGTGATATGCACGGCATCATAAGAGACAACTGTCGACTGGCCCCATTTGATAGTATTCTCTGGCTGCTTTATTCTGAATCCTAATTGTGTCTTCCTTCACTGGACTGTACTAGAAAACAGTGCAAAGTCAACGTGCTAGTTTTTAAAGACACTCTTCTGGTTCTTTATGTTTTTGATTCTCCTTCTTCTTAAGTCTGGAGTGCAGCTAGGCCGCAGATCATCCTCAAGTTGGCTGATGTATCAACCATGATCCGTCTTTCCCACATTCACGGTACCAAGGATTCTTTGCATGAGCCGACTCTGTCAGTTGTCGCACTTGTCAACTACACCAGGGTGCTCATTCTCAGGTCACTGACAAAGCCCAGACTTTGCAAGTGTATAGAAAAGGTTATAAAACAACGTCGTCCTAATAACACCCACAACACCAGTTTATGCTACAAAGACCCAAATTCAGCCCGGACTGTACTGGCATCCAGAGAAAAAAAACTTTCAAAAGGACAAAGCACAACAAAACACCCAATTAGAGTTCAAATCCATTGAACAAAAAAAAAGTCCCAATTAAACAAATTCTGAGAACAAATCAAGCGACGAATCAATTAGCCCCAAATGCGATCAAAGCAGAGTTCCCCAATAACAAGGGAGCCACTGTCATCTGGGACCAATCAAAGCTCCAACTGCATGGCCATTCGAGTACAATTTACTCACCGAAGCACTCCTCACAATTACCTAATTCACAGAAGTGCGTTACTGCTTACTGCTCACCGCTCACTGCCCTAATGACAGCCCACCACAAAAAGGCTTCACAATTCCGTCGTCATGCCCATTCCAAAATCAATTATGAAATTTATGACCGGCTTACAAGACGCAAGGCAACAAAATTATAAGCTCCCTCCGGATCGTTCACATTCAAGAATCCACTTAGCGTTGAAATACCGGAAAAACGTACATATTGGCTTGGTATTCATGACCTCATGCCACCAACTCTATGAAAGCCTTACAAAAATCGATGATTCCTTCAATTTAAAAAAACAAAAACACCGCCACTCTATGCCGATGTAAGGACGAGAGAAACCGAAAAACCGATTAGAAAATTGGTTTTCTTCAATTTGTCCTGGGCACTGGTACGGCCCATCGTCGACCAGCCGAGCTATGCACTGGTGTCTTAAATATTAATGAGGTAATTTACGGAAGTAGGAAATTCTATGGTAAATTGTGTAGGATTTGTTGAAGCACCCATTCGAAAAGCGATAAGCACTAAGGTGTGTGTGGTCAAAATAATCATGGGCCTGGGAGGCGGGGGAACTTGTCAGGCGAGTCCAAGGCTGGTTAATAACATACATAAACTGACGGAATGATTGATGTGGCTGATTGACACGTGATCCTCAGAGAGAACTGAAGTAATATTTAATACTGTGTCCGTCGTCTTTGTGGATGATGGAACGAGGGCAAACGGAATATAAGACAATGAACGTGCCCGACCTGAAATTTAACCTCGGGGAGTGGTTTGAGATTTCCTTGGATTTTATAACAATATCTAGGAACACCAACTGCCGAGGGAGAAGTGCATTTAACTGACAAGTCCTTCATCGAGCAGAGACTTTAACTGGGAATTGAGGAACTTTAGTGGGGGTTGCAATCCAGTCTGAGAGCAACTTCGGCATAGCTTCGGGAGGCACTCGATCGTATTGTGCGTGCTATTGTTCTCTGACGAGGAAACCAACAGTTTCATGGGCTTGTCCTAGAACGGTACGCTCTCAGGGGCTCGAGAAGTATGGAAGTTGTTCGGGCTCACCTATCAACTAGAACACGAATTACTTGATTAGAAATTCAGATCTCCACTCAGCGGACGCTAATGCAACGAATCGAGAATGAAGGACCACTGTGGAGGGGTCTAGAGATGTTGGCCTACTAGACCACGTCACGTCATTCTTGGTTGAACATTTCGATCTCCATCAAGCAGGGGTTGTGAAGAAGTTTAGAAGGGGCCCTAGAGGTGACCCAATAGATACCTAAAAACTGATGGATGGTTCAGTTGGTTGAGTGCCTGCTCCTGGTTAGAGGGATCTCCGGTTCGAATCCCAGTGAAAGCAAAGTTAATACGCTTTTATCTGGTTTTCAAATCTGGTCCAGTTGGGATCAAATTAGCGGCACTATCACTGAATTTGTCGGACAATGGGCCAACGTGGTCTAAGTGTGCTGGCGATTTTGCTGGTAACCCACTAACCTAACCTCACCTAACCTAATTTGTATCCGCAACATCATGCTACAAGGTTAAAGAAAATTGCCATCAATCAATTTTGGCGACTGTCAAGTCTCAGCAGTGACATGTCATCCGAACCAAAATCGCGCCCAAACTAAATTTGCCCGGAACACACAAAAGGCCCCTGTATCAAGTTCAGTGACTTTACGGCCAGGAAGAGAGAGTAAACATTTTCAGCTTTCTAACCCAAATGTTCTTGTTTCACCGAACCACTCCTCACACAACGCAAAATATGCAAATTTCTTCAAATAAACGGCAAAACGTGTGCCCACGCTAATCTTCCGCAATCAAGTGGATAATAGTCCTTCACTCAATCCCTTGCCCCATTTCTCCATATTCTAATCCATCGATTCAACAATGCTTAGCTTAGGCTTAAAATTTACTTAATTCCTTCCAACAATCACACAAAGTTCTCCATTCTCCCCAATTCACTCTTCACTCCTCTACCCAATCGAATTTCCATCAAAAAACTGCTGCTGCCACACGAAAGCCTCGGCGAAAACATTCCCAAACACATGTTAGTTTAATTGAATTCGTTATCCTTTGTCATAAAAGAAAACAACAACTCGACCCACCGTGGCACTCCTCATCAGTATTCCCGCCCGAAAATCTGCGAAGGACACAAGAAACAAAACACAAAAAAAAAAAATACACAAAAAACCAAATAGACCTCAAACTCGAATGCTAAGTAAAGCAAATAAACACAAGTTCACATTGGGAAAACTAAATTATTTGCATATTCACCCCAAATGGCAACGGGCCACCCTCAACCCAAGCCACCACAAGCAGGCCCTCTCAGTCTCAGTCCACTCCTCTTTCCAATAAATGCTTATCGATTTGTTTGTCACGCGCAGGGCGGATAACTCAATTTGTTTCTGGCGCAACCGAGCGAATGAGGATAATGGCAATACAAAAGCCTGTCCTCTCTGTTCTCTCTGAACCTCTATAGTAAATATGTAAATTGATATTATATGCACAGCACACCACACAAGGTTGATGGGCGCACACCACTCGCTGAGAGAAAGTTCGCATTCAGGCCAAAGGATTAATTGTCATCTATTGTCGCAATTAATTAGAATCGACCGCTAGTCACGGTATAGGTTTCACAGTGGACAGGTGGACGCCGGATCGATGGAGGCCGACCATCCCTCCCTCCCTCGGCCACGGGAATGTTCCGGAACTCAATTTTGACAGTGATTTGGTGGAAACAGGTGTGTAAAGACATCTGTTAGCGTATGTTGACATATGTAAGCCTGACGCTAGTTCTATGTGGCAACATTCACCGAAATGGAAATGCAATGAAGTCTGCCACAATCGAGTTGAAATGGACTGCACGTGCATTACGTTGTGTATTTTTTTTTTGTATTTTAGATATTAGGGCTGTAAAAACCCTGGGAATGAGGCGACAAAGTTGTGGCATTGACTGTGGCATTTGGTATGGTTTTGCTTCTACCGTTTGAATGGGAATTTTGGGTAATTCAGTCATACATAGTATTTGAAATAATTCCACATTTTCGACTTCGTTTAAAAAAAAAACAGGGTAGAAAGTAGCAACTGACAATGGAGCATGCAGAGACAGAGAGAGAGAGAGAGAGAGAGAGACCAAGCAGAAAGCATGATGATCTAGATAGAGCTTCTAAACTTCTCAAGGAAAGGTTATGCTGGGCCCCAAGGCTTATTGATTGAAGACTTCGTACATCTCGGAAGAAAAGCATTTGTTCTTAATTGAGTTGACGCAAGCAAGTGAAGTCAGCTCAATTGTTCGGTTATGTAGATACCATCGAGGTCGCCGAACGTTCCTACCGTGAGATAACAGAAGCCTTCACGTCGATTGAAAAACAGGTGAAATGAGCTGGTCGTAAGGTAACTGGGGACTAAGCAAATACATGCTGCAGCTTAGCTTCTAGAGGGAACCACTCGTGTTCGTGACTATCGAGCAAGAATTGATTCCTCGTTCAGCAACTAGGAGAAGACATCACAATCGACTTTGAGGTAGTTCAGCAATTTTAAGCTTCTACGCCTGATGAAAAGGTCTCTCGCAACCTCCCAGCTCAAGGACATCGAAGAGTATAGGGATAGACAAAAAATACGGGCCTTTTATAAAAAAGGCCTGGCTTTAGGAAAGGCACCCAGGCTCTTCGAAATCGTGAGGGTAGCCTTGTTACTGACCCGCAGGGAATAGTGGATGTGTTTAAGCAGCACTTCCAACAACTGCTTAATGGGTCTGACCAGGAGAGTGTGATAGGGAATCAGGAAATCCCAACTCCAGTCGATGAAGTAGTCCTCCCACCTAGATTTGAACAGCCATTAAAAGGCTGAAGAACAACAAAGCCGCAGGCCCCGATGGCCTACCATCAGATCTCTTCAAGGCCGGTGGCGATGTTCTGGAGGGGAGCATGCAACAGATCATCTGTAAAATTTGGGATGTTGAAAGCATGCCCGACGACTGGAATATCAGCTCCATATGCCCCATCCACAAAAAAGGCGATCTTGACTTTTTCAACAACTATAGAGGTATATCCCTGCTCAACGTCGCCTACAAGATCCTGTCCAGCGTATTGTGTGAACGTTTTGCCGTTTTGCACCGCACTAATCGGCACGTACCAGTGCGGCTTCCGGCCCGGCAAATCGACTATAGACCAAATCTTCACACTAAGACAAATACTGGAGAAGACCAGTGAGTTTCAAATGGATACGCACCACCTGTTCATTGATTTCAAAGCAGCATACGACAGCATTCATCGCAATGAGCTATTTGATGCGATGGCCGAATTCGGGATCCCGGGAAAACTGATCCGGTTGTGTCGCACCACGCTAACACACATGCGATGCACCGTGCAGTTCGGCTCAAGGATTTCTGAGCCGTTTGAAACTTGCATTGGTTTTCGGCAAGGAGATGCGCTGTCGTGCGGCTTCTTCAATCTGGTACTAGAGAAGATAGCGCGGAGGGCATGGAAGGCACTATCTTCTACAAGTCGGTTCAACTGTTGGGGTACGCAGATGACATCGAAATCGTCGCGCCTTCTCAACGTGCCGTTGTGGAGGCTTTTACGGCGATTGAAGAACAGGCGAAACGAACTGGTCTCAAGGTCAATGAGGACAAAACTTGGCTGTCGACCAAAAAACGTTCCGTCACACACCATCTTGGACAAAATCTCACGATCGACAGCTACAATTTCGAGGTAGTGAAGGAGTTTGTCTACCTCGGGGCAAACGTGAACTCCACAAAAGACATCACAGTGGAGATCCGTCGTAGAATCGCCCTTGCCAACCGGTGCTACTTCGGTTTGTCAAAAAAACTGGGCTCAAAACTCCTGACTCGAAGGACCAAAATCTTGCTCTACAAAACCCTTATTTTGCCAGTCATGCTCTATGGAGCCGAAAACTGGACGTTAAGCAAAACTGCAGAGTTGATTCTTGGTACCTTCGAAAGAAAAGTTCTACGACGGATATATGGTCCCGTCTGCGAGGAAGGCGATTGGAGGAGAAGACATAACCGCGAACTCTATGAGCTGTACCAGGATGTGGATGTAGTCCGGAAGGCAAAAATGCAGGAACAGCACATGGACAACAATGCTCCAGCAAAGAGGGTCTTTGAATCCGAGCCGCCTGGTTCGAGAAGGAGGGGAAGACCGAATCTCCGGTATAAAGACCAAGTAATCGCGGATGCAAGACAACTTGGTCTGGATGACTGGAAGCAGCGTGCCCAGGATCGTCAACGATGGAAGGCAGCAATTGCTCAGGCTAGGACCCTTCATGGGTCGCCGGCCTGATAAGTAAGTTAGCAGTTTGTCCACAAACGTGAACGCCACATGCAACATCATAGCAGGGATTCGATGTAGAATCGCCCTCTGGCAACCTTTGGCAAAACTCGGGTAAAACCTTCTGACTCGATGGACCAAAATCGTGCTTCACAGAACATCTACCCTCGTCATGTGTAGCCGGGAAATAAAGAACATAAATTGACTAGCGCCAGTTTGAAAAGGCGAATGAAGACTAAGTCATAATCACGAACCCTGTACAATGTTGTGAATACTGTCTGGAATCTGGTCGGCAACGACCCGAAGATAACTGATTTGGTATACCAAACCTCTGCCTAAGTGATCCTCGATTTGTTTTTCAGTTTGCTTCAGCCACTTCGTCCACATTCCGGTCCTCTAGTTGAGACAAGATCAAAAAGACCAAGACCCCGGTAGAAACATCGCCAAGAGACAGAAAGATGACTTAGCCTTGTTGTTTGGAAGTAGGATAAGAGTCCGGCGAATCCGGACTGTCAAACATGGAATGGTGCGGCATTGGCTCTGTCTCCCCCTTTCCTTTGAACGATGGCGTGGCACCTATGCAAGAGCTTCAAATGTTGTGCATTCACATGAGTCTATTTACGTCTATTACACGACACCAATGTTTACACGTGAATTCGCGTGAAATTGAAGGCTCTCAAACGAACAAAAAATCCTTCGTGAAGAAAGTAAAGAAGAAGGAGTACACTTAGGCCATGTGGTCTACGTTGAAACCTTCTTGTTTAAACATGGTTAACATTGCCGAAATGGGGAAATTTTTGAGCTGACCTTGCAACGTTGGCGTCTGTAGCGGATGTCCAGCAGTATCATTTGCTCAGACACAGACTTTGCTCTGATCCCTGGCAAGCCCATGTTTGAAACACTATTCCATATTGTCCTGTTCAGTGGATCTTTGGATATTATTTAACGCATGTCGAGAATGTCTCGGTATAAAATTAGATATTCCAGGCATGCAAAGTCGCAATGCGGAAAGACGTAATGGGATATGCGAATAGGCGGTCCTCTGGCATTCTCACTTCGACGCTGGACATGATACTGTTGCCAAGGGAAGAATTATAATCTTTTGCTAGCAACCACTGAGACGGAAGTGGATAAGATGGGTCAGAGGTGGGACAGAGACGACGCTAGCGGAAGGGGCTCTCTGGTTGAGGCCCAGGTCTATACTGAACTGGAAAGCTGTTCACAGGCGAAGAAGGAGCTTGTGAAAGCAGTTTAAGATTTTAAATAATTGCCCTGCTAGTCAGGTGTCCAGGTAGAAGTTTTCCCATGAAGGCGAAGTGGTGGATATTTCGGTAGATGCCAGTTCCAAAGCCTGTTCAAAGTCCGCTTCTTTCCAACAAAAAATCTTAAGCCTCAAAGCGATGTGACGAAGCTCCCCACTCAGTGATATTATTAGACTCACTTCATTGCCTTGAGTTCTGTAAGTAAATTGATTCTCATTCATCTCAGCAAATTCCATCGCTCCACGTGACATTGTGTCTTTTGATGGACATACGTGTGACTAGAATGATCGATCGAGCCATCAATGTCGATGGTCTTGCGACCCGGCAGTTTTCCACATAATTTCCACAACTGACAGCCGACAGAAGCGACACAGACAATCGAACCACTCTCGACAATTAATTGTCAAAATCAATCAAATTTAGCTCTACCCACTGACACACAATCGAACACGAAGAATATCAAAATATTTGTCAAAGTTAGTGATTTTCCGCAATCTTCATCTCTCACTCCATCAACGAAACTATCCTGTCCCGCCCCCAAAGTCTCCCCGCACGTGCGATGAATTAATGGCATCTCTTGAAGCATCCACCACCTTGATGGCCCTGGCGAAAATACCCGGGTCATCATTAAAATTGAATTCAAATCTCTGGCTGATCGTAAAGTCTGTCTGCCCGTGGAATATTTTACTATCCGTTTTATCCTTCGACACCCCCACACAACTGGGGTCATATATCAAAACAAGGAAAATCTAAGCCACGGACCACCACACTCTCTGCGGGGGACTTATCTATGTATATCCCGCGTATTCCGGAAGAGCAGAGCGAGCAGTCCATGCAGCCAGTCAATATTTTCCCGGCCACAATGAAGAGAGATGATTTTAGGAATATGCCAGAATGCTGGGCTACCCCAGGAGATTGTAATCGTTTTGATATGTGCTCACGGTTCGGGATTAGAAGGTGAGTCAAGGTATTTGCACGCAAACGTGCGGGGTTGTAGTTTGCCTTGGGTTGTCGGTTAATTAGTGAATAGTTTTGCTGGATAATGAAAAATGGCCTTTCACCAAATTGGGGCCGTGCCATTGAATGGGGGATTCTGTGGGGAGGCAAGGTGGCCTAGGGTTGTGTGCGAGGGATTAACCCGATCGGAGGGTGAACTATGAGAGCTGTATTAAAGTTTGATGATAATCGGGTGCTTATGAGTAAAATTATTTATTCCTCTTTAAGGCGACGCACCTCATGGAATTTTGCAAACGCTTGAAAGTGATTCTTTGCCACGGCCAAGTATTAAAGGAAACTGCTACTGTGATTGGGTGAACCTAGAAAGTGTGGAAATGGTAAGGCTGCAACGGTTTGGCTAGGATGTCAGGATGGCTGGGCATCACGCTGAAATAAAGGGTACGAGGAAAGTTTAAATGGGATAAATTCCCACTACGGGTATCACAATTGTTGCATCAGGAGCTAAGTGAGCTCACTTGTTTGCCCACTGACATAACCTTATCTAAGGCTGGACAGATGCTCTAAATTAATATAAAACAACAGCTCATCTCTAGATGAGATGACCAATCGAATGCGCCTCTGTTAGCTGGCGAGTCACATGGACATTCCAGGTAACAGCGATGTGAACAAGCTTGGCAGGCTGACTGAAAATTTGGCTCAGTATGCCACTAAACGTAGCACGCATGGTCTGGGAAGATCGAGTTAAAATAAAAATGTTTCACATACGCCACGTTGTCTCCGAATTCACCGACGCCTCTCCGCCCACTTGTGTAGGATATCATTTTTGGACTTAGTGCTGTACCCGGAGGAGCTCAATGAACACGAATTGAAGTCAAAGCCGTGATGGACAGAGTAAGCATCGGCTGTGGATGCAAAATCGCAACGAAATCATTGCAATTTGAGCACCCATTCACAACTGATGTTGGATGATGTTTAAATTAAAACAATTGAGGCACAAGCCGTCAGCCGATACTAGGCTGATGGAACTGGCCACCATAAAAATTGCTATGATTCTTCTACGTTGTATGGTGCAACAGTCCGTGGTGGACCTGGTGTCTACCTCCCTCCAGTTGCGCAAATCGATCGGGTTGAAGTCCTTCTCCACTTGTATGCGATAAATGCATGGAGTCGACGACTTTTTGAGCCGAAGATGCGCCTTAGCCTCCTTAGGCGTATGATACATAGATGCCTGGTCAGACTTATGTTTCTGTACAGCCCGTACTTTTCGTGGCTTCATGTCCTTTTTCGGGCTTACACTTAGGACACACGTAGTGACTACGTGCGTCGACTTCGCCCTGGCTGTCTCAGTTCATTCCCCGTCCGGAGCATACGTTATGGCCCCACCTCTCTCAAGTCATTTAAAATGCCCAGAGAGTATGAGTACTGATTCGCCATTAAACTGCAGATTCTCTCCACTCGTGGAAGAACAATCGCATGCAGAGCACGGTTGGTTGCTTTCGAAGGGAGAGCCGGTCTCACCTCGGACTGTAGTGTCAACTTCCGTCGATGATAAGAAAATCAAAAACCGACATTTGCGAGGCTCAAGGACTTCTCCTTCCGCTAATAAGACACAAAATGGCAAGCGAGAAAGTTGTTCACTTCCATCATACTTCCGACTGAAATTGCACTCCCTTGGCGATTCACTTTGAAGCTGAAATTGGCGGGATATCCGACTTCGCAGCTTATTACTTGAGCACCGCCGAATTTAAGGGACTTTCGACATTACAACACAGAGCACCACATTCATTCATAGAAGACTTTGAAGTGTATTTAAGGTCTTACTGAGTGAACAAACTTTTGAAGGCGAGGACTGACTTATAGGACATCGAATACCCTCTAAGGAAGTCACTTTCGACCTGCAAACCTGAGAGCAAATGTCTCCCAATGCCCGCACCATCCTCCCATCTCTGATGTCACTTGGCCACCGAGTCATATTCAAGCAATGAATAGTCCATGTCCTTCGTTACACACCGCAGCCGGCATAGAACATTCAAGACAAAAGCATTTCACTAACCAAATGACTCAATGACAAGCCAAAAAAACAAACCACGTTACAAACAATCGCAACACACGAACAGGACGAAAGAAAGGAAAACAAGAGAAAAAAAAAGAAAACAGAGAAAAGAAATAGGAAACCCTTCCATTCCACTAATGAACTACTATGCAGTCTTGCTTTGCAATTTATAATTTAGGACTTTTTCCAAAGGATCACATCAGATTCGTTTACCCGGCCAAGCCGTAGCCAAATCTTCCAGCAGCACCGAGAACGACACAAAACCCGGTTGTTGTGTTTTTTTCGTTTTTTTTTTTTTTGCTCATTCTAGGTCACAAGGTAGAACACAATGAATTCTCACCATCACCATTCTTGTGACTATACACACTGCCATTCATGTGGAGAATAGGAATATTGTTCTCCGTTGCCGTGTCACTAGGTCCCCCGCCTTCAGCCACACACTGTTTGGAAAAAAAAGGGACAGGAAAGGTCGAGAGCGTGGAGCCAAAAAAAGAAGAAGAAAAAGGAGAACGTATCCCTCTCGAGAGGAAGACACGACTAAAGCCAAAAAAAAAAAAATTAACAGGATTCCGAAACTAGGAAACGGCATACACGCAGGCTATGTGGACCTTTCCGCCTGTTTGTGTTCGTTTTCCCTCAGTTCTCAGCCCAGAGGCCGTAAGCCACTTGTTTTCCCACGTGCCGTCTATTTGAAATCAATTATTAAGGAATATCGCCTGGCATTCTTTCGTTCACCTAACGGATATCAACACGTTTCGTGTAGCTATGCTGTGTGCGCTCATCCTGTTTTGACTTCGTCTTTAATTAATACGACACACTCCATGCGAAAAACGACCGGCGCACGGTGGGCCCTGGACGAGGATCTGGGAGAGACGTTGATGGCTTCACAGAATCCAAGGAAATACTATTTATCGCTAGGCAATCGAGGGGCGGCTGGTGGAAATTGAATACCCATGTTGTGCATGAGCTGGAGAAAATGTCTTCGAATCAATTTCGTCTTGAGGATCTGATTTCTGAAGTGCTGGACTTTAAATCGATGAGCTTTATGTGGGACCTTTGTTATCCCCGTCTGGTGTTACGGCGCAGATGGTTGGACGCCGCTTGGAGTCGGAGTTCGAATTGAAGTTTTAGTCGTGTTTGTGTCAATGCGGGACACGTTCAGCCACGACAAGGGTTGCTGGTTTGGTTATCATTGACTGCTCCCCTCCAGGTAGTCATTTCTGGATTAAACAGACCCATAAACAGCTTTAACGTCATTGCCACCGCCCAACACAGTGCCCTCTAGAATGCTCATAAAAACGTATCATCATCAGGTGAAGATAGGTCGTGTGTCGGCTCTTATGTGCACAATCTCCCATCACCCCAGGATGGGACCGGCAGACCGATTAAGACTTCAATCTCGAAAGATACGCAGAGGCATCGGAATTATTACTCTTTTTTTCTGTCACAATCCTTATCGTCTCAGTCGGAGACTGTAAAGCCCACAGAGACACGATTAAATATTGAATCAGATGCTCTTTTGAGGGAATGATTATTTGCCCATGCCTCCCATCCATCGCCGAATGCCCTCGGATCGACCTTTTACATATCCGGGGGACAAATGGCCTTCATACATAAATTAATTTGTTTGCTAATCATGTTTTGTCTGCTAAGTAGTCACTTTGGGCCATGGTCCTTGAGCTATGGACAAAAACCTGACCTTTGACGGCAGAATTTGTGCGCATGGAATCGAATGAAGGATGAGCCCACAGACACATCCACTGGCGACGGGAGGATTTCTCATCAACACACTCGTTAAATTTTCTTGTAGAATGATCCGAATTGCTTGAGGTGTTTGGCCTGTTTTCGAAATTTATGGACGCAGTCATTCAAATTTACTTCATCCCTGGGAATGGGAGCAAGCAAATACAAATAGAATTTTAGTCCTCTTTGGAACTCAAGCTATGATTGAATGGGAGGGAAGTACATAATGAGAAGGGTGACGGTTCTATAAAATAGACCTTACTTAGTCTGGTAAGGATTTTCCATGTGGACTTTGATTGGGCGCCATTTCGATTTCGATGTCTTTTGTCAGTCCATCCATCGTTGGTCCGTATTTCTTGGACTGTGGCGTGGGCAAAGCTTCAGCCGGCAATGATGGCCACTATCGGGGATTGTAGCAAAACTTGTGGTTTCAACAAGACGCAAGCAACTTTTGTTAAGATGCATAATTCGCGAGCACCCTTGCGCAGCCGATTAACGTCAAATTGTGGTGGATTTCGACTGGGCCGACTATCCCCTGAATTGACCAACCTCCCCGATATGACTGAAGAGGAATGTGTACATCAATAAACTAACTACAATCGTGGTGCTTAAGGACAATTTAGTCAAAACATCACGATCGTCAGTACAATCTGTCATCTTCGACGCAAAGGGAACTTCACAAACCACAGCCTAGTGGAGACCCAACTTTGAATCGCACTTGGCAACCGCTGCTACTTCTGTTTTGCCAAAACAACTGGGCTCAAAACTTCTGACTGGAAGGACCAAGACCATTCTCTACAAAGCTCTTATTTCGCCAGTCCTGCTATCTGGAGCCGATGGACGGAGGTAAGCAAAACTGCGTCGAATGTATGGTCCTGTCAGCGACGAAGATAGATGGAGGAGAAGACCCAACCGTGAGCTCTATGAGCTGTACCAAGATGTGGGTGTGCCCGGAAAGTAAACGTCGACTGCATTGGCTTGGCCGCATCGACCGTATGGACAACAATGCTCCGGCTTAGAGGACCTTCGAATCCGAGCTTCCTGACTCGAGATGGAGAGAAAGACCAGACCTCCGGGATGAAGACAAAGTTATAGCGGACGTAAGACAGCTGAGTCTTGATGACTGGAAGCTGAGTACCCTGGACCGTCAGAAAAGCAACTAATGCCCAGGCTCAAGGTTCGTTGGCCTGTTACGTATCTAAGCAACATTTCTTAGCGAAATTGTAATGAAAAATGTGCGTCAATGAGTTTGTCTTCCACAAAAGCTATAAGCGGCCAATTGACTAGTAAGAATAATTCCATATAAAATGTTAAGGACCACATTTCCAATCGACCTGGAATATAAAAATACCTGAAATTCAACGCTGCTATTGTAAGAGCTTGTGCGATTCTGACAGTATCATCTTTCGCTGCCCCGTAGGCTCCGACTGGGATCATGTTGAAGGCTGCCATAGGAACACTCGATGAGATTACAAAACAATCACCAAAACCCAAGTACTTGTGCGTTTAGTGCCTCCCCGTATTCGTTTTATTTTTCGTTTTTCTTTTTTTATGAAAATAATCACCTATCTCATAAAACCCTCTGACACCAGAGAATGTCCCATCAAAACCGAGCTGCCAGCGAAGCACTTCACTTGAAATGTCAATCTCCCAGGCAATTCGATTTCCAACTCCCTCCCCCCCCCCCCCCCCCCCCCCCCCCCCCTCCCCGTAAGCACCCATTGTAGTCGGTGCTCTCGTTTAAAAATCATTTTCGCATTCCATTAAAACACCGTAAAAATTCCATTGGCTCTTCATTTCTCACTTGGCAGGGTTCAAGCGGTTCGCGGCAATAAAACGCAAATCCCACGCGAACAAATGTCACGCAGATAATCGGATACACTCTCGTACATCTCGTAAATTCGATCGCAATGCCGCTGCCGCTGCCGCCGCCTTCAAAACATCGACATTCCATTCCATTCCATGCCGTGCCATGCCGTGCCGTGCCGTGGCCCTGCCCGCTTCGGCGATTTATTTTCACAGTCAGCTGTGGGACAATAATCGTAAAAAAAAGAACAAGTCGAATAAAGTTAAGTAGAAAAGTTGAGCGTTCAATAAATAGGAGGGCATTGAGATCCTTAATTCGTTGCGTTTCGTTTCGTTCGCGTCGTTTTCGAAGGAACAACAAAGTTGTGCCTCCCGATCAGGCTCCGCGTTCAAATGGCAGCCAATTAAATTGGAATTAAGTGCGAAGGGAGAACGAGAGAAATTACTCAGCCAAAGGGAATGTCAAAATAAATTCCAAAATAAACGGTCCAAGCGATACTGCGTCGTTGACATCATTGACGACAGGCTAAATGTGCCCCACCCAGTAGCACAGATGTCGCTACGGTGGCGGTGGCGGTGGCGGTGGCGGCATTTCCGACTGTCAAAGCTACAGCAACGAGAACAATAAAATTAGCTCATCTCGTTATGCATGGATTGGAAGCGTGGAAGCACTGTTGGTGTGACGGAATGTGCCTGTGGTGTTCCTCTTTATTTGTTTGCTTGTTTGTTTCGCCCCCCGTTATTGTCTTTAAGGCACTAGGGGTGAGATAACTGTCGGAGCAATTTATGACGCTCCCATTTTGACAACTGACAGATTGATTTTAAGATCCGAAAGCCATGCGTAACGTCATCTCGCAGCCGCGGCCGCGGCGGCTGTGGCAAAAGGAACAAGAACGAAGAAGCCATTTGTGGGGGGGAATCGGTTGGCCTACCTCCGCCTGTGTGACTTGTCGGTTAATGGGTGGGAATTCACGGAATTATGTCAATCGCATGGCGGGGATGTGACTTGTTTATGGGTACTTAATTTGTTTGATCCGAGAAAACGTGTGTAAATAAACTCGTAATGACTTTACATGCAGAGGCAAAGGGAATTTTTGAGTGAAGTCGAAATGGCATCGTCATTCCGGTGGCAGATGGTGGTGTGTGAGCACTGGATGCCTTTTGACATAATTCAAAGGCTGATTAACCTCAGCTGGTAACTGGGTTAAATTGAGGACACCTGTCAGTTGGGGCTTATCAACGTGAAAAGCGGGCAGGGGCTTGTGTGCAGTCGCTGTGAACTGAGATTTCGGGAAAGTGACAATGACGAAAGGGTGGAGTGGGACATCACCGCCTTGCGGAAATGAGGAAGAGTTGTTGGCGCTCGAACGAATTAAGCAAATTAACTTTTTGTGTTTACAGTTGACGTCTGAGAATAAAGGCTTTACCACTTGCGTGACAAGGCGACAGACAATCTGACGTCTGTATGATTGTGCGGGCACTGACACGATGTAAAAAAGGGCCCTCTTTTTGTGTTGGAGTTTTTTCAGAGATTTGCGTTAAGAATGAGTGTGTATGCTTGCATTTTGACATTTTTGGGCGATGCACGCTCTGACAGCCAGACAGTGAGCATATGGTGGGCAATCCAATTTGGGGTCCGGATTTGGGATCCTCGTTTTATTCACAAATGTCAGGCGGAACTGGCATCTCTCATCTGAAACCGAGTTTGGATGAAAGTCTGCCATTTTATAATGTGGCTCGTTGAACAATCGCTGATCGTTGGTGCGATTCGCGCTCTGGAAGCAGATCGTGGTCGTCATCCATCGTCCATCTCAGCGTCGAATAGGCAGGACTGTGAGCAACTCGAAGAGGCTTGCAATGGTTCAGATATTCTAAGGCCCACCCGTCATCGAAATCAAAAATGTGGCTGCCGATTGTGACAATGTTGAAGACTCAAAGTTAACGACTACACAGCGAGATGGTCGCCTATTACGATGTCTGATTTGGCATTTACTCTCTTGCAAAGCTCACTCAGAAAATGATGCCGGTTGCCCAGGGAATGCTTAGACCATGTTCCTCAGCCTTTTGATGCCAGCCTTTGAATGAGCAATTTTGAGGCAGCTTCACACAACATTTTTGGTTTCATTCGAAGCGTACAGACTGAATGGTCGCTCATGTAGAGGCGAGAAGTCACATTTAACTGCCGAAAAACCCAGTCACTGTATGGTGTGCAATTTGGTCTGACAGAGTCATTGGTAAGACCGTCCATTCCTCACATAGTCCACGCCTGCACGTACAACCTCGATTCACTGACCCATGCACAGTCTCTCTCCGAATCCGAATAAATATTCCATCTTCATGCTTCCGGAGATACAACATCCCATTCCGTCAGAGCTTCATTATTTCATTTATGGATCAAGTGCCGCCACAACCCCAACGATGTGAACTAAATCAGTAAGAAACAACAAAAAGTTGAGTCCAAGAAGATTTTGAGATTTTGTTTCAATAAAAAAAAAACCCCAAGGATAATCTTTTGTGGTGGGAATGGCTGAAATTGTGTGGACAAGGATACGTTTTTATGTTGCGGCCATAGCCAAACCGAAGGAAAACCGAAAAAAAAAATCCATAAAATAATATTTAAAGCCTCTTAAACGTCTGACAAAAAAAAATAAATGCCCCTCCCCCCCAGCTCCACTGCGCCCTCTCTCCACCATCACCTAGACGCTTTGGTTGATCCTTTTTCGGCTTTATGTGTGTGCAGATTAAATATTCCTTCCAAGGACATCGACGGCTGGCTGCTCAGTTTCGGTTTTTTTCCTATTCCTCTGATGACCTATTTCCGAATCCTTCACAGACTTCATATTCTTCTCTTTTTTTGCTGGTTTCATTTTCCATTTCTATGATGTATTGGTCTTGGGCGTTTTTTTCCGTTATTTTCGTCGCACTTGTGAAAGGATGGGCCTTAAGATATGCAAAGAGACTATTGTTGCCTTTCCGACAGCCTTAGCAAGGATAATTTCGTTACAATGGTTTTTGTTAGCGAAGCGACCTTCACCCTTACAGCGTTGCAGAAGGTTTTCGGTGCTTTTGAGTATGCTCTGGCTGGGGTGAAGGGGGGAGAGATGGGGTTTTTTTCTTTAATTCAAAGCGGAAAACGTTTTGATGATGCTGGGCGGTGATATTGTGAACAATGCAAATGGAAATGGACACCTAATGCAATGGGTTGGCTGGTTGGTCAAATGGAAATTCACTCTGTACTGAAAAGAGGGTCAGGGACACAGAGCCTAACCATTGTCAGAACTCAATCTGGGGCCTCATGAAATGGACGAGTGGACATCAAGTGGATCGGAGATTGTGGATTTTGCAATTTTGCCAAGGAATTGTGTATGCTTTTGATTTATGTGCTGTGCAACACAGAGTAACCACGTGTGCATGGCAGTATGCCACACAATGTTCCAACACTTTAGACCTCACCGAGAATTTCTGTTTCTCAACAACCTTTGAATCCTCAACACCGTATCCACAGCACAGCTAGAGGTTTCACATATGCGATTCGTGGCGATGTCATGTCTGATTTAGTTGAAAAAGTAAGGCTACAGTCGGTTTCGTTAGAAAGCTGGAAGCAAGGTTTTGAAGTCTCTATTCTTGCAGTTATCCCAGTATGCACATCGAGGGAAATCTGAAGAGCAAGGTGTGATCATCATCGGTTTTAGTGAATCGCATGGTCGCCTTAAAGGGGTATCGGGGACACGCTATATGACGTAGAAGCAGTGGACTTCTTGGTCGCCTCGAGAGGCAAGTCCTTCCATTAGCCCCGTGTGTGTTGATGGTGTTTGGAGGAGGGGACAGAACGACGATCTGTATGGACTGTACAGTGACATGGATGTGGTCAAATGTGTTCGAGTCTCTCGTCTCAGATGACTAGGTTATGTAGAGCGAATAGACACTGAAGCTCCGGCCAGGAAAGTCTTCGACTCCAACTCCGAGGGACAACGCGATAAAGGAGGGATCACGACTCCGGCGGTGTACACAGCTGAAAAGGGACCTCAATCAGCAGAACGTGCGTAGCTGAAGGCAACTAGTATAAGACCATGCTGGATGGAGAGGCATGTTGTCTGATGTCCAGGGCCACCCCGGGCTGTAGCGCCAGGAAAAGATGAAGCCTTTCCAATGGATCAGGCAAACGCCACTGAGATTCTACTCGAAACAAAGAAGCATTGTCTTAAACAACGGATCAAAGTGACAGGTTGTGTCCAGAGTGAAGTTAGAGATATGAGAAGAGAAACTGTGCCCAACCGCCATTGCAGAGCCGTAAGAGCCTCGTCCATCAGTAGAACGTCTTCGTTGAGCTCTCAATTCTTAGGCAACAGGGACATATATACTCTGAATCGGTACCATTTCCTACAAACTAAGACCCCATCAGTAAACCAGTACGCGAAACTGACGCCACAGCCATCAGAATTCTAAAGGGTGGTTAAATTTGAAGGGCCGATGTTGAATGTGAACCACACCTAAACGTCAAGCTTTTCTCTGCATTTCATTTGACATTTCTCAATTCAGACTAACTCAATTTTAACCATGGGAAGATAGACAATCGAGCAACTCGTTAAAGTTATTCAGGGTTATTATGAAAATGGGCGTTCAAATCAAAATGCATATCGTGCACTTCGTCATTTTTTCGGTCAATTTAATCGTCCAAATGTGCGTACAATCGGAAAATCGTGCAAATATTTGAGCAAACCGGGTCTTTAGAAGATGTGATAACACCAGTGCATGCTCGTACAGCTAATACTGCAGAAAATATTGCTGCTGTTCGCGATAGTGTGGCTGAAGAGCCGTCCACCTCAACTCGTCGTCGTGCCCAACAATTGCATCTCTCACGCTCGTCGTTGATAAACATTATGCATGAAGACTTGCATTTACACGCTTACAAGATACAATTGACTCAAGAACTAAAGCCTCTTGACCATTTCAAGCATGGCCATGGTCAGAATGGTGGCAAGAAATGGCAACAGTGGATGATCAATTTTCGAAGAAAATCATCTTCAGTGATGAGGCACATTTTCACCTCAATGGATTCGTCAATAAGCAGAATTGCCGCATTTGGGCGAATGATAATCCAAGAGTGATTGTGGAAAAACCAATGCACCCACAAAGAGTGACTGCGTTTGGTACGGTTTATGGGCTGGCGGCATCATCGGGCCGTATTTTTTCCAAAATGAGGCCGGTCAGGCAGTTACTGTGAATGGTGTTCGCTATCGTGAAATGATAACGAACTTTTTATGGCCCGAATTGGAAGATATGAATGTGGACGATATGTGGTTTCAACAGGACGGTGCCACTTGCCACACAGCTAACGAAACAATGGTTCTTTTGCGCGACAAATTCAATGGCCGTGTTATCTTGTTATCTCACGGGGTGGCGATGTCAATTGGCCGCCAAGATCATGTGATTTGACACCATTGGATTTTTTTCTTTGAGGTTATTTGAAAGAAATGGTGTACGTCGATAAGCCAGCAATAATTCAAGAGCTAAAGGATGAGATAATTCGGCACATTAACGGCATAGCACCTCAATTATGCTTCAGCGTCATCGAAAATTTGGACCACCGGATGGAGGTGTGCCGCCGAGATCGCGGCGGCCATTTGGCCGATATTTTGTTAAATACATAATTGAACCATACCAATATTATCATAATAAGAAGAAATGACAATAATTGCCTAAATAATTTGTGTTTTATTCAAAATCAACATCGGCCCTTGAAATTTAATTACCCTTTATATACTCAGAATCTGTACCAGAGGGCCATTTCCTACAAAGTAAGACCCCATCAGTGCGCCAATACAAGAGAGGGACGCCACAACTACCAGAATTCTATTTCTGTAAATTTGTGAAAAGTATGCCCGGTAAATGATTTTCCATTGATTTTGACTCAGTCTCTGCATTTCCCAGACACTTCCATTCGAAACAATCCCCCAGAACTGCTCCAGATCAGCAGAATCAAAATTGGTTTCTCCGAACCAAAAAAGTCGCCCGATTCAAATCTCATTTTACTGCATTTTTTCGGCTGAAAAATGTCAATTTCTTGAATCTCGATCTTCTTGCAATAAAATGCATGAGTGTGACTGGAGATGCTTGCGGTGAACCGATTGCAAGTGATTTCCTCATTTGGTGGTTGGAATGACGTATTTTCGATTTAAATCATGACACAAATCAGTTGTCGCTGGAATAAGGTGTGATTTTTTTAGCGTTTGTTTTTTAATTTTCGAAAGAAAGACCAGAATAATTGAAAGAGTGTATAAGATTATTATTTGAACTGATATACCAATGCTTGGCATTTGATCTAGAATGATTATTTTATTCAAATGTCATGCAGAGAGTCCTATTTTGGGTCACTTTTTTGAGCACATTTGCACGTGTAATGGTGTCATCTAAGACTGCAAAGGAAGTCGACAGGGACGATTGATTTCAATATGGCTTGAAATCTATGCTGAGCAAGTCCATTATGACGTCCGTAGAATGCTTGCTGTGCGTGATAAGCACTTTTCACAGAGCACGAATTTTTATAATAAAATACAGTCTTTGCACAATTGCTACTCCAATGCTAACTGAGTATGTTTGACTTTGACACGTGTCGCGAATCACGCGTGAGCTGTCAAAAATCGATCGCTGAAAAACCAAGCAGCAAAAACAAACCAACCTTTTTGCATAAAATCAATTAGTGTCAAGGCATAATGCTTGTGCCTATCAGCAGCAAGGCGCAATTGACACCCCGGCATTGGCAGCAAAGCTGTATTGCATTCACAGACATAAATTGTATATAAATCACTTAGGCAAATGGTCTTGCACGTTAAACTAGCAAACAACAAAATGTAATTGTTGTTGATGCTGCGTCACCACATCTCGATGGCCATCCACAATGCATTCAAATAGCAAATCTAATTGAGGAGCATCGCTTCTGACGGTCCCAGGAGGAACGAAATTGTTTAGGACCCACTACCAACCGGTCCCACATTTTTAGATATCTATAAAAATCCAAGCAGAGCATAAAATTCCCACCTTCGATCCGCTTTGCTTCCACGTCTTCATTCGAATTTCCATATTCATGGGCTAGTTATACAATAAATCAATATCCCCTGGATTTCATCTAGAGGGAGAGATGAAGAAAACAACTAAAAAGCAAACCCGAAGCACGGGTAACTAATCCCCTAATCGGATTATTTACTCAATCCGCCATATCAATTTCCGCAAATACAAACAATCATCCGCATCCCCATCCATCACTTCGCAATCCCGGCAACAAATCAAAAATCCAGCTGCCTTCCTGCCCACTGTCCACCTCCCATCATCGCCCACAATGCGCTCTCCAACTGCAATTCCCCAGCCCACTCAGTCATCCCTGAGGACCGCTCTTTCGAATTCCTTACATCAACAGAGGCAACGATTGAAGATTGACATGCAAATCCCCCATCTGCGAGTGTGTCACCACTTTGCCATGCCTGCAGTGGCAGTCGTCAATCAAATTAAAAATACACAGAGGATCGCCAGCAGAGCGCAGTCGTCCTTCGAAAAAAGGCGAATGCCAGTGCCCAACTTTCGAGGGCATCACAATCACTGAGAGAATAGAAAACAATTTTCATTTCCTCTGAATTGAGCCATAAAGCCTAATTTCCTCCACTTGCACACGAACATCGCCAACACCAGCACCAGCACCAGACAATGGGAGGTGGCCATCCGAACTGGAGCATGGCCGGCTGCAGCAAGCAGAGAAAGAGCAAAAAAATAACGATTTAACTCTCGCCAAATGGCCATCGAGTTTCGGAAAGTTAGAGACACGGAGCAGCAGAGGAACCGAGCAAACGCGGTGGATGGCAAACCCGGGAAATGAGCACACTGGGGCATTGCAATGAACGCGCATGCAAGCGCACACCGACACTGGGACAGAGTCCAATTATTCTGCTCATAATTCAGCCGCCCACCGCTATTGCCCACCCCACGCCTGGAGTGCCCATTTGGAAGCATTTCTTTTTTCCGTCGCCTGTGATTGTGTGTGCAATTGGCAAACATCAGGAAGATCACGCTTCCGATGCGCGGATTGTGATTCCTTGTCTGCCTTCGCTTATGTAAATTCCCAGGTATTTTTTATCGCTCGCCTTGTTCGTGTTTTACTCCGCGAAAGCCGGTGGATAAAAATAGTTCGTTGGATTGCACAGTGGCACAAACGGTGGCAGCCCATTATCATGTTCAGAGTCGTCATCATCCGCGTCGTTGGATGACGTTTCGTGCTTAATCATACTCGTTATCTACACACACAAGTGCTCCTCGGCTGTGCACTTACACTCGGTGCTGATGCAAAAGGACGACGCTGAGTGCAAGCGAGTGTAAGCGTTATTTTTATCGTTAACGCCCGCGATATTGCAGAGGGACGACGTCGCTACGTGGCTAGAATGTTTGCAAAATTCCACGCACACCAGAATTGCACTCGAAAGAGGTTGATATCTCAGAGTGGAGGTACATCGGTGAAACTGAGTATCTTGGGTTGCCTTATCTGCAAGAGCTTACATATACGTGCACGAATTGAGCCTTTCGCTGACTGCATGGATGTGTGCAATTTCCCAACAAGAGGTGTGTTTCGCAGATCCTTCTGGTCTGTGTTCCACTGGGAATTAAATGATGCGACCCACATATTTAAACGAGGACAAGACGAGATTAATTTTAAGTGAATAATTACGTTGCAGCTGCAGCAAGGATGTGGCAGAAGACGAACAAGATGCGAGCGCACTACTTTGCGAACGGATTGAAGCCACACAACAAAAGTGACATCTTTCTGGCGAGGGCTGGGTTGCTAAGAGAAACGATTGTTCAGAAGTGCGGCTGCAGCTTCAAAGATGTGAGAGATCTGTCCACACGTGGGAGTCGACTGATGGTATCAATTACTTTAATTACGTCGTGGGATTTGTTAATGACGAAGGTTGCGACGATGCACAACAGTGACCCTGACACTTTTTTTGCTCGTGGTGCAACTAGGTCAACGGGAAATAAAACATTTGGAGTTAAACATTAAGGGAAGGGAAAAATGGAGTGTCAAGGGATATTTTAGGGGGTCATGGTCGTGGTTTGAAAGACGATAGTTCCTGCGTCGGTTCACTCTATCACCCCACCGAAGCTAAGAGGGAAAGAACGGACTGTCACTGATCAGGATAAATACCTAGGTGTTATAGTCAACGGAAAACTAAGCTGAAAGTAAAACATACAGGAAAGCATCGATCGCCTAATATACTTGGAAGAAAGTCGTCGCAGCCAAATGGGGAATCCGCCCTACACTGTATGGCCAATACTGACGTACGGCATCGTAGTATGGTGGCCGTCACTAAAAGTCAAACAAAATCTGATTAAGAAGGCCAAAAGATCAACGCCGCATTAGAAATGTTACAGAATCTTCTTCCCATTGACACTTTCGGGAAGCTTACGGCGACGCATGCAGCAGTAAGAATGTAAAGCCCATCAGAAGGCACATGGAGACGCCTAAATTCAAAGGAAACAGACTATCTGGACCTCGAAAGTACAACCATCTCCACGAGAGAGGATTGGGATGGAGACAAAGTCCGTAATCCGGCTGCAATGCAGTGGATAGTAACAGAGACATCTGATGATGGCAGATGCTCCGGTGTATACGCCAAGTCGCCAGAGATGCTCATGGCTCTCTAGTAGCAGCTGTTCGAGAAGCAGCCCTCCGGCTATCACTGAGTTCGATAGAAGGGAAATCTATTGTCATATCCACAGATAGTCGGGCGGCCATCAATGCTCTGGAAACACCATCAATCAATCGCAAGATGGTAAAACTCTGCCCTTTATCTCAAAGGGAGACAGCGGACTGATGCAACCTTGAACTATCCTTGAGCATAAGGGTACTCTGGGCGATGAATTATCAAGATAGAAGCTGGTCTAGCACAGAATCAGAAGACACCCCATCCAGGCAGCAAGGAGAGAAACAGGTTGCAAAGCCCGGAAAGTAAACAGATCTAAATGCAGCATGCAGTTAGTCTAAGCACATAGGCATGCAGTAACCCTACCTATCTACCTGCCAACCTAAGTCCTTGACTTACGGCAGCCACTTAAAATCTGCATTACGTACAATGAACTGTGCCTAAGCCAATTTCGTACAAGTTTTACAAGACAGTGGTGGCTGCATGGCAAGGAGTGTCTATGACTGTTAGGGACAAGCCCTTAGGAAAGTATGGCTTTCATAAGTGATTAACATCAGATTTGTGATTCGTGTCAAATTCAGGCTTCTTGTATGTCCTTCTGTATTTTTACATATGGATGGCGCTTTACTTTTGACCACTACTGTTTTTTTTTTCGATATATCTGGAGTTGCCTTCTGCTTCTGTACCCCGCCGATTGTCGCTCATCTTCGGGAGGATAGGTGCAAGGTTTAACTTTCGCCCGTACTGATTTGCCAGTCGACAGGACCTCTGAAGATGAGAGCCCATCCAGCATGAGCTCTGAAGACCAGGAGTCCACTCAGCACATGACAACTCTGTCACAGTCCAAGGTGGTATACCCTCGTACGCTCTGACGCTACACTAAGTTGCTATCGTTCAAACGATATCGTCAGACGATTTTCCTTATACGTGAGTGGACCCCAGAAAAACGAAAACAGAGACAGCACGTGTAGCACTGGCTTTAGCTCACAAGTGGTCAAGCGTTTTAAGAACCTCGTCTTTTGACAGATCCAAAACTCAGTGTGACGTGGCTGTCATCACTGAACAGTGTCTAATACGACATGATTGCTAGATGGTTCGGCGCATGTATCAATGACTTGTCTTGAGGAGAATTAAACGGCAAGAGTCCAGCAGCTTTTGTGAACCTGCCAGGGTCGAGTGGCTTTGAGACGTCGGGACCAATCGTATTGATGTAAATGACTTAAGCGACACGTCCGTTGATAGCTCAAATTGTTCAGTGCGCCGGCATAGTGGAGCTGGTAGGGTTTTGTACAAACTGATGCGACTTCAACCCACCTACCACAGGCATTTTCAAACACCTTCGATAACCATTCAAACAGTTGTTCTTCTCATAATCAGTCGCCATCGAAGCATCCACCAAGCGTTGCCACCTTGAGCATGTGCACTGCCATTCCATTGAACCCCCTCTTGCTTGCCCTGGTTAGCATCATGTTAATGGTTTCCGGTTTCTTGAGCAATCACTTCACAAACTATGAACGTTTTGCAAAGTAGCCTTGGGCTCAGGCTGATTCGAATTTCAATTTCCCAAAAAAAAAAAGAAAAAACAAATCCGAACGCCAACAGGCATCTCATCGAGTTGTTTGAATAAATCCAACAGAGACGTCGGTATCTAGTATTTCCATTAGAACGTGTCCCTTTTGACTGACAGACAATGCTTCCTCATCACCCCCCCCCCCCCCCCCCGCGGGCTGAACCCATTTACTTCGTTCTGTCTTAATGCGAGTGCTCACACACGTGTCACAGACAGCTTACTGGATTTCGTCGTCCTCATGGCAAGTTGCTGAACGTTTTGCGAATAATTGAAACACAGTTTGAACGATTTTGCCTCTGCCGTTGACGTTTGAGTGACGGCATACATTTCGTTGCTGATTCTTTTTACTTTTTTCAATCTTTTTGTTCGAATGCTCGATGGGTGTTGTTGAATTTTCAATCGATCAATTTCAAGATCGCTTGGATATTCACATCGCCTGCACGACGACGCCCCATAAGCCTTCATAAGCGTCTAATCCATTTTGAGAAAAAATCAGCTTTTGTCCAATCTAACTATGGTCCGCTTTTGTTTTCTTTCTTTTGCAGAGCATCCATGCTAATTGAGGGAAGTTTTCGGATGGAAATCCTTTCGGAGAGTGCAAGCAGAAGGTAATTAATCCGCTTATACAAAATTAGGATAAGCTTCGTGAGCATAATCGCATCTCTCACTTATCCCATAACAAGCGCGTACCACCAGCCAAGCCCCGGTCGCCTTTCATAGCTGGTCCAACTTAAAACGTTTGAAACCCACCCATAGCCTCAGCCATGCCTTTGTTTAACGTCAGCAAAGAAACAGACACGCAAAAAAAAAACAGCAAGGAGGAGGAGTGAGTATCGCACTTAGTGCTTCTTTTTTACAACCACTTTTGTGGCCACTTCACATCCTGCTCCTGCTGCAGCAATGTGCTTTCTGTGCACAACGGACCCAAGAAAAAAAAGGGGGGGAACAGGAGATAAAAACCGTTTTAAGAACACCTTTACTGTTATGTGTCGAAAAACACAGAGCAGCGGAGAATGATAAAAACAGAGCGGGAAATTATTCGTGTCAAAGGGGAGGACGCGAGGAGGTCCTTTAGACCACCTTTCTCTGGCAGAGCCTCTGCTGTGATATGTACCCCACCGAATGGGGATGACACAAAAGGGTATGCTTTCATATACATTTTTTTTTTGGGGATAATGACGACAGGTAGGTGGATAGCTTCTGAAGAACAGAAGAGGGTGCTCTTCCTGAACGTGTACATCTACATAGCGTCGGAATTTATCTGAAGGGTAAATGCACGTGTACTTGTTTTGTGCCGATTCCGCAACTAGGACTTGGAGAGCCGAAGGAAAAGGCCACTCTTCGGGGTGAAATAAAATACAAGGGGTTACCTCAATGGGTAAGGCTCTGCGTTTAGGTGAGAATGGCCTTATTTGGTGGTGGATGAGGTCGAATGGTTTCTGCAAATGGTAGCCTAATTGAGATGTGTGATCGTCGTTCGCCACTCGAGACCTTGGACAAATTTTCCTCGAAGGGGGGCTACCGCCGCGCGTAAATCCTCATTAATCGGAAGGATGCCTACAGATTGAGGGGGAGAGAGGCCAGGCCTGACTGTTAGACTGCCTTTCCTTTGGAAATGACAGCTACAGTGCAAGGTGCAGAGATGAATAATGAATTCTTCAGACAGGCTTTAATTGCTCTTATATTTACGCCCGTGCATTTCGAGGAGTCTTTTGAACAAGGAAAGTTGACATTGAATTTATGCCATCTTTTGGCAGAGGAACGCGCTGCCATTCAGCCTGCGACGATTATTCAAACGAGAGTGTGAACGGCATGAGGGAAATTTGACGGCTTGATCAGCCAACGGACGGGATTTTCATTAAATTTCCTCGTCGTTTTGTATGCGAAATAGCGAACCTACTTCACGTTATGCTACAGTCTGTACAGAGAGTCTAGCACTTAACCATCATACGTGTCCAGGCGGCACATAATTTTGAACGTGTGAGAATAACAGTGTCTGTATACACGTCATGCTCGTTGTGGCTCCGTCTGAATTTGAGTATTTTTTAAATGGAACTAAAGGGTGATTTTTTAAAAGTTAGAGGAAAGTTTTTCTAAAAAAAAACACATAAAATTCAGAAAAATGCATGAAATCTTTATTTGAATCGATAGTACGGTCCATATGATTTAATGTTTGAAGATTATTTCATGCAAAGGTTGATCTTGATTGTGCCTCAAATGGTCCATCCGCTTAGTCCAATTTTGGCATACTCTTTCCAGCATTTCGGCCGGTATCTCACGAATAAATGCTTCAATGTTGTCTTCCAATACGTCAATTGAATCGGGGTTGTCTGTATAGACATGAGCTTTAACATAGCCCCACAAAAAATAGTCTAAAGGCGTTGAATCGCACGATCCAAGCGGCCAATTGACCGGTCCCGAACGTTAAATAAAATGTTCACCGAACTCGCCCCTCAATAAGTCCATTGTCGCGCGTGCTGTGTGGCATGTGGCACCGTCTTGTTGAAACCACATGTCATGCAAGTCAAGCTCTTGCATTTTGGGAACAAAAAAGTTGGATATAATCTCACGGTAGCGCTCACCATGCACAGTTACGTTACGATTCGCATCATCTTTGAAGAAGTACGGTCCAATGATGCCACCAGCCCATAAACCGCACCAAACTGTGAGTTTTTCTGGATGCATTGGTAGCCGTAGGAATGCCTCTGGCTGATATTCACTCCAAAATCGACAATTCTGCTTATTTACGTACCCACTGAGCCAAAAATGAGCTTCGTCGCTGAACACAATTTTGAACACAAAGCGCGCGATGAACTTTCTTAACAGAGCACGCATTTTGATAATAAAATTCAATAATTTGTAAGCGTTGTTCGTTTGTAAGACGATTCGTGGTTAAATTATAGACCAAACTGAAGATGTTTGACGGTTAAACAAAACACGAAACGTGCGTCAGCTGTTTAAACCAGTGTTGCCAAAAAGATAATAGCTAAAAAATCACCCTTTACAATAAAAATACTAAATTTCTCCCTTAGCATATCACAATCCACAAGCCGAGGCTTGCCACCTCCTAATTGTTTGAGTTAACAAAGGTTTTGCCAAAATGTTGTCTTGCGACACTACTCAATTACCTCTCACAAGGATGTGCTTATCTCTTTTGCATAACCTCAATCAACTAACTAAATACTACAAGACAGTTTGTAGCCCTCTCACCATCATCATTGTCGGTCCTAGCCAAATGAACGCTCTGTGCAAAGCCCTACGTTCAGCGCACCATTCTTCAGTTTTGACAATTAAATTTAGGAAGCTAACTTTTCCGGACCAGGCTTTTGCAAATTTTGTGTTATATCCTTCAAAAATCAATTAGATTCAATTAAGCTTGATCTAGTATTTTGAGAGAGAACTCTACGTCAAATCGTTGTTTCGATTCTAAAATAGTCTCGGAACATTCATTAGCATAGCATAAAGTCTTTTTGGCCCACACAGATTTATTCCGTCTTCACAATGCGCCTCTAAGCGCCTTGCGCCCTGTGCATTTGCACTCCTGCACATATGGTGGATCCGGCGCTGGCCACAAAAAATGTCCCCAACCACTTTTCCGGAGCAGCCGTTGACGCAGACCATTGTTTCCGTCGAATATGAAAAATTGAGTGTCAACGCCAGTGCATACAGCAACAGCCACTGAAGGGTTGACTAGTTTTTTTCTTCAAAAATAAAATTCCCAAAGAATCATTTTTTCACCGAAACTAGAGAACAACTCGTCCGCCATCCTCCCACCACAGCTGGATATAAAATAAGCTCGCATATAAAATCATGCCTGTTAGTAGTGCGCCCTTGGCTTGTATTGGTCGATTGCGGCCTTTCCTTGTTCCCTTTGAGTGGAATATTTTTCGAGTGAAAAAATAAGCCTGAAATTGAATTTCTCACCAAGCGCCTGCAGCCAATACGCTAATATCGAATATCGAGCAATCAAAATTGATTTTAGACGCTAGAGGCTGTTGAGTTCCGGGAAACATGGTTAGAAAATAGGACAGTGTTTGATGTGAAGTGGGAGCTATTTATAAGCTTCTGTGGAAAAGTGGACGCATGTGGATTTTGGGGAACTATCACGGTTCATGAAGTTGTTTTGATGTTGCTTGCTGTGAACGGGATGAAGTTGAAGCCGACAAAGTGGATGCGAATGTGGCGGGGTGACTGGGCGTTGAGTAAACTCAATTTGAGGGGTGTTCTTGGTGACTCGTCTGTTCAGCTGCTCTGCTGGATATTCATATGGACTATGTTGGCATGTCCATATGGGTGTCACTTCAGTCTAGCTTCTCCAACAACCACTCGTGCTATGGAGTCTCTAACGAGTAGAAGGGGACCTACTATGCGAGCGTTGAAGATTAAGAAGCATTTTCTAGCCAAAAGGCTCTTCTTGACCATTGTCGGAAACTCGAAAGAGGCGGAATCGCGAATTATGAAAGTTGACTTCAGACTCGACGGGCCATGTGCCCACATACCGATTAACGACCTTCAATGTTAAAAAGTTATTATGGTACATGAGGGGGAATGACAACGTCCTCATGTCTGATGCACAATCACACGTCGGGTCTGTCGTATGCTAAGAGACGAATACTATCGTCTAAAACTGTACAGAAAATGAAGTCTTTTTGCCTAAGGCTAAGCGGCGAGAACACAAGAACCAACCACTATTCATACCCTTCCTCGACACCGACTCTGAGTCGCTTAAGGATACGCAAAGGAAGCATCGGCAACAAAAAAGAAAGACTCTTGAAAAATGTCTTTAAAATGTCCTTTTAGCTATTTACAAGGACCGTGTTATCAAATTTGTCGCGAATACTTGAGTAGGGAGACTTGGCCTTTCAAATGGAATCAAAATCATCGTCAATTGTGCTCCCTTTGACAAAGGTAAAGTCCTACCGGCCCGTGGTGACGAAATTCTTGCGATCTAATGAATAATCAACCAACACCCGGACGTCAACGAACTGCAAGCCATGGCTGCTTATGACATCGATGTCGTGTCAAGCTGTACCGGGAAACTTGAGACATTGAAATGCACTAGCTTGCGTCGGGGCATGGGTCTTGTAACGCAAGCGTTCATAGACAAGTTCAATGATTTCGTCAATTGAGGTCTTTACCCAAATTTTAGCAAAAAATCATCTTGTGTTGATGTGGCCCATTTGTAGATGAAGGGATGTGAGAACTCCCGAAACGACGGACTTGATATAATTCTTGTTCACCAATGAATGCATCCTGTGAAGATCGCTGAGCGGTATCGATTTTCTTCTTCTTTGAGAACCTCAGCGTGAACTTGGGCCTCTACCAATAAGCCTCTCCATCAAGCACGATCTCTAGTTGGATGCCTCCAGTTAAGCGAGCAATGTAATATGATGTGTGGATAACATCATCAAACATAGTCGACGTAGCTGACGTAGTGTCTGGTCCCACGGTTGTGTGTACAGCTTATAAGAAACTGTTCACCACAATGGGATCGGGTTCAGCAATGTTGTCTGGCACTATTCCTACGTCTGCTTCGTGCGATGACTGAAATTAAAATAAAGAGGGTTCAGTTCTATCGCAGAACCTCAAACGACAAAACGTATTTTAGTTAGAACTAGCGCACGAAGTTGGTTGATGTCCTTCATCACTTGTGTACGTCACCCCACACGAGGGCGTCCCCTGTTGCATAGTCCCAAAGGTTTCGAATCAGTCTGGAGCAATAATCGGATAAGGTCGTCAATCACATCAACTGTCTACCGTGAGCGCCACGGATCGATTTCTTTGGGCCTTAATTAAATGATATGGTTACCAACAGCATTTTACTCTAACAAGGGTAAGGTGGAAGCCGAAAATGAACCACCCTTACCTCACGACCCTACACCCAGCATATCTTAGAAAGGCAACCATTGCCCGCTTGAGTTCAAAACTTGAATTTTTAGTGTTTAGGTTCAAATGTTTGACCAACACTTCCACTCGGAGGCCAAAGGGCCCATTGTGAATCCCTTCATTTGTAGACTACACAATTCTTACTAACCAGTTATCACATGTGCTGGTTGAAACCATCCCGTGTTCTTTACGAATTTTAAAAGATGGTTAAATTTTAAGGGCCTTTGTTGAATGTGAACCTCACCTAAACGTCAAGCTTTTCTCTGCATTTCATTTGACATTTCTCAATTTCACAACAATCCCTCAGGCTAACTCCATTTGAACTATGGAAAGATACACAATCAAGCAACGCGTTAAAGTTATTCAGGCTTATTATGAAAATGGGCGTTCAAATCAAAATGCATATCGTGCACTTCGTGATTTTTTCGGTCAATTTAATCGTCCAAATGTACCTACAATCGGAAAAATCGTACAAAAATTTGAGCGGGTCTTTAGGAGATGTAAAAACACCAGTGCATGCTCGTACAGCTCGTACTGCAGAAAATATTGCTGCTGTTCGCGATAGTGTGGCTGAAGAGCCGTCCACCTCAACTCGTCGTCGTGCCCAACAATTGCACCTCTCACGCTAGTCGTTGATGAACATTATGCGTAAAGATTTGCATTTACACGCTTACAAGGTGCAATTGACTCAAGAACTACGGCCTCTTGACCACTTCAAGAGTCGTCAATGGTCAGAATGGTGGCACGAAATGGCAACAGTGGATGATCAATTTTCGAAGAAAATCATCTTCAGTGATGAGGCACATTTTCACCTCAATGGATTCGTCAATAAGCAGAATTGCCGCATTTGGGCGAATGATAATCCAAGAGTGATTGTCGAAAAACCAATGCACCCACAAAGAGGGACTGTTTGGTGCGGTTTATGGGCTGGCGGCATCATCGGGCCGTATTTTTTCCAAAATGAGGCCAGTCAGGCAGTTACTGTGAATGGTGTTCGCTATCGTGAAATGATAACGAACTTTTTATGGCCCGAATTGGAAGATATGAATGTGGACGATACGTGGTTTCAACAGGACGGTGCCACTTGCCACACAGCTAACGAAACAATGGCTCTTTTGCGCGACAAATTCAATGGCCGTGTTATCTCACGTGGTGGCGATGTCAATTGGCCGCCAAGATCCTGTGACTTGACACCGTTGGATTTTTTACTTTGGGGTTATTTGAAAGAAAAGGTGTGTACGTCGATAAGCCAGCAACAATTCAAGAGCTAAAGGATGAGATAATTCGGCACATTAACGGCATAGAACCTCAATTATGCTTCAGCGTCATCGAAAATTTGATGGAGATGTGCCGCCGAGGTCGCTGCGGCCATTTGGCCGATATTTTGTTCCACATATAATTGAACCATACCATTATTATCATAATAAAAAGAAATGACAATAATTTCCTAAATAATTTGTGTTTTATTCAAAATCAACATCGGCCATTAAAATTTAACCACCCTTTATATCTGCAGTTTCTGTCAAGAATATAAGGCCCAACGAAGCTAGGCGCCGATTGTGGAGAGCTGCGAAGTTTCACAGCAGATTTTTGATCGTCTCGATCTCGGTCTCTACCTCGCCGCCACTGATGCGGCAGAAATGGCTGGATTCCGCTTTCCATTTCGGGAGCATTGCTCAGATGGGGCAGCGCCAGAAGCTTCTTTATCTTGCTGTTATTATTCTCTGGTCATGTTAATCTTGTCGTATGACAGTCATTTCATGCGAGCCATGACGAGTTAATTTCTTTTTGTATTACTTAGCTTATAGCCCGGTATAATGCACTGATCGGTGGCCGCATTGCTGTGTCCGCTTCGGTAATGTCCATTTCAGACCCTTGTCTGGCCAGTTCGTCGGCTCTCTCGTTCCCTGTTATTGAGCTGTGGCCTGGAACCCTATGATGGCTGATGGACCTTAGTGATTTGCGGCAGTTCATAACTGCGTTTAATCTCATTGTGCAGGATCTTATTTCAGTGCAGCCTGTGGGATATCGGTTGTTTGTTTGTTTGGCTGCTTTCTCTACTGCCAGAATCTCTGCTTGAAAGACACTACATGTAGCAGGCAGTCTAAAAGATTCCTGTTTGTGCAGGGTATCCGAGTTGAATCCGGCTCCAGTATCTGAATCGATTTTTGATCCGTCGGAGATAGGGCACTCTCGTGGTCGTCGAAGCCACTTGTCTCTGCCGGGGAACAGAATTGGTATTTTGTATATAGACGGTTGTAACAGGGAGGCTACTATGGCCATGTCTCTTTCCCAGGTCATCTATTATTTTGATTATGGCCACATATCCATAGTTGGCTTGTTTCCACTTTCCACAGACAGGACTTGCTTAGTCTGAGAGCGCTTTTTATAAATAAGTCAAGAGGAAGTAGATGAAGAATCATGTCTAAACTGGCTTGCGGTGTGCTCTTTATAGCTCCAGTTGTGCATGTTCAAAAGCTTTTCATGTTACTGGCAGTCCACCAGACTAGGGCTCCTTGGGTTATAATGGCTCTAATGATTGCTGTGTACATCCAATGAATGATGCACGGTTGCCAGTCCCATTAATTTTGAATAAACACTTAATTTAGTGAATTAAGATGGCTTTGATAGTGCCCTCTAGCATGCGAAAAGTGCTCTAGACACCTCATGTTCTCAATCTCAAAATCAAAATTCCACTTCATCCATATTTTTTTTTTACTTTTTTGATACTCCGTCCTGTTTTTTTTTACATTTCGGTGATTGCAATTTTCATCGTTAAACTTTGTCCTTAAACAGGAAGTTGAGCACCGAACTGTTGTGCTTCCCACATCGTTCGGATACTTCTGAAAATGTTTAATTTTGTTCGTGATTGTTCCACTCTCGACAAACTCTGGCACAAAAAAGGTACGTAATTATGGCAATTTTATCCTAGAAATGAAATTAAGGGGGGAACAGATGACTTTAGTCAATGCCGTGGTGGACGTTGTTATCACTGGTCGTTTACAGAGTTTGTATATTTTTGTTCGTGGTTCCATGAGAACCCAATTAGCATTATGCGTCGTTTTGATGCCACATCTCTGATATGTGACTGCAGGGGTTTGCTAGTAAAAACCATAGCAATGAGTTGGAGAAAATTACTAGTTTCGTTATGATTCGCTTGGAGATTTTGTCAAAATAATCCCTGTGGTCGATGTCTGGCATGTGACGTGCAGGCTGTAATTAACTGTGTCACAGCATCTCTTCATGTTGTATCGTTCTAGATATGGCGGTAAGCGTTAAGAGGGATGTCTAGGCTGCGTGATGCTCTATCGGTCATAGGACTGTACTGGGGCCTGTCAAGGAAATAAAAATAGTGTGGTGGGGCTATAGCTAGATAGGTAATTGGGTGGCCTGAGGACTGCCTTTGTCAAGTGGGTGGGGCTACAGTCCGATTTGGATCAGGGCCTTGCTTCTACGACAACCACTCGTGTTGTACGTGTTATTTTTCTCTCGCGAGAAATGAGGAACTACAGTATTACCACCTGCAGCCAGTTGTAGCCTCATTGTCTCTTACTCGTGAATTATGCTGCGGGTTGATTGACGCAGCGAAGGAGTCGATGCACCTACCCACCACGCCACGGCGCGGACACCCTGAACTCTCATTTACCTCGCTTTGGGAGACCTTGCGGTCTTGCTATGTTTTAAGCCGAACAAGTCTTCCCAGAAGCTAGGCAGACAGTCTGCAGTTGGCTACCGCTTGGAAATCCGATTTGCCTTGATTAACCCAGTCGACGCGATGTACACATTTGCAGACGCATGGTGAAGTCAAAGTTTGCTCTAGAAGTGGTTGTATTGCATTGTTTAGTAAGCACGCCTAGCTCAGACGCTCTGGAGACCGTGCCAATAGCATTTATGCCGGCTTGACGGTCAACAAAAATGGTTACGCTGTGCATTAGCTTAGTTCTCGGACAAGTTTCCAAGAACATCTTCCTTGTCTACCGCGACAAAATCGATCGAAAATTGGTTGAAAGTCATATGAGCACAAATGCACAAATGAAAGCACCACGCCATCCTCAAGCGGCACTGCCAAGGATATACCGAAAAACAACCTGAATCGAGGAAGATCAATCCAACGAGCCTTTCCTTATCAAAAAGCGAGTATACGCCAACGAAGTCCATGCAAAAAAAGGGTTTGATCTTGCACTCATCTTGAATCATTCGCCGATGACTCAAGACACGGGTGTGCTTGCTTCCTCGCCAGTTCGCAAAATCCGTACCAAAACCAACCAAGAAAAAAAAGCCAATCAATAAAAGTTAACATCCATCTCACAAGTAGTTTCCCCGCAAGCGGTAAATTTAAGTGCTCCGCATTACCCAACCATTATGCACACACCGCTCAAATTCCTCTGCATTATTATTCGACTTTCGGAATATGTTAAGAAGTCCTAACGAAGCCTCTTTCGTTCTTTCTTCTTCATCAAAAGGCATAATCAAACCAACCCCTACCCCGACACACCCAGAGGCGTATTGACATAAGTGAGTTTGAAGACATTTGCATTTTCAATCAAATCATCCCAGAAATTATCCCAGTCCATCGTCCCACAGCCAGTTAGTGTGTTACTTAGCATAAATTTTTGCAAAAGAAAAAAAAAAAAAATCTGCCAAAAATTACGTATCCGCTCAAAGTTTACCTACAAATTATGGACGACGTGTATCTTATGGCTTTGTCGGGGCGGAGAGACGAAACCCACTGATACCCGCTCAATGTCGTTTCATTAAGGGTATATGTACAGCAAACTTTAACCCACCACATGTATTAAATAATGCCGCAGAGACATCACCAGGCAGCCCCCAATACCGCCGCGCCGACCGCATTATTTCGATTCTCTGGTTTTGCTGTATTCGTGTTTGGAGGAGGCGACCGTATTTCGGAGGAACCACAAATTCACACATTCACCCAGCCCGCCCCGAAGGCACATGAATGCACGCGCAAACTGAGATTTTTTCTTCTTTCTTCTTCTTCTTTGGTTTACCCCTCAGCCCGCCCCAATAGCGAGTATCCTTCCGCAAAGGGGTGGGGGGGGGGGGGGGGGAATGGGGAAGGAATAATATAAATTCATGGGGCATAATTCATAAAGAATTTCTGGTAACAGATGAGAAGGCCGAAGAGAAGGCAGACGCAGAAAGTTGGAAATCGCTGACAAAAATAAGTGAGGAAATGAAAATGATATCCTGTCAGTGGAGCGCATACACACGCACACATCAGTATGTACACGGCATCGCCTAGAGCGAAATGAAGGAAAAAAGAAAAGAAAAGCGAAAAAATAACCTCAATGAGCATTGGAATGAAATTCAGATCATTACCTGCCGACGTTCACACCACCCAGCTAGAGGATGGCGCGGCGTGGAGTCGGCTCTGCGGTGCACACAGAATGTTAAGCAAGTAAGCCATGCACGGGAAGTGAAAAGCGACAGATGTCGGATAATCAGAGATATCGGTTTCATTTCTCGACGTTCGCTCGCCCCTGGCAAGGGGGGTGGGCCTGTCCAATCCACCACGTCCCACGTCCAATGGGCCTTTAATATTGCGATTTACCTCAAGGGTAATTAAAGATTGACTTTAAGTTGAGTCCGGACAAGGTGAGGTGGAGGTGAACGTGGTTGAAGGATACGTGGTTGAAGGATGAATTCAGATCTTCTTGCTGTGGCTTGATTGTGGGGGTCTCCAGTTCTGTGGGCAAACTTAATGCCATCGTTGGCTGTCTCGGGTGAGATTATCCATCTGACTGACTCACTCCGACGGGACGGGTTAAATGCTAATTTTGTGCAAGTGGGTCTGGCACGAATAAAGCCACATCTCTGAAAAGAGGCTGCAAGCATCTGTCTATCGAGACTTCGTAGAGCATCGCCTTGAGTTCAGGAAAATCACGAGATTCTCTATGAATCTCTAGAGTCTCCTTAAACGCATTGTCTGGTTCTAGCATCAAGGCTTTTGTTTCAGCTGCGCCAGTAAGTTTTATAAGAGACGTCCGCTCTTGGTACTTGCACTGCTAAGACTGAAACGGATGATCTTCTTCGAATTTCAGTATCTTTGCTGAGACTAGCTCATCGTGAATGCAACGACGCTCGCCATGTCCACCGGATGCAGACATTTTAGCACCAACAACTGCGGTAGCCTCCCCGAAACACCATCAATCCTAAACGCTCCTGTAACATTAGCGAAACTCCCACAGAACGCAGGGAAGACATGCCCCTCAAAGTGGTGAACGCCCCCTCCATAGAATTGATCGTGTGCGAAGACCTGACAGTTCAGCAAACATTTTCCACGCGACTCCCGTCAGTGTACACTTTCTTCGAGCCCTCACTGTTCTGAACCACCAACCACACCCACCCAGACCGAGGGGGAGTGAACGAAATTGAAAAGAGACGAAACGGTTCATTATAACCACCTGCTCTAATAAATCACAGCATCATTTCGTTCGTTCCCTTTCAGGGATTTTCCCATCCGCCGCGACCATGGTTGTGGGGTATTTCCTCAGCGGTTTCCGAGAGTGACTGGTGTATCCATCAAATCATGGTGATGATTTTCTCCTTTTCTTCGCACAAAACCATTTGCACGAATCCCACATTTCATGTCACGAATAAAGAGGGAAAAGTGAAAAAGGAAGAAGGCACAAATCAAGTGATAAATGAAAATCTGTTTTTATGCTTCCACTTGCTGGTGTATCCAGGGCACTGCGTGTGTGTCTGCGCGACGAGCACATGTGTGGAACAGTGGCCCGCGAAGGCGAAGAAGTCGTTGAAGTTAATTTCCATAGCACCAGAGGATGCAGAAATTTATGAAACATTAATTTTGATACGTTTTCTTAATTTGTATCTGAATACGGTTGAGTGCATACGGCCGTGCATCGTGCCTGTCCCTAGACGCAGCACTTTCCAGCATCGGCGGAAGTGTATGCGGACGAAATTGAAAATTCTAATCGACACAGAGTGGCTGCTGATGTCTCTGGGGGATGGGATGCAGCCAATCTAGGCTGTAGATTCAAAGTGATTGAAAATGCACACACACGCATGCCAGGGAGGATGGAGTGCATGCGGGACAGCGGAATCGTGCCTCGTTTGGGGTGACGTGCGAGGTACTTTGATGATCGACGAGTTGCGATGACAGATGAGATGTCTGCCTAGAGATCCATTAGTCGACCGAGATTCAAACGTTGATCAAAAGTTGAATGCTCGTCAAGTTGGCTGTGATAGATGCCGCCGCTTTCAGCGATAAGACGGTGGGTGTGCGGAACAGGAGTGCCCGTGGACTATGATGGAGATCCAGTGCACAGAGTGGGGCTTGGTCACACCAGTTTTCTCCGTCGATTCTGTCGAGCGTCTCATGACATATGAGAGCACACACCTTTCCGCCGTGCGAACGTTCATCAATCATCGCACGAAACGAAACCGCAACTAATATCAATCCATCTTGACGTTCGATGTTCGTGTTAATTTGACGACGCTCCCAGTGCCTGAAGCCACCTGCGCGAGCACGGAACGATTTATGCGATTCACGCTTGCAGTTCAATCTGAGCCGATTTGAAATGAACAAGAAGCTCAGCGGCAACCAAGAAGATTTATTTGCCGTGTGCCAAAGACGAATGCCATCCTTAAACAAAGTGTCCTATGTCGCCTACGTCGAAATTCAATCGAGATGCAGGAACAAGTACACCTGCTTCACAATGCCCAAGTGATTCGGTAGGTGAAAGCAATTCCCAGCCCATCAGAGTGCCCATCATCACTCGATATCCTTTCGCTCCCAGAATTGCCATTCACCAAGGCGAGAGAAGGACGCGCGAACGACTGTCCATCATCGTCATCAAGTGCTGCCTCTCCGGTCGCTCCATGATCATCAGACCTTTCACCAACAAAAGCACATGTTTTCGATTTCTCGGTTCAATTTATCAATTTTTCTCCCCCATCACCCAGTGCTCGTTCGGTCGTCATCGCGCCCCCCGCCCCCCTTGTGGATTTGTCAGCAAATTATTCACGAAACTAAAAATGGAATCTGGTTTCGATTTGATGTCCGATGTTTTGTGTTGTGCGCCCCACACTCCAAGCGTGCTGTGTGCCGCTGTCAGTGTTGATTTGTTCCATTCAAGTGTTTAATATTTCATCTTTGCCTCCTCTGGCAGCTCTGACAGTGAGCGAGTTGCCGCGTTCATCATCGTGAGGGAAATTTAATCCAACATCTTAAGATGGAAACGGTCGTCTCATTGAAATTGGATTTCTCTCTGGTGCCCTGCATGCGCCGGGGGTCGTGTATTCTTGTCTGTGTGTTGGTGTGCGGATTCTGGCAAAATACCCCCAAATGATATCAATTTGTTAGAGGAACACTGCTGCTCTCACAAATGTTGCGCTCACGAGTCATAATTCCTGCGCTACCCATGTGCCTTGTGTTCCTTGTGTGATGTGTGCATGATTGACGGACTGGGTGAAGGAGTTGTGCTCGTATTTCGGGAATTTATGTGATCTCGGCGAATGCGGCGGAAAATGAAAAGTATCTGGCATGGATTCTCTCCATGAGTTGGCGTAATGGGTGCGTGCAAAGGACATGTCTGAGAGTGTTCGAGAGGGGAAATCATCTCGAAGACATGGTTATTTGCTGTGATTCAGTTTGTTCAGTGGGTGGAACGTTCCGAACGAACGTCCCACTTGATAATCTATCATCGCGTTTGTGGGTATGATTGACAGATGGGTGGAAGTGTAGATTTCCGGCGGGCGGGTTGCCGCTGATGTGCCGCTGAAGTGTGTGCGCAAATTTGAATTCAAGGTGACACGAACGAAGAATTCAGAAAGAGCAGCTGCTTAGCATGTTTGCCCTGGCAAATGGGGTTCGGAATAGACTGAAGGGTCCGCACTGAAGACAAGGGACGGGCAGTGAATATAGAAGTGGAATGGGAGTCGATGATGTTAGTTGTGCTTCCCAAAGCAAGCTTAAAGGGCCATTCATAATGTTAAAAAAGTAGCCAGAAGGCAGTTTAAAAAAATGCCAATACGTACGTAGAGAGCCAAAAACGAAATTCAACGAAAGTTAACGAAACTTAACGAAACTGAACGAAGTTCACAACGCAACTCCATTACTTATGATGTTAACGCTGTGATTCAATGGCCTTAATATACGCAGGCATTGCGATTCTACGGCTGATGAGCAGGGTCATGAGTCTTGGTATGAGCTGGGAGTACAGGGTAGGTTGTAGTTAACATTAGATTTAGATTTATAAGAATCAGAAAGAATATCGGGGTAAATCAGTACCTTGGGGACAAACAGAGTGGATGTTTTAATGAGGAACAAAAGTCGGTGGACCGGATGCTAGCTTAGCGTGTTCGCACCCCGGACCCGACTTAGCCGTCTGCAACAGACACCGTCAATCATCCACTATCGTCGACATCGACCCCACCGAAGGTTGCCAAGTTTATCTCTCATCAAAGTTTAAGCGGCTTTAGGAGTAATTCAGGTAGCGACAATCTAAGAAGCTGCCGCAAGTCGTGATATTTCACGAATGGCAGCTTATCGGCTGACGGTATTGGTCGCTACGAAGAGGGTGATGAAGATTCCCCCTTTTTAGGGCCTGCCTGGACGTGATTGAGCTTCTGCCTTGCTTCAAGAGTGAACTTAAACTAGTCGCCATAGCCTAGTGCCTTGACTCCGGTCCCCATTGGCCCCCGAAATTATCAACCCCAGTGTCAGCAGTTAAGTCTGACATCAACAACCGAATCGCCGATTCCACCAGTACTTCAAATTTAATGTACAAAGCCATGGCAAAAGTTTATATCAACTAGACTCGTCAAAGTAATGTCAATAATTTGTTAACTCAACAAACCGTTAAAAACATCAACTGTTGTCCCATTCAACTTTCGATTATCACTTTAAAACTGCTGCCAACTGATGGCAAACTTCATAAAGTGCCACCACAATACATTTTCCAATCTACCACAAACACCAACCGCCACAAAAACACACACAGTTCGTTCTTGTGCTCGTTTACGGGTAGCTTCTCAGATTTGCTTCGGTTCGGTTTTTATGGCCAACAATTTCTGGTTTCATTACAAAAGCCATTATCCCTTATGGATGTGTTTTTGACAACGTTTTATGGGTCTCTTGGTCACGGTACAACACCAGCAACATGTTATTGATATTCCATCAAAACTCAAACACACGCACGAGCTGAATGTGTGTGTGTAATTTTCAAGGACGTTCAAGTTTATGGAATCTTGTTGGTCGCATCCCTTCCTCACAGGCTGTCACACAGAACCTATTTGTCAAATTCTGCTGCTGGATATAAAATGTGACACAGAGGCTGTGTGTGCTTTCCACTTCGTCGACGATAACGGGCCGAGGGGACTAGTTGAGAGGTGGTTCAAATGAAGGTTTCGCAACCCACCATACACATGCATAATTCCACTTTGCGAGACTTTTGTAACGCACCCAGGCACACATTTTACGAGCCCCGCTCTGTAGTCACATTTTGGGCGCACGACTAAATCAAGTGGTGGCGCATAGATTTCAACCCTTTCGAGGGGGGGGGTTTGTGTCGTAGGGTCGTAGGGTAGTCCGCGTCCGTTTCTCGGTAGGAATGGAATGATGTCGGCTTGCAAGGAGACCTTGAGGAGAGGATGCGGAGATTGCTCACATTTTATGGGCTTTTAATTTATTTTGAAATGAATCGAGTAAATTTCCGTGCAAGAAAAGGGCACAGACACAATTTATCTGCCATCCCTCCCACAACAAGGGGTTGCATGGTGGTGTGCTGTGGTTCTCCGTGAAAGGGTACACCCGTATGCCGACACATACAGGCTCATGATATTGTAAGTAACACCTTCCTATTCTGTGATGCAAAACAAAAGCTTTTCTCACCCCCCACTCGGCACACGTTGTTGCAAAAAGTCAAAGGTTTGTTTGACAATAAATATTTCTGTCATAAGGCACTTTTATAATTGGATCTATGTCAACATTCAGTGCGGGGGCGGGGGCGGGGGTTGCAGTTTGAAACAGAGGTGACCACTTCTCAGTTCATTTCTGCTAGATACCCATCAATAACCCTGTGTCCAATTTCCACATCGCTCTTTGTGCTCGACTCGCCAAATGGAATGTTGTGTTGAGTTGAGTCGAATTGAAGCCCTCCCCTCCCCCTGCTCAGAAACGTATCACTAACCTATCGTCGACGGGCGCATGGGATCAACCTACAAAACGAAATGGCAAGCGAGTGCGAGTGAGAGTGCTTGGTTAAATACTGAAACCTCAAAACCCCATTTCAATGGTACTTAAATAACTGAACAAGCACACACACCCTTTTGACAGAGCCACTGCCACCACCCTTGGATTCACGGATACTGCCTGGCTGATGTGCGGTTTTTCCCTCAGCAGGTTGAGGTCGCACATATGGAGTTCATTATAAGTTGAAATATTTCGGCGGAAGGGTGTGATTAATCAGTTTCAAGAGGCGAACAATAGAGTTTTAGGTCAAAACTGCATAGTTTCCCGCCGTGATTGTGCGAGGTGTTGTGCTGGCACAATGGCCCATTGTATTTGGGTCATTTCGTTTGTTTTTGCATATTGATTGAAATAGAGGAATTCCAGCTTATTGAGGTGTGGAATTTTTTCACAGCAACTGCTGGGGGTTGATAATGAACTCGGTATTTAGAAATCTCTCATTTTGTGGGTATGGCTTTTTTGTGCAATTTGCTGTGCAGAGGAATGCTATTGTTTGGGCTGTGAGGGGTGGGTTTTGTTGATTCAGGTGCGACTGAGGGCAACAGAAGGTGCAATGAAAGTGAACTGTGTGAAATGTCACACGATGTGGAACTGATTATTTATTCCATGATGGCTGCATATTTCATGAATATGGCTTTTCAAGGCAGTGATCACTTCTACACTTGACATCGAAGAGGCGTCGGAAAGGAGAAAGTGAAATTGTTCAAAAGTTTCTTTTTATATGCAACTACTCAGTCGGACTTGACCTTCATCTCAATCAAAAGGGATCATCTCTTTTGCAAGAAGTTTTCCTCCTTTCTGTGTGTCTCAACCATCAAGACTCTCCATCTGGGACGATCTGTAGTCACCTACCTTTGAGGTCAGTCTCGACTTGTGGGCGCCGATTTTGTGTTGTCTCAATGGCGCGGAGTCGAAGCAATGCTGTCCATGCGCTCTACATGGCCTAGTCATCTTAGACGTAGTCATCTATAGACGGCTGGCTAGACTCATGTCAATCTACAGACCAGCGTTGAATCTTCTTCTACAAATGCCATCAACGCAGAATGCAGAACTTTTGTCGCGAATGGACGCAAGGGCTTCCTCATCGGCTCTTGATATTATCCATGTCTCCGCGGGATAGAGCAAGGCAGGGATGATCATGGTGTTACATAAAGGGAAACGGTCATTGGTAAGAGTTCTTCCTCATCTGAGGTGGGCCTGGGCCTCAACCAGCATGCCTCTCGATTCGAGATTCGAACACCAAGCCGGCTGAGGTCCCCCTCGACTTTTGTACGCCACCTTGTGCGTGGACGTACTCTCTGCGTGGCATTGTCCCACAGCCTCAGAGTCGAAGATTCTTTGGTTTGACAGGAATTAGTCCGTGTTTAATCTCTGTTCTGACGCTATTCGTACTATTTACTTGGGAGCCGTGGTAAGCCAAATCCTTGCTCTTGACTACCTCAAAAAAATATCTGCCAATGGGGACGTTGTGCCCGCGTCATCGATGGCTAGTGTCAATCATTGAAGACAGCGTGTATTTAATTTTGCGCTCATTCACCGCTGCACCCTATTTCCGCCGTCACCGTTTCAATGTCAGCACGGCATCGCCGTGTTCGATCAATCACGTTAATGTGGTCTGCGTTTGCCAAAAATTTGACGGTTTTTTTTAAAGTTCGTGCCTCTCTGACTGTCGAGTGAATCATGAGAGAGTCACAAAGCTTTTTTGGCATTGAACATCTCGGTGCGTCCATTACCGCAGGGTCCGAGGGTGATGGTCCTTATGAGTGCCGTTTCCGGCGAAGTAAGTCCACAATAGACTAGATTATCACTCTACGACAGGTCCTGGGAAAACCCCAAGAAATTCTGATCGACACTGACCACTCATTTGTCGATAGCAAGGTCGCATATGACGAGCTACACAGTCATGTCTAGTTTTGACGTTCCTACCACGTCGTCAGGTTTTGCAAGTGACGAGGGGGAATTCTCGATATTTTCACTGCCCGGTGCTTTTTCAACGATTTAAGCAACACGCGTCGTAAATATTAGCTAAATGCCATGAGTTCCTTTTTGGATTAATTAAAATGATCCAACGTGGCGAGACAGTGGATCAGAAGAGCTAAGTGCATTTATTAGGCCACTTCTACGTACCAACAGCCTCCTGATGCTGCCTCAACAGGACGCAACATGACTCACCACATACCTCCAGACTAGAACCTGATTGTCGCCTCTCCTAATGGATTACATTTACCACACGCAGTTCTCGGATCTATCACTTTAATTCGTTTCTGTTTGAGACGGAATAAATTGCTCCTATTGACTTCAATTCATTGCTCACCATTTCTGAGCTTTAAACTCGAACTTAAAGTCCCTTCAAAAGCCATCCCATCGGTAATTGCATTCATATCCATCAAGCCAATCAGCGGAGCCAAATTATACCTTTCATGTCTGATAAGCAGTCAGATCGATTATCCCGAGCAACCTTATGTCAATTCCACGAATTAACTCAATTAAAAATATGCATAAATAATCGAAATTCACATAACCATCACGCGGCCAGACGTGAAGACACCCACTGATGTCCGCTGACTGTTAAATCTCCGTCGTCCATCAGACCGGAAATCGCCGGCAGAGACCGAAAACCGAAAACCGAAAACAGAAATCAGAAAACAGAAAAAAAATCACTAGCGAAGTGATGTGAGTGCGCTCATGAGTCGCATATATTAATAATTTCGAATGATTAATCACATTTCGAGGAATGTGACGGACCAGCAGGACCGCTGGCTGTTCACCACACTCTCCCCACATTCAAATGAACTGGAAAATTACACTTTTGTCGAAGCAATCAAACGCGGGCTCACATGCAACAATGAGCAATTCGACAACAAGGAGAAATGATGTTGAGTGGCAGTGAAATGAGGTTTTGAGGTCCTGTGGCGTTTAGCCAGCAAACCAATGGCCACAGCCGTTTCCTCGTGCCAGTGGAGAGCGAAAACAAGAGAAAGACAAAAATGAAAGGCAACAACAAACACAGGGGCTGGTAGAAAAACACACAACTGACTAAAACAAACATTCCATTCATGTAGTCTTGTGGTGGGTGTGTTGTGGGGGGGGCGGTGGGGGCAAACTGGGAGAAGGACTGCATAAGCCAGCGAGCGAGCTAGTCTGGCTGGAGTGGTAGTTTGTTAAGGCACTTGCCCGCACACAAACCATAGGGGGAAGGGGGGGAGGGAATGGTGTGTTGATGGTTAATCATGCACTAGCTTGGTCTCATTGTCTGCTGTTAAAAAGTTTCACTTTATGAGGCGCTCTTGCGAGTGGTTTGAGTGCATGTCGGACTAAATCCAATTTGGTAATCGCATTATCAAGGGCTTGCCATTGTTGGCCGCTTGGTTATGCATTGCATTTTTGTTTTCCGTTTTTTTCTCTTTCTTTTGTTTCCTGACGGAACGACGAAGTTTTGTAGCACAAATTCGGAGGTTTATGGGCTTAAAAATTCGTGTCGCATAGATGTATCAAATTATCAAGTGGCTTAGTCGTCGGTGTGGATTGGATTTAAGTCTAGTCGTGAGGTCTTAATGGTTGGGTTGACTTTGTCACTCGGGCCATTCAAAAATTAGTGCTGTGACGATGTAGGACATTGAAGGTTGGTTACTTCTTTTCTTCTCTCTAATTTGTCCAGCCTAAAGAGCCCGAATCTGATTAATAACCTCTGTCGGCCCTCAAACCCGCAACGAGTTCATTGCCACTCATCAGAGCCAGATTGTGTTTACCTTACGAAAATCCAAAGCATCCCAGACAGACAAAAATGGCATTAATCATTGTTCGATGTTGGCCGCCACGGGATTGGGCATCGGTTGAGAGATTAATTTCAAATCAATTCCATTTCTGTCGCAGACTGCAAAAACACAAACGTTTCAAAAATACATTACACGCAAAGAAAAGCCGGGGAAAGTCTGGGGCCCAGCAGGTTAATAAATGAAAATGAAAATGAAATATTTATCCATTCCCGAGTGTACGAGTGTTCTGTGTGCTTGTGCATCTGGCAAAGGATACCCTTCAATCACACGTCAAATCAAAGAGCATGAGTTCCTCCAACCGAGAAAAAAAAAAACCCCCGCACCCTCTTCCCCCATTCGTGCTTTCACAGAAAAGAAAAACACAACAGAAAAAGAAAATTGAAATATTTATGATTAAATTGAATATTCTCTTTTTCTTCTTTTCATTTCAGGCCGAACGAAAAGTGAATCCCAGCCATAAAGAGCCGACGAACGACTGTCGGTTGCCTTGGCTCTACATCCCCAAACGAGTCGGAACGGAGCATCACCACAGCAGAGATTCAATAAAACCGACCGAGCATCAACATTAATTTCATCCGCATTGCGTCATTCCATATGCACACACGTATTCGTACTCTCCCATTCACCGCACTGTACGTCGCGTCACCTATTGTTATTGTGGGCGAAGGCATTTCTTTTAACTGGCCTAATCCGCCGTCGCCATCGCTACTGCCAACGCCACCACGGCCCTCACTCGAATGGGAAATTATGTAAAATCGTTTCGGTTATGATTTCCCAGGACGATCCATTCTCTCACTAGCATCATACAAGGCATCTGAGGGAGTTTTGTGCAAAATAAGAAAAAAGGATTTCCGTGCAGACAACAGGAACAATAGAAAAAAGAAGGATAAAATAATGATACTCAAGTGTAGCTATGACAGAACACTCGATAGGTCCCGGATAAGGAAACTCGTTGCAAGCAGCTCCTCAAAGAGGTTCAAAAAGTTACTTTAAGTCAAGACATGATTCATTTGAGACGACGTGCATACCATTCGTCGCGACACTGAAGCCGGTTCGAGTTGTAAATGCTTTTTCCCCCCTTACCGTGTCAGTTTGATTGCGTTGCGTTTTAATTTTTTTTTTTCATTTTGTCCTCCCCTCCACTCTTCGACCGAGAGGAAAAAAGGACATTTCCCCGAAATTGACAAACAAGTGCCTGCCCTGCTCAATTACCCAGTCAACGTATCACTTACTCTCTGTGACAAGTTCGGGTCTCGTTTCTAAGACAAATACGCGACAAGTTACAGCCAAAAAAAAAAGGATACGAATTTGTTTCGGTGTGTGTGTGTGCGCGCTTTTTTTTTTCAAAGTCAAAAAGTAGTCAACATCATCGATGTTCAATTCAGATACCCGTCGGAAGAGACCCAGATTCAATTGGATTCAGAGACAGATAACAACGATACCGTCGCCATCGTCCCATTGCCTGCAGAGGAGAACAAAGATCAATATAATGGATTCGGTTGCGATACAATCGAAATGTTTGTGGAGTGTCCTTCTGATTATTTCGTTTATGTGCAATGGAACATTTTCAGGTGAGTTTGTGTGTATGTGCTGTATTTAATGGATTTTCAGCTAAATAATTGAGTGGATGGCGAAAGTATTGAGTGACGGATGTGTTATTTTTGGCCGTTGTTCTGCCTTAATTGGATGAGCGAAGGACTGAAGGACGCTCATTCTGACCTGATTTCAATCCATCAGAGATTTCACAGCCTTCTTGATTGAGGCCGCTATTTTTTTGCAACCTGAAATGGACGCTGTTTGATTTAGGAAATTAGTCAGTTTTTTTCTCAATTTGAACTCTCCTCGGACTTGTTTGTTCTTCGGAAAATCCTTGTCACTTGAAAAGTGTCAAGAAAGCAGGGAGAACCTCTTTCATACTTAAAAAAAATAATTAGCCGTCATTCCTCCGCCCTGCGGTACTCCTTTTTAGAATCCGCGGGGGAGTTTCACAGCAGTTTTTTTTAATATCCCTCGTATCTTCGGATATCTTTTGTGGGCATCCTATCCCTTTATTTTTTTAGATGTCCAAAAGTACGGCGCGTGGGCCAGTATTCCCTTAGCAACCGTTATGCCATCAAACCTAGCCCCGAAGCGAACCTTCAATCAGAGCTTTCCGGGCCGGATACAATTGCAGGGGCAATAATAATAGAAGTAGAGTAGAGTAGAGATCGCCTTGTACACTCTAAAACGAGCGCTGGTACAGGCACAGGGGTCATCTGTGATCTCTTTGAAAAATTCCTGGCGCTACGAAATGGCTGCAACGTCTTTCAGTCCGAAGTGGCTGCGATATACGAGGCGGCACTCGAGTTGAGAGTCCACAACGTCACCGGAAAAACGCTGCCCATTTTTTCAGACAGCCAAGGGGCAATAAAGGCCATAGCATCAGGCATTCTGACCCCGAAGCTGGTTAGACGATGCAGAGACGAGCATCAGTGAGATGTCATTGATGAGCTCGGTAACCCTCTGCTGGGTACACAAGCATACTGGAACCCAAGAAGCGAAAAGGCGGACAGCCACGCGAAAAAAGAGTTCGGAGTTGGGAGAATCTTTAGTCATCCCGTATGAGCTTACGCCACTCATCCCCATAAGGAAAACGCTAGAGGACGAAGCCCTAGATAGAGTCAGAGCTCAATTGTTTAGCCTGAGGATTGGATCAACGGTAAAGGCTTTATGGCCGACGCTGAGCAAAAAGAGATCAACATCAATGATCGGCTTAAATTGTAAGGATGTACGCTTGCTAATAGGAGTACTTGCCGGACACTGTGCCATAGGCACACATGCTATGTGTCTGAACCTAACGCACAACGACTTTTGTAGAAACTGCGGAGATGAAGCAATATAATCTATCCAACATCTGCTCTGCGAGGAGTTCTTGGGTAAACACTTCTTTGTAGAACTAGATGACCTAAGCGATGTTGAAATGAAAAACGTACTAAAGTAGGTTTCACGGTGGTAAACCAATCCAAAACAAAACAGAATGGATCCAACAAGTTGGTCTAAGTGAGATACGGCCTGAAGGGCCGACAGGGCATCCTATCTCGCTTGTCATGATGATAGTGATTTCTGCGCCGGTATTCCGTGTTGTTTGACAAGGATATGGATGATAATTGAGCTACACCATGTCCTAAATGAAGTGGATGTGATGCAACACATCGCTGACAATTCCCCTTGATAAACTTAACAATTCAGTGCCGCTTCCGTGATTATTTGTTAAAGACTAGGACTTCTGGTCTGCCGACATCGGAATAGGCTAAGTGGTTATCATAATAGTCACTCTTAACTGCCATTTGGATAGGTGACATCAAGAGGAAAATGAAGCAGTTAAAATGTGTAAACTTCAAGTCAAATAAAATAAAACTAATCAAACCATTTGCATCATAGTCAATGTGTCAAGAATATGTCAAGAATACTCGTCTCTAAGCATGAATGCATTATAAGAGAAAGCCTAATGATCAGAGGAACAACCAATCCTAACCGAGAGCAGTGAAACATCACACAGATCCATGCTCGTGATTCGAGCTGTTGAACCGTTGAACCTGAAAACCGTGAGCGAAATGATAAATAATCTAGCCCTACGCCCTTCAACCACCCATCATTCTGCTGGTCAGCACAAGAGAACCCCCAGAAGCGCCCTAAATCGCCAACCAACCTCTGAACACAACATAGAGGTAGAAACCAGATCTAGAGGTTGGCTGCGACCTGTAAAAGAAAGTTACATTGACAGAGTCTAACTACGAAATAATAAGGCGTCATGATATACCCCGACTATAACCCAAACGGACCCCCATACCATACCGCTTCCCGGTGACACCTGGAGTCCAAATGCAGTGAAGGCAACGACTTCCCGTAGACAACTTGAAGCGATAATCAAAAGGGCTACTCACTTAGTTGAACACTGAAGAGGGGTTGCTCCAACGCCGGCTGGCTAGACGTCTGCCAGATTGAAGACCTACCTGCTTCGTTGTTCCAGCGGTGGGTGTCCTGATGCACAAACCCGCACATTCACTCACTGAAAGCACTTCACGCGCTTTATTCTCGCGAGGGGCAGACAGAACGAGGGACAACACCCGCGAGGGACTTTTGGGAGGAATGCAAGCGCAACACCGAACCGACACTCCCGACTAAGCATCATGAGGCAGACAATCGATATTATCGGACGGGAGCTTCATACATTTCATTTCACACGCGTGCTTCCGATGCATTGATACACTCGCGATTGGCAGAGAAAACATAATCACCCGCGAGGAACTTTTCAGAAGAACGAAGGCACACAAATCCGATAACCAGCTAAAGAGGGGTCGGAACAGGGCTTCAGACTTCACGATGCGTCAATACACTCGCGATGGGTAGAATGAAAACGAGACCGATGAGGGGAGTGACATACAAATCCGATACCGAACCGGCAAAATTTGAAGATGAAGGCTTTCGTTGAACGCAAATGATGGGCAGAGATAGCAAGCGAGGGACACTAATCCGACATCCGACGCTCCCGATTAAGCCGACACACGTATGAACAAACGCTGAGGACTTCATAGCATTAAGGAGCTCGACCCGGAACTGGTACTCCAACGAAACAGAAAAACCAAGAACCTAGTGACAAGGGCATTTCTCACGCGTAGTCGGCGTTGGACGGACGGACGGAGATGGAAAGGAACGCGATGGTCTGCAAAAAATGAACGATTTTGTGCTTCGAATAGGGGCCTTGCACTTCACACACGTAATCCAGTTGGATGCACTAGCGATGGACAGATATTACAGGGAAAACCGATCGCGAAGGGCTTCAAAACAGTATCGGCGCTACCGACGTTCTTACGCTTGCGATGGGCCGGAATGAAAAAGTGAAATGAACTCCAGGAACTTCAAACCCGACACCGCACTCCCGGCGAAAAACGAGAATCTAACGCGAGGGATATTCCAGACTCATGAAGGCACACAAATCCACATACCGAACCGGCACTCCCGACTCGAAAACACAAATCATTTCTTAGAAAACGGACGTCGCGAGAATTGGCGTCACGCGAGAGAGCGACAAATGCCGACAATTCGCGAAGAAATAATTACCTTTAAAATTTCCCCACCATCGGTCCCGAGCGAAAATCACTCGCGCACTCAACCGAAAAACTCGCGCCGCTCGCGCACAATTCCCGCCATTTTAATTTTCTCTCTTCGCACAATTTGCACAAAAAAAACACACACACACAAGGCTAGCGTTGCACTTCCAGCCATTTTGATTCGAGATTAATCTCGCGAAAAAACACGGAAATCCATCGAATTTCAGTGAAATTTCTTGAAATCTATTGAATTTAACACTTCAACTTCACTTTGCACATATTTTTGAGCCAGAATTTCGAGTTTTTACAATTTTTTAACTTTTTTCACTCTTGCCGGCAGAAAAGCACTTGTTTCCTCTTGCACAAACTTTTGACACTGAAGAGAAGTGGGATATTTCGAAGTAAGACCTGCGTTTACATGTGAAGTCTGGTTTCGAAGTGCAACCTTTTAAAGAAAATTGTACTAGATGAGCGGGAATGCACATGTTTTTTGTTCGTTATGTGAAGGGCTTCAATCGAATAATTTATTTGAAAATTTCAATTTCTGTGCTTGATGGGAGATTGGAAGTACGATCTTTTGGAGGACTTGTGGGTTGTGTGTTAACGATGTGATGGATCGTGGGTAGATTTTCGCACGGCGGCATCCATTTTGTTGTTTCGAAAAATTCTTGTGGGCGGCTAGTTGAATTGAAATTGAAATTGAGAGGCTGCACAGCAAGTGATCGTTAGTACCAGTCGATGTCACCACTTTTCAATATAAATCGGTCAGAAAAGAAATGCGTCGAAAATATGTACAGCTCTGTGTAATGTGGCACAGTCTTGTTGGAATCGCATATTCTCTGTAGACCCACTCGGGCACAACAAATTACTCCACCAGCAACTGTTGCAAGATAGCCTCAAGCAACCTGAAAAGAACATTACTCTGCTATATCTTGGGCTTAAATCAAACATCACGGAGTTCACTTACGAGAGTGTTGTGCTCTTTAATCATCCATTTTGCGTATTGGCAAGTAGATTTCAATCAGACACATGTACGACAAAGTGGCGGCCGTGGCGTTATGGTTCATTGCGTCGACGCCTACTCACTTGAACCTCGGAGCCTAGGTTCGAATCGCAGTACGATGAAAATAAATTTTCACGGAACCACCTCGTTGGAGTCACTGACAATGCTCAGAAAAAGCTTTTCACTCCCTTCCACTCGTGAGAGAACAATAGCACGCACAACAAGAGTGGTTACTGAGATGCTAGGCCCTGGCCCTCTACGGGCTGTAGCGCCACTCATACTATTATTAGACGTATACGACTGAGATTTCAATCAAATTTATGTCTCAGTACGTATGTATATTGTTTAGATTTTGCCATTACGTCCTGCATTACAATGTCCTACACGGGAGCTCATGCAGGACTCAATTCTGTGAAGATAGTGTAGTAATGACCTATCAGCACATATCGGCCAAAAACTCAAGCAAGACCTTACTGATTGTGTGCATAAACAGGATCTTTTGCATTAGTCTACAAAAATATGTCCAATGGCGACAAATCGCGCTGTCTTGCGGGCCAATTTAAAGCACAAAAAATACAAAATGGCTCATTCACGATGCTTGTCCTCCAGTAAAGAAATATCGGGTCGTGTTGTGCCAGATGGGGCAGAGTCATCTTGAATCTACAAGCGTTCCACGTCCATATCATTGAAGGACCACTAGTGCCAACAGACCAAATTGAACAGAATCGATGGACCCGAGGCGATAGATTGGCTTATGAATGAAATTAGAGGTAACAGAAGAGCAAAGCTGCCATTACTGACCATTGTCAAAACAATAGAGCCTCGTTCATCAGTGGAACCTCATCGTTGAGGTCCCTAGAGATTCATTCTACACTCTTAGGCACCAGCGTCATCCTCTATCTCCCAATTGGAGTTACACTTCATACAAACAACAACTCCTTCAGGGCGCAAGTACACAAGAGCCACATTCAGCTGAAGTCAATTTCAGTGAATTTGCCAAATGTTGCTTCCAGCAAATGATTTTCCATTCATTTTGATCCCGGTTCTGCATTTCGCAGTCACTTCCATCCAAACAATCCCTCAGAAGTCCTCCAGATCGCCAGAATCGAAATTGGTTTCCCAAAACCAAAAAAAGTCGACCCGATTCAGATCTCATTTTACTGCATTTTTCCGAATGAAAAATGTCAATTTCTTGAATCTCGATTTTCTAGCAATAAAATGCGTAAATATGACTGAGCGTGTAGAACGGTCAAGCAATTGCAAGTTATTTTTGTGGTTTGTTAGCATTTTGTTGCCAGAAAGTCAATTTTTCAATTTTAACGTCGCAGAAATAATGTGTGATTTCTTTAGCATTTGGGTTTTAATTATCTATAGGCAGCCCAAGAAAATTAAGTAGGTGTACAAAATTCTTTCTTGAGTTGATAAACCAATGCATGCCATTTGGTCTAGAAAAACTATTTTATGTAAAAGTTGACCATGACTATGTTTAATGTGGTCCATTGGGAGTCTCAACTTTTGAGTTACTTTCTCGAGCATCCTCTGAAAAGTCCCTCTCGTTTGGAGCATATTGGCTGGCTTAACGAGATAGGCAACTGATTTGACTCATCATTTGGTCAGCCAATTGAATATGACTTGAATTGCTGGCTCAGTAGGTCGATAATGACGAGCGTAAAATGGTCAAAGTTTCATTTTGTTACAGAATTCAAATTGTGACACCAAAATGCAATAATTGGAAAGCGTAATTCGGGTGTAAGTTTTTTCATGCTCAAATGGCAATGTTAACTGATCACTTTTGGCCTTAACACAACTCACGAATCCCACCTTGGCTATCAGGAATAGAACATTGCAAAAACCAGTCACCTACGAAATCACCCAGTACATTGAAAGAGTCCCCGAGGGAAAGGACCATCTTTTGGCAAGTGTCGGTGTCACGCATTCCATTTTAGATTGCACTTCTACAACTTCAGTTTCAATTAATCTCACACAAACAGTGCTGTCCGATTCAACGTCATGGTCACACTGCCACAGAACTCAAAATCGGCTGCAAAACATATCTCCTGCCATTTGTTCCCCACCAAACTTCCTTCGATCCCAACCGACCGATTGGATTCCCTTCAAAAACAATGCGGCGGTTTGCGGAAGTTTTTAATTAAATTTCCCAAGTATCCTTTTAATGAGAAATTAACGTTCACATGACCAAACCACACTGAGGCCATCAATAGAGGACAGAATTGCAAAAATTAATTCCTGAAACTATTTTCAAACTCAACATTGTGTCCGTGGTGGGTGGGAGGGAGAGGGAAGAAACCGGAGGAGAATCAAGCGGAAACTATCTTTCGATATTGAGTTTCCTTTTTCCTGTCTGATATGGACACGACCCCCCGTCGGCTGACATGCGTTGCGTTGTCCTCTTCCTCTATTGCGCATTAAACGAAACAAATTAACAGACGGCCATAGGGAAACTATTAAACTCCCATCATCCCTTAAATGGAGTGACTGAAAGTCCACCCCATTTTGGAAGGCAAGCCAAAATGGGGTTTAAGTGTCTGTGCTTGTGTGTTGGCGTTGACCCTCTTCGGTTTGTCTCAAACTATGGCTTTGGACTTTGGGGGCAAACCCACAGCCCATGTATTAGGGTCTCGAACAATAAACGCATAGTTTATTGAATTCCTCACAAAACAAGATACCAACATATGGAGAGGCCCTAAAAGAGCCAAGGGGGCATGTGTTAAGATAGGCTTACTTAAACTAATGAATTAATTGGCAATTGCTGGAACAGTGGAGATGGAGTGGTGGACAATCGAAAAGGGTTCCAGAGTGTGTGTGTGTTATTTAAAAGGGATTACTAGTGGGTGGGGATCCCATGCGAATGGCAGGACATATGTAGGAGAATGTTGGGAGTATTTAAAACTGAATCGATCAACTGCTCGGGTGCGTGCAGATGTTGGTCTGAATTGATTTCTGCTCGATTACTAAACAAAAGATGCATTATTTTATTTGAATTGAGCCATCCATCGCATGGAACGTAATTCCATGAACAAACTGAAGGATTGTGCACAGCTCATTGATGGACACCATCATAAATTCTAGGAACAATGAAGGGGACTGTTCTCTGAACGGAAATTACCACATGACTCTGTTCGATGCACCAGGATCGGCAATTGTGTTCAGCAACAAAGTCTACCATGTCGATGCACGCGCATCATGTCTCTACATTGAGTTCTAAGAATTAAGTCAAACTTACTTGCATAGTCAGTGGTTTACATGTTGACTGACACGTGTCGTCTACTGAGTCACTAGATACACTGGCAGACAACGTACGGGCACGGCAATATCGATTAGTTCATCATTAATTTTGGAAAATCAGCCGTATCTCGAAAACGGTTCGTCTTACGTTGGACACTGATGCATCTATGGAGTATAAAAAGAAGCTCCTAGGACCAATGGACGCTCACAAAAGCACAGTAAACCGATAAATGCGAAAAAATCTCGAAAACGTAGCTTTTTTGGACATGTTTGCTTTTGCTTAAATTTTGTAGAAAGTAATGCAAGATGCAATGACGCTACGCTTGACCCCAAAAATGCAACATTCAATAGACGTTTGGACAAAGCTGTCAGAGAAAGCGTCCGAAAAGCACATAATTTTGAAAACCCGGCCATATCTCGAAAACGGTGCGTCTTGCGTTGGTTGTCATCATAGGGCGTTGAGGCAGGTTGCAACATGGTCTGGTCTGGAAAGGTCTCCAGATTGCATTTGATTTTTGGAAAATCCTGGCCCCAGACTTGTTTGGAGTAGATTCTGTGATACCGAGGTTTGAAAACACCTTTTCTTCACAGATGGGGCGTTATCCCACAGACTACAGCGTCAGTATCAACAGCAGTGTGCTGGGATTTTCGTGATATCTTGCTATCAATAGCTAATACCACGAGGTCCACCCCCAGTCAGTAGAACTCTGCTTAACGGCGTGAGTTTGTGTCACTTGTGACTTCATGCCGGGCCGTCGCGTCGTTCTCGTTTGTTTTAGGACGAAGTCTCTCTAACCTACTTCTATGCTGTTCTATCGGACGTGACAGGCGGATGTTATGCCACCACACATCTCGCAGTCAAACGCTACCACAATGAGTTCTTGTCGCTCGTTTGGCTCTAAGATCTGGTGGCATGCACCCAACTGTCGTCGCATTTTGTGTTTAAGCCCTAGCCTAACCAGGACGCACGCAGAACGAGGTCCACTGCGGATGGCTGTTTTTCCGTGATACCAGAATATAGCCTCCGGTCGAGCATTGTGGCTAGAAACTCACTTACTGATGGTCTGGTGGCAATAAGATCATTTATTCTTACACTATTCTTCCACCCCTCTTTAGACAACCATTCTACTTTGCCGTCGAATAACTACTTGTAGGCCAATTAGCAGGGACTGCTGAGGCCGAGGATCGGAAAAACTGACTAATGACACATCAAATTTTACCTTAGCTAAGTTCTGTCCGTTCATTCAATCAAAAAGTTGTCCCGTCTTGCCTGAGCAACTAGGTTTCTTTTTCTCTGACTTCTTGACTCCATTTTCAAGATATCGTTACGCACCACAAAATAGCTTTAAATGTACATTTTCTCTTTCCCTTTCAGACATGGGCAAAATGTCATCGGCGAGCATACAGAACCACTTCAGCACCTCGACGCAGTCACACTTTACAACAAAGAACAACACACGGGTCATAGCACAAAAGGGCGGCCTGGCAATCCTACCCTGTGTGGTCAAATTAAACTCACCAGCAACCGTAAGTACATCTTGCCGCACGCATGGCCTCAGCTCTAATTTCATTTTTTATTCCCTTCCGATCCTAAACCTCTTCCCGCATCCATGGCTCCCGCCGTGGTCCTTGCCAGGATTTAATTGCAAACAGACCACATTTTAACATAATACTTGATGTCTTCCATGCAAACAGAAAACGACTCTTTAACGCCATAAATTAAATCGTTTTGTGCTTTTGTTCACTTATTGTCTCTCGTTCACAGGTATCCTGGATACGGCGAAAGGATTTTCAATTGCTCACCGTTGGCCTGTCGACCCACAGCAGTGATAAACGTTTTTTAGTCGAGCACACACGTCACATGGGTCACTGGTCGTTACGCATCAAATCGGTCCGTGAGGAGGACCGGGGATTCTACGAGTGCCAATTATCTATATATCCAACACAATCGATATTCATCGAACTGAAAGTTGTGGGTAAGTATCGATGACAATTGGATTCTGCATATCCGCTGCGGTTCGTTTTCCATTTGCACTTGTCTCTCTCTGTCTCTCGTTCTGTGTGCGATTTGACGGGCCATTTGGGCGTGAAGTGGGTGGCGCCTGGCCACCGCCAAAGTAATGACCATCGTGCTGAATGGCAAATGCTTGTGGCAACTTGCATTTTGTGCTCCTTTTGGGAGGTAGCGCATTTCATCGATTTTATTGAGAATTTAATGGAGGGGAAGCACTAGAGGAGCAACTGAGTCCCTGAGTGTTAATGGCTGATAGGGAATGGCGCAAAACAGAAGAGCGATAGTTAAATAAAATTTACTGAGCACTTGATGAGGCGGAATTCAGGATTTGAATGTAATTGTTTTTTTTTTTTTTTTTCTTCTTCGCCACTGACACGAAAATGCTTTAGGTACGCTTATAATCGGAAGTTTATGTTGCTAGCTTGAATAATCGATGCGATTGGGTGGACTTTTAATTGATTAGCTTGTCGACAGGGTCCTTCAGTCAGATTGTTCCCCATGAGGATGATAAAGATGGCAGGTTCTCACTTGATTTTTGTGAAGTACGAGTGTCATTTGATAAGTCAGTGACTTTTTGAGTAAACAATATTTTGCTACGCAACCAGCTTAACACGATGGACTTATCCAGCTTCTTCCAATTTTCTTATTTCCTTCAAATAAAAGCCGCAAATGTTCACAAAGAATTGGTAGCGTTTAGCTTCACGAAATAGACTTCTTTCGATGGAATCCGCTCCTCGTCTTATAATCATAAGATCTAGCGCTCTTCAGAATCTGCTTAACTCGAAAACTTCGGTGATGGCGAGGGCCAAAGTGTGCGTTGACTTGCTGGAACTGCACATTCTCCCAATTTTGAAGTTAGCAACTGGTGCCTGCACTTCGTCAAGAAAATATTTGTTGTACCCCTATTTTGATTAGACGACATTCGACAGCTACTGATTCCGTCCATTCGATAGAATAAAGCACTTAAATGACATAGAAGAACATGGAACCATCTTCATCCAAAGTAGTATCTCAATGAGGCACCTCTTAACATCAGCCGTCATTGAATGGAGATCTTTTTCTCAGCATCTTAGCAGCAAGTCTCTTCTTCTTTTTGTCCGGTCACCCTCCTGGGCAAACAAGCCCTAATACGTCTTAGGGACATCGTGATCGAGTCGTAACCATGTGCCTCTGTTGTCCCAAACTTAATACCAACTGTCACTCTGCACTGATCTGCGCCATGTCTTCCAGATCTTCCACTGTCCCCCTTCCTACACTGAAGCGAAGAGTAGGAGCGGAAGCAGGATCGAATATAGTGTGGCATTCGTAAAATGCGACCAATTCACTGTTGTATCCGGCGATGTATGAATGTGACTACTAGCTCCTGGACGGTTCTCTGATATAAGAGTTCAATCGACATACGATCTACAAAATCCTGCTTAGAAATCTATTGACGAGCGTTTGTAGTTTCCTTGTGACAGTAGTGGTCACTCAAGTAGTACGTCAATTTAGGTACAGATTCAACATTGGCGCGGCACAGCCTTAATTTTAGGGACTTCTCTTTAGCACTAGTCCAGTTCGGTGCTCGACCTTGAACCGCGGGTGTTGGGTGTTTGCGAATTCCATTGCTTACAAGAAACTCGTTGAAAATAGATTTCCACTGAGCAAGCCCCAATGTTGTCATAGGGCGGAAATCACATTTAAAAAGGCCTGGACACCCAACTGAGGCTAACCATTGGCTTACGAAGCATCAAAGGGGCTATATTCTGACGCCAACGGCCAAGCTACAACACATAAAATTCAGAAAAATGCATGGAATCTTTATTTAGTACGGTCCATATATTTTAATGAAGATTATTTTATGCAAATGTTGACCTTGACTGCACCTCAAATGGTCTATCCGCTTAGTCCAATTTTGGCATACTCTTTCCAACATTTCGGCCGGTATCTCACGAATAAATGCTTCAATGTTGTCTTCCAATGCGTCAATTGAAGCGGGCTTGTCTGTATAGACATGAGCTCTAACATATATATATAATAATATGGGTGGCGCTACAGCCCGTAGAGGGCCAGGGCCTAGCTTCTCAGCAACCACTCGTGTTGTGCGTGCTATTGTTCTATCACGAGTGGCAGGGACCTACAGTTTTATGCCGACTCCGAACGGCCAATTTGAGAAGCTTTATCTAGACAGTTTTACTCTTTGAGCATTGTCAGTGACTCGAAAGAGGTGGGGCCGTGAAAAGTATTTCTTGTCGAACCAGGAATCGAACCCAGGCAGGTAGGTCCAAGTGCGTAGGAGTCGACGCACATACCCACAACGCCACGGGCCACCACTCTAACATAGCCCCACAGCTCTAACATAGCCCCAAATAGTCTAAAGGCGTTAAATCGCACGATCTAGGCGGCCAATTGACCGGTCCCGAACGTGAAATAAAATGTTCACCGAACTCGCCCCTCAATGAGTCCGTGCAGTGTGGCATGTGGCACTGTCTTGTTGGAGCCACATGTCATGCAAGTCAAGCTCTTGCATTTTGGGCAATCCTGCAAAAAGTTGGATATCATCTCACGGTAGCGCTCACCATTCACAGTTACGAGTACGTTACGATTCACATCATCTTTGAAGAAGTACGGTCCAATGATGCCACCAGCCCATAAACCGCACCAAACTGTGACTTTTTCTGGATGGATTGGTAGCCCTTGCAATGCTTCTGGCTGATATTCACTCCAAAATCGATAATTCTGCTTATTTACGTACCCACTGAGCCAAAAATGAGCTTCGTCGCTGAACACAATTTTTCGGTAAAAAAGTGGATCTTCGGCCAACTTTCCAAGAGCCCATTCACCAAAAAATTGTACGTTGCTGTAGGTCGTTCGGCTTCAATTCTTGCGCCAGCTTGACGATTCATGATTAAATTATAGACCAAACTGAAGATGTTTGACAGTGAAACAAAACACGAAACGTGCGTCAGCTGTTTAAACCAGTGTTGCCAAAAAGCTAATAGTTAAAAAATCACCCTTTAGTACCGCCAAAGTTCTTTACTCTGATCAGTTGTCACTTTAAGGCTGATCATTTTTTACATTCTGTGGCTTCCTCCTGGCAAGTAGGCATTCACCGAAGACCTAGTCTAAGTGCACTACGTGACTGATCCGAGTCCATCTTCTTCCCCCGTCATGACAGCTTAGTCTGCTCACCAAGAGAAACAACCCCACTCCAAAATTATAATCGAAATGCAATTCCAGTCCAGCAACTTTTCGCAGAGGACTGTCTAAGAAGTACGAGCATTACAATTCCCCCGACTGCCGCCTGCCTCTTAAAGCACAAAAGCATATATTTGCCTTTCTTCCAACACAGCTCCCTCAGCTTTAAAACGTCCCCCTCGAATTCGGGGACACAGACAAATCTACAAATGAATTTCCGTAAAGCAAATGTCGCACACTGCGAATCGCTGTCGTTGCCCCATCTCCACGAGCACATTCCTCATCGCACCCTTGCGCATAACTTGCAACCTCAATTTCCAGGGGGTGTGAAAAATTTCAATCTAAAAACGGTTTCCCAGAAATGCTCCGCTCAGCCCGTCCAGCATTCGTATTTGTAATTTAAATTAGTATCCCTCCCCAGAGTGTGTGTGCAAAGTTAAACGCTCCCAGCTGCTCGGAGAAAAAAAAAACAGAAGAAAACCTCACATATTTTGTGTGTTGTCTTGTAACTCTCCGTCTTATCGAGGCATTTTGTGTTTGGTTCAATTACAGAGGCCGTTGCTGAAATCACTGGGGCACCAGATCTGCACATAGATGAGGGTTCGGCGTTACGTTTGGAATGCAAATTAAAACGTGCCACCGAAAACCCATCGTTTGTATTTTGGTAAGACATCGACTATACTGTACACCTCTGTAGCCAGTCTTAACGTTTTTCTTTTTTCTCTCCTCCAAAACAAGGTACCATGACAATAAAATGGTGAACTACGATTCACAGGATGGCTTCTCGGTGACATCAACAACTGTGAATATGCCCGGTTCGGAGGTGGGTGGCAGCGGTGCTGGCGGCAACAGTCACCGGGATCGCAGTCACACGAGTACCAGCAGCAGCAGCGGCGGCGCCAGCAGCAGCGGCAGCAGTAGTAGCAGTAGCAGTAGTAGCAGTACGAGTAGTAGTAGTAGTTTAAGCAGTAACAGTAGCCATGGCCATGGGAATAGTGGTCATATGTCATCATTAGCGTCACAGCATCAATCTTCGTATTTACTGACACCATCAACTAGCGTACTAACAATACAGGAAGTGCATTTTCATCATGCGGGCAATTACACGTGTGCACCATCGAATGCAAGGCCAGCCAGCATAACAGTTCATGTGTTAAGAGGTAAGTTCTGCTCACTATTCATGTCACATCTTGTTTAGAGGTTGGTTTAGAGGCGACCAGTGTCGTGGAAGAATGGGACTCTTTTAGGATTCCCAGTGCCTGTCCAGGTGGTCGGTAGAGAAAACCATCAAGGCAACTGCCTCCACCCTCGTCATAAGTCCAATAATCGACAAAAGACAGCTTAAAACCCCCGCCAGCACCGAAAAACCGAGAAAAAATCATCCCACCCACTGAAGGGGCCAGCACTTTACGGTCGTCCACTCGAAAGGATACGCTCTCAAACGCCATGTAACGAATTAAATTTGCTTTGTCTTATGTTTTATGTGTTCTCATAAAAATTCTAATCCGCATCGATTGGCAAAAGGTCGAAATGAAGGCGTAAAACGTGCCCAGAAGGTCCTTACGTAATCCTCCTCCGAAGTCGAAGTCATGTATTTTTCTTTTTGTATGTTCATCCTGCAGTCAAGCTTCCCGTGGTCCCGGGTCCTGTGCCTGTCCTGTCTCACCCGTCGTTGAGTCATGTGACCTCCCCGGTCTTGTGTTATGTAACACGCATGTGGGTGACCGAAAATTCCTTGCACCATTTACAGTCGAAGACGATGACTATTTTTGAGTCCACAGCCGCCCCTGCGGCGAAGGATCAATGTATGGGCACATATTTCTTCTCTTCCTCCTCAATGGAGTGTATTTTGCGTTTTTCCCTCAACTTAAGCCAAGCCAGCTCTGTCGTCCCTTCGGCGGGGGTTGTGTGCGCTCTCTAATGGGCACATTTTTGTGTGGAAATGTATTCCTCGCAAGTAATTGCCTTGAAAGGGCTAGACTTATGCTGACACAGAGAAAGAAATCCCCAACGCACGTGGAAGGTGCCAAGAAAGGTAAAGGCATTCGAAATTTTTGTCAAATCTGTTTTCGTAATCAAAGGACAACGCCCCAATGGAGCTCAGATGCTACGATACGATACGAGTGCGTGTGTCTGTCGTGTATTACATAATTTATTTATTTCCGGTGAGCTGAGCGGCAAGGATTTTCAGGATTTTCACATTTCAATGGTTTTTATCGTCTCTATAAATCTAGATTGCGATTAAAAGATCCGAGGCAAGATTAAAAATCGAAATCGCATAACTTAAAGTCGCACAAAAGTGAGAGGGAGGCAGTTCATGCCCGGGGTCGTGGGAATTGTGAAGCCTGTGAGGCAGATGCTGTTGAAAATCGAAAAGGATCAACAGGACGACAAGGATAATTATTTGAAATTACGTCGTATGATAGTGAGAGATGAGATTAATTGAGTTGTTTTCATTCGAAATTAAGTTCGTAAATTGTGCGGATTTCATGGCGTTCTACACAGGCAATTGGGTAATCTGCAAAGTGGTTTTAAAGATGGATTTTAAATTGACCAGAAAATGATTATGTTTTCCTTAAAAATGCACTGATTCAGGGACTTCTGGATGGCAGAAGAAAGATTCGTTGGAGTTGTTGAATGCAGTTCCCACTGGAGGGTAGACATTAGGATCTTCGTTCATCATCTGTATGCGGCGGATGTGCGAAACTGTTATGAAACTATTATGAGGGCCATTCGAAGGAAAAGACGGGGATTCCTTCGGACGCTATGGACTCAACTCTGGTCTAGGTTGGGTTCGTTAGGTGGTAGTGGCTGTCTGGCTGACTGGTCGGCAGTCACACTTCGGCTAGCGTTGGCAATTGTATTACCACGTGAATCTAATTGATCGCAAGCCAGTTAGTGCTTTTATAGAGCGTTCTAGATGGCTGACGCTAATGCTACTTAGTTCGGTCAGGTTTTTAAAGCAGTAGGCTTATAGGTGACTACTTCTTCGGGAGGAGAGAGCGCTGCAATTACAAATGAGATGTGCAATGGTCTCTGCCTCTTCCGCGACTCTGCAGCTTCTACAGGAGTCATTGTACGGAATGCCTAATCTAGAGGCGTAAATTCCAATAGTTAAGAGTCTGCTAATGGCGGCGATAAGAGTTCTGAGATTCGGCCTATTTATTCTGATCAGACTCAGTGAGCCTTTCTGATTGACAGTAACCCATAATGGCGCCATGGGGAAATATGGCCTTATGACATATTCACAATGAGACATAAGCCCATATACGAGCATATGACCCTTAGCGACATCCATCCCCATTGTTGCCTAATGAGAAAAGTAAAATAACTCGAAAATGACATAAGGCCATAAATCGAATATGGTCTTATGTGTCCTTGTGAAAGTGACGTAAAGCCATATTTCGAAATATCGTCTTAAGTCACATGGCACCAGCCATAATTGTTTCGTGATGTGCCATTCTGCGGCAGTAGACAATCTACGATTTGTATGAGCTTCAAGCTTCACTAGATGTTTTGTGTTACCTATTGGGATGGTAGATCTCCATCCGGAAAGAGTACGGAACCAGGCCCTTCTCTAGCCAGTTCCTCCGCTTCTCATTTCTCTGGAATGTCCCAATGCCCTGACATCCACATAATGCCAGGAATGAATGCCATTTCGTTTAGAGATAGGCGGAAATTCAGTGGAGTCTTTAAGTTGACTGCATCCAGAAACAAGGTCTCCACCTGACTGTTGGAACATTGTCTTCTAGCCAGGACGAAGTTTCCTTCATCACTTTAGTTTCTGCCTGAAAGACACTACATTAGTTTGGTAGTTGAAATAACAATTGAACATTTAGATCCTTGGAGTAGACACCCATCCTCGATCGATCTGTGAAGATTCGCAGAGGACTATCCAGGGTCTCGTGGATCCTAGGTGTCATGATATCGGTGTCTTGTTTGGCGGATCTATATCTGCCACGCATTAGTTAGCAGCCATTTCAATCAGTCCGCCCTATTGGCTCCTGCCTGTCTGCTGATCATGTCTATGGCCAGATTAAGGGCTGCAGAGGGGGCTGATCTAAGTGAGCCGTTGCTGTGAGTCGCAAAGACGCCTGTTCACATACCAGGCAGTTTATAGCTTCCACGCCACCTTATAAATTGACTTTACCCAATCCAAATTATTGCTCGCCCCTGTGTCTGCTGTGTCTTACGTTTACCCTTTGGCCACCTATTTAACGAATCCCACTCCAATCACAGAGAACCTTAATACTTAAGTGCCTGCCGTGTAATGCGGAGCAAATATTTCCCTTGGAACAATATCCTGACTCCACTCCCTCGTCGACTTGTTAACTACAACACGAACAAAAAAAAAAAAAATAACAGAAACACTGATGATATCCTTCCTTTTTTTTCCGTATCCTTTCAGGGGAAAAACCCGCTGCAATGCAACACGCCAACCGTAGCATCGGTGACGGTGAGGGCATCAGCAACAGCGGAGTAAGCAGCAGCAGTAGCAGTATAAGCGTTGCAGCCGGTGGTGCCACCAGCAGCAAAGCCAATAGTCATCCCCTGCTCAATCGCATCTTCCGATTGAGCGCAATGGTTGAATTCTTATGCCATCGAAGAGGGTCCCTGGCGTGGCTCCTAACGACAATGCTTAACTTAATGGGCTCCCTGCACAGCATCGATAGATGAAATTTCTTCAATCCCCGCAGATTGTTGAACAGAGCAAGGACTTAAGCGGAAAACAAAAAAAAAATAAAATAAAAATAAAATGCAGATGGAAGAAATGAACAAACAATGATAATAATGACAACAAATGAAAGAGGAAGGGTAACAAAATGTACTTTTTTTCTTAATTTTTGTGTTTCTTTTTTCTGTTTTGTTTTTTTTTGTTCCTCCAAAGGAATGAACATTTAAGACTTGAAGAAATAGTTTAGCATCTAAGAGCATTGGGAACTAGGGTAGAAAATGAAAAAAATAAACTTTATTTGTAACTAATTCTCTTGATTTTGTTTGTCAGTGCTTTGATTTTTATTTTTTATTTGGTTTTTGAAAGAAATCTATTTAGCGACGGGAGGACTTGCAGTGTGTGCTAGATGTTAGGCTTTGTGAATGTGTTGGGGGTGAAGAGTTAATAAGATGTAAATAAGATTAGAGGGGGGGGGGGAATTTAGTTGGGTTTTTGTTTGTCCTTGATTCGAATTTATTTTTCCTTTTTTGAGAGTCTTTCTCTTTGTTTATGAAGGGCGGTCGGGATTGGGATACTTTTGCATCTCCAGGTCTGGATCTGAGGGAGCCTTTAAGTCAATGCTGAGCCACGACTCAAGATATGATATGACTGTGAAGTTAAGCTAAACAATTGAGTCAAGTCACGCAAACCAATTGTTTGAAGTCAAGCAATCACATGACCTTTTCTTTGATTGTACCAAACACATTCTTCGTTCAAACAGGAGCAAACATCTTCAATTCAGCCATCTGGGCACTGTCGTGGTGTAGTGGGCAGGTTCGTCTACTTCTGCGATCTGTCTCTGCGTTCGATTCTAGACAGGAACAATCTCCATAGTTCACTCGAGTTGCTGACAATGCGTCGAGAGTACCTACAAAAGGTTCCTCCCTCGTTCAGAGTCGAAATACAATTCCCTCCACTCATTGTTGTTCGTCCGCAGGCATAGACAATACGAGTGCTCGCTATAGAAGATAGGCCCAGGTCAACCGTGGACTGATGAACCATACACACTCCAGGATTTTATTCGAAATTTGTCCGACATATTGACCAGAACAAGCTGACTTATGCTCTCTTTGGCATGTCCCATAGTGCCTCTGCCTCTACTCGCTGATCAGTCTGTTCTATTTGCAATTTGTTTAATCGACACCAACCAACCGTCGTCATTTCCTTTAAAAAAACGCAGACCATCAGCCTTGTTCCAATTTTTTCGTCTTGTTGGTCTTGCCCAGACTTGAGTAATTACAGAAGGCGCCATGGTTTTCCTAAACGAGCTGTCCAGTGGAGCACCAAATAGGTGCCTTAACCTTCTATGCCCATCTTCGATGCCAATATCATGCCCATCTTCAGGCAGATCATCCCCAGATCCATTGGCAGCTGTACCGAGTGTTGCACTTCAAGTAGCGACTTTGGCTCCTACATGCCTCTGTATGTAGAGGCTGTACTCCAAGCTGGAGAGTCCCTCATTTTTAAACAATTTCTTGAATGAAGCCACAAAGATGGAACATTGATTGACTTCCGCATCAAAATAACTACTCTCAAGGAGAACCCCTCAGCCTTCCATTTCATTTTGATTGCATTTTAACAAATTTCAAAAACCAATGTATACTAACATAAATAACAACTTAATCTTAAGACGAAGATAGAAAGAAAGAAAAAAAAACAAAAATAAAATAAATTACAAAAAGTATTGCAAAAGAAATTTGAATAATAATTAAAGTAAAACATTAAACAAAAATACATTTATTTTTATATCGACTTTTGTTACAAGTAATGAATACCAATTAATTCCTGCTTTACTATTCGTACATAGACATAAAATATACATTGTCATTTCAAAATCCTTTTCGATTTCACTAAGATAGAACAAAAAAAAAAAACAAAATGATTTCATTCAGAAAATCATACCAAACTTGTAAAGTAGTAGAATAAAACATTCAAAGCTAATTATGTACGACTCATTTTGTAAATAACTACCATTACCTAGGAACAGATAGAAGCATGAATATTTATGGGTGTCCGAAGGTTGATTGCTGCACTGCGAAGGAGCAGAGTCGAAGTCTGAAAGATACTCCCTTCCCTCAAGAAAAACCAACACTCTCGAACGCCTTCCACTTCAGCAGTCAGCCTTCGCTCAGAATTACTTACGTTACACTTTAAGTACCTATTCGAGAGAGTGGATGAAGATGAGGAAATTCAACTTTTACTGATAACATAACTATGCCTGCAGAAGATGATGATATTTTTCATTAATTAAATGCATTATTTGTTAAATCAATAAGGAAATGTTAAACAGAAACCATAATAGACAAATATTTCGTTTATATAAAAAAAAAAAAAAACAGGATCATATAAGGTTTAGGAAAAAAACACTCAAATATACCTTCACTGTAAATGTAAAGAAAAAAATAAAATTAACAAATAAAAATTATAATTCGTTACTGAAAATAATTTTTAATGGTAAATTAAAGAATTTAAATATAAAAAAAAACAATATATATATAAATATACAATAAAAGTTTATATATACTTATATATATATATGAATAGGTTCTTTTTCTATTTTACCCCTAAGAGTAAGAATTTACAGAAAAGGATTATACAAGAAAAATGTAAACCATCAAGACAAGAAAACAAAAAAGCAAAAAAAAAAAATACCAAAAAACACAAAATGATAGTTCAATTATAAATATTTATGAGAATTACAGTGTAAAATAAACTTTTGATGGAAAGAAAAAAATACAAAACAAATAAATAAGATATGCAAGAATCTAAACTACCTAAGCCACAGATAGAGAATAAATTCATTATGTACGCGATGGTGAATGCCACATGAACTGGACTTGAAATGCGTTGATTCGACAGCAGAAGAGAAAACGTTTCAAAATAAATGTAAATATTTTATTTAATAAAAATATGTGATGGTTTCTTTTTATTCATAAACTATTTTTCTCTTCTGTGGATGCTTGCGGTGCTGGTGCTGGCCCTTTACAAAATCTCCTCCACAATTAAACTAACAAATTGGATATAAATCATCCCTCCACAGTAGCCGGGTGTCATAAAGCACCATCAAATGTTAAACGACAATTTTCAATTGACATCCAACAAGCTATTCACGAGAACTTATCCTTAAATACCTAACACGATAAAGGACAATTTTCTGGGGGGATTTTACGGCCACGATAGAGACATGAACGCGCCTGTGAGCAATTTAACAAAGTCAACGTTTATGACATGCGTGCTTTATCTGAAAATAAAAGTGTACTTGAAACCGAAAAACGCGTGTAAAACTAGCACCATTTGGCTGTAAGTATGCTTTAGCGGAATTGCTTGTCGTGATTAAAACACTTAAACGTCATTCGGGGTACACACAGCTTGCCGTGGTCAAATTCGTGCGGTGATGTGTACGTTAAACTGGGTCCTTTTTGAGTGAGTTTTTGTGGAACCTTCGAAATGTGAGAACTTAAACTTGACCTACATTGAATATGGTCAGTGGTCAGGCAGTTGGTTAGGAGCTCAATTTCATCCCGGATTGTAGTAAAGCAATGGTCATGAAACCATTTGTAAGGATTAGTGTCCGAGTTCTTATCCATGTTCATAGACACATGCAATTTTTTAGAGTTTTAAAAGAGTGGTTGTGTGGATTTTTCTTATACTTTGACTGACTTACTTACTTATAAGATTTGCGACCCTACCTTCTACGTTCGCTGCATACATTGGTTCACCTAACAACTATAGTTGTGAATGCTATTGTAGCTGGGGGCTTCGCGCTTCGAGGAGTCTGTATGGTAACATGACCTGCATATTAACAGGAATCGTTGCCCGTCAAGTTGGTAGCAGTCAATAAATTTGCCCTGTCTGCGCAGGCCCGGCCCGCCCGGAATAGACTCTTTTGAGTTAATCTCATTAAATTTTTGACAGGTCGTCAAGTAATCCCCGGATGTCTAGCCAGAAAACCTACGTAGTTTCCCACTCTAGAGCTGAAAACAGGCTACATAGACGAGCCCCATTGTAGACCATTCTGTCAACCGCCGAAATCCAGTCGTCCCCCAGAAGACATCACCGCCTACAGTCCGCCAATCCTGCTGTTTCGTAAGCTTGTCAATTTTCGCTCGCAATTCTTGATGGTTTCGATGGTCGTACGTGACCTATTTTGTATCATCGTTGATGGCCTATTTCAGAAATGATTCGATTTCATTTTAGCCTTTATCTCCGACTTATTATCTGCAATGGCCTAGGGATGGGTCCTTACATGACAACGATTCCATTTAGGAGACTAAACAACCTTGTAAGTAAAGGGTGATTTTTTAGCTATTATCTTTTTGGCAACACTGGTTTAAACAGCTGACGCACGTTTCGCGTTTTGTTTCACTGTCAAACATCTTCAGTTTGGTCTATAATTTAACCATGAATCGTCTTACAAACGAACAACGCTTGCAAATTATTGAATTTTATTATCAAAATGCGTGTTCTGTTAAGAAAGTTCATCGCGCGCTTCTTCCATTTTATGGTCAGTTTAATCGACCCACTGAAGCGGTACTAAATAAGCAGAATTGTCGATTTTGGATATCAGCCAGAAGCATTGCAAGGGCTACCAATGCATCCAGAAAAAACTCACAGTTTGGTGCGGTTTATGGGCTGGTGGCATCATTGGACCGTACTTCTTCAAAGATGATGCGAATCGTAACGTACTCGTAAATGTGAATGGTGAGCGCTACCGTAAGATGATATCGAACTTTCTTTTGCCCAAAATGCAAGAGCTTGACTTGCATGACATGTGGTTTCAACAAGACGGTGCCACATGCCACACAGCACGCGCAACAATGGACTTATTGAGGGACGAGTTTGGTGAACATTTTATTTCACGTTCGGGACCGGTCAATTGGCCGCCTAGATCGTGCGATTAAACGCCTTTAGACTAGACTTTAGACGATTTAACCGCTTCAATTGACGCATTGGAAGACAACATTGAAGCATTTATTCGTGAGATACCGGCCGAAATGTTGGAAAGAGTATGCCAAAATTGGACTAAGCGGATGGACCATTTGAGGCACAATCAAGATCAACATTTGCATGAAATAATCTTCAAACATTAAATTATATGGACCGTTCTATCGATTCAAATAAAGATTTCATGCATTTTTCTGAATTTTATGTGTTTTTTTTTAAAAAATCTTTCCTATAGCTTTTAAGAAATCACCCTTAAAAAGAAGATTCCAAAACATGACATGCAGAGCACTGAAATATTTCAAAACGCCAGCGGATCACAGGCATTTGAGTCGTCTGAAGTCTGACGAAGGAGGGTATGTATTTAAAAAAAATTCTTAAAATTACCTCTGGTGTAAGCTGGGATTCTGTTTAAGCCAAGCAGATTTGAGGACACGGCCATTCGAAGACTAGGCGTCGTGACTTCTGAATAGATGATGAGGAAGTGTCTTACGCCTGCTATGCTCCTACGGCTTCGATTTCTAGAAATGTACACTTCTGGGAGCTCACTTTATGCACGATTTCAGTGACTTCAGCTAGGTAGCCATCGCTAATCTGCTTACCTTCATACAAACCTCCAGACGGTGCTCTACTCAGTTCACAATTCTTATTGATGCGAATGGCGGCACAAAGAATCGGTTAGTACAAAAGCAGAACAAGACAGTACATCTCTCGGATAAAACCTTGATCAGTCCTCCTTTAGGCAGCAGAGGCATGGACAATACGAAAGTCGGATAAAAGCCTCTATCCGTGAATTCGGCATAAAATCCTGGGTTCTATTTCCATTTAGATTCAATCATGAACTACATACAACTGACTGTACCTCAACGTCAGTCTAGTCTAGTACGGCGTTAGATGGATCCTGGACCTGGTGTGGTTCTGGCGCATAAGGCTCGGGCTCGAAACTAGGTAAACCACGATGAAGGTGCTGCTGAAAAGGTTAATTTGGAACTCAACCAGGGACAGACAGAGGTAGCTGCGGAGCCTGGATGATTGGGCATCGATGCAAAAAGAAGAAACTATAAAGCCACCCCCAATTGAGTATGCAATGGCGCATATTTTTCGCAACAGATGCAACCCCTTCCCTCGGCGGACTCCTTATCCACCTTCTATGCCTTCATTAATTATATACACTCCACCATCTCCCTTTCCGTTCCCAAAAAGTTCACCAAGCAAGACCAGTCTCGGAACTAAAAAAGACAAACCAACAAACTATAAAAAATGTATACTCTAAAACTACAAATCCATTAATCTCCAGAAAGGAGGTTGATTCAAGTCGCATTAATCACTTTTGCTAATTAAGTAGCCGGGCGAGTTGTGAAGTAGTGTAGTAGTTGCAGGGACCACCATCTGTTTGGGTTAGTTTTTCGCCATAGACCCAACAAACAATGGACGACCGCCTGGGTAATGGTCTTGGTCATTTTATTTTCATTTAATGCTCTACACGCAGTGCCACCTCTCAAATAACGTTTTTGTTTTAGAGACATAAAAAGCGTTGCCATGAAAATGGTATACACGAATTTGGTATTCCAGAATGATCACGATGAGTGTTGCCGTCGATTTGTACTTCATCAGTGGGGCGGCTCTCTCAGCGATGAGTAGTGTCTTTGACGGCTTTGGAACTTGGTCTTTAGGCCTCTTTCGAGAGGGTTTGATGAAGGGAGTGGATTTCTTTTATTCGCATTTGCAAGATTGCCGAATGTGGCTCCATCTGTCGGAGGAGCGATGGCACAATCGACATCATTTACTCACCATAACTCGAGTGTACGCTAACCACTGTCCGAGGGAAAGTAAAGATTGTGAAGACGAAGGGAATATGTATGACACAGGACCAAACTTAGGCACGAATCTTATTCCGAATTGACAGACGTCTGGCTCCCGTGCACTGTGCACCTTTTCAGCTTCCTACCATCAAAGTCTTGCCTGAAAAACATCACTATCGTGCGGGATAGGCTGCGCATGTGTACGCCGTACGTCAACAACAAACCCTATCCTGGGCTGTCGCAACCTCGTACTCGTACTTTCGCTTCATAGAGAAGTAGTAACTAAATGGACACCATTTGGGCCTGCTCCACTACACTCTTCCCTTTCCCGTCCATGGTGTCGCAAGCTTCATGGCTTCTATTTCGCTATCGATCGCAAACCTTATCCCAAAACGTCATCACACATTTTTCATTTCCAAAAGGCACTAGTCTGAAGTCAAAATTGCAAAACAGTCCATTCAGCACCTTTCCAACATCATACCCTTTGCAACACTGTCGTTAAATACAAGAGGTGTGACGTGCTGATGTTTCGGTTTTTTGTTTTGGTACTCAGAAGCACCAACTGCACGGTTGGTGGGAGCTCCTGTTGATTTGTAAATTGTTAATTCGGGACAAGTTCGGAATTAACGACTTGCGAACACTGAAACCGAAATGAAATCTACTAGATACTCGTTTAATTGCAGCTGTTGCAGAGAACTTTTTTTGGTGGTAATTTGCGCAACAATTAGTTAGGTGGGCGGAAATGTGTTGACTATGCACTTCGGGGTTTTGTTTTCTGTTCGTTCTTTTTGCAGATAACGAGCTCAGATACCCATTACTGATGACTGGACGTGAATAGATTGCTTGACTTGTGGAAGTGTACTCGAGTGATGAATTATCCAGTCAGGACGGAGCATATTTGAATGGCAAGCTTAAGAGTTTTTTCGTTCAACTTGAAAGGATTGCATTATTTTTGAGGGGGAACCAACCGCCATGGCCACAAATTATTCAGTAGGGAATTGAACGCATACTGCTGCTTGTTCCCATGATCCGTGTGTACCCATCTGTGGTTGAGGTGGAGTACGTGGGGGCGGATTTTGCGTAACCGCAATTTCATACCTCGAAACCAAAGAGATCTTGATATAACATGGCGTTCACAATTTTTGGTCAGCGGTTAATGTCACTTCCACTACATTGTCCTTCGAGCTATGATTTGTGAAAAGCGCTGTGGTTTTGTTGGAACGTGGAAGGTTTGCTGAAGTTGCGGTTACATATTCCTCCAAGATGTGTGCAGAACGCTGGATTTTTTTTGGCTACGTCCAAGGATGTGGTAATCTTAGAAAGATACTATTAGCCTGGGCTCTCAGCATGCAGAATGCGCAAACGCAAGTAATCGATTCTGGGAATACGCCTACGTACTAACCCACAACCTGCACACTTCTACCACTCTCTCTCTCTATTACTTCGCGGGACTGGTTAGCGAATCAAGCTAAATCGACTGTGTTTTCCCGTTCGGCTCGCCTTACTCTTTCAAGGCTTCTTAGCTCGGTCTGCTTTTTTGCTATGAAGAAACAGACTTCCTCCCACATATCGGCTGACTGCGTCATATGCCCGACTAGGCCTTAGGGGTTGGTAGATGTGTTCTTGCCCCTTCAAATCGCCTGCAGTAGAACGTCGCGGGTTCTGCATCTTCATCAATGCCCTCACATTCTGGACAAAGGGGAGAGCTATCATGGCCGAACCTATACAGATATTTCCGATAGGCCCCGTGGCCCGACACGAACTGCGTAAGGTGGAAATTGCAGTTTCCGCGTGCTCTCTTTGTCCACATTTCGACAGTTGGAATCAGTCTGGAATCAGTCAGTGAGGCCATCTACATTTGCTTTAGGTGTCCCATCTGGCTTGCCACATTGTCATTGAGGTTGCTCTTTATTCCTATCTTCTTTACGCCAGTCTCTGGGTGGTTTGTAGATCGCCTCAGGTAGACCCTATGTATCTCGTTGGCGAGAATGTCGATGGGGACCATACCCGCAGAAATTCGAAATTGTTCCGAAGCTGACGAAAGCTTTTATGCTGTCTCCTTTCTTGAGAGAGCACATGCCAAGACTGGCACAGCATATAGGAGAATTGAGCTTACCACCCTGGAAAGCAAGATCCTTCCGGGTCCTCCGATGTTCGGTAGTATACCGGAAAGCGCTGCCTACATCCTTGACGCTTTTCTGCTGCAATATTCGACGTGCTTTTTGAAATTAAGTCCGTTGTCGAGGATCACTGCTAGTTATTTCAAAGCTTCCTTGGGCCTAATTAGCTGGGAACCAACCCGGAAGTTAGCATATTCCACGGTCCTTCCTTTGTTATTAAAACAGCCTCTGTCTTGTGGTCAGCTAGTTAAAGGTCGGTGCAGAGTGTTGAGTCTGTTTGTTATTGTTGATTGCATCCAGTCGAAGAAAATCATTAGATGACCATTTGGTATGAGCAACATTGCGTCGGTGACATGTACCAACGAGCTGTCAGGTGTTTCCTCCACGCTTCGTCGGACGTCGTCTACGAAGTAAAGCAGTAATTTATGAACCCAACAGCCGTCAGTTTTTTTTTTTTTTTGTATTTTGCGCGCGCTCAAGGGATTGATAATACCTTTAAGTGTCCGGGGTCAAGACACAGCACAGGCCGAAGGTATAGAGGGAGAAAGGGAGAGAAGGTACCTGTGCACATTGGCCTTAAATATCTGGCCAAGCATTCCAAATTCGCGTAGTTCGGCTGAAGAACTAGTCTCTAAATTTAACTGTGAGTCCGAAAGTAGGCTTAAGGGTAAACTGATGAGCATTCCTGGCGAGACGAGTATTGCGGGTGAATTCATGGAGAGGAGGAGTGCAGTTGGCTAGCTCACTTGAGCATCGTTTGTTGAAATAGCGATAAAATACGGACAAAGAAGAAACATTGTTGTCTCGTATAAGTCTCATCGCTCGCTTTTGGATTCTATCTAGTAGGTGCAGGGTGGTCTATGGGGCACCAGACCAGATTTGAGCGTTGTGCTTAAGCTTGGGGCGCATATACGCCTTATAAATGAAAGCCAAATCAGAGGATGTGAAATATTTCTTGCATCGATTAAGGAAACCTAAACATTTCGCAGCATTCTTTGCGATCTCAAATATGTGATCGCTCCAACTAAGTGTTGTGTTGATACACATACCAAGGATGGAAAGCTTTCCGGTTTCATCGACACAAGCGCCATTCATGGATAATGGATGATTAACAAGGGTTCGCTTGAGTGACAGCAGACAGCATTGAGTTTTTGAAGCATTGAATTCCACTCTTTTGTTGTTTCCCCAGTTAATTATGCTGTCAAGATCGGAATTCAATGTGCTTAACATACGCTGCCGTTCCAATTCTACGGCCGAATGGCAGGGTCGTGAGTCTCGGAACGAATATGAAAAGCTGAGGGTGCTGTCATCAGCGAAGGAATGGATTGGATTAGAAGTAGCAGACAAGAGATCATTAATAAAAATGAGAAAGAGTGTCGGGGACAGAACAGAGCCTTGGGGCACACCAGCATTTATTTTGTGGATATCAGACTTGAACCCATCCAAAACAACTTGAATTGAACGGTTCGAAAGGTAATTTCTAATCCATAGAAGAAGAGATTCATCGATACCATATGCACGCATTTTCGACAAAAGAGCTTGATGCCAAACTCAGTCAAATGCCTTAGAAATATCAAGTGCAACGATCTTGTTTTCGCCGGCATTATGCAAAGATTTGTTTCACTTTTCGGTGAGATAAGCTATCAGATCACCAGTGGACCTGTTGCTACGGAAACAGTACTGCTGGTCATTAAGAAGCTTCCGCGATTCAAGATATTTCACGCTGACGATTTATCAGCGTTTCCATGACCTTAGAAAGAAGGGCCGTAAGTGCTATGGGTCGGTACGAGGTGGGTGACGAAGATTCGCCCTTTTTAGGGACGGGCTGGACAAATGCTGTTTTCCATCTGCTCGGAAAGAGACCAGAGACTGCTATTTCCTATCAGCATATTGCGCATATGAGACGCAATCCCCAACCAATACCAGTTGACGTCATTCATATTTTACATCTAATTCCACTTATTTGCCCCCAAAAACATGTCCTCGCAAGGATCTCCCTTCACAGATCCTCTTCCTTGTCGCCCGTGAGTTGTAAAAAATGTTTCGTTAGCAAAAATCAATTGTTCAAGTCAGTTTGCTGATATTTTACGACGTACCTATTTTTTTTTTCATCTTACACTCACCCATTTCGTCGTCCCCCCAATGTGCGAACGAGAGAGAGAGAGAGAGAGAGCCTCTCGGTTATATCCATAGCACACGAGCCATGTGCAGCGTACGGATGCGAACGTGTGTAGTGCTTTTCCATGCATTATTTCAATATGCATGACGATGACAGGACCACAGAAAAAGCAAATTGGAAAATTGTCACCCTGCGGGCTGTTACTTTGATTATATGGGTTATGCATGCAAATTGATTTTTCGTGTTCATTGGGTTAAATTGAATTTTTGCTGTCAATGGTGGTGTTTATTGGGGATGCATGCGGGTGGATCGCCCCGAGTGCGGGTGTGTGTTCCTCAATGTGGAGGGTATATTCGCAAATATTTACGCAATCCAAAAGTTATACAAATTTTAAATGATCTCGTATTGCGCAGACCAGTGGACGACCAAGGACAGATGTCCTTTCGACGTCCATTATTCCACCACGACTCTGTGACTTGTAGTCGGTGCTGAGTGGCTTCCTGTGGTTGGTCAATGGGGTGGGCTACAAGTCACGGAAGTTCACGAACGAAGAACATTTACAAATAATTAAAATTTATTACCAAAAATGCCGACTCAGTGATGGCAACGTTAAGAGCTTTAACGTCAATTTTTAATCGTGGTGTGACGAAGCGCATTTTTTGCTGGTGCGTCGACAAACAGAATATGCCTTATTGGTCAGGTCAAAACCCTGATGTGCTCCAAGAAACACCACTTCATCCACAAACCATGTGCATGCCGCCGGTGTCATGGGACCGTTTCTTTTGTTCGTCACCTTGCAGTCCTTGGCTTCAGAGACAGACTGCAACCTCATTTCTTTCATCAATTGCATGGGCTAGATATTGTTGATATGTGGTATACATTGACATATTAACGTGTTGTATAGGGAAATGGTCCTTTTCCTCCTTGATTGTGTGATTAAACATATCTAGACTTTTCTTATGAGACTCTGTCAAATCATTAGTCTATGGAAAAAAGCCGGCGTCGCTATAGGAGCTCAGAAATGTGTGGGTGCGTCATCGGAAATCGTATTCAATGAATAGACTGTTACAAAGGTTTCCTTGATGGACATATGAACGGCGTCGAATTCGATGTACTTCAACCAATGTAACAGGCTGGAAGGGAAGATTAACTGCACCGCCGTGGATGTTTCTCATTGGGAGAGTTGAGGGTAAGTCATCTTTATTTTTGCAGACGACTTAGTTATCCACACATCCATTCGAATGGTACTCCAGCGCGAGTTCGATAGGTTTGTGGCCGTATATGCTGATGCTGGGATGAACGTTAACGCAGACAAATCAGGGGTTATGGTAGTTTCCAGAACGCCTGGTCAATGTACTTTACATGTTGGTGGACTTCGATTGAAGGGAGAAGCTTGAGTATCTCTTTTTTATCTCACCAGTGATGGGAGGTGTAATGCTGAGCTTTCCTGTAGGACTTGCCAAGCTGCGTTGAATTTGAAAGAGCTTGGAAGATCTGTAATCTCGAAAGCCGAGCTTGGTGTCAAAGCTAAATTAGCGGTCTTCAAATCAGTATTTGTTCCACCTCTCACCTATGGTCATGAAATTTGGGTAATGACCGAAAGAATAAGACCGCGAATACACGGCAGTTCCAATACACAGGATCTATTTGAGCAGCTGCTTCTAAGGGCTTCGATGCTTCGATGGTTTGGTCATGAGGCATTCCGAGGCGTGCCTTGAATGTGATTCCATTAGGTAGGAGACCGCTTGGCACATGCAGGACGACGTGGTTGGACCAAGTCAATAAAATAACCTAGAAGCGCTAAGGCAAAGCTCCTGATCAGTTAGAGTCTACGGCGGAGGATCGAGTGGTGTGGAGATCCCTCGTGCGTGACTTGTCTACGCGACCATTGAAGACGATGACATTTGAAATAGTTTTGTTCATTTAATGCGCCATGGTGGCAGTCGTTTCAAAGTTGGTAAGTGTGTCGAATCATAGGCTGAATGTCTAGGTTCAGCCTAATAATTTGTATGTGTCACGGAACAGTTTCTCTGAGTCACTGATAGTGCTGAGAGATTACAAGTTTTAGGACAAGGCTGCATAAGCCTCACACAATCCGAATTTGGCACAAACCTTGATGTGGGTACGGAGCAAGGCACTCTGATCCGTGGAAGCAGAGGTGCACAGTCTAGATGGTCCACTCTCCTGCCGCTTGGATAACTTGGATCATCAGATAATTAAATATTCAGAGCTTGGGATATAGCAGTGTATGTGAGTAATGGGTCCACCTTGGACAACATTTCACGATCGACAGCTATAATTTCGAGGTAGTAGAGGCATTTGTCTACCTCGGGGCAAACGTGAACTCCACAAACGACATCACAGTGGAGATCCGTCGTAGAATCGCCCTTGCCAACCGGTGCTACTTCGGTTTGTCAAAACAACTGGGCTCAAAACTCCTGACTCGAAGGACCAAAATCATGCTCTACAAAACTCTTATTTTGCCTCTCCTGCTCTATGGAGCCGAAAGCTGGACGCTAAGCAAAACTGCAGAGTTGATTCTTGGTACCTTCCAAAGAAAAGTTCTACGTCGGAAATATGGCCCCGTCTGCGAGGAAGGCGAATGGAGGAGAAGACACAACCGCGAACTCTACGAGCTGTACCAGGATGTGGATGTAGTCGTGGCTCGGCCACATCGAGCGCATGGACAACAATGCTGCAGCGAAGAGGGTCTTTGACTCCGAGCCTACTGGTTCGAGAAGGAGAGGAAGACCGAATCTCTGGTATAAAGACCAAGCAATCGCGGATGCAAGACAGCTTGGTCTTGATGACTGGAAGCAGCGTACCCAGGATCGTCAACGATGGAAGGCAACAATTGCTCAGGCTCGGACCCTCCATGGGTCGCCGGCCTGATAAGTAAGTAAGTAAGTATGTGAGTAATGGGTGTACAGCTTCGATCGCTGGAATCGTTCAAGAAAAGAGTATCCAGGATTTTCTATAATCGAAGCATCAAAGCTAGTCAGGAGCTGAGGAGGTGTTCAACATTCGTTACACGCGATGACCTTTAGTCGGTTGGTTTGAGCTCCCTAGGGACAGTGCCCTATAATGTCAGTAGCCATATTACATGCCTCCTCACCTAAGTCCTAATGGCTCTCGCATGCTGAGTAGCATTTTATAAAACTTGATCAACTAGACGGCTTAAATAAACTACGAACGTTTAATGTTGAATTTTTAAATATTGGCGATGATCTCTTTTATTATTCAAAGGAGCTGTTCACCTCAAATGCAGTTGGTTTTAGATTTGAATGGACGCAAGGTTTGGAGGTTGACCATTGTTGACCAAAGATGCAATAATCAATGCGCCTGCTACAGACGCATTATGCGAAACATCTTCATTCCCCACTTGAGTGGAATGACCGCGGGTTACAGAGTAGGGACATTTGTTATTGAGCCTCCAATCCCCCGCACCGTAGTGGGTAACTTGATCATGGCAAGCTAATCAAACAAGTCTCCGCCTATAATCCAAGGCAATTTTCCCTCTGTTGCTCACTCCAAAAATCCAAAAAAAAAACTGCACTGTACTCATTCCCCAAAGCGTTATTATTTCAACATGGGCACCTCGTCACTGAAGCAATGACCCTTGTCACGATTTTAGCGTCATTTTTAAGTCTCACCCTCTCGACGTTGGGTCCTCATTAGACATTCTGGTCGTGTCACTGTGTCATTAGAAGAATATCCAATCACAAGCTCATTGTAAACGACCCCGAAAATGTTTCCCCAATCAACCCAATTTGATGTGAAATCGAATTGACGGCCACACCTCTTCAATTTTGGCAAACAATCAAAACTTAATTTGCTGCCTTCGTGACACCAGCGAGCAGATTTCTCTGAATGAACTGGAGGGCGTCTGCAAGGACAGGACAAGGGTCAGCTTGTGGTTTAATTCAAAATTGTATTTACATGGTCGATGGAAACTTGCAAGGTCTACTGATGTGAAACCACGTTTGAAGACTTCTGCTGTGAGTGGCGCTACAGTCCGGGGTGGACGAGGCTCTACAGCTGGCTAGCTTCAGTTGCACCCTTCGCTTGAACGCTACATGAGAAGTTGGTCTCGCCAACCCTTAGTACAAGAACTCCATTCTTTGGATAGTAACCCTGGTTCCTTTTCTGTGCCTTTTTTAGACTGGGCACTGAAACACCCCTTGTTCAACCAACCGACCGTCAACCAACCAACCATATGCACCTCTGCTCGAGTCTCACCACCTGACCCTCGCCTCACTCAAATGCCTCAATTATAACGAAAGCAATTGCAACTCACTCGCACAAGAGAAGCAACCAAATTAAATGAAGGACCTTTTGAAAGCGTCTGATTCGCTTCATGGGTTGCGGTGCCGTTGATTAGATTGCGTGCCACGCACGTCCACGTCTAAGTTTACCCAACACACGTTTAATTTGCACCACCAGTCCACCAGCGAACCGTACAAGCCCGACAAGGGCAAGAGTGCAGAGCAGAAGAAGAAGAAGAAGGAAAAAAAACAACAAAATGAACCAAAGTGAAGAGGTCCTTTCCTATTTTATTTCCCAGCATCCACAGGAAACATTTACAAAGCCGATCAAATGAGCGTAAGTCCTACACAATGCAACCCCCATGCCGCACTCAAAGACGATGTCCTTCAGGATACCACGGTACGACACTTTTAAGATGATGATGAAATGTATGTGTGCTTGGCCTCAGTGTGTTCATAATACACAACAGAACACAACACAACACAGTACACTCCACGACACCATCCTCCGACGCATGAAGCATGAAGGTCCTTTCAATTTCAAACACACAACAACAATTATGTACACACACGTAAATATGAAGGGAGAGAGGGCGACACAGTGTACACAGTTTTTTTTTTGTACGAGTGATGGCATTGTGCGCTTAGGCTTTCAAAAATGCCTTGTGAAAGGATATTTGCACTTAAGATGAAATTAGAAAATATTCGCTCTCCCTCCGGGGGCCGGGGGGCAATGAAAACGTTTCTGCGGTGTAATAAAACCGGCTGTCATATTTCTTATTTTTCTGTTTGTGTTTAATTTTTAAGTCTTTCGACGCTGGGATTGGAAAAGTAGAAGAAAAAAAATGAACCAAAATCACGTTTTGCTTAGACAGCGGTGCGCAGACGGCATGCAGGACGCATTGGTGCCTTGGGAGGTGGCGAAGACAATGAGTCTTATTTTTCGAGTCGAAACATGTGCCCTTTTGTCATGGGTGCTTTTTTGTTAATTAATGTAAAATACTGCAGACACGAGTGACAGGAGATGTGATGAATTCGTAAAAGGGGGGCGGGAACTTTTAATGAATTTGTCGCTTGATGTCGAATTTTTTGTCAGACTGAGTAATGACTTCTGGTGACTGCTAAAGGGATCAAAATGGGGATCACAGCCACGCGTTGCTTATTCAGCTCGATGATCAGATCGACATTAATGTTCGCAGACGCAGATTGGTGGACACGGCTGTCAATGAAGCGTGCTTGTTTTTTTTTTTTAGCGAAGCGTTGAGAGGCACTTAACTTGGTTGAACGCAACACAGGTACCAACCAGTAGTGATGGGAGACTGAATACACTTCGATTGTTGACCAAACTTCGTAACAGTTTGATGACTCAGCCAATTCGAGGATGGTACCTGTGTTCAGTGGTATTGCACGAGGAATACAAATGGTTACCTCAACCGACTCAAATAGCATCAAAAACTACCCTCTTGAGCTAAAGGGAGGGTACGAGTGTCCAACGATAGGGTGAATCAGAGAAGATGCCACGGCAATCGTCCTTGGATCGCGAAAGGATACGGCCGTTGGTTTGTTCGTGGCTGACTTAATACCTGTTATGGATCAGAATGAACGACTCACAATCAGACCCCAGACCTCTGGCGAATATTCACAGAAGGTTGAAAGACGGATGAAGGAGTGAGCGGAGTAGGCACCCCGATGTTCTCAGCACTCGTCTGGTTTCTGTAATAGCGATCAAAGAGGCGGAACGGACAGCCAGGCTGCGATTAAGTCCATGGCCAGTGTCATTTCCTACAAGACATCACCGCTTTGTCTTAGGAGATGGGTGAGCATTTCAATGACCACCTCATTTGTGTGCCGGGGCATGAAGGCAAGCCGATTAACTCGCTCGACGTCGTACAAACTCTGTTCTCAAATTGAGAGGAATCATAAACATTATTTGGACCACCAACAAAGCTGCATGATCAAGGGAGAAGAGGAGACCATTGATCAGCTCCACTGCTCGTGCAGTGCCTTCGCTACCGCTAGTAACATACATTTAGGATCCTGCTCCTTCGATAATCGATATTAAGCCATCGATCTGAACTGGCTAGAGGAGAAAAAGTTGTACAATCCGCGACAAAGTGCCCATTTTGTCGTCAGTGTGACTGCTCCTTTCAATCAGCCACTGTGACCGGCAATGTGGATCACTCTAGTTGGCGAAGCTTGTTGTTTGAGGCCCAGATCCAAGAACCCTTCCTCAGGTGTACCCAGTGGCAAGCCAAGTACAGAGGGAATGATACCTGAATCCACTTGTCGCCTCTCCACAGCCGCCATTACATCCAACCAACCTTTGAGTAAGCTCCCAGCTCAGTACATCAGACCCAAGACCATTATTACGTGCTCGACTAAGAAAAGCCCAACTTAATGAGGCACATTTCTCTCTAGGACACCCTGCAGACATTCCCGAAATTCAAACATAAACCCAATCGTCCTCCCCTCCACTCAGTCGAATCATTAATTCCATTCATAAGTCATTGCAAGGACGAGTCTTTCTTCCTCTGACTCTCTCAGTATTCCTTCCAACCCTTTTGGAAAGAAGAAGAAGCAGAAAAAAAAATACCTTCGCCGCTTCACTTCAGCTCTACAAAAGGCACCTCAATGCCGTGGTTAGTGGCTGCTTGGTCAAGCATTTCCCTGCCGGATGAGCCGACTGCCTGATGATTTGCAATTTAATCATTTTGCTGATGCTCGTCACGTTTCCTCATATCCATACCTAATTCCATCACGTGACCAACCGACGAGAGAGAAAAAAAAATGTACGAAAACGAAAATAGCGAACTTTTCAAAACCATCGTCTCATTGCCAGGATATTACTCCACCGTCCGATGCGGTTGCGGTAGAATTTTGCGTTTTCAAAGCTCTGCTCCGCTCGACGAGGACATGCATAAAAACGGGGGCACGGCCATCGAAGGGAGGAAATTGCCTACTCATAATATTTTAGCCTAGTACATGGTTTTACTTTGATTTTCGTTTCTCCCTTTCGCTGGGAAACCGAGTGCAGGGCAAAAAGAAGGGGTCCCGTCTGCTTAAACTCATCGCACAGCCATTAATAAGGACGACATAAAGGTTGTTCTTCGGGGTTTCTCATTTTCTTGTGTTTTTTTTTTCTTCTTTTTCTTGCTTCCTGGCTACCCTTGCCTTTGCATAATTTTCTCGTAAAAATTATGTCCTTTTACCTTTAAAATCGTACAGGATCCACAGAGCGGCTTCGGTATCACTGGGCTGGTGACGACAGAGGCGCGGGCGTCGGCGATGGTCCTGTGAACGCGGGCATGTGCTTCCCCCCATGGCCAGTAGGTGTAATAAAAAACCACAATGATGCATAATTTACTGCCACGGCCATTCTTGTGGAAATGATCCTATGGAAAACTGACTACTCTTAAGGATGCAGAATGAGAAAAAAAAATGTTTACATGTGGCTTACGAAGGAGTTTTAACTATATTTTTGGGGGGAGAATGGATGCGTGTGGGACCCCAGAGAGCGGTAATCTTGTGTGACAAAAGTCAAAGGTTAACGTCGCCCATAAGGAACAACTGTGTGTGGAAATTGTTTCCGTGGATGTTAATATGTGGCTCTCTAGGGGCCTGGATATATTTTTTTTTCTTTGTTTTTGTAAAGTTTATTGTCCGACCAGTGGTGCGCATGAAGTGAAGAGGGTGCCTTCTGGTGTTATGTTGAACTGACACTCATATTGATCTTTCACCTTTGGGGGGGCCTAATAGTTTATCCAAATTCGAAACGGCCAGCGGCCTTATCGTTTGAGACAGATTTTCGTTTCAGGAGCCAGTACTAGACAGTCATGGTCCCGGATCACTGTATCTGACTCGAAAGAGGTGGTGTAGTGAATGAGTGAATGTTCTGTATTTCGAGAACAGAATCCTGGAAACGACAAATCTACCCAGCACCCCATAGTGGTGACGGGTTATGTTCATAAGTCATCTGAATAAAAACGGCCTCTAGTACATGTGAAACTTCCGGAGGCATGCCAGATGAAGACAATTGCAACTGCTCCCGGTTAGATTGAGTGATTTGGAAGCTGTTTGGGTTTTCAGTGATCTATATCTGACAGTCCCCTTGCGATTCATTGCATCTGTTAAAGTCAATCGTCATATCACACAGATAGCATTGCCATTTTATCGTGGAACAACAAACACCAGAACAGTGCTCACAAATTGTGGAATTTTTGATTCAAAATTCATGCTCGGTGATTTCATGTGTACGGTCGTCAAGACCGAAGACTAGAGCAAGCAATTCAAGACGTATTGAAATGGACGGCGGGATACATCAAATCTGTCATCTGTGCCGATAGCCAAGCGTCAATTCGAGTGCCATTAATGAGATTCAACCCAATGTGCTCGAAAAAGTGACTCAAAAATTAACTCTTCCTGTGGACCACTTCAAAAGTGTTCGTGGTCACTATTTACATGAAATAATTTCTCTAGAATAAATGGCAAGCATTCATTTATCAACTTGAATAATAATTTTATACACTTTTTCAATCATTCTGAAATATATTTTACAACTTAAAAACCAAACACTAAGAAAATCCCACTTTACTTCTGTGCCAACTGATTTCTGGCATCGTTGAAATCGAAAATGTGTCCTTCCAGCTACAAAATGCCAACAAATGTGAAGAATCATTTGCAAATTCCTCCAACGTACACATGCCCAGTCATAATTATTCATTTTATTGAGAAAATTCGAGATTCGAAAAATTGACATTTTTCAGCCGAAAAAATGCAGTAAAATGGGAACTGAATCGGGTCGACTTTTTTTGGTTCGGGGAAACCAATTTTTATTCTGACGATCTGGAGGAGTTCTGAGGGATTGTTTGGATGGAAGTGAGTGGGAAATGCATAAATTGAGTCAGAATCAATGGCAAATCATAAGCTGGGCACGCCCTTTGGCAAATTCACTGAAATTTAATTCTGCTGGTTGTAGCCTGTCTCTTTTGTGTGGGTGCACTGATGATGAAGTGGACCTCCGATAGGGAGATAGAGTATGACGCTGATGCCTAAGAGTGCATAATGAATCCCAGGAGAGCTCGTCGATGACGTTCTGCTATTGGACAAGGCTCTCTGCTTCTGACAATGTTAGGTAATGGCACAGTTGCGGTGCTTAGTCTATAATTTCATTCTTAACCCAATCTATTGCTTCTCATCCGTCGTGTAAGGCAAAATAAGCATGCTCGACGAGTGGAAACTCAGCATCCTTTGACCGATCCATGAGAATGGAGACCCCTTTGTTATCGCCGTCTTTCGTGGGATAAGTCTTCTTAAAATTACCAATCTGAAAGCTCCGTCTGGCCAGGAAAGCCCACAAGAGCCTGAAACTTGACACACACCGACAGAGACTAGAACTTATTTCCGATTTTACGGCCGCATATGTCACCGTACAAGGTATAAACTGTCAGGTGTCAAATTTTGACACTCCTGCCAAGCTCGCAAGCCATACGACTGCCTCTAATTTTCCATGAGTGGGCCTTAAACAAACTCGACAAATTGCCTTCAGCCCAATAAAAGCCCTCCTCTAGATGTGAAGCTTCTGCAGGCTTTCTAGATAAACACCACTTTAACCTCTGTCAATTATAGTTTCCACAATGAGAAAAATTGTAAGATCCATAGACGCCTTGAGCTTGGAACGAAAGTTTATGTAAACATTCTCACGTTGAACATCTTTCTGCTTTCCCCACATTCTGACGTACAGTAGCTCCACTGTGTCTATAAAAAAGTTTATAATTCACTTCATTTGCCGCGGAACATATACAACTCCTCACTGATGCCCTACCTGGTGGGAGATTAAAGTTTACTTCCGCTGCTCGGCTGCATTCTCATTCATTGCCGGCGTACAATTTACCTGTCTACATCATTTTTCATTATTTCCCTCTAACGTCTGCCAATATCGTATCCTTTGTAAGTTTACCTTAAGACTTCTCTCTCTCTCAATTTCTGCGCCTCTATTCGTTCATTGTTAAAAATATCTTTATTCTGCATTAAAGTGTATGTATTTCCTAGTCAAACTTTTACGATATTTCCGTGTTCTGTTGACCCAGGAATTGTACATCTGCATTCTTGATTGAATGAGTAATGTTTATTTTCCTTCTTTTTCTCCTTTAAATTGAATTAACAGAACGGATTTTAATAATTCATCACACAGCGAGCTGGATGATGGATTTTTGCGGAAATTCTCACGATATCTGAGAATTTATTCGTTATGACTATGGACTTATCCCTGACTAATTGGAGTTGTGGGAAGAACAGAAAAAAATACATTTGCTTTCTTTATTTTGAAATACATTTCGTCGAAGCTTATGGTTCTGAACTTGTAATGGGAATGGAGGAGGAATGGCAATCCGCATCAGTTTGGTTCGTAATGTGTTTTCTGGGCAACATGTGTTGTGTAGAGTTCAAGAGCGTTCTCCAACATCTCCATTAACTAATGCCACCAGAGTCCTCAACCGGATACGATGATTAAAAGATTGTCAATCAGGAGGTTGTAGATGGGAGTAGGGCCTTCTTCTTCTTTTTCTTAGAGCGCTACCGTCCAAGGTGGACCTGGGCCTCACTTAACATGCCTCTTCAGCCAGCACGATCTCTCAGTAGACGCCTGGCTATACTCATGCCGCTATACAGCCGATACAGTTCGTGATTGAACCTTCTTCTCCGAAGATCGCGTTCAGAACTTTTCTCTCGAAAATACCAAGAACCTCTCCATCCACTTTGGATAAAGTCCACGCCTCAGTGCCATAGCGCAAGACAGGGATTATCAGGATCTTATACAGACTTAACTTGTTCTTCCGAGAGAGGACTATATTACTCAATTGCCTCTTGAGCCCATGGAAACTGCAGTTGGTAGGAGTTATTCTGCGTTTGATCTCGGTACTGATGTTGTTTATACTGTTTACCGCGGAGCCGATATAGACGAAGTCGTTGACGTTCTGGCCAAGTCGTCGATGTTGTGCTACTAAAACCCATTTTCGCCACCTCCATTTCAATGCCAACAAACGCTTCATTAACAGCTCTCTGTGTTCTACCAATAACGTCAATGTGGTCCGCGTATGCCACCAATTGAACGGGCTTCTGGAAGATCGTGCCTCTTGTTTGGCCAGTGACTTCTGCACGATCTTCTCCAGGTCGATATTAAAGAAGTCACATGACAGAGCGTCGAGTTGTCAAACACTTTTGTTGACATTGAAGGTCTCGGTGAGTTCATTTCCGACCATGATGGAGCAGCGAGAGTTCCCCATCGTCATCTTACACAACCTGACGAATTTGGCTGGAATGTCAAAACTAGACATGGCCTTGTATAGCTCGTCTCTATGCACGCTGTCATATGCGTCCTTGAAATCGACGAATAGGTGGTGGGTGTCGATTTGCATATCCTGGGTTTTTTGGTCGACGGTGGACTTCCCCGCCCTGAAACCTCGCTGACAATTACCTGTCAGGTTATTGACCAATGGATTTCGGCGCTCACATAAAACAGCAGCATCTTATGAGGGATGCTTAGGAGACTTATCCCTCGGTAGTTGGCGCAGTTGACCGGGTCTCCTTTTTTGTTGATCTAGCAAACGATACTGACTGAGGTTCCACTCGTCGGACATGCTTTCTTCCAACTATATCTTACAGATGAGTTGGTGCATGCCCTACCAGCTCATCTGCAGCTAGTTTAAAGAGTTCTCATCAGCTCATCAGCTTATCAGTTTTGTTCGACTTTAGTCTTGATATGGCTAGCTTGACTTCGTCTAGGTCGGGCAGACGGAATTCTCTTCTATCGTCGTCCATTGTGTGGAGTGGAGCATCCTGCCTGAGAGCGGTATTGGTGTCCTCATCACCGTTCAACAGTCTGCAGAATTGATTGTTCCTAATTGTCAGTACGGACTGCGACTCTAGGGTCTATTCTGTTGAGATGGAAGCGGCTAAAATTGCTATAGCGGTGCTCGAGCAAGCACATACAACATCAACGTGTTAGACAATTCGTCAAAATGGGTACCTATGACTTCAAGGTAGCCAATGACTGCGTTCACCTCGGCTCCGCACTGAACAGTTCAAATAAAATCAGGTTGACTCTGTATTGTTAGCATTGGCCATTCCAGTCCTCCGCAGTTGCCAAGCAGTCAAGCAGCATCCTCAAATGTGGTGCAGGAATGCCGGGCATGAGCTAGAGTCATTTCAAGGCCAGCTCAAAATGTCCCTTATCTGTATTCCAGGTCACAATGATAATCCAGAAAATGAGAAGACCGTGGAACTGGATAGGCATGCCTTCAGTGCTTCCTACTAGAAGCAGTCGAAGCTAATATCACTAGGCACTTACTTAAAATAGCAAGCCTCAGACGGGCCAGACTGACAAGCCGTGCTACATCATGGCCTGAGTACAACAACAGCGAGCTGGTCATGATATTGCTAGATTGGTGGCGGTGTCATAAGTGGCACTGGCTGATAGGGAATCATGCCTTCAAACTAGGTATCCCACACAACCCATGTTGTCGCAGTTGCAACAGTTTTTCCGCCTACCCGGCACTTGCTAAAGCCAGACAGCAAGTGCTCGATAGACCAACTTTCTGCGAAGGATTTTAAGAAACTAGGGTCTTTCTTAAACACCTCAGATTTGATAGAAGAGCTGTGGCATTAAAACGACCTAACTGCTTTGTGTCGCAGAGGCATAGGTAATCTCGAATGACGATCAAGAAGCCCTTGGTTTCCTTGTGGACAAAATTGATAACCCCAGTCCTGTACAAAGACGTTCCGCGGCATAGAGACAATGCCAACCTCAAAAGTTCTTGCCTCGAGAAAAAAATGCGATCCTTTTTGCCCAGAGGCAATTGGAAGAGAAGACTCAACCACGAACAGGAGGCCATGGATCCAAAAAGGTGGCTGGTCCAAGAAGGGCTCATGTGGCCTTTTTGGCCTTGGCATCGGCATGGAGTGGCTTCGACTTTGAAGCTTTGGACCAACACAAAAGAGGAAAAGGGAAATGTAGAAGGGTCATATACATAACCAATTTGGTGTGCGCCACAGGAGGCAGCTAGACGATACTTAAGGAGTAGCTCAGCTCATTCGTGAGCAAACTCCTTTAATTTGGAATGTGAACACTATGACAGCATGCCACGTCCACCACAGCAGTTTATCACCTTCATTTGGAGACCTAAGCCAGTAATATAGTTCGTAGAGCAACATTCCAATTCAACTGGAAAGCATTCAGACTGCCAAAAAGTGGAGCGCTATAGCGACTAACGTAAAGAGGGTTACTGTCAATCCTGGTCGTTGCCTTCACGGCGTGGGTTGTACAAGAGCAAAAAAAACATAAAGAGGGTTATGGGCCCCACAATCTTCCCATAAGACCATTCGATGACTTAAAGCGAATATATACAGCCCGGCCATACAGGAACGCAGTCAAGTCTAAGCACATCCGAGACCAAATAACACTGGTTCAAGGGTCCAAGTCGTCCGCATGATGGATGTATGCACGTGAGGCGAATTCATGCCTCCGGTTATTAATTGATGATCAGATGTTGTTTTTTCAGGTTTCCTCTTCTAAAATTGCAACAAAATAAAAAATCGTACCACAAATCTCCTTCAACTTTCACCCTTTCTTCGGATGCCCCAGTACCGCTCCATGCATCCAAGTCCTGCATACACCATCTGTACAGCATTTTCATCATCATCCCTCCTGTCCAGCCCCCAACACCTCAAGGCTGTTGCAGAATGTTCAAACTTAGAAAACCATGTGCAGTCGTATTTGCAGAGAAAAACCACAGCAATGCTTCTGAGTATTTTTTGCTAAAACGAGTGCGAGTGCCAAAACCGCCCGAAGGAGGGGTTGTCTCTCCTCCGAGAGCAAACAATAAACGCAATCGCTTGTGTGCTGCTGTGTTTTTGTTGCCGTTCCCCGGCCAAAATGATAACTCTTGGCCCTCATGGGCGAGTTCATACGTTCATGCGAGTTTAATTCTCTTGCGAAAGTTTTTGAAAGCGAAAATGTTGAAGGCGCCATCGTTGTTGTTCATATTACGAGGGCCTTAACTTTGGTTGCAATGAATTACATTTCACCTTCCTCCGCATTCGCATTCATGGAACAAAGGCCACGGCTTGCGACTGTGTGTGTGTGTGCCAATGTGTGTCTATTCAATTTTACGGCACACGTGCGTTCGTGTGATTCGTTAAATCTAACACAACATTTTCCATTCTTCTCTCCTAATTGTGGTAGTAATTACCTTTGAATACAGACACAGCATACAGTACAGAGAAAAGCGAACGGAGAACCCCCATCCAGCGTAATGTAACTGCTGAAGCTGGCTGTTCGTGCAGACGGAATTCGGGCGTGTTTTTGCGGAGGCAACGCCGAAAGCCAACGATAATAAGCACGACGCGTCAAAGGCGTCCTTAATGACAGTCGTACTCGGTAAATATTAATCAACTGGACGGCACACATGCACAGGTCTTCTGTGACATGATGTTACGAGAGCTCGCAGCTGAAGATGGGTTTCCATTGAAGGCAATTTCACTCTTTTGCGTCTCCTGTCAGTTGGGCAATATTATGTCGGATTTATCATGGAACTCAGTCGAAGGATTCCACTTGATTTTGGACATGGCATGTCAATGCCCGTCTGTGATGGACTATGAGGTTGCAATTTGAGAATGGAATATTTTACAAATGCTGCCACTAATTGCTCGCAATTGTTTGATTGATTCGTGACGCTAATAAAAGGAGGTTGAAGAAAAGTGGCACTTTCGTGGAACACAGTCTATTTTCAACTTTGGATTTTCTGCTTCTTGTAGGGACTGTTCGAGCATTGCCTTCAGCATACCTAAAGTAGCATCCCCTCAAAACCGCCACCAGGCTAAAGAACGCACCTTTCGATGCTCTAGCTGGGCAAAGTCGTCTTTGATACATGGACTAGTCAAAGAGCGGCAATTCTCTTCACTAACACAGTCTAACATGTTAGAATATGCAACCAAAGTAGGTAAGTCAGACCTGACTCCATCGCGAACGCCCTTCGTTCTGGCTCTCGGACTGCTGCTAGAGAATTGAAAATTAAGCACAGTAATTATATGCCTCACTTGAGATTATCTGCAAGACGTGACAGCCCACCAGGACCAAAGAAAATCTGGTAAGCCTCCTATCAACTCCTCATCCAGCCAGTGTCTACAGAAGTCATCAGTGATACAGCTTAGTCTCCAGACGTGGTCCGCAACAACAGCAGGTCGAATAGATTGCCAAAGACAGCAGTTGTTAGAGCATCAGGGTCCAGTTTGGACCATATCAACGTGCTTTAGTTCGTTGTACCCCAGTCTTACGTTAACCTACACAGCACATGAGCTTATGTACAATAGTTGGCCAGGGTCAACCCTGAAGTTAGTTCATAGTTGCCGACCAACTAGTTCACTTCAGCCCCTGTCTAGTAGAAGCAAATATCAAGCGGCACAGCAATTTCTTTCAGAGATGGACGACAGATTGATACGAGTTAGAAGGTCGTGATCGCGATCGAATATTGCATTCCATTAGGCCCAAGAGAGCACCAGTGATCTCCGCCAAAATGTTAGCCACAGCATCGTACAAACGTGTCCGAAAAGATAGACAGAATGCGGAAAAGAAATTAAATAAAAAGAGAGGGCATCATCACCAGTCCTGTGGTAAGCCAGGTGCAATAGCTTCAGAAAAGTAAGATCCCGTGTTTAGTACGTTCGGTCACTATTCTTTGTAGCAGGAGAGTCAGTGCGTGCCAGTGCGGCGTGCCAGGCTGACTATACCGCTGAACAGTCTCTGTTGCCTTGCATCGAGAAAAGTCTTACTCAACCATCTCATCTAGGGATGAACGATGCTTCTAGCTTCTAACTTTTAACTGAGAGTAGTTGATGACTGCCTGACTTGCCATGACGATGCCAATATCGCTTGTTAAGGCCAAATAGATGTGGTCTTCTCGGAAATAAAAGGTACATCCGAATAGCTCTCAAATCATGGAATTTTTGAATCAAAATTCGTGCCATTTTTCGGGCATCATGATCGAAATGCTGAGCCCTATTAAATTACGCAGCTGGTTGCGACAAATCACTCGTCTGCGCGTATAGGCAAGTGTCAATTGATCAATGTGCTCAAAAAAGTGACTCAAAATAGGACCCCCGTGTGGACTACTTCAAGCGAAGTCGTGATCAATATATACGTGAAATAATACCTCTAGAGCTAATGGCGAGCATTGATTTATTAACTCAAATAATAATTTGATACACTTTTTTAATTACTCTGGGACATATTTTGACAATTAAAACCAAACGCTAAAAAAATCACACGTTACTTAGGCGCCAACTGCCAACGAAAATGGGCCCTTCCAGCTACAAAATGCCAACAAATAAGAAGAATCACTTGCAATTCGTCCACCGTATATATTCCCAGTCATAATTATGTATTTTACTGCGAGAAAATCGAGATTCGAGAAATTGACATTTTTCAGCCGAAAAAATGCAGTGAAATAGGAACTGAATCGGGTCGACTTTTTTTGGTTTGAGGAAACCGATTTTGATTCTGGCGATCTGGAGGAGTTCTGAGGGACTCTTTGGATGGAAGAGACTGGGAAATGCAGAAATTGAGTCAAAATTAATGGAGAATCATTCGCTGGAAGCACTTTTCGCAAATTCACTGAAATTAAATTCTGCTGGTTGTAGCCTGTCTCTTTTGTGTGAGTGCACTGTTGATGAAATGGACCTCCAATAGGGAGATAAGAATGACGCTGATGCCTAAGAGTGTACAATGAATATCTGAAGAGGTCAACGAGGACGTTCCACAGATCGACGAGGCTATGTGGTTTTTACAACGGTCGGTAATGGCTGATGATGTTGTTCTCATGTCTCTAATCCTATTCGTCACCCAATATATCGTTTCTTCAAAGCATGCTAGACTATTGAAATCTCAGCATCGTTTTCCCGCTCCAAAGCAAAGGAGACCTGGTTGACTGAGCCATCTATCGTGGGATAAGTCTTCTTAAAATCACGTACATCTCTCTGTCGTGCTGTATGCCCGATGCCTGATAGCTCCTGTAGGTCAGGGAAGTCCGCAAAAGACGAAATCAGACTGCAGCATATCATGTGACAAGCAGTGCATATTCACGACATTCACCACCTGTTTAACGATTTCAAGACCAGATATGCTAGCCTGAATGGAGAAGCCGATCAGGAGCTGTAACTACCAGCTCACGAAGTTCCTGTCTGGACTCGCCCTCAATAGAAAGTATCTAGACAAATCTGGACAGTAGACAATACGGCCTTCTCCCCCGAAGTGGGCAAGCAGATTTCACTGCAGTCATCTTGCAGACAGTACATTAGTCAAATCAAGCAACGACCTGATTTACTACTAGACGGGATCGGAAAGTAAATCGGGTGAGATCTGCTCCTAAGTCCTTGGGGTACATAAACATAGAACATAGAAGGGCCCAAGAGCTCACCTCGTTGAGTCGAGCACAATTTCTAATGATGCCTGCGAAGTAACAACTAATGTCTGCCACAACTGATTGACAGTTTCACGGGAAGAGTGGTTGACCGGTGCACTCGCGGTTTGGTACGATGCCGCGAGTATCAACAGAATGAATGCATTGTGGCACGAACTAGGGCAAAATCAACAGAAAACTATCATCGAACAAAAACATTGGCTAAACAAAGTCTGCTTGGAGGTGACTGAAGTCTGTCCCGAGCAGCAACTGCAGACGCACAACCAAAGCCCAAGATAGTCATCACAATTTAATCATCTTAATCCCGGTCATTTACTATCTGACGCGACTCTCGCAGTTTCCCTTTCATCAACAATTACTTCCTCCAGTGTAAGAATGACAATTTCCCTGCCACCTAAATGACATCGCTCGCTGCGAGTGCATTTCGATGTAAAACGTTTCTTTTTTCAAAAGCTTCTTAATTGCTATCAGAAAGTACAGCGATAACAGCGGGAGTAGAATAAAAGCAAAACAGTCAACCTGCTTCGTTGTCCTCTTTGTGGAGAAAATTACTTCGGAACAGCAACTCGGACTCGGGCTCTTGGAAGACAACTAAATTCAATTAAATTCTCATTTCCCTCACTCACTTTGCCTCTCGGACTAATGCCATTCGTTCTCTTTTTTTTTTTTGCGCAATTTTAATCCTCTTGCATATTATTCCTTCCTCAACTTAAGTTATAACAATCTGTTCAAATGATAGCTGGGCACGAGGAAGAAAAATAAAAGGCATTTCGACCATCCGCGACTTTATGAAAGGCGTTAGTTGACGTCCGCCTAGGCTGTGGGTGTCTTAAATGGCAACAGCTGTTCATTAAGCGCAAAATTAAGGTCAGGATGAGAGAGGACTTCGACTTGAGTGGAAATAATCCTCATCTCCGACGTTTGTAATTAACTGAAAGACGAGAACCGCTCGGGGAGCTGAGCACTGAACGCATATGCTTTCGATATGCCAGCGTTCATGTGATACGCGGGGATGCTACTGATTGATGACCATTGAACGATGTGCGCGGCTAAGTGAAACCTAATGAAACGCGATAGCTCACAATTAAGTGCGAACATGAGCCTTTGATGGGGCTAGTGATGGCTGCAAGGTACACGTGCATAGCTTGCTTGGAATTGATTTCTGAGAGAGAAATTTGTTCCTTAAACTTATGATGGTTGTGTGTGAGTTTAAAGCACTTTAGGGGGAGTTTTGAGGCACGCCTTGGCCTTTGTGGGTGATGGTGGCCTTTGGTCCACTTGGGATATACGACGGATGTCTAGTGACGATGAGCACATGGTCGATTTGAATGGCGTTTCGGCCGTTTGGTGCCTGCTAGGTTTGTATGCTTCGACATCTCGTGCGTTTTAATACCATATGAAGCGCTCCCAGTGCTGCCATAAAAACGACATCCGGACTGTCTCCGTAGGCAGCTTCCGAGAGGCCATAGAAGTTGTTTTTATTGAAAGCAAGCTCATCAGTAGGAAAGGTGTGCACTGGCTGATGCTCAAGAATCTGGTTTGGATGTAGACCACACCCAGGCAATCTGCAATTGACCTCGATTACCATCGATCTTAGCCGCCTTCCCACCACCAATCCGCCTTCTAACCTGTTCGTCGTCCTACCGAGCCTACATAATTCCATGATCCGTCGTCTCTAGGAGGCTTCGAGTTCGGCGAGAGTGAACTGCCGTTGCATTCAAGGCGCATACACTTAAGACGTTTTTAGTAGTCGGTTCATCTGAGTCAGTTGGCTGATTACTGATGGTGTTTGAACTTCTGTGGGGCCTTCGCATGAACGCCAGACTGGTCGGAGAAAGACTGCATACTGCGATCGTGGCATACATTACTTCAACCCTCAAGAAATAGTGTGGAAGATATCGAGAAGTCGCCGCTTGGCTGTGGCATGTCTTGACCTGAGCGTAGGTTGCTGGGAATTGTCTCTTAGACTGCAGGGATGTCTGTTAAACAAATATCGTCCCATCCTCTATTTTGGTAGTAATCAACAACTCATTCTGTGTGGTCTCCCAACTACGACAACACTTCGGCAGAACGATAGAACCAGAAGCAGTGAAGGTGTCTAGCTTCAGCTTTGGGGGGCTTGCGAGCTACGCTCTGTTGGTGGTCTTCGGATTGCCAGACCAAATCTCCAAGCTGCATTATTAGACATGCCTATTGAATCCAAAGCGGAGCTGAGTCTACGGTATTTCAAAAGAAAGATTTCTCATCAGAAGAAGGCGATGATGACATGGTGATGATAACCGTCGCTTATAATGGCTAAGCCCAATATGAAGATGCGACGTGTGAACAAGACACAAGTGTCTTTGAAACTAGCCCACCTGGAGAGATAAGTAAAGTTAGGGTATGGGGAAATTAAACTACCACAGCAGACCGCTCGAATTGTGAGTTCAATTGTCCTCTGTTGAGTACAGTCGGCCTTACATTTTTGTGCCGATTCAGAACAACTATGTTTGAGAAGCTTTATCAACGGGAATACTCTTTGAGCATTGTCAGCGAGTCAAAAGAGATGGAGTCTGAACTTATTGAACGTGCTACTAGTGAGAAACCATCCAATGTGGTCTAAAAATCGACATAAAATAGGACTCTGCGCGTGGACCACTTCAAACGTAGTCATAGACAACATTTACATGAAATAATTTAGCTAGAGCAAATGGCAAGCATTGATTTATCAACTCACATAAGAATTTTATACACTTGTTCAAATAACCTGGGCTTTATTTTGGCAATTAAAAACCAAGCCCTAAAAAAAATCACACTTTACCCAGGCGCGAACCTGATTAACCTGATTTGTGACATTGTTAAAATCGAAAATAGGACTTTCCAGCCTCAAAATGCCAACACATGGGATGAATTACTTGCAATTCTTCCCCCGCTCACATTCCCAGTCATAATTATGTATTTTATTGCGAGAATAACGAGATTGGAGAAATTGACATTTTCAGCCGAAAAAATGCAGTCAAATGAGAACTGTATCGGGTCGACTTTTTTTTGTTTGAGGAAACTAATTTTAATTCTGATTATCTGGAAGAGTTCTGAGGGATTGTTTGGATGGAAGTGACTGGGAAATGCATAAACTGAGTCGGAATCAGTCGAAAATCATTTGCTGGGAGTACTTTTGAGAAATTCAGTGATATGATAGAATTTTGGTGGTTGTAGCGTCCCTCTTGTGTGCACTGATGGAAGCCTTGTTCGTATGAAGAAGACCTTTTAAAGGGAGATAGAGTGTGTCCCAAATGACTCTGGAGCAGCTCATTGTTTAGCTGCGTTTAAACATCCAAAAGTTCTTCGGTGTATCTCAAATGGCCCATACTGCCATATAGTGGCGGAGGTAGTAAAGTTCAGATAGAAGAGCATGCCCACTATAAAGGAGAGAAAAACAAGCTTAATCTCTATAATAACTCGCGAATATGTTCCCTCCGCGACGGTCACAATACGACCCTTGGCAAGATCTATACAATTCGCCCATCCTACACGTATTGTGTCCCCAAGATTAAACATTCAGATTATCTCCAACATCATGCTTAGTCTGGTTGGACACGAGAGTAAGTGCAAGGGAATCTGAATGAAATTCGTTAGTCGCATTTGCATCTTCGTGATCCTTTTCAATAAGTCAGCTTCAGCTGGTAATACATGATGGGCCAAATACAAGTTTCTTTTTAAAAATGCAATAAAATGAACAAAATTAAAAAATATTCAATGTATTACAGCTCAATTAGTAAGAGCATACATTCCCATTAATTATGAACTACAATGTCGTTCAAGTGGCTGCCTCACTTGGCCTTGCAGTAGCGCATTCTGTCACCCCAATTATCCAAGACCTCGCTGATGGTTTCGGGCTTTAGCTCACGGATTGCTTGAATAACATTGGCGTTAGGCGCTTGAATTGTTTCCGGAGTTGACATAATATTGATCCTTTAGGGTCTCGTAGAATAAAATAGTCCAATTCAGTCAAATTTCAGCTCCGAGGCGGCCAATTGACAATGCCAAGACGGCTGATAACACGATTTGGGTATTTCTTGCGCTAAAGATCGATTTTGGTATGGGCTGCGTGGGATGACGCCCCATCCTGCATGAACCAGAGGTCGTTCAAATCGATATCTTCAATTACAGAAAAAAAAGTCGGTTAACATGGCTCTGGAACGCCCACCGTTGGCCGAAACGTTGTTCCCAGCCGCATTTTCGAAGAAGGTCACAGCAGCCACATTCTCACTTATGTGCACCGTACGACGACGGTTACCATGAGTGTTGTCCACTAGAATCCACGAACTTCTTCAAAACTGAGCTATTGAGATTGAGATTCTCCGAACTCATCACCGTATTGCGTTTACGGCGATTCCTCTGCATCCCCGGTGTCTTGTACCAAGTAGTGGGCACTCGGCAAAACCTTAGTTATGTCATGCCCAGCAAATGATATGGGCGCTTGTAAACTGGTTCTAGCTTCCGTGACTCACCTGTCGCCGCTGCCTAATGCTCGACTAACACCAGATCGTCCACGTAATAGCACGATGGCTTGTATGACACCACAAAAAGGGAAGAGCGCCCCTTCTCATATGCCTCACTATTCTCAGCGCATTCTGCCTCCTGAGATCGATATCCACTTGGTCAGTCAATTCTGCCCTTCCCAGCTCCTACAACAATTTGTTTCCAAGAATGTCCTCCGCAGTGGACTTTCTCTTGTAGTCGCATTCTGTGCTGTACTCAGGATCCATTGCATTGTCATAAGGTAAGTCGCCCAACCTTCTGCGCACAGTGGGCTCACTTTAGAGCCGATAGGATAGTTCTGTTTCGGGGTTCCAGCTGGCCATTCGCGTATCCTCACGGCGGTTGTGATATACCGTGGTCTTAGGATTTCTTCGTAAGCGCCTTCGTCATAAAGGCGAAAGTGACACATCCCGACCCTTTATAATTCGCTTCGGCAGACCAAAGTACTCCCGTATACCACTTCAAGTCCCTGTTCCAAGTCGAGTCATATTTCCATTCCATGGTACCTCAGGCGATGGAGGCAAGTGACAATAGCTGGTGACTTTCTTGTCGCCGTGAATATGTTTATTGGCTTTAACCCTGAAGTATGTCAAAGTGTAAGGTAAGGTTACATCCGTAAGCGGCCTTTAATCTCAATTCCAACCCCCTGCCAAACCAACTGATTACGAAACTTTTTCAAAACCACCCAACATTCCCACGCACACAGCATGACTTTCCTTCAATCATGACTGCACAACATTTACACCCCAATTAAGCACAGTTCCGCTTCCCCCACGAAGCCCGATCCATGACAGGAGTCAAGTTTCCTTCACATCCAGATCACCGCCGCCCGTCCCCCGCTATTTACACACCCTATCAACTTCTAAAACGAAATTATGGTCTTTTATTTTGTGACTTGCTACTTGCTAGTTTTCCCCCAAAAATATTCCAAGCTCAAATGCAATCCTTTTTAGTTTTCCGTCGTCCTTGTCCTGGATTCCGTCTTCGTCGCCGTCGTCATCTGTATCGTTCGCTCGGTCCTCTCACTGCACAAGATGGAGACAATTTCCCTCCCACCGCACATCATGTGCGGTAGCAGAACGTGCGGGGGATTAGGTTGAATGAAAAATTATAATAAAGTTTGGAAAGTTTTTTGATTTGCTCACCATTTGACTCTCCCTTCATCCGATGGCAGGTACACACCCACTCAGATGTAAGGCGAAGAAGCCGTAAAGCAGGAAGGACGGATGCAATGAGCGGCAAGTACCTCGTGCTTGATTGAAAGGCTTCACTCACGTTACAGATTTATTTACATATTGCCACGCATTCAAATAAGCCATCATTTTGCAGGTTGGTTTTGACTGAAAACGACGTCACTGGGGTGGCAAGCAAAAATGTAAAATCAACTTCCCGCTGAGAGTTAAAGGTCAAGATGATAAAGTGAATACAACTTTTGCGGATTCTTTTACTGCTTCTTGATGCGACTGAGTGAAACTGTCGACACGTGCCACAAAATGAGGCATTTGAAGGTATGGCATGATAAATTGTGGCAGTCAATGAGAGGCATTTCGGGATGCACAAGTACGTCAGTCATCAATTGAAGCAAGAAGTGTGGAAAATACAGGTTTACCTCGACACAGCCTCAGACAATGACCTTGCCAAGGGATGATTCGAGAACAGGTCATTGGGCATTTGACGTCAAATGTTCATCCTCTTCATTGTCTGTTCCTTTCTAACAGACAAACCTTGTTCCTAATCCACACAAGAAGAAGACGATCTCATTCTCAGTGAATCGCCACCCAATCGGTATCTTATCGCAGCAAATCATACACACTTCCTGCGAGCTTCCTAGTGAATCAGACGCCATTGTGTTCCTTGTTTTCACGCTTTTCCATGACAACACTGTCACTATATATAAATTCCGAAAACAAAATAAATAAAATCAGAATATGCCATAACCCATCCAAGGACATAAATTCACAGAACACCCCCGCCCCCTTCCCCCCGTCGAACCAGAATAGAATAGAAACCACCCATCAGGCAACAGCCAGCACGTTGTCTAATCAATTCAATCTATAATGGAAGCGAAGAAATTATTTTCGTATGGATGATGGCTGGCATGAGGGAGGGAGTACAGAGGAAAAGAATAACATCCGCTAAGGACTAAAGCAAGGGGGATAATCGCGTGGAAGTTATGAGCTTTTTTCTTCAGGCTGACTTCAGTGTGTTTAATGCGAAGAATTGGAATCTTTCGATTTTCTTGTTTGTCTGTTGTCTATTGATGGAATATTAATAGGAAAATAAATCAATAGTAAACGGGGGGCGGGAAGCTCGGGCTTGGGTGTAATGACACTTAGCTAAGCAAATATTGCGGTTTATTAGAGGCCGATCGAAGGCAATTACATTCCGCAATGGTATTCGCTTGGCATTCGGCTTGGCATTTCGCTGAATATTCACTCTGAGTTGACAGAATTTTTGTGTCGGCGGGGAGGGAATTTGAAGGCAATGGAAAATGTTATTGTTCCCCAATTGAGGACATTCGCAAGATGTTCGGGCTGTAATTGAAAGGATAATTGTCTTCAAACGGCACGAGCGGGTACTTTATTTGTTTCTTTTCTGTTTCTGATTAAAATTTGCGTCGAAGCGTCGTCGCCGGCAAACGGAGGGGGAGGTTGATGTTTTTCTGTCACAGAGTCACTCGATGGATGAGATCATTTCCCAGGAAAACTGGAATTACAGTGACATTTGAAAGGATTTTGTTCCATCTTCAAGGTGGACCAATGCTTCTGGAGGATCCCAAGTTTCGCTACCTACTACAGAGTGCTTTTTAAGTTCCAGGACGATTTTGTTCGGACGCCAGTTCGGTCTATTTGAAGTATGTCAGCTTGGATTGGACTGCGGTCAATAGCAATTTATTTTGCAGCAGCTGCTGGAGGTTCCTAACTTCGTCCATCATGTACAAAGGACAAAGCATGTTTTAGGTCGACTTTGTTCGGGCGCCATTTCGGTTTCTTTGACATCTGGATTGGACGTCTTTAGAAAATTAACAATAACAAATTATTTGTGTAGGAAGGCGCCACTAAAAAGTGTAAGAATTATAGAAATATACACAGTACATCATGTAGGCTGAAGGAGGCCTTGAAGGATGTCATTTAGAATTTTTGAAGTTCTTCCAATTGCTTCGGTGTGATGTGAAGCCCTATGGGGCACGCTTATGCCATCGATGGTCTGAGGATCTGTTAAAAGGTCTTGGATTTCCATTCTTTTCCACAGTGGCTGAGTTGTACCTTCGCCGTCTGTGCTTTCCGAAGGAAGAGTCTCTGGTGAAGGTGACAAATTGGCCGATTTTCGTGTAGTTGGAACCCTTGACTACCAACCAATGTACGATGTACAATATCTTCTTTTCTTCCAGGAAAAAACAGGATGCTCGTCCTGCCTGTGTGGGCCTGCTACTGTTGGTGGTGTAAAGGGCTTATGATGACTTCGATCGGGGATGCCATTGCAATGGCTCAACTGCCACAGTCGTTTGTCCAGCTGACTGGTGGACTGAGTCGATTAAGTTTTTGTCAGTCCTCTCTACTGGGCCAGTGACTGGGTAACTCTATCAAAAGTTGTTGAGGAACTGTCTTGCGTCCGAATTGATTCAAAAATGTGGATAGCACTACAGTAACCACTGGATATAGTTTCATGCCGACGCCGAACATCGAAGACAGCAAAGCTGTCTCTTGTCAACAGCACTCTCTAATCATTGTCAGTTATATGACAAGCTTGACAGGCTTCGTCGTGGAAATAAGCCATAACAACGTCACACTGGCCACCAATTTAATGACTGAATGGTGTGGACTCTCCCAATTCTTCCTGCTCTTGATCAACCTCTTAGAGCAGCAGGAAGATGAAGCATCTGGCCAAAAAGTCTGTCAAGTTCTCCTTTTGCACCTCAATTTGCTTTTGTAGTTGCCTTCCAAGCCACCGTGGTCAGAGATTCAAGCCATGACTAGTGTCATGTAAGCATGTACTTCCAATTGTCCTAGACCACCTGAGCCGTATGTGTATGAGTCAGCTCCAATATGGGTAAAGCCACGACAGCGGATCCGAGGGAAAAATCAGACCCCTTCAAGTGAAACCATTAAAACGCAGCCAAGGAAGGACATTCATCTCTTTCGTGCGATAAGCAACCAAGTAGTCTCCAACGAGGTTATCCTGGGAGGTAAAATGTTCGTCTGTTACAAAGAAAAACAACGTACCTACATCAATAATAAATGACTAATGAAAGCATAAATATTTTTAAGGGTTTTGTTTATTTGTTGACGTCTTTTTTTCTTGCCGTTGAGAGTACTCTGCTGTGTGCGGTGAGTCTTGTCATTGACTGAACCCTAATTGAAAATCCTTTAAGTCTCCTTGTCCAAGCCAAGAGCAACGCCAATGTCGGAGTCCGAAATGTCGTAAACACACCATGGTCTCTGCTCTGAATTATGTACAAGTACACGTTTTTATGTTTAAAAGTTGATACGCTTCCGCGGAGGAGAGGTGGCATAAATATTTTATATAAGTACCGCCGCAATCTGAATCTTAATTTACAGTCCTTCTTATTTTCTACCGAGGGGCTGTGCCCCTGTTAGTGGCTTGGTGGCAACGCAATGGCGCTGGCGACAAACATTATTCTTGTTGGTGTCACCAACAACGATGGGCCTTATGTGCGCCGACACGTGTACGTACGCGCGTGTACGTTCTGCTGTTTACAAAATCCGTGCTAGGTATGAATGTAAGTGTGTTTATTTTTGTTTTTATAAATGTTAAACGTATTGTGATACATTTCGTCGTTGGGAGAGAAAAGATTAATGCTCATTAAAATAAATTGTTTGTTTGTCTTTTTTTTTGTCATTTTATCCGACTCTTGTTCAAGGTTAACAGAGGAACAGAGGCAAGAGGCAGAAGTGAAAATGAGAGGTGGGCGGAGGTGTCTTCGCTTGTGTTGCGATTACGAATTTGTCAAAACAAAAGCCGGAAATACGTACATTTCCTCTTTTGATTCTCCAAAACAACAAGCTGTGTGTGTATCGCGTGATGTGAGGAAGCCCTCTAATTGCTTCGATCTGTTACTTGGACGGGATGCTTTTGTTCAAAGGGCAACTTCCTTAGGGAAGCAGCAATTGCGAGACATCAGATTTAGTCAGAACTCTGAGAAACATTTAACTTTTGGTAGCCTTCCCTTCAAATTGTATGAATTCGTCGCTTTCCTTTCATCTTGCTGGTATACTTTACAGGTTTTAAGCCAATATTTGAGTGCGTACTGCCTGCCTTTGATGAGATCAAGAGATTCCCTATTCTGCCTGAGTCTCTTCCAAGCTCGGCGGTCGTGCTTCTGCAGCCAACGCCGGAGCAGCACTCGATTGCGATTTCCCACAATTTACTCGCATCGACAACCGCTGCCTTTAAGAAAAAAATAGCGCTGTTGTCGTCGCAGACAATCAGCTTGCTTGTATCAATTAAGGAGCTGGATCCTGTCCTTGTATCTGGGGGTGACCATTCCCAAGATAACCTTACACCAGGAAAGAAGACTGATGTTTATTTGGTTCCCCAGGACATTTCAGTTGCCGCCATAGCGTAATGGAGAGCTGCGTCGACTCGACATGATTAGGTTGCATTCTCGTCACGTGCAGGACTCATAACACACGGCGCAACGTCTCTGAAATCATGGATAATGCTCAGTGTCTCGAAAAAGCGTTGTCATTCAACTCGCTGAATCTAGACCCAGACCCACCTCGGACTGTAACGCCAACCGTATTCATATACAGGGGCTGAGATGATCAGATTTTCCTTCCTTCAACTCATGCAGTGATAGGGTAACCCAACTCGTTTTCCTCCTGCTCCTTGGGAAGGATGCATGGATCTTGAGACCTGGGACTCTTCAGTGACTTCTTGCTGCTGTTACCCACTGACATCGAAGGTCTACTTATCCACTTGCTCTGCGAGTCTACACATTCAGTCGTCTGTTGTGTTTAGACCTCACTTATGCGATGCCCTTTTCAGTTGTCATTGTTCATCTTATCACGTCGGTTGAGGATCTGGAAGTCGAAATGTGGTGTACCCTTTACGCGACCTGTGCATGACGTCTTGCCACGTATCCAGCTATGTAGCGTATCTTGGCAATCGACTTTGCAGCATCTTAGCCCCAGTCAGTTAGCGTCAGTTACTGTGACACTTGCCACAGATGCCTCTCAACTCTAGTTGTCTCCTGGTCCCTACTTCCCTGCTGTGCTTCGTGAGATCATGTTTGTGTCTTGTCCGTTGTTTGCGGATGTGATGAGGGTGGTACTTGGTCGGTCATTTTTGCGGTCGTGTGTGTTCATTGCCTGCCCTACGAGTCAGCCGATGTATAGAGGTCCAGCAGCAGCTATCGAGTTCTTCTCCTGGTAAGGGTCATGATTAACTTGGCGCCGTTCCCTGCCACAACTGACTCGCAGCCAGGTACCGAGAAACAATTCCCGTGACGACTCGTAACAAAAACATTGAACTTGTCGGACAATGCGCATGACTTCTGGACTACAGGGATGCCCGTCTGCAATTCTGCTGAAAAATAAACTACCCTTAACTGCCCAGCAAACTTAGCAAATAGTGCCGCACGTCATAAGTCAAAGAATCATCAGGAACGTGACATTTCGACTTTTAAGCGACCTCTTAAAGGAGGCCGGGTACCTCTTGACGAGCATTTTAATATACAACTCATGTGGCTGCCGGGATACAATGACATACCAGACAATTGCAAAGCCGATGAGCTCGCTAGGTGTGGTAAAACCCCCTTTCTCACACCGGGAGGAGAACTACACTCCGTGCCTCTCGCTACGGCAAACCATTTTTTTAAGATTCACACAATTGCAAACAATCAACCAGTAGTGGTCGCAAGGCACCCCCCTGTCTCAAATCAATGGGAGTATCTGTCTGCTCAGACTAAGAAAACCTCCGTTCAGGGCACTCATCGGTGTCACAACTGGATACTGCACAATTCGCACACATGCCGGAAGGATGAAGATGAGGTAGACTATACTCTGGGTCTGGCTAATAGGTACTCGCATTTAGTGGCCTTCTTTTGCAAGCAAACACAGGGAACTGAGGCTGAGGCCAGCAGGTGTCACTCAATATAAGCCAGCTACACAGCTTCGTCACAAGCATCAACTAGTTCCAGGAATAGGAGTAAATTAATCCGCTGGGCCTAGCATAACTTAAAGCTTGAGTACAATAACCCATCGAAGGAAGCTGGGAAGCAGCGGTATTATGAGAGGGAACATCTAAGTTTCGGATTTCATCCCGGCGAATGAATTTCCTCTAATGAACGGCCTTTTGGCAGGTAATTGGGTGTCATGACGGCCTTGTGTCCATAGCAGACTTAGATCAACCTGTTAGATCCATTGTGCCCTTATTAGGGAGTATAGGTGGTTAAATTTTAACGGCCGATGTTGAATGTGAACCACACCTAAACGTCAAGCTTTTTCTTGCACTTCATTTGACATTTCTCAATTTCAGACTAACTCAATTTGAACCATGGAAAGATACACAATCGCGCAATGCGTTAAAGTTATTCAGGTTTATTATGAATATGGGCTTTCAAATCAAAATGCAAATGTGCGTACAATCGGAAAAAGTCGTGCAAAAATTTGAGCAAACCGGGTCTGTAGGAGATGTGAAAACACCAGTGCATGCTCGTACAGCTCGTACTGCAGAAAATATTGCTGCTGTTCACGATAGTGTGGCTGAAGAGCCGTCCACCTCAACTCGTCGTCGTGCCCAATAATTGCACCACTCACGTTCGTCGTTGATGAACACGCTTACAAGGTGCAATTGACTCAAGAACTAAAGCCTCTTGACCATTTCAAGCGTCGTCAATGCTCAGGATGGTGGCAAGAAATGGCAATAGTGGATGCTCAATTTTCGAAGAAAATCATCTTCAGTGATGAGGCACATTTTCACCTCAATGGATGCCGCATTTGGGCGAATGATAATCCAAGAGTGATTGTCGAAAAACCAATGCACCCACAAAGAGTGACTGTTTGGTGCAGTTTATGCGGTTAGGCCCGAATTGGAAGATATGAATGTGGACGATATGTGGTTTCATCAGGACGGTGCCACTTGCCACACAGCTAACGAAACAATGGCTCTTTTGCCCGACAAATTCAATGGCCGTGTTATCTCACGTGGTGGCGATGTCAATTGGCTGCCAAGATCATGTGATTTGACACCGTTGGATTTTCTTCTTTGAGGTTATTTGAAAAAAAGGTGGACGTCGATAAGCCAGCAACAATAAAAGATGAGATAATTCGGAACATTAACGGCATAGAACCTCAATTATGCTTCAGCGTCATCGAAAATTTTGACCAATTTGGTGCCGCCGAGGTCGCCGCTGCCATTTGGCCAATATTTTGTTCCATACATAATTGAACCATACCAATATTATCATAATAAGAAGAAATGACAATAATTTCCTAAATAATTTGTGTTTTATTCAAAATCAACATCGGCCCTTAAAATTTAACGAACCTTTGCAAAATTTTTAAACAGTTTAACACCGCCTAAGTCCTCCAACTCTACAAAGAAGTGCTTTCCTAGCAATTATTTCCTTTCCTTTGCTTGGGCTGGGTATTCACAGAGCAGATGTTGAATAGATTCTGTTTCTTCCTCGTCCCTGCAGCTTCTGCATGAACAGCCCTACGTTGCCTACGAACCGCGGTGTGGTGTGCACTCACGTTCTTTTGCGCAAGCTTCCCTGAAATTGGTTTCATTGAATTTCCAATGAAATTAAAACGACTATTTCGTCCAAGACACCCATTTGGCGTCCTTCCTTAACTGATCTGAGTTGCATCAAATCCACACGAGATCCATTTTCATTGCTGCACCTTAAAAAAGGAGCATATTCAATTCAATTCTCCCAACCCGACAATATTTTCAAAAATTCAAATCTTACGAAACCCTTAAACCGCCATAAATTCCATGCGTTTACTACTTTCTTTCTACTAGTTGCACTTGTTTCTCCGCCACTCAGCCTCACTCAACATGTAAACGCAGTGTTACCACGAAATATCCCAAATTCTCACCAGTGTCAACCGTCAGTGAGAGTGGTAACAAGTGTCCGGTCACCGCGAAAAGTTTAAAAATCGAAAAAAATGCTAAAACTGGAAATTATTCCTCAAAAATATGTGTAAAGTGAAGTTTAAGTGTTAAATTCAATCGATTCCATGAAATTCAAGTGAAATTCGATGCATTTTTGTGTTTTTTCGCGAGATTAAGTCTTGCATCGAAATGGTTGCCATTGCAAAGTTTGCGAAAGCGGAAATTTTTTTGTGCAAGTGAGAGAGTGAGAAGGCAAAATGGTGGGAATTGTGCGCGGGAGATGTCAAAATGGTGAGAAATTGCGCGCGAGTGAATTTCTTCAGCTTTCCGTCGCGGTTTTGAATGCGCTTGAGTGTGATGTGATGTCGGGTGTTGCGGATGCGGGTGATCATCACTTGGTTTTGTTTTTCGTGTGCCGAGCGGTTAGGAAGCGACGCGAATGGTTTAGTTTTGTGCGCGAGTGTTTTTTTTTTTTTTTTTTTGCCGGGTTTTCGGATCGTTGTCATGTTTTGCGTCTTGTGTTAGTTTTCCTCGCGGTTTTCGCTAATCGCGAGTGTATAGTGGCCCTTCCAAAGTAAGCTTCATCACGAGTAGGCTCCCTTTCGGTGTTTTTTTCGGGAGTGCCGGTTCGGTATCGGGTTTGTGTGTCTACAATGCTCCTCGCGAATGAATTCCTTTGTCGAGAGTTCGTTAATAAATTTGTGCGTCTCCCTGCACGTCCCTTGAAATCCCTGCCAATCGCCGTTCATAACGATGGTCTTCATCTTCGAGTTTTACCGGGAGTGGCGGTTCCACATCGGGTTTATTTGCCTCCGAGCTCCTTCGTTCCTTGTCGTGCCTGACCATCGCGAGTTTGTTAACGCATCGGGGGTACGCGTGTGAAGTCCTGTCCCGACCCCTATTTAGCCTTTGTCGGAAGTTTCTCCTCTGAAAAGTCGGGTACGTCTGGGAGTGCGTGTGTCTCAATCATTCCTCTGAAAAGCCTCTCGTGTGTGGTTTCCCGTGCTCTGTCTGCTTATCGCGAGTGCACGCGTGTGAAGTGAGATGTGTGAGGCCCCCGTCCGACAATACGCTCGTCACGATAGTCTTCCTCATGATGCATAGTCGGGAGTGTCGGTTCGGTATCGCGCTTGCATTCCTCCCAAAAGTCCCTCGCGGGTGTTGTCCCTCGTTCTGTCTGCCCCTCGCTAAAAAAAAGCGCGTGAAATGCTTTCAGTGAGTGAGTGTGTGGTTTTGTGCATCAGGACACCCACCGCTGGACCAACGACGCAGGTAGGTCTTCAATCTGGCAGACGTCTAGCCAGCCGGCGTTGGAGCAACCCCTCTTCAGTGTTCAACTAAGTGAGTAGCCCTTTTGATTATCGCTTCAAGTTGTCTACGGGAGGTCGTTGCCTTCACTGCAAGTGGACTCCAGGTGTCACCGGGAAGCAGTATGGTATGGGGGTCCGTTTGGGTTATAGTCGGGGTATATCATGACGCCTTATTATGTGGTAGTTAGACACTGTCAATAAAACTTTCTTTTACAGGTCGCAGTCAACCTCTTGATCTGGTTTCTACCTCTACGTTGTGTTCAGAGGTTGGCTGGCGATTTAGGGCGCTTCTGGGGGTTCTCTTGTGCTGACCAGCAGATTGATGGGTGGTTGAAGGGCGTAGGGCTAGATTATTTATAAATTTTCTCACGGTTTTCAGGGTCTTGGTTTCAACTGCTCGAATGATGAGTAAGTTTCTGTGTGACGTTTTACTGGTCTCGCTTAGGATTGATTGTTCCGCTATTCCTTAGGCGCTCTTTTTACGGCTTTGCATAAAAGCAAGCTATCTAATGTGCTAGCAAACAAGTCCTTGCTTTGAAACTTAATTGCACACCTTTCTGTAACAGACACGACCTTCACCGGGACAACAAATTCTCATGAAATGGTCCCCCCTAATTGCCTTTCTGCACAAGTGACAAGGCTGTTCACAGCAGCAGCGGTTCTATTAGAAGGATGATTTTCTGAATAGTCAACTTCCTTATGAGTGCAGCCGTCAGGCGCCAGGAAGCTGCGACCTACTCTGTGTCGCAGTCGTTGCAGAGTACGCGAATCGCTGTGATGTGAATGGCCTCGGTGACAACGATTGGCAGAGGACGACTAATGCCCTTTTTGTGGTTGGGTTTGCGCTCCAGAAACTGCAGAAATGTTGGAGCTTTTCCCACGTTCGAAGGCAGCCACTGCATTCCGTGAACACACAGAGAAACTGTGCTCATTTAAATGAGATGCAAAATTAAACTGGTGTCTATGGAATTGAGTGCGAGGACATTTGCTAAGTCCTTACGTCAACATTGGCAATGAATTGAGAAAAGTCTGTGAAAATGGCTGATTGTCGAAGAATGCGCTCCATTCGAGTCACGGAGTCACGATGCGCCACCTTCAGAGACTTTGTATAGAACACAAGTTTCCGCGTCGCTTGCGTTCCCGTCCCAATTCCCACATCAATCACAGGCAAAGTGCGAATATCTCTTAGCACAAGTGTCAAATGCCAATTGGATGGGCACTCCATATCCAATCCATCCGCTGTACCAAGCCACTCATGCAATCAGCCCCAATTGCGAGCAATTTCAATCAAATCAACCATCAGATGTATGCATGCTCCACACACGTATGTAATTAGCCATCAAAAACCCTTTGTTATCCATCACATTGGCCATTCGAGAGAGCTCCTCTTCAGCGTGCGATTGATTATCGCAAATTTTCAGTTTTTGTCCGGTTTCAACCGCGTATTGTGAAGCGAAATTCCTTCAATGAACGCATAGTTCACTAATTCAATGCCCGATTCGCTGGCAACTGTTCGCCCGGTCGGCTTGGGGTGGTTCAGATAAAATTCACTGATGTGCGGGGCTAATAAGTGTTAATCATTCATAAAGCAATGCGCACATACCAGCCCTTGGATGTGAATGCCATTGTGAGACAGGGCTCGTTTGATCGTTGGGTCTGCCTACAGTCTGCTTTGCAGGGATTTCAACACCTGCTTGGGTGTTTTGTTTTCATTTTGCATGCTTCTCTGTGATGTTCTAAGCTAAGATCTAAGATTCTGAGGCTTCTGCCCACTTAAGGCATGACAACAGGGTCACCTTTCGCTACACATCATCCCTAATTCGGATTCGATAAAATGTTGAAAATTACTTCATTAACACAAACTGACATGCAAGATTGTTACTACCTCTGAACTCCGGGATAGACCTGAGCCTTAAGAAGCCTCTCAGTTTATTATTCTAGCGAGCTGTCTCGAGTTTCGCAGGACCTGGTCCCTTTCTACCTGTGTGGGACATCTTAGACGTGAGCATGGTCTGTTTCATTGTTCCACAGGCTCGAAGTCAAAGACTCTTCGGGCCGCAGCCAAGTTGCCCGGGACAGATCCACCCTAGAATATGGATTCGTAGACGACGAACTAGACTCATGTCGCTGTAGAGCCCTTACGTCCGTGGCCATGCGAACAAGACCGCAGATGACTCGCTGATACGCAGAAGGGTTAACTTCATCATGGGTCTGCTAAGTGGTCGCAAGAAGGGGATATTCGTGCCACGTGCCCAAAGCCTCGAAGCAAATAACCCAAAAGTGTAAATGACTCGGCGCCGACCCCTCTAGCTATTTCTGTGTCTTTAGTACATCCTTCCTTGTACACCCCACTGTTCGCTCGAAAAGAGAAGGGATATCAGATTAATTTCGTGAATCACTGTGACGCGCTTACTTTCATTGTTCCCTTCATAGTTTGAACGAGCCCTGCATGGGGTCAACACGACAGCGTTGTTGGCCACCACTCCCCCAGTGAACGGCATTCCCCTATGCAGCAGAGGGATGAATATAATTTTTTTATGATAATCCCAGCCAATTAGGCATATTAGCAATCAGGAACTTCTCCATGGAATTTAAATACACCAGAAGCAGTTCGCCGCCAGTCCCGTGGGGGAATGCGCTGCCGCTACAAATTCACTGAAATTAAAGTAACATCGCTACTAGTCCTCGGAAAGTTATAATTGCTCTTTTATTACGAGTGCCAACTTGAATGGATGCGCTTTACGAGGAAGATATCGCTAATTGCTGGCAATGAATGTGTTGACACAAGTTCCTGTATGCACTGCGACAAGTGATAATCCGTGCAAGCGTGTATCCATTGACGCCGATGTGAAGGGGACGAATGAATGGATGGCATAAATGAGCATATCAACGTGCATAAAACAGAATTATTGAGCTTTTTTAGGATCTTTATATCCGCCTTTTGTGTTCCCTTGAGCAGGCGAGTGCTTTCTTGTTTTAACGACACGTTTTGTGTCGTGTTTTTACGTTCGTTTTATGAAGACTAGTTAGTTTGTGATGGTGGCGCGAACTTTTTCACTTCTGGCGATGTAGTTAGTAGTTCAACAATGTATCTTCAGGGAACTCAGCGTAGGTTAGGATGGAGTGGCTGACTGCTAGTCACACACAGACTAGAGTAGGCTCGTTGTGTTACCACGCGGGTCTGAAATCCTATTCTGAAAAATAATTAGCGCTCTTGATGAAGCAGAGGATTTGATTGCTACTGATGCTGTTCAGTTCTGTCAAGTTATTAAAATAGCAGGCGTCTATGTGACGTGAGAGTGCCCTGAAATTGCATAGAAGGTGTGCAATAGTTTCTGCCTCCTCTTCGTCTCTGCAGCTTCTGCAGAAGTCGTTATAGGGAAGGTATAATTTGGGAGCATTACCAATGGCACAATGCCCAGCTCTGAGGTTAAGTCTACTCAGTCTAATCAGGCTGTGTGAGCGTTTTGGATCTATGATAGGCCATAGTTGTTTTGTAATGACACACCTAGTGCCAGTAGACCATCTACGATTTATGTGAGTAAGCGTTTCAAGATTTAGTACATGCTTTGCAGTAGTAATGGGCACGGATGGTACATATGTCTCCATCCGAAAAGAAGTTTCTGCCTGATTTCAGCGGACTAACAATATAGAAAGTCGATGCTCCAGAGTATTCTCTCTAACATGGTGTCCTTAAGGAATCTGAAAATGAGAGATGGTTCCAATGACCAACAACCAACAAAAGTCTCATAAGAGTCCCAGTACATATTCTGCAATTTCATTAGATTCTCCGCAGAATCTGCAGAGGCCTTCTTTTGATAGCGCTAGTTAAATTAGTTGCGCTCTGAGTCTGCAGTGACCTGTTAGGATAAGGAGGTTGTTCCTGCTCATCTTGATACATGCCTCAAGCCATTTTCCGGTTATATTGGCCCAAGAGTTTCTTTGTTTGCTCCATGCCATTAGCGTTGATCTAGATATCTGTCCGGTTCCTTCTCTCTAGTTCCCTGGTTTCCTACAGCACAGAATGGTTGTGGGAATGTGAAGGGTTCCGATGTTCCTTTCCTAGCTAGGGAGTCGGCCATTTTATTGCTTTCTATCCCCGTGTGGCCATCAGAGTCTTACCCTGTTTCTCTTACCATCTTATGCCCTCTTATGCCAGGAAACTGCCCATTGACGGCTCCCTGTGCTCTGCCAATGCCATCATGTCATCTGTCAATGGCACTGCCGCGTGTGCTAGCAGTTGTATGGACGTGCCTCCAGTGCGAATTTAGCATGATCATCTGCGGAATGATGTTGAAGAGGGCCTGTGACAGCGGGCCGGGTTGTCTACCTCCTGACACAGAAGGTCTGGGTGAGTTCGTTGTCGAATGAATTAGAATTATACATAAATACCTTTCAAATCCTTCAATTCCAGTTGTTGTTGAGTTCAGGTCTGATATCCACCAAATAAAACTGGTGTTCCCCAGGGCTCTGTTCCGCCTCTGAGACTGTTTCTCGTTTTTTTTTTATAAATGATCTCCTGTCTGCTACTTTTAATCCAGTTCACTCCACCGCTGAAGACAGGTTCTTAATAATAATAATAATAATATAATATGGGTGGCGCTACAGCCCGTAGAGGGCCAAAGCCTAGCTTCTCAGCAACCACTTGTGTTGTGCGTGCTATTGTTCTATCACGAGTGGAAGGGACCTACAGTTTTATGCCGACTCCGTACGGCCAAGTTTGAGAAGCTTTTTCTAGACAGTTATACTCTTTGAGCATTGTCAGTAACTCGAAAGAGGTGGGGTCGTGAAAAGTATTTCTTGTCGTACCAGGAATCGAATCTAAACTGGTAGCCACGGTCCACCACAGGTTCTTAGCTTTTTATATTCGTTTCAAGAACCACTGCCCTGTCATTCGGTCGCAGAATTGATGCGGCAGCATCAATTATTGAGTTTATATTGCACCCCGACCTTAAGATCTACTGTGCCCCCTTAGTACCTGCCTCTCACTAGAGTTCCCTCATATATACTTCTTTCCAGATTTAGGGTGATTTAGGGTGCATATGTCAAAGAGATTTGTCCTAGAGTACTGTCTCTAATCGAGTTTCCTTCAGGAATCTGACAATGAGAGTTGGTGCTGGTGATCTCGTCTCTTCCTCAGAAAATAGAAGCTTGCACAGATATCTTCTTCCTATATATGCCAATGCCACACAGAAATCCAGTATTGCACTACATTCTCCACAGAATCTGCAGAGACCTTCCTCTGATATCCTTAGTTTGCCTAGGTGCTCTCTGAGTCTGCAATGCCCTACTAGGCAGCCTCTTAGGATGATGAGGTTATTTTTGCTCATTTTTATACATATCTCAAACCTCTTCCGGTTGTATTGGCCCAGAAGCGATTTGGCCTGTTTCATGCCGTGGATATTGTTCCATGTTTCTGTCCGGTACCTTTTTTTCCAGTTCCCTGAATTCTTCCCTGAGGATGTAGTCTCCTACTGCACAGAGTGGTTCAGGGCCTATGAAATGTTTCGATGCTCCCTTCCTGGCTAGGGAGTCGGCCATTTCATTGCTTTCTATTTCTTTATGGGCAGGTATCCAGCAGAGTTTTACTATACTTCTCCTGCTCAATTCTTTAAGCTTCTGTAGGCATTCCCACACAGGCTTGTATTTGATGATGTAGGAGTCTAGTGACAAAATGTCATTTTGCTACATATGTATATCTATGTCATATATTTCAGCTTGAAAGATGCTGGTGCATTTGCCCATGGGCTCATAGTTCTATGTCTGGGGTCCAAATACTCCTGCCCCAGTTCCTTCATCAGTTCTTTATCCACCCGTGTATCATTTTACCGTATTGCTGCTTAGTCTGTGGATTATGAATTCATTGTCGGTTTCGGTACTGAGCTTGGTAGTATACTCCTTTTTTTCCTAATCACGTCATCCCTCGAAATGTCCAAGAGTGGTCGCTTTTTGACTAGTGCATCGAATTGTCTCGATGTTAAGCACTTGTCTTTTCCTATCCCTGCAAGGGAGTCAGCTCCAATAGCACCTCCATGGCAGCACTTGGGAAAGTTCTCATGACCCCTGTAATACAGTAATACACTTGCATTGCATATAGTACCACCTTGTTGGAACCACATCTTAGATATATCAATGTCTGTCTGTCACAAAAAGACGGTTAACATCGCCTTATACCTGAAACCTCCCTTGCTCCGGTCCGATGATGCGGCCATGCCATAAGCCGGACTATGCTACAGCCAATCCATGTTCATGCATTGATGCTTGGTTGAACTCTTGGGGCTTGCACATCGTGAGCTTGCACATGGCACGCTGTAATTGTGAATAATTTTGCTTGTTGACATAGCCGCTGAGCTAAAAATGGATCTCATGCGAGAAGATGATTTTGGGCAGAAATCCAGATCCCCAACCCAACATTTCAGAGGCCAATTAGAGAATTCATGGCGTTATCATCCAAATTCATTTCTTGCGTCAGCATAATCATATATGGATGCAGGCCGCAATCCAATTGCAAAGTATGCCGGATTAACTAAGTGGCGCTACCCAATTCAGCTAAATCGATGTTTTCTTCAACCGCTGTCTGGCTGGCGGCTTGAGTCCCAAAAGAGTGTACCCATGCTGAAACCCAGTCACGGTGCGGCGAATTGTCTGCACTCTGAAGCCATGAAGACGACCCACTCACCTTCGTATTAGTCTTCATGTCGATCAATCGAAATTCTGGGTACTTGCACTTACTGAATCCCCCCACAGGTCACCTCATTCAATAACATTGCAAAACATCCACATGTTCGAAGAACCCATGTCCAGTTTATACATAAAACATCGAAGTGCTCTCCTCACAATGGTGATTATTATCTCCTGACAACGTGAATATCCCAACGCACAACATCATCTCAAAAGCTTTGCATCAAATTTACCATGCGAACAAACGCACAGATACCACCTGCCATTGAGTGCCGCTTCAATGCGAAATACTCTAGTGCACTCCAACCGGGCATCGTTCGCATCTGCATGCGGCTTGTGCTTTGAAGCAGAATTATCTACAAAACGAAATTATTTTTGAATATCATTTCGTTGAATTGCAATTTGCACGTGAATATATCTGCTGTCCAGGGATTCGAAGTGCATTCGGTGGCATCAAACTCATTTCGAATTCAAATTTTCGGCACAATTTTACGAGCCTCTCGAAGGGGGAGGGGAGCATCGCATGCTGTTGAACGTGAAACGAGAGATGAATTAATTCAGACAGGCACAGGTCAAGAATGGCAAAACAATTCCTTGCCACAGACTCTGCAACGAGAGAGAGAGAGAGAGAGACTGCAAAAACATCAATTTATCGTCGACATAATCCGATTTGATTTAACTGCCGAGAGCAACTCTTCAACTCGGGGGATTTCGTTAAATAAATTCTTCTCAAGTCCTACGACACACTCGTGCATCAGTCGTTTCTTTCTAATTTGCTTTCGTTCTACACAGCTCTCCAAATGAGCAATGAGGAGGGGTTGAGTCGGCATGAAAGGATGGCCTCAACATCGTTCATTTTGAATCGGGGAACCCCTGGCTCCATGCTATAAGTGAATTGCATCCAGACACACACACACTGTCTGCCTGCCTGCCTATTCGGATCCACACGGCACTCACATCCTCCCTCGGCCAAATGTTCGTAGCCATCATTTGCTGTGAGATTATCGTAGATACTTCGGATATCTATTACGTACACATCTCCGGAGCACAATCGTTTCTTCGGCGAAACGTCTGCAGACAGGACAGCGAGGATAACGTCCGCTTCACTTCAATCCTCTTGTATTCTTCTGGTTTTGTAATTTTTATAAATTGCATTCTAAATTAAATCCTCCCTCATCCATTCATTGTGCTCCGCCTGGGGCTCTGTTCAACGCTCAGTTATTGATGAAGGACCCTGCTGCCGGCTGCAATAAGACGTCCTTATAGCGTTGAGATGAAAAATGAATTACAGAACCTCCCAGTTTTCCTCTTTCACCTATCAGCACAAATGAATTATCTGTACTTAGGATCATCCTGATGGGTGTGTTCGCTTAGCTGACCCTTAGCCCGGCGCCAATGGGACTTGGGTCATCGGCAAATTGGGTAATTACTCCCGCCCCCACCGTCCGCAGTGTTCGCAAATTCATATCTCGTTGTTCATGCACGTTGCACGGAGTGACCCAGATGCGTACGTTGCCAGTGAAATTAAGCATTTAAACGCATTTGTCTGCTGCCCATCGCCGAAGGATGCGTCCGTAAATATAATAGCCTCGATGGGGCAACACAAAAGGCGTGGATGGGAGCGACCAAAAGGAGGCCCTTCAGTTTGTCGATGGCTGCTCGTGTACGCACCGTCGATCGTGCAGCGGATGTGCAATGGCTGGATATATTACCAACAGCTTTCCGCATTCGTGGAGGCAGAATCGCTTGTGTGTGGGAGCCGTTGTCCATGGTCATTGCGAAATGCATTACTCATTACTCACACACGTTCTGGCATAGCGTGAAATGATGTCTTTCCTGTGTGTAGCGGAAGGACTTCTCCTATCCATGAATTATGTCCAATTTATGGGGGGATGCGTGGAGTGGGGGTGTTCGTTGTCATGTATCCAAATGTGAGTAAACACTGCGTTATAATTCCCGGACTCTGGGGGGGGGGGAGGTTATTGAAAGTTAGCCATTCGAGGACGGCGCACAGGATGGGGACGAGTTATTGGCTTGCCGCACAACGTTTAGCCAGCCTTGAAAATGAAGGATGTCAGAAGGCATTTCGGGGTAAATGTACAACGGGGGTGGGGTTGATGGTTTTCGATTAATCTCTCCGTTGCCTGAGGTCTCCTCTCGAAGGATCCAAGAATATGCCTCTTTAACAGTCATCCAAAGTCCGTACGTTCAACAATCAAGTTCGTAGGTTTCCCTTTAAGATTTTCGCATTCCCATGCGTCTGTCTTTCACAAATGCAAATGCAATCACCCCCAAAATGCCTCAACTTGTCTAATCCGTCTTCATTTCATGAAACCAGAGAAACACCGCCCCAGAGAACTTTCCCCTTCTAATTTGCTTCACACCTCGCACATGCAATCACCTCGGCAATCGCATGCACATGCAAAGCCCTGACTGACAGTAATAATGACTGCGTAAGCGAAGCCTCTCAAACGCAAGAAACCATCAATTGCCGTATATTGCTGACTTTGCTGTCAGCCTTCACATTAAGTCGAGAACACAGGAAGCACGTGAAGCACTCTATCATTAGAATCAACGAATGCCATCATCATCGTCTACTGACCTGTAGTGTCGTACAAAACAAATACGTTCCGGGTCATGATTGCAACCAACTAAGTAAATCAAACTGAAAGGAAATGGAGCACCGTGTGTGAGCTCTTTGCAGTCTTTATCGATACGTGCATGCGCTAGAATTGGGTCGCCCTTCGTGGTGCTGCAAATGGGCACCGAGATACTGTGATGTTATATTCACATCACCGATTTATGAGGCAACGCCTTCGTATGGCATTGCATTTAAATGCAGCATGAAGGGCTTACGATTCACAAGTGATTGGATGTGGTTGGGTGAAAGCTGGGGTGCTGGTGTGGGACTTTTATTTATATTTCGTGACTTGTGCTTATCGAGCGGTATGATTGATGGATCATTGATGGAAACGTGTACTTTGTGCACTGACAGATTGATATTGACTGTCAGGCAATAATTGGATTACATTGAGCATGGTTCGTTTTTGACTCAGAAATAGGAGTCTGTCGCGTGAACTCAGGCAGAGTTTTGTCATGTTTTGTTTAATAATTGTTTATTTATATTTTACAAGCATTTGTTTGGCTATATGTTACGAAGTTAGGTTAGGTTAGGGATGCCCGAAGGGGAATTTCTGCTCTTAACACCGTCGTACCAGTCATGTCAGTGTGGTGCCCAGTCATCCTGAATTCGTAATAAAAATGATAATAGGGGTTGGAGTGATTTTTGTTAGATACTGGAGGTCTTAGACGAAGAGAGAACTCCCAGCGTCTCAACTGAGTCAGTGGCAAAGGTGCCGAATAGTGGAGAATATGCCTAAAAGGAGCTAATTTTTTTCTTCACCACAGCCTTTGCCTATGGAGTCATGGGTTAGTCCCATTTTCATTTCGTGATACTTCAGATGATCATGGCTAACTTGCGGTCGGTTTTTGGACTGCTCAACATGGGCCAGAGCATCCACCTTCTATTTGACATCACTATGCTTGTGTCGTCCACTTTTTTCTTCACATCCGCAAGAGTGGGGTTAATCCATAGGCTTGTCTGGGATGACCCAGTTTCGGTACCTTTCCTTGCAAGTTCATCCGCTGCTTCAATGCCAGTTATGTCCCTGGTCTCCCAGACGCAGCATGAGTAATCGAGTGCTGTACGCTGAGAACCGTCAGCTCTCCGCGACCAGCTTGAACTTGATTTCTATTGCCTATTTGCTTTAATAGCCGATGGACTGTCAATTAGAATCTTAATATCAGCCGGTGGTATTCCCATCATTGATAATTCTGGCATCTTTTTTGACTGCCATGACGTCCGCTTGAAAAAAAACTAACATCAGGGACTCTGATGGAGCACTGCTTGTTTAAAAATTCGGAGAAAATGGCAGCGCCTTTGCCATTTATCATCGATCCAATGCTCCGACAAAGGTAAGGACTCCTACTAACATGCGTACATCCTTGCGATTAATACCGATAAACAGTGTTGATCACTTTTTGCTCAGTGTCGGCCATAGAGCTCTCACTGTTGCTCCCGTACTCAGGCTAAGCCATCGATCTCTGGCTCTATCTAGGGCTGCCTCCTCTAGACGTGGATGGACGAACTATTGATGGATTAGAAAGGGTATTTCTAAATTAAGGAACAGGAGAGTATATGTATAGTCTATCCAATATACTTGCATGGCCAATAGAGCTTGGGAGCCACTCTTTATATTGGATGAACCAAATGGCGCTCTTTGCAGCAGTCGTTTGCATGTAAATGTCAAAACCTCTAACTCCGCCGTTGGAGCAGTGAAAATTGCCCCATTTTTTCAAATTCATTTTTTATTTCTACAATTCATAACAGACTTGCAAAAAATGCTTAAAACTAGTTGAACGAACAATGTTGATATTTATATTTTTAACTTACTGGCCCTCGGCGGGCACTCTAAGCTAAACTTAATCTTAAAATATGGCTTTGGACTTAACCTACAATTTTTTTTTTTGCGATATTAGGTGAAAGTTTTCATAAGACACTATGGGGACCGTTCCCACATAGCGAAAGGGATTTTTACCCAGTAAAAACACCTCTCTTCAAATAAAATATATTTCCACTACAACTAAGTCTTTCACGTATCCAGCAGTTTTACTTTCTTGGTTTAGGCGCATTTGGCAATTCTCCATTGAGAGTTCTTGCTATCACCGCAGCTAAGCGCGGGTTGAATTCACCGTGCCAGGTCAAGGGGTTTGGTCCTTTGCAGACGGCGGAAAGCGTTGCTTTCGTCGAGAATTGGAAGGACAGCTGAGTTTATGTGCTCTTCCAGACGACGCTTATGCTTATGAGCAAAATTCGTAATTTCATCATGGACTGATGGAATTCCAAGATCTCTGTGGATGTCGCTGTTTCGTATATACCAGGGTGCGTTGACGATGGCTATTTTGAAATGTTTGTAGTATGTTTCTATAACTTTCTTTGGTACAACCCCATAGTTGTATACCATACGTCCAGATGGGTTTTAGCACTTGCTTGTATATAAGCAATTTGTTGTCAATACTTAGCTTGGAATATTTTCCAATAAGCCAGTACATGTCTTTGTATCTTAATTGGAGCTCTTCACGTTTCTTTTTGACATGCTTCTTCCATTTAAGCTTTACATCGAGAGTCATTCCGAGGTATTTCGCTTCATTGCCGAAGGGTATTTGAACATTATTTATAAAAACGGGCAAGTTATTCACGTTCTTCAATTCGCTGAGTGTTCGTCCATTCGTGTATCCGGTCTAGAGCACGTTGTAATTTTCTGGTTGATTCTTCGACCGTTTTGGCAGTTACTAAAATGGCGGTGTCGTCAGCAAATGTGCCTAGCACTGTGCCTACGACCTGCGGTATATCGCTGCTATACAGTAAGTAAAGGAGAGGACCAAGGACACTTCCTTGAGGTACTCCAGCTTGTACAGGCTTAAATAGGGAGTATTCTTTCCCATATTTCACACGGAAGATTCTATCAGTTAGATAATTCGTGTAAAGTCTTCTCGGGAGGAACTGTCGAAGCTTGTGTTTCAAACCTTCGTGCCATACCTTGTCAAAGGCTTGCGAGACATCGAGAAATACAGCTGAGCAGACTTGCTTTTGTTCAAATGATTTTTCTATAACATCAGTTATTCGATGTAATGCTTGTATATCGATTGAATGCTTACTTCTAAAACCGAACTGGATATTAGGAATAAGTCGTCTTTCTTCCACAACCGGGCTTAAACGTCTGAGTAATATTCGTTCGAACACTTTAGACATTATCGGCAGCAGTGAAATCGGTCTATAAGACTTTTTGTCTGTTGGGGGTTTACCCGGTTTCGGCACCATTATTATTTCCGCCACTTTCCACTGACTAGGGACATGTTCTAATTAGGTAGAGAAACATAAGAAGCGCTTTCTGAGGTAATTCTTTCAGAACTTCTCCTGTGATTAAATCATAACCAGGAGCTTTTTTGGGTTTGAGGTTTTTCAATTCTTCCTTAAGTTCTGTCAAAGTAGCATTTCTTATTCAAAAATGTTCATTATTTGTGTTTGAACCGTAGGAGTTTACAGGAAACGTTTGTCCGTCGCGTGATTTAAACGTTGCGTCCAAGTGATCTGCGAAGAGATCCGCTTTCTCTTTATCTTCTTTACCCCACTCGTATTGATTTTTCCGAATTGGGGCCGCATGTGGTTGAGGTTTTCTTAAGCCTTTGGCTGCTTTCCGGAGTGAGTAATGGGTATCCTTTTTCACTGACAAGCCTGCCAAGTAGGTATTTAGGTTATTATTTTTAAACGACTTAATTGTCGCCTTCAGCAGGTTAGACAGTTGGTTGAGGCGAGTTTTATGCTGCGGCGCACGGGTCTGCTGCCATTTCTTACGAGCCTTACGTTTCTCTCTTACTAATTCTTGTATTTCCGGTGGATATCGCAATACATGTTTTATCGTCGTTTTTCTAGCGAGAGGTGTATTGCTCCACGCAGCGCACTGTATTACTTCTATAAATTTATCGAGTTCGATTTCTAAATCGTATACTGTTCTCAGCGGTACTCTAAGTTCGATATTATCTTATAATTTCTAAATGCTTGCCAATTCGTACGTTTATTTGTTAACGTAGGTGGAACTTCCTTTTTTACTAGGGTACCGTTTACACATAGTACAATGGGAGAATGATCTGAATTAAGATCAAAGCTTTCTTCAATTCGTAAGTAGTTTCGAGAAACACCTTTTATGACAAAGAAATCAACAACGTCAGGTATTTTTGTAACATCCGACGGCCAGTAGGTTGGTTTTCCTGTCGAGTAAAAATCACAGTTTAGTTTCATACCAGCTCTTTGTGAGATTAAATTTAAAATTAAACTTAACCTAATCGTAGGTTAATGAACAAATTAAGATTAAGAAAATTTGCAAAAAAAAACTTAATATCAGAACTGTATTTATTTTAGACTTACATGCTACCTTGAAATAGCTTAAAACTACCTTAAACTAATCATACTATAATAAAATATATGCTTGTATACACATATGTATGACCATGAAATATTTACATTTGTATACACATCGTTACACATCAGTGTAGTACCCTAAGCTACGTAAGTCAGCCATAGGCTGCCGCTGATAGAGTACCACCTACCGCTGCAAGACGGTGACCGACTACCGGTACTACTCCTCGCTACCCACCCACCAGAATTTTCGATGCTGCATTGCAACATCCCGAACATCCCGCTTTGATACCGCCGTACTGAAGCGGAGGAGACCTTCCTCGGCTCGTTGTGCGACGGAACGGTCGTGATTGAGTCGCCCATCGACAGTTGAACGGGCGATGTGGAAGACGATCGGTACCGCATTTTCATTTTGAATCCAACCGTACTTATCAAAATGGAGGAAAGCTTCGGGGGGGATGAAATGAAAATTGCTCCTGTGACAGTCAGTATTCTTGTTAAAGCTGCTGAGTTTTAGGGAAGCTTGCCACCAAACTAAGATGCCATATGTCAAGATTGGTTTGTCCGTCTCAGGATTGTCTTGAATATCCCCTTTTACTCAGGTATAGGTCACAGGCCCCTTTCTTTACTCTTTCATTTACATTGAGTTCCCAATTAAGTTTTCCGTCTAGGATCATACCAAGGTATCCATTATTGCAAGGGTTGTGCTCTCAATTGTTGGTAAACTGAATTGCGGAAGGACCCTTTGTTTGAAGAATAGCTATGATCGACTCTGTTTTTTTTTCCATCTCTTTTTTCCATCTGAGAAGAGAATTGTATACATTTTTTCATCAGATGATATGCATAGCGTAGGCAATCAATGAGGATGCCAAAACGGCTAGCAATGTTGGAGGATATCCATCATGTACTGCCATCTATCAAGCAACTCCATACAGAAATGTTGTTTGATTTAAAGATTAATTCTTATTGGCAGTCAGTATTGTCACAGTCATCACTTGGTAATTAGAGCCAACACGTCGTTTTATGTACATACTGGTTAGAGAACGCCAATCTGCTAGTAGCCAGTCCCTCGCTCACTGCTGCCTCATCGCATGTTTTTCCTTCTTATTTGTTTTCAGTATTGCATGTCAAATTTGTTAAGGTCTTATTGTGCTGCGTACCAAGTCCCAGGCACTTGTAGGCCATAAGCTTCAGACCCATGTTGCTGTACTGCCGTAAATGTCGTAGTCTTCCTCAATCTCCAACAACGCTCTTAGTGCAGTTTCACATCTCCACCGGAAAACCCATCCAATCCCAGGCACCGCACGTAGTCCTCAAAAAAGCCCAACCATGTTACATGCCCTCTGCCACGTAACCCACGAAAACTTCGAAGCACCGACTCTCTGCGCACTCTATTGTAATTGCTCCGCTTAAACACAGATCTGGCAACCGACTCAAGAGCATTAAATAATTCCACGCTAACTAGAGGTACTGCAGGATAAACAACGAATATCTGCTTATGAATTTACTTTGCCTGGAATTATTACAAGAGGACATATTTCTTTTTGTCTCAAATATCGCCTGAGGTGCACACGCACACATGAGAGACGAAATCTTTTGAATAATTTTTGAGTTTCCTCTCAAAAAGTTGCCAAGAATTTTCATTTTCCTTTGTTCCTTGATTCAATGAATGTCTTCCACCTACCTACCTCGTCACTTAACCAAACCCGATCTGCCAGTGTGTGTGTGTGTATAAGTTGTCTATGCGATGGATGAAGGGGTTGCAAAGTGACTCGTTGGCGGTAGTTTCGTTTTCTAATGAAAATAGTTTTCCTCTACAACGTCGTCGTCGTCGTAAATGGAACGGATGGATACAATTTTGTCACGAAACTTCAAGAATGCGGTTTTTCACTTAAGAATATTGATAGAGGGGCAACATTGTGACCATGAAGACAAAGGCTAATTTGTTCCATTTGATGCATGTAAGTGACTCTGACGGAGTCAAACTCGTTCCGTTTTTATGACTATGAAAGGGAGTGGGGGTAAGGGGACTCATGAGATCTATGACTGGAGCTAAAGTGATTTATAAACTTGCTTGTGATTTGATGGCTGGAGGGGGAGTTTATTGTCTTCTGACAGGCTAGTTAAACTCGTTCAATCGCAAATGAACTCAAATTGGTTCTCATTTATTTATCAAATGATATGAAAGTCGAGTACTTACTTGCGCACGTAACTAGCCAACTAATGGATATTCGTTCTCTGACAAGACTCATTGAATGTCTAAGTTTGATTCCGGACACTCCTCTTCTTCTTTGGCTAACGCTACTGTCCGGGATGGACCAGGGCTTCAGTCAACATGCCTCTCCGCCTAGTACGGTCTTATGCTAGTTGCTTCCAGCTTCGCACGTTCAGCTGATTGAGGTCCCTTTTCGGCTGTATACGCCACAGGAGGCGTTGTCTTGCCCGCTCGGCGTTGGAGTCACAGAATTTCCGGGCCGGAGCATTGGTATTCATTCGCCCTACATGACCTAGCCAACTACGACGGGAGACTCGAACCCGTTTGACCAGATCGTCGCGACGTCGCCGTACAGCCAGTACAGTTCGTCGTACAGTCTCCAAGCACCATCAGAACATTCCGGACGAAGGACAATACGAAGGACTTTCCTCTTGCAGCGGCCAAGAATCTCCTCGTCCGCTGTCGTTAGTGTCCATGCTTCGGCGCCATACAGCAGGACTGGAACTATTAAGGTCTTATATAGGGATATCAAGAACCGATTCCGGTCATAACAACTCAAGGCGCCACCTATGTGTCTCGAATCACTTGAATTGTTCAGCAATGGCAATGATCTGAGAGAGAACCACGGGAGTGGTTGCTGTATAGGTGGGTGATAGAGTACCCTGTCGGTCCTTTAGGCCGTGGTTCACGTAGACTTGGGTTCTGCCCCTTGTTTTGGGATAGTTTACCACCCGGAGACCTACTTTAGTTCTTATTTTGGGGTGGTTTACTACTCTGAGTCCTACTTTAGTTATAAAACTACCCGGCTTCACAAATGAATCCCCGGGAGGTTTTTCAGTTGCAACAAGGCTTAGGTCCTCTAGCTCAACGAAGACGTTTTTGCCCAGGACCTCCTTCCTTTTTTTTTTGCTACGGCTGCACAGTCGCAGAGCATATGTTGGATACTATTTCTTCTTCATCTTCTGCTCGTGACACTCCTATTAGTATGCGTACATCCTTGCGATTAAGGACTTTTTGTTCAGAGTCGGCCATAGAGCCCTCGCTGTTGCCTCCGTACTCTGAATAAGCCATCGAGCTCTGGCTCTACCCAGGGCTTCGTCGTCCAGCTCCTTCATTACGGAGCTTAGTTGGTGAATAAACTAGGCTCAAGTCTATCTCGGATATGAGCCTGTGGCCTCCTCGGGGCTAGGACTAAGAAGCAGAAGAAGAAAGAACCAACAGAACAGGAGAGAATTCGTGGATGAGGCATCAGCTTGCAGTTGGGCTAAGTTGTTATTTTTTATATTCACAGCTACAACTGTGATTGCGATTTTCTATCACAGTGCTGTTAAACTGCGATTTTACGATTTAAATCCATTGCTCTGACTACTCAGTTTTCGTTATTTGCAGCCCTACAACGTACGTATGTATGACGTATGATTTACAGACCTGCCTTAATTACATGTACGGAGTTCAAACTTGAACTTGAACCGGTGTTGCCTCTGAACGTTGGTTGTACGAACGGCTTATATATCCGTAGCCACGCTACAGCAACTCAATCGCAATCGCAGTTTAAACCACAGTCAATCGCAGACTGTTCTTGCGCATTTTCAATCACTATGAACAAATCACAGTTAGCGATTTTTTGCTCAACTCTACGAGGAAGGAGATCATGTCTAGGGTCCGACGTTAGAGATAAGGGCACAATGGACCTTGATGTCTAACTGCCTACGTCAGAGATTCCAAATGGCCATGGCATTATACCGGATCAAGGCAAAAGGAGCGACCTTGTATTCTCCTAAAATGTACTCATCAGCAGTAGCATCTACTCCGACAAGTAGGTGCTCGTCCAACATTCACGTCATTCAGACAACGTAACCTTGAATCACGACTCTTATCTGACTGAATTGCCATTAAAAGCAATGCTTCTTCACTGAAACGTCCTTCAAGCAAATATATTTACTTTCGCATTTCATCGTATTTCACTTTCCTCGCTCGGTGTTTCCAAGTTAATCCCCAAATAACCAAAATAAACTGAAGCTGACTGTGCTACTGGAACAAATGGAAATTTAAAGAACATAAACAAATGCGCACAGGAAATGGAAGCAAGAACAATATCCGATAGTAGAACAACAGAGCTTATGACTTGTGTTGACGGAACCATCTCGAGTTCTATTTCTGTCCGAAATGGCCGAGGCAAATTAAAAACAGCGCAGACAATGGGGGAGGCTCAAAGTGGATGCTAAGGATCACATGATTTGTTTTGATGCGTTCCCAGAATGAAACTCGCACACATTTGTTTGTGAAGAGGCTTACGGAACTTCCAGTTAAACTGGCAATCTTCTCAGATTCGATTCATGATTACCTTGGGCTGTTGTTTCAGTTTCTTGGAAAAATATTGAACCCATTCCGGTTTTCTTGTTAATTGGACACGCACATTGTGCAGATTTTGATCATCTTGGAAGCTGAATAGTCGTCCATTGATTTCCTGTTCGGAACCAGATGACGATGGGATTAGACACCCAAATAATGAACTCATTGAAAGTAGAAATGCTTAGCAATGCTATGCTGTCTACATTAAGTGTGGAGTAGTTACCTGACTTGGATGGGGCCATGGTTACTACGGACTGTAGGGTCACACAAATAAGGAAATGGATGCAATTGTACCTAATTTCGAGCAGCATTAGACCAGTCTGACTCACTGCTTTGAGTTTTATGGGTGAAATGTTATTTTTACAGAGCGTCATGTGTTTCAATACGGCTTGCAGATCGCTTAACGTGTCTCTCATAAGCAGGAATAAATGCGAATTATTGTCACGGCTGAAGTGTAGTGCGATATTCGCTCGAGATATTTGCATTTTCACAAGCAGTCATGTGGCGACCAGGGGTCTGGAAGTGGTTTCTCAAGCACTCAGATCTAGAAGCCAAGTTCTCATTCATCATAGAACCGCTTAATATTCGCCTCGCCTGGAGTTCGGGAAACCATGAAGCGGATGACCGTCTCAGGCATGCAACCACATTGTCTTGGCTCAATTGAACAGAGCTTTTTCCACAATCACTGCTGTTGTGTGACCTATTGTTCACTCATGACTGGTGGGAATCTACAATTCCATGCCGACTGCCAACTGAATTTATGCCTTCACAATTTCATTTCTTCAACGCTGGAACGTGGAAGTGAAGGCACATCTTGAGCTCTTGGTTGCCTTAAAATGCAGTCAATCCATGCGAGTGTGGGTTTTGTTGTCGGACCGGATGGGCTTGAATGAGGCTTCAGGATGGTGAAATATGGAATCCACTTTGAAGCCGTGATTTCATGTCGTGATTTCAACGGGAGGGGCGCATGTAAGAATAGTAATTGATTGCGTGGTCTCCTGCCGACAAGACTTATATCACGAGGTCTTTTACCAATATTCTGAACCAACGGCAACTGAAGTACCAATTTTGAGTTCGTTTTCATGGTCAGTTCCTCCACCTTGGTGAAGTATGAAGCCGAATTAAATCTCTGCTACTCTTTGAATCGCAGCACCCGGTTGTGTTAGCAGCTCCACACCGAAATGGGATCATATCCCATTCACGTCTTGGAGTTGCACACGCTGTCTCTCTTTAGTCGTGATAATATCTCAGACATTCTGCGAGTTCGGGTTTCAAAACACAGTCAACACAACGCTCCCACTAGTGACCAACCTCAACCCGTCAGGCTGAAACTAATCTGGTATTAGGTGCTTTCCTGATCACCCGTGACAACAGACTGCAGCCTCTGTTCAACCTTTCGCAACCTAATGGTAAGACGCCATAACATCCAGTACTAGCCGCTTATGTGTTGTGTCATCCTATGTGCCTCAATCGATGATGCAGATTGGATATTGTCAACAAAAATCAATTCCTTTTGAGCTTGTAACCGGCATGATAATGAGGACTTGTGCTAAACCAGTGGCTCTAGATCAGGATTTTAGTCACGACAGGCATGCCTTACCTCGGGTATATTCCAACGCCTTACCAGAAGAGGGAGGGATGGGGCGCATACATAGTCTGAAATACTGTCGCCATCTGACTTAATGGTGCTAATTTCCGAGTTTGTCTTACTTACTCACCTTTCAGACCTTCCACCTATGGACAGTCTAAGCTTGAGCAGTTTGTCAAGACTGTCATAATAACCCCCTTCCTGGGCTTGGTCGTAATTCCTAGCAATGCGGGATGACTGTCCGCTGGTTCTTTACAACCTGCCGTGTTATAAGAATGTGTTATAAGAATGAGGTGAAGATGTGTAGTTCATGTTGGCAATGCACCTATTTAAAGACAGTGCTAACTTATCCTGTCGAAGGATATAGTCACCTCGTAAGATATACGACCTTGATGCTTCTGTCTCTCAATATACGTTGCTAGTTTCTGGGGACTGCTTGAATATTCACGGTCACCTCTTTCAAATGTTCACTGTTCACTATCTGCCACTTCTGAGCTAGCACACCTCGAATTTCTTGTCTCTACAAAGGATGTGCTAATCTTCCGCAAGCACGATTTGTAGACTCTAATGGTCAATGCTTGGCTTCGGAAATGGAACGTGGAATCGAGCGATCTCTGCCGGAGCTGCGGCGACGAGGAAGAGACCGAGACGACCCAACATCTGCTGTGCCACTGCCCAGTTGTCCAGAATCGGCGCCTAGCCTCGCTGGGCCACAGATTCTTCACACAGACTGCGGCTTTGGCATACGTAGATCTCTTGAAATTCTTAAAAAGCAAGGGGTGGTTGAAGCCATCACGCGAGAGGATAGGTTAATAGATTATCTACCCCATCAATGAAGGGCTTCACAATGGGCCCTAAGGCCTTCGAGTGGAAGTGATGTTCAACCATCACACTCCCCTTCCGAAACGTAACCTAACCTAATCCACACCCTGCGTTCTTCAACCACCCACCTCGCGGAACTGGCGTTAGGTATTATTTCGCGGGGCTGGTTAGCAGATTTGTCGCCTCGGCTCGCCTTATTCTCTCGAGCCTTCTGAGCTCAATCTGCACACTCGTTATAAAGGAGCAAGCTCCGACTATTTCTCAACTGATTCTGGTGGTAAAGGGGGTTTGTCAATTCATTCCTACTTCTGCGAAGCGCCTGCAATCAAATATTGCGTGCTGTGCATCTTCCCTCTTCCTCGTCTTCGCATTCCGGACTGAAGGGTTTCTATCTTGTCAAAATCTACTACAGGAACTGAGCGGGATTGTGGTTGCAGTTCCCGTGTGCTCTCGGTGTCCAGACATCAATCGCGAGAATCAGTGTGTGCGTCCATCTTCTTTGCTTTGCCACAGATGTTGCCCTTCTCCCTTTTTCAAACAGCTTACGAAAGTATCTTAGTGCTTTGCCGTTCGCTTTAGGTAGACCCTTTTCACACCGGCAATGACACAAGCTGCTTTGTTGCCATTCAGGCTGCACATCTTCCCTTTAATGGCATAAGTGTGAAATAATCGAATTGACATGCTTTCCACATGACTTACACCAAACAAGTGATGAGCCAGTCTCTCATTTTCAAAAATCAAACTTTTTTTTTTCATAATTCCGTCTGGTTATTACAATCTTAGCCATCTCTGAATCAATTGTTTTAAGCCACTCTCAACGACTGTTAAACGTCGTCTTAGAGATGTCAGTCAACCCGAAGTGGTGGCCAAACAACATCGATCTGAAACATAAAAAGCAGCGACCACGGGAAAGTGTCTGTTGGTATTTTTTGCCTTAAGTTTAACTAAATGTTTGTATATCGTCTCGACGTGATGCTACAGACAGGGGAGGACCTAGACCTCATGCAACTAAAGGGTGGTTAAATTTTAAAGGCCGATGTTGATTTTGAATAAAACACAAATTATTTAGGAAATTAGTGTCATTTCTTCTTATTATGATAATATTGGTATGGTTCAATTATGTGTGGAACAAAATATCGGCCAAATGGCAGCGGCGACCTCGGGGGCACACCTCCATCCGATGGTCCAAATTTTCGATGACGCTGAAGCATAATTGAGGTTCTATGCCGTTAATGTGCCGAATTATCTCATCCTTTAGCTCTTGAATTGTTGCTGGCTTATCGACGTACACCTTTTCTTTCAAATAACCTCAAAGAAAAAAATCCAACGGTGTCAAATCACATGATCTTGGCGGCCAATTGACATCGCCACCACGTGAGATAACACGGCCATTGAATTTGTCGCGCAAAAGAGCCATTGTTTCGTTAGCTGTGTGGCAAGTGGCACCGTCCTGTTGAAACCACATATCGTCCACATTCATATCTTCCAATTCGGGCCATAAAAAGTTCAGTAACTGCCTGACCGGCCTCATTTTGGAAAAAATACGGCTGATGATGCCGCAAGCCCATAAACCGCACCAAACAGTCACTCTTTGTGGGTGCATTGGTTTTTCGACAATCACTCTTGGATTATCATTCGCCCAAATGCGGCAATTCTGCTTATTGACGAATCCATTGAGGTGAAAATGTGTCTCATCACTGAAGATGATTTTCTTCGAAAATTGATCATCTACTGTTGCCATTTCGTGCCACCATTCTGACCAGACGCTTGAAATGGTCAGGTTCTTGAGAATTGAGTTAATCTGAAATTGAAAAATGTCAAATGAACTACAGAAAAAAACTTGACGTTTAGGTGTGGTGCACATTCAACATCGGCCCTTAAAATTTTACCACCCTTTAGTACTCCAGCTAGTTGCTTCCAATTGCGTACACAAAGTTGATGGAGGACTTTCTACACTGCGTCCTCTGTTGTGTTGCCGCACAGCTTGAGCAATCGGGAGGTCGAAGTTTCTTGTGCGTGAACGTCTTCTGTCGTGTGTACTCATTCAACACTTTATGTTGAACTAAAAATCAGTCGGCCACGATCGGAGATCTCACAGTACTATAACCTATCTGACTTCACACAGTTCGCAACCTATTCGTAAGCTCTCTTCAAAAAGTCTGTGAAAACCACCAGATCCAGTCTTAAAAGCCACAAAAGTTCCTCCACGTGTGTTCCCGCTCAAAAACATGGCAAAAAACTGCAAGACTTCGTTTACTTTGCGTCAAAAAAAACTTCTCATAAAGTATCGTGCATACCACCTTCCATCTTGATTCGTTTCACAAATCCTTTCGCATTGCATTGCGTCGTCTTTCGAAAAGTTGTTCGTGTCACTAATTGGACTTCATCATCAATCCGAACGCTCGTGATAGTGACGCCAAGCCATTCAAAGTTCATTTTGACATCATTTCAAGGGGATTCCACTTCCACTACAGCTCGAAACTTGCCTGCAACACGTCGTTATCGATCGAACTCTCAGGAGTGAGCACCCAGCAGTTGTTTCGAAACTGAATACAATTTTCAAGGACACCCAAGTTGGAGCTGCACGAGAGTGTCACGAAACCAATTTGTCAAATTTTGATTGAACATCACATTCAATGTTGCCATGCAATGGCAGTAGGGGGTGGTGGTGGTATATGGGGGTGTTAGTGGCGGTGGTGGGCAATAATGACAATTGGGATGCACTGCAGTGTTCATCACTGATTGTTCAACTGCGTCCTTGTGGCGAGTGTTAAATCAAAGTCATTCCTGCCGCCTGTGCGCGAAGATTTTATTACATTACCGAGATGAATGCTTGCTTTGCGAAGGATGAAATAGCTTTTTTAGGGAGGGAAAAGAGCACTAAATCATTCTCATTCACCCCCCAGAGTGCAGCGCAAATTTGGAGAGCACCACCATCATTAGAAATTGGATATGCTACTGAAGGCAACTTTGCTTTAAACTTAACCTCAGAGGACTGGCTCCCGAGCGGGTATTTTGCAAACGCGGCGCCTGGATGTGGGGGAGGATGCGTGTCTTCAAAGCTGGTTGGCCTCTTTTCGGTGGTGTACGCTTGAAGTGCATTCATTTCTACATCCATCGATTGGATTGGAGACTGCGTCCGAGCTCTTTAATCGATTCTAATTGCAAGAAACATCACGAGAAGCCAATTTAACTGGCACTCGACAGAGAACAGAGCCCAACCCCACCTAGCAGCATCCTGACGTGTACCCCAATTAATATCTCGACAATTCCGCCACACAATGTGTATCTCTTCCATTTTACGGGAAATTCGTTTAATTTGACTGCTGTTGCCTTGGCTCTGAATTGGCCACGCAGACCTTGGCTCCACTCGAACAGCATCGGAAGACTCCTCGTCGCAGTCAGCTAGGCAACACTCACCTGCAACATTGCCGCCATAATTAAATCGAGAACTAAATTTTGCACCCAAGAATCTCGTGATGGGAGAACGAAGGCAAAGCACAAGCGTAACCGGTGTGCCTGAGTGTGTCACTGTGTGTGTATGTTGCATTGGGTACACTTCTGGAGCTTCGCAGGACAGAAATGCTGTCATGCTAGGTGGATTGGAGTGTGTTGAGTGCAAAAAACGCCACTTTAGATAATTGTTTCCTCATTTTATGGGGTTTTAAGAAAACGTGTCGCCAACTAACAACTGACGAACGAACTTGTTCCATTACTCGATGGGTGGGGGGGGGGGGGGGGGGGAGGGGGAGGACTGCAAACTGTGACAGTTGGAGAGAATTGTGAATGGGAGACATTTTTAGTTCACTTTAATTGTTTCTTGAAACAAAATACTTTCCAAGTAGAATGGGCGCTTGGAAATGTGTGCCGCTGCTGTGTCTGTTTCTGTCGCTTGTAAGCCAATTAGAAGGTTGCAGCCTTAATGAATTGTATCAGCTACAGGATGGCGATTGTTAGTCACTTCTAGGAAGGCAGTCAATCATTGTGTTGTCAAGGACACTCGCAGCCGTGTCTTCCGAGAAGCTGAAGCAGATGAATGGAGGTGTTTCTGTGTGACGGGTATTTTTAAAGTGTTCCCCAAGCAATGTATCCTTTTGTTCCTTGTAAGGATCATGCCCTAGCACCTGAGACCATTGATGTCAGTGAATTGAAGCCCATTTCTGAAAAAATAATTCGAAGAGTATTTTGCTGTTCTTGTCGTCCTTAGCATGGATGACGGTGGCAGTTGTGGAAGCTTTTGTGTTGTCAATGGCGTTGAGAAGCCACCAAGAGACATAAGTGTGTGTAGTAAGAAGCACCTGCGGCGTGTTTGCCGAAAAACTGATTCATTGTCGAACTCAATGAACTAAACTGAAAGCGCAGCTTAACTGACTGGAGGTTGCTATTAGTTTTGACAGAAATGTGAGACGTTCTCCGAGTGAAGCGGCATATTCTGCTTATTTAAAGACCAAAGGGAGAACAAACGACTTCAACAGCGACAAGGTTCTTGAGAAAGCTTTTTTACTACTTTTGTTAAAGAATTTGGGGCTACGTAATTTTCGGCTAACACAGATGCCTCTTTACGTGGTCTGATTTGAGAAATGTTCGTGAAGTGAGTGGCCTTGGCTTCATTTCCAAAGTTTCTTTGTTTATAATGACAATCTGTGCGACTAACTTGACAACTTGGTCTTCATGACCGTAAACGATGTAAGACAGCAACTGCATAGGCTCGTTCTTTTTTTTTTTATGGTTTGCGCCAATGGATGTGGAATCGTCTTTAAGATACTGGTAACCCTGGATTCACGGGATATTATAGTAGCGCCTACGTCCTAAACCACACCTCTGCACACTTCAACCACTCTCCCCGCGAAACTGCCGGTAGGTATTACTTCGCGGGGCTGGTTAGCATTTATGCTCTATTCTGTAAGGCCGCCTCTTGGGCTCTTCTTAGAGCTTCAGCTCTTCGTAGTGCAATCTGCAACGTTAGCTATGAAAGCACAGACCTCTGTCCAGTCGCTCTCAGATCTCGTCATGTAGCGTACGAGTTCCTCCGGGGTTGGCAAGTTCGCTCTGTCTTCGGCGAAGCGTGTGCAGTAGAACTCTACATGCTCAGCGTCTTCATTCAGGACACATAGGTGAGGCATCGTGTCCAAACCTGTGGAGGTATTTCCGATAGCCACCATGCCCCGACTGGAACTGTGTAAGATGGAAATTACAGTTCCCTATTTTTCTTTGCGTCCATGATTCAATGGTGGGAATGAGCCTATTGGTCCACCTGCCCTTTGCGGAGCCATCCCAACTGGTTTGCCACAGCGTCATCGATGCCGCTCTTTCCTCCGTCTTTACTCTTCTTGCCTCCTGACGAATTCAGGAGCTTCGCAACTGTGCGAGAATGCCCGTTTCGGCGACCATTTTCTTTGTAGACACATCCCGTCAGGGTGGTTATTGGGTCCAAACATTTTGCAATCAGTCCAGGAAGTGCTCTTCCTCATGTCCATTCTGCTGAAACCATTTTTTCCAGAGTTTCAAATGCCATTGATTTTGTCAACTATTCAGGATTCTGGCAAAGGTTAGGTTAGGTAGGTCTCACGATGAGACTCTAAGACTCCCAACCTGAGTGACGCTGGACGCATTATGATGCCCGTTGGGGGAGGATTCCATTTCACGCCTTCTCCGTACCAATTACACAGATTACGTGAATTCGTTGTTCAGCTATCTTGGTGACTTAATGAAACTGCAAAAATAAGGTTTTTATTAGATCGTGGAGGTTTTGGAGAAGTTCTATGTCTCAACTGAAAGAGGGCAAGTGCCAAATGTAGTGAGCTGTATGCTCTTCGTCGCCACAATCTACACATTCATTTAGTAGTTCTTCTAATGATAATGCCTAGTCAGTGCTCCAAACTGAAGGAGTTTGTTTGTTTTGCGCTTGGGCTAAAGCATCCGATTGGTTTCACTAATGGTAAGAGAGCACCGCGCGGACGACTCAATCACAACGATGGCAAATAGAACCGTCGTTATGATTATGTTGTCCACTTTTTTCTTGGCATCCGTAAGAGATGGTTTAATCCATAGGATGTTCGTGCGAATTCTCGATCTCGGCCCCTTTCCTGGCAAGTTCATTCGATTCTTCATTTCCGGTAATGTTTCTATGGCCAGTACCCAGCACAGAGTACGTGAGTCATGTGTGCTTAGAACTTTAAGCGCTTGGCGGCAGTATGCGACAAGCTTGGGCTTGATTTCTATTGTCGAAGTTGCTTAAACGGCCGCTTGACTGTCAATTATAATCTTAATATCAGTCGGTGGTATTTCCAACATTGATATCATTCTGGAGCCTTTGCCTTAGAAGCACTGCCATAGTCAGGGACTCGGAGCTGGGCATGTTCAACACTCGAAGAAACTCGTGCCCGGTCCTTTCGTCCTTTCGTTCCAATAGTTTAGTTGAGGTTCACCAATTACTTGGTGACTTAATGTGGACAGACAGAACAGATTTCCTTGTGACCTGCTTTCACTCCAGCACACTTTTTCCTCTTCTTGTGTGATGCTACATTGCGGATGGACCAGGACCTGAACCAACAAGCTCCAACAAGATTTTTGGCCATTTGTCTCCAATTAAACACAGGTTACCAGGTGGTTAAAGGCATTCCCGCATGTGTACACCACCTTAAGCATTGGTGTCATATTTTTGCGCTAGGTCGGAGTCATACGACTATTCCATGGGTTGAGCGACAGACTTATAGATACCACGCTACACTCATGTGGCAGTGGTTGAATCTTTTCCTTCAGCATCCCTGAACGCAAACAGAACCGCACGCAGAAGTGTTTTTTTTTCTATTTCGTTTTGTAAAATCCACATCACTGGACTGTCCATATAACCTGTATGTCCTGTTGCTCACTTTCTCTCGAGAGACAACAGTAGGATGCAGTAACACTAGTAGCTACTGTCGAAGTTAGGGCCGGGTCCGGTTATTATTGGGTTCTCCTACAATACCCATCATGATGTGGTACCCCCTTATGTATAACCGCTAAGGAAGCCATCGTTAGCTGGGTATCCATCCTCAGATTGTCGACCTAACCCGTAACTGAAACTGCAGCTTGTGACGTCCTGGCTTCACATTCAGTACCAGCAAAAGCATAATTAATTGTTTTCCACCACTCGCCTCAATTTCACCCTCGATGCTAGCCTTGGGTGTCATTTGAGGAACATTGTCACAAAAAATTAAAATGACACCGAGTTTCCTTGAAAAACAGATCCGTGCAATTATTCCTTATTCCTTCCCGCATTTATTCAACCACTCACCCTTTTTCCTTTTAAATTTCATCAAAAAATGTCAAATCACATCAGGGTCCTCCTCTCATCCATCTTCCCCAACAGCCTGCCATGTCACGGTGCCATTCGCAATTGCGTCGTAAGTGGTGTGCACCCGCTAACATCTCAACGCCAACGGCACTGCAATCATCGTGCGGTACACCTAATTCGATTGCGTGTGGGGTTGATTTCAAAATTACCCTCCCAATTAAATTCACCAACGAAAGGGTTGCTTTTACGCGTTCGTTCACGCCATCTTTCGACACCGAATGTGCATATGGCATGCATTTCTTAATTGACCACCAGCGCTGCCAGTTTGTCAAATGTGTAAACAAGAGCTGTGCACTGCTGTCACATATCAGTTCAATGACTGGCACGTTCCGCACTAAAAGCAAGGCCATGGCACACCCCTTGTCAGAACCTAATTGGCAACTCTTGTTTACACTTGTAAATCTCTGCGTAAGTCATTGCAAAGTAGTCACAAAAAAAATAAATAAATGTATGCACCGGAAAGACACCCTTGAACCGCGTGCCCATCTGTGAAGGGTTGGCAGGAATACACAATTACCCGGGTTCTCAATTCTGTGACGTGTGACGTCCTCGTCATCAGAATGGGGTGTCGGCAAAAAAATGCTGGTTGCATTTTTAATGTTCTCTGCCAATAAACAGACTGCCACGGTGCGCCCTGCGACTTCAGCTACTCCTCCGTGCGTCGCTGATTAAATGCGGCTTCACTGCTGGAGGGGTGGACCAAAGTCATATTTGTTTGACAGTGCCTGCGCTCGGATTGAATATAATAATTTAAATTTTTGGCTCTCGAATACCGAATGTAATCGAAATCGTGTGGGTGTGGGATGGCATGCGGTGTCCCTCGGGGGCTCTTCACTGAATGTTCATTAATAATGACTCGGTGCGGGGAGGTGTGTGCGCACAGGCGTGGGCAATTTCAAGGATACAATTTTAATCGGACTGCATAAGTTATGCCGTGAATTATGCAAGCAGTTTTGCTGCAGAAATTAGGTGCGAGCTTTAATGGGACTCCGCGGAATGCTTTTAAATCCCGGATATGAATGGCTGCTTATGAGGTCTAAGTGGAATTTACTTCTTACTGCGAAACACATTTGTCGTAGCTTAAACGAGTTCTGTATGACGTATGACGGTATTCTTTGAATCCAGAGACTGGAAGTTGGAGTTTAAAGACTGTTTCCGTGTATTCTAGGGTTTCTTAGGAAGCTTTTTACGATCCTTATCGGTGGGGATGGAGACCGATGCGACGTTTCCTTGGCACGTCAGTGACTTATGTCAACGAATGATTCATTCAAAAATGGGGCGAAATGAACGAGGGGACTGATCGGGACGAGGTCATCGACATCGAAGTTTGACAAATGGGCTGGTGTTGACCGACTGTCCACTGGAATTTTTAAGACAGCTAGGGGTGGTCCTTTGGATAGGGGTGGATGCGTGAACTCAGGTGATATGGTAGAGGACCGACGGGCAGAATCTCTGTGTTCCATTTAAGCCTAGTCAGTTATCTGGATAGCACATGGATTTCACAGGATTCAACATTCCACACATCACGACAACGCATCAAATCTGACACGGCGAGATATGACACAGCTCAAGTGAAATTCATTCAAGCGAATGTTATATGTTAAATACCTTCGAAGCAATGTAATTTTACGACACATGGCATAAAGGCAATCAGTTACAGTAATCGCAGACTCGAGACGGAACCCTATAAACCCCTTTCCCTGTCAGAATATTCTTTCATAAGTCACAAACATTTATGGCAGCGAACTGAATCGTAAAACGTTACTCCTCCGCTGTAATTCAGCCGGTTGTGGGTTAACCAACGAATTCAGTCTTATCGTGGCCACGTCGTCATAACCGACTCCCTTCGCATAGACAAGCACTTAATCTCGTAATGAAGTCTCGGTCATTACGTGCAATTCATTTGTTAAACGTCCCCGACGACGACGATCCCGACGGCAGACAGACGCTAACAAAATGTGCATCGGACGGGGGCATAAAAATCACCGACAATATGTCTGCGACTTGGTGAATGAAATGTCTCGAATTGCTTTTGGCAATTTCATGGGTTGTTGGCTGTTTTGATAGTCGGCTGGAAATGCGTACATTGATCTTAGGACAAGTTGAGAAGGGGTGGAGGCATGTATAAATTTGCACAAAATTCAGAAATGCGAGGTATATCCTTACGACGGCTATAAAAGGGATGCCGAATTTTGATTGGGAAATATGGAAATTCCTCACACATTTGAGGAGTGGAGGGTACAAGCATGCATCGACGACTATATTGAATCATGACCGACATACTAATGTGGGTCCTGTATAAACTAGACCCATGTCCGATCTCGAATTGCAGGCCCACTCGATATCTATGAAATATGCTCCACAAATCTCGAAGAACGTTTTCTCCGACTTCGTTCAATAGCGTCCAGCTCCCAGTTCAGAGGCCAGAGTCTATTTATTGCTATTTCTCCCTTAGGTTGTATTTCTACACAGGCATAGTTCTTGACCACTAAGCGCTCTGTTTCTAAATACGTCACAAGAGGTCTAAGCTCAAGACAACATCGTCATTCACACAACAAGCCTTAACCAACCACTGAACATAGCAATTTAAAGCGATTTCAAAATTAATTGTGAACAATTACAACTATGCTTAGTATTTACTAAAGGTTAGTGTGCTGGCTCGACAATAGGGCCCCAACTGATTTAGATTGTTTAATTCAGCATTTGGTATTACATTTATCAGTTCAGTGTTTATTTTTCATATCCTGGAATGTCCAGTGCTTACGTTGGATTGTTCAAATATGTGTGTCCCTGTTGGTCCTTTTGGGGTGGGCTGATGGTGTCGTAGTCGATTTATATGATGACTGCCATCGCTGCTCTGCTTGAAGCCGTGTAGCTCGTTGTTGGGAAGTTCTGCTCGCTTAGCAGATTTAGCGCGTTGAGGTAGCGTTGTCTGGGGATGGTGTTTATCAGTTTTCTGATTGCCTCGTTAGGATGATTGTTGACGTTTAGAAGCTGCTTTTTGAACAGTGTCAACATGTACTGTTGTATGGGGATGATACGTGCTTCATCGTGAAGCTTCTTGTTGCTGTTTAGATCGGTACATATTCGCAATATTTTCCTTTCGAAAATTGCTAGCTTCTCCATACTGGTCTTAGAAATGGTGTGCCATATTGGGAAGCCGTACATTAAGATCGGCCGTATTAGCTGCTTGTCCTCTGGCTTAATCCATTTTGTTTACACATCAAAGGATTGATGCGATGGAAGTCTAAGTTGGCCTTCTAAGGGTCGGCTGTTGAGCTTCAGTCTTTCCAGTCAACGCCAAGTATCTTGGCTCTTTGTCTGTTGTTATTTCTGTACCGTTAGGGAGCATTATCTTTATGCTCCTGTGGTGAAATTATATATAACATATAACAATGACACTTCGACCGATTGGACATCGGAAACCACACTCGTGTGGGAACAGCCAGACTTCTGCTGAGCAAACTATTCCTATCGCCTGGTCATCGGATCTCATGCTCGTGCGAGCATGGGAAATAGTATTACGCTAGCGACAAGATCGCATAAGAAGTTTTGTTTGAAAAGCGAAGTAATAAAGAAACACTCAAACAGTGCGGTTGTCTTTTGAATTTAAGCTCCGAACATTACGCTCCGACATTTGGCTGCTGATCCGCATCCACCTCGGAGTGCTTAGACACATAAGTCTCGATTTTCTAGCACTGATCAGTGGTGACTTCGAGCTGGCATAAGTCTGTGAGACATCTATGAATAGACAGCAGTTCACTGTGTTAGTTGGTGGCGGTTGATCTGCCGTGTAGATGTTGAAGAGCATCGGTCCCAGCTCCGAACCTTGCGAAACTCTTGGCATGGTGCTCCGCTCAATTGACTAATTAAAATACAGTTGACTTTGTAGTGTAGCTTCAATGGAAGAAGAGCGTCTTTTTCGAATTAATTTTCAATTCTACTTCATCAACCTTAAGCGATGGAGAAAAATTACTAAATCCAGCCAAACTACGACACTCTTCTTTGCTTTCAGGGTCATAGTGGTGGACGCATGTTTCGTCACTAGTAACAATTCGATCCATAACACCGTCCGCGTTCTCAATACACATCTCCAAAAGATCTCTACAGCATGCGATTCTCACTTTTTTCTGAGGCGCTGTGAGCATTCGTGGCACCCACCTTGCACTGACCTTTGAAAGGTTAAGACGGTCATGAAGAATGGTGTGAATGGTACCAATTGAAAGCTTGGTGATCTCTGCCATCATTTTCACCTTTATTCGGCTCACCTCAAGAACAAGTTTTTCGACTTCTTTGATGCTTTCTCCCGTACAAGCAGTAGCCGGGGCGCCGGATCGGGGGACGTCTTCAATGCTCTCTCTGCCTCTCTTGAACTCACTTGAACACTTTTGCACAGTTGATAATGAAGGTGCGGAACCCTGGTAAACAGCCACCATTTCTTCATGAATAGTTTTTTGACTTTTTCCTTGCTTAGTGAGAAATTTAATTACAGCGCGATGCTCAATTTTCACCATCATCGTCGCAGTTGCCATTATGCTTCTGTTTAATTAGAGATAAAACGCGAATTAATAATCACATATATATGAAATTCTACATGAATGCACTAAGATAATAGTATTACTTGATAAATAAGTCAATCTATGTATGCAACCACAGCTTCACCCCGATACCGAGAATATATTGAACTACCTTCGTAAGTCCTTCAACTTACCTTGAGCAACTGGTATTACTGCTTCTGTGCACATTTAGCTTTGAAGGTGCGGCATTCTCTGGTAAACTACATCTTTTTCTATATATCCCTTCGGCCTTTTATTTATCTTGACTTGATCCAACCTAGGCTCAGCAGGGGTGGTTGTTTCTAGTTTCACGCACCGTCATGGTCAGAAATAAATGAGTAAAGAGATATTCAACTTCTTCTTCTCTTGCCCCTTGATTTCATCTGACAGCGTTTTTTATACGCATTTTCGGCCCCTGTCTGTGAATACGTGTGAGCTCTTGTGAACAGCTGGCGAGCAGCTAAAACCCTTCCCCAACCATAGTATTGGGGTGAATTAGAGTTCTTATTTGAAAATTCGTTCGTTACTTGAACTTTTTCAAATTTCGGTGTAAAATTTTCACCACAGCGGGGAGGGGTAAGCAAACGAACAAAGTTCATGTTCATAAAGTAGCTTTCTGCGAGTTACAGTCTGTGGTAATAGGGAAAAATAATTTTGCCATTGTTTACATTAATTATTTATGCATTAATTATTAATGAATATACGACTTCATGGATGTATTTTTGCATATGCATAATATCGAAAAAAAAAACATTCACACGAAACATGTGTACCGGCAACTAATAATAGCAATATTATTGAAACAGCTTCTTTGCTTATTTTACTTGTTTTACAGAAAAAGGGATGAAAATTAATTGCTGTTTGAGTTAGGTACAGTTAAAGCCATTGTTCTTAACAAATTATGTAATTTAATTGCAGAAGTTTTCACAATTCATGAATGAAAGATATAAAACTAAGTTAATTTGTCAGTCATCGCATATAAATCCGCTATATTTTACTCTAAAGAATTAAATTGATGCAAACTATTCCAGTAAAGAGAGCGTAACATTACATTTTTATTCACGCAAGCGCCTAGTACAAATATATGTCCTCTTAAAAATATGAGTCACCTTCTGAACACCCTCCGAACAATAAGTACATGTTCGTGGGCAAATTCACGAATGTCCCACAAAATTCATGAATCTGCCGCCATTATCCCACAAAATTCACGAATCGGTCGCCATATTGGGGTGAATTAACGAGCGTTGTAAAAGTATGCGTGTGATGCAAGGGAATTCCACTTCTATCACATTTTTCTCCGGTGTGGACTAGGGGCAAAAATGGCCGAAGTTGAATATCTCTTTACTCATTTATTTCTGGTCATGGTTGTGGTGTCAATCACATTGTACGTCCCACCATGCTATTCAGTCAGTTTACAGTCATTCATTCGCTTCGTCTTCTTCACCGTCTTCTACTGGCGCTACAGTCCGGAGTGGAGCCGGACCTCAACAACAAGCCAATAAGGGCACGACCCCAATTTCGAACGACAAGTTGGATGAATTCTTGGTCCATCGAGTGAGGGCTCTACTACTCAATTGCCTCTTGAGCCCAAAGAAACTGCGATTGACATGAACTGTTCTGCATTTATTCTCGATGCTGGTGGTCTTCGTACTGTTTACTTGGGAGCCGAGGTAGACCAAGTCGTTAACTACCTCGAAAGTTTAACTGTCCATGGTGACGTTGTCGATGGTCTATCAGTTGATCAGCTCGTACATCGAAATCTGTAAGGAATTGGATGAGTATTGGCATAGATACAATAAAGATAAGGAACTCAGCGACTACCTCGACTCAGCGATGCCTCCCGCCTACGATGGATTTTTCATCCGACGGTACAGGCTCACTGTGTCACCTCTTGCGGTTTGGAACTCAATCATCGGTCGAAGGTGGTTGGCGAGCGGGCTACAAAGCCTCAATGTCAGAAACCCATTGTCATTGAACTATTTGGAGGGAATTCTTGTCAATATTCTGTATCATTTAAGGTGACACGCACAAGTGGATAGGAGTGTGAACCAACTTTTTTTTTTTTGTCGGAGGTTTTTGAACACTGAACTGGATACTTGAAAACTGGTCCAATGTACTACAAGCCGCAACCTACATTTAAAGAAATTCCATGGTATTCCGGAGGAATACCAGCATGCGCTTCTGTGTTGAGGAGCCTACATCATCGGCTCTCAGCTCATCAGCACCAAATAACTGACACCTGATCCGAGCAAAGGCAGCAAGGTCAGCAGTGTGGTCGCTTAGGCACAGCACATTTAGGTAGTTGGCGAAGGTGTAGTGGCCCTTTAGTGCGCCGGTAAGTCGTCGGCAGTCTTTTCTGCTAAGAGATGACAGGAATGCAGCGGATTTCTTAAAGACACACTAGGTTTGTCTACATCCTGGAGAGTCATGCTACCTCCGGTTGAGTTATCGAGAAGTCCGTCCATGGATGGAAGCCCTAATCGAGGTCGCGGGTAGTCCTAACGCAGATTCGGGTCCTAAGAGTATTTCCGGCATCCTTGTCCAGCAAGTTCATCGGCGATCTCTTTTTCCGTGATCCCGTGGTAGCCCGGGACGCAGATAAGTCTTAGCGAGTTTAGACTTGCATTCTTGGACTACCCTGGAAGTGGTTAAAGGGTTGAGTAGGCACAGCTTGGCTGTCGCAACAGAAATAATATCTTCCACCTGTTCTTCACAACATATGTAGTTCGTGGCCATTAGGACCGCATATGTTTCCGCTGGGAAGATCGACGCAAATTTACCTAACGAGGTGCGCAGTCTAATGTTGTCGCCCTCCACGAAGGCGCCAGCCCCAGACCCTTCCTTGATCTTGGAGCCATCCGTGATCAGCCAGATCAGCAGCCAAATGTCAGAGCATAAAGATAGTGCTCCCTAACGGTACACATATAGCAACAGACAAAGAGTTTATCCTGGTTTCAAATTCACTAAACAGGTCGCTTTTTAGGCTAGTTCTCTCCTCTTCTTAAGTCAATGCAGGGGCTTTGAATGATTATCTGTCGACTTATGAATTATTCCAAAACCAACTTCAATCACAAGCTGTGATCGACTCCTCATCATCTTCAGTGGGCCGCGATCCGTGCCCTCGCCATATCGACTCCAGCCATCGAGAGTTAATCAACAAATTTGTATGGGCTGCTGCCTAAATCCGCTAGTTTCTTTGGAGCAAATATAGCCACCGTATCATCTGCTCGAATTAAAGTTACTTCAAAGTTAATATATTTTTAACAACGTCGTTTAAAGAATAAACCACCTGCCCGTGCATAGAATATTCCATTGGTAAAAATTTATAATTAAAGTGCTGTCAGCCAGAGCCAGAGTCATTCCCTTGGTCGGCCATACCCGGCTGCATGCAACCCATGGATTTACACATTTTGCAGAAAAAAAAAAATGCAGAATTCATGCATCCATATGCACAGGCTTGTAAAACGATGGATTTTAATAAATGTATGCTGCTTTTGTTTACTCACCCCTCGGAGGAGTGAGAATTTGTAAGTGCAGCGCCACATGAGGTTGTGGGCCTGAATTCAACCTCCGCCTATGGTCTCCCACTTTTGTCAGCACATTTTAAATTCATAAAATTTGAGAGCAGACACTTTTTGCTTGTCGATGCCTTTGGGAGGGGGGCGAGCGATATGAACGACATCCACCTGAATATGATATCAGTTTTCTTTTCGTTTTGTTTTCTTTCATTCATCTGACCAATTTGTTCGATGTGGCCGGTGGGGGGTAACGAAGGTCGTTCGATGGATGAAGGGAATTTAATGAAATTAAATTGCGATTAGTCTTTCGCTTTCTTTTAAGGACATCGTGTGTTTACGACGGATGGCAATCATCTAATGAATGAAAGAATAATACCTTAAATTAAACACGGCTTAAATGAGACCAGCTGAGATACTCATTCACCCCCCATCTGCTTGCAAAACGTGGAAAGTGTTCCTTTGAACCCAAATTAGCAGTCCAAAGGATCTTATTTTCCAGAAATGTGTTATTTTTTATGCAAAATGTCCGAGTTGCCCTTAAGAAGATTATGATTCCTTCCTTTCGTCTGCTTTCAATTCTCCCGTCAACGTCTGCTTTCATTTCTTTCAATTATTAGCGGACTCAGTGGCGTTGTTTATGTAGGCTGCTGAATCTGTGCACTTCCTCATCGTCTGTGTTTCAACGTGTCCATCAGGAGTTCAGAAGTTCCTAATCCGATGAAACCTCATCTTGCCAGTCAAGAGGACAACGAATGGCTCATTTCAAGGACAACGTCTCTTAGCCATTTTTATCGAATTTAATTTCATACGCAACCCTTTAAGCCGCCTCGCCGTGTCATTGACCCTGCCATCAAATCAAAGGCATAACTTTTGATGAAGGTACACGGCAAAACAAACACACCCCCATGTGCACTCCACTCTACCACACCAGTTCACACCCAACAGACTTTGCTCGCGATGCGGAGGGGGGGATAATGGAGTTGAGTACGATGGCTTTTTGAACAAAGCGCTGCCTTTGTCGACGGTGTGGTGTCGTCGTTTTGTTGGTTAAAATTAACACACGACCCAATTGCTTCCGGCAGCAGCAGTTCTCCAACCGCCAACTAAAACCTTCTCATTGCACCGAGTTGTGTTCTCCACTCTGTCTCTCTCTCTCTCTCTCTCTCTCTCTCTCTCTGTGTGTCTCTCAACCTCCCTCTATTCCGGGCTCATTCAAAACCGCTTTTCCATTCAAATCGCATTGTGCCGCACTGAAATTAGTCGTCCTCGCTGGAGCAGTGTTAAGCCGCTCACACAATGACCATGTGTTCACTTGAATGAGGTGCGAATGGGTGATCATATTATTGCTCACACGCTTGAAATTGCTGCTGCTGCTGTAAACGGACATCGCCACAGTGTAGCTCGCCACTGGCGGCGGCGGCGGCACCGGCGTTCCTCTCCCCCCCCCCAATTGGGGAATACGATCTCTCACTACGCTCAACCTCAACTAATCAGACCTACAAGCAGGACTGCAATGGAATATTTCATTACCATAGTGCTTTGGCAATGCCGTGGGCGTTGTTAGTTAATGAAACTTTCTGGAACAGAACATTTGGACCTTTATTCCGGACGGGTGCTGATGGTTGTGCGCACACCTCTCCACGCCGTGCGTTGAATGTTTGAATTATTATTAAAGTTTTAGTTAAAACTTTTGCACCGGCAACGTAATTAACGGATTTTCGAGAGATTCTCTGTGTGGCAACGGTGGTGGTGGTGGTGGTGTGTTATAAATTACCCCGAATGCGGGATGAACTTTTGCGGCGGACGGTAATCTACTTTAATTTTGGAACATTAACGACGAAAGTTTGTTTTCTTCAAATTCGAAATGGTCCTCAAACTGCTTGTGACGGGAGAGTGCCCTTGACGTCGGTTACCGGGATTCTCTTGTTTGCCGCAAATATTTCATAGCATTTAATTCGATTTGAGTGAAATGGTTTTGTAGTCGATGATAAGGCATTGGCCAGTTCAGAGCGCTGCGGAGTCCCATGCAGCTCTTTGTTTATGATATCATCACCAGGCAGCAGAAGAACATTCAATTGCACTGAAGCACGAAAGATGCCAGCATGCATTGTCAAAGTATGCCGCATGGTGTGGGCCAATCTCCCGTGGAGTCGATTTCCCTCTTAACTTAAGAACAATTGAAATGTCACCCGTATCGTTTTAATTCCGAAGTCATGGTAAAGGCAAATTTACGAACCATGTAAGCAGGACTCAAATACCTCATGTGACATCAACCCAGCAGCCTTTGACTTCTGATCTGCCGGATGGCTTCTTCAGAATTGCATTGCACCCCTGCACAGAGGGTGAATATATTTTACTACAACATAAAATGAACTTTCAGTGAAAAACAGAAATTCATCAACCAGCGCAGATACACATCTCGTGAAATGTCGCAGCACGACGGGAGTGGCAAAAACGAAACTTAAAAAAAAAATACATAACTATCTTCCACAATAGCTTCGCCGCCATCAAACAGCATTCGCAGTCTCATCCCTTTATGCGATTCCTGAGAAAAGAAGCAGAAAATTAATTTATTATGCTGACTATCAACCACGAAGAGGGATGTGGTCGTCCTGTCGTGGCACGCAAAAAACGACTGAAATGGAATTGTGGTACGTCGTCAGCTGCACAGCATAGCACAGCACGGCATAGCATAGCGCAGCAGCAGCAAAGCGTAAATGGTTGCCTGTGAAAAGTATTTGAAACTGTTGAAGAAGTGGCAAAAAAACGTAATGCAAATATTCTCTCCGTTTACTTTAGCTGTAAGTAATAGGACCAAAACGGCGGCGAAATGGCAAATATTGTCTTTGTCTTTGCCATTCTCAAAGGGAATTTTTATCTCACGTTAGTTGTGTGTCATAGAAATTTCTATTTTTCATCTCGCACAACACAAGTGGGCTGGGTTTTAAATTTGATGAAAACTTATGGGTTTTAAGGACCGGAAGTGTTGGTGGTATCGTTAAATCGGCCAGGTCGGCTGGAAGGCGTCAAAATGAAGTAAAAATGTGTAAAAATGAAATTATAACATGGGTGGCACTCCAGCGCCAGGGCCTAGCTTCTCAGGAACCACTAATGTTGTGGGTGCTTTTGTTTTCTCACGAGTTGTATGGACCTGTGTACTCAGTTTGAAATGGAGTGCTGAAAGTTGGCAAATCCGCCCGTGTGAATGAAATCCGGACAGAAATGGGACAATGGGTAAAGATGCAATTCGATGGATCTTTCGCGTCATTAACATGTGCTGGGAACGCGGTGAGAAACCTGACGATTGGCAAACTATTGAAATTGCCTCTGTTTTCCAAAAAGGGGGGCAAACCAGATTGCTTCATCTACAGGGCCTTTCTCTAACCGGAAAAGGGTAAGCTAAGTGTTGGAGGCTCGTACTAGAGCTATGGTTGAGTGCATGATGGGCGATGAACAATGCCTAAATTTCACCTAAAAAAATGTACAGTGTATAGTAAGGATTTTGGAGCCTTTCCATGGCTCATCTTCCAACTGCCACAGCGGCCCAACTAGGCGTACCCACGACCTGTGCACACCTGTGGTTATGTGTTGAGATGTGTATTAACGAAATCCAAAGACTGGAGTGGATCCGACGACATCGAATCTTTCACCTAAAAAAATGTACAGTGTATAGTAAGGATTTTGGAGCCTTTCCATGGCTCATCTTCCAACTGCTACAGCGGCCCAACTAGGCGTACCTACGACCTGTGCACACCTGTGGTTATGTGTTGAGATGTGTATTAACGAAATCCGGTTTTCGTCCCGGAAGAAGTACGACCGACCAGCTTTTCACTCTCAGGATGGTGTTCGCGAAGGCTTGGGAGTATGGGTTCTATTTTTGCCAAACAGTGCTAATCAGTTTTGCCTTACACTTACCCTTTGTTCGAAAATGACAAATCAGTGCTGCCCCTCATCGAATATTGTATGCCTTCTACGTAGACTGTAGATGCGGGAGAAAGCGAGGCAACTACTTAGACGACTTAAATAAAAACTCAGACATAGCTTGTCCGATCGTTAGAAAGCGTGTGTCGTGAGTGATGGACGATGGGCTTCCATTGTTTGAAATTGACATGTAATCTGAATCATTATATCAACCAAAAAATGCTGAATGAAACAGTCCTCCGGAATGTCAAGGGAGAAAGGCAGACGAGGCACAAACTAAGCTAGAAGCTCAATATTCAGTATACGGTTAAGAATGCCTCTTCCGCCCTATACAGCAGCTGTAAAAAACTCATTGAATTCAATGGGTCCAGTTTGGTGGACTGCATTACATAAAGCTGTTAACTGTTAGGCTCTCAAGGGGCTGCAACGACTGAATTGCATGTGTATCAGCGGAGAATTGAGAAGCTCTCCGTCTGATGCACTTAAAATACTCCTGGAATTGGAACTATTTGGCAAAGAAATAACAGCCAGCGCAAACGGGGTCTTAAATCACTCCGACTGTGGTCTGTGAGTTCGTCACTCAACCATTCATAACGAATTCAAAGTTCTTCCCAAATGACCTCGATCGCTTACCATCCCCCTCTCCGAGAAGAAATTCTCCATCAGATCTGACCCGGATGCCCTGAGCATCTACACAGACGGATCGAAGACGGACGAAGTAGTGGATGTAGGTCTCTACTCTGAAGACCTCAATATTGCTTTCTTATTGAAACTCCCTGACCACTGTACCGTATTTTAGGCAGAAACCATTGTTCCTGGCTCAAGAACAGTGTAATATCGAAAAGGAACATCGTCATTCGGAAAGCCATGCCGTAATGAAGACCTTGGAGATTGCCATGTTCCATTGGTCTACTTTGGCGTAGTGTGACTGCCTTCTGCGGTCCGTCCAATCGCAGGAGGGGCTCTACACTGATCCAAGACCCGACTTTAGAGCACTTCGATTATTCAAGACAAAGGTAAGGAACTTGGTGAAGTTGTCACGTGCCAAGGTAAAGAAGCCTTCAAAAATGAGCAAACATTTGGAAGAAAGCACAGATTTTAGTAGATTGACTCTGTAAATGGGACTCACTTAGAAAAATCGATAATTGTCTTTCACATGCCCTCTAAGCCACAGGGCCCTGGTTGACAGTTGCTGGCGTACCCTTGATAGATATCAGGTGGAGTAAAAAAAAGGTACACTTCTGGGTAGTCACTATCGACCTGTTTGGCCTAGCGTTGGAACTGATGCCAACACAATTGCAAAGTCTGGGCGATCCTTCAGACAGCCCAATTGCTGACAGTACGGGTTCATAGTAGATGATTCCCTGCCAATCCCACCAAACACCACAACCCTTTTCGCTGGAAGTTGTCGTAAGTGATCCCCACTTCATCACCAGACACCATCCGCTTCCAGAATCAGTCGGTTTAGGTCGAAATTGGACGTACATGTATGTAACTTTCTACTGCACCTGAAATGTGTAGAATCCTTTACGATATCAACTTCCAATTTGCTCAGAGTATTTGCCTTGTCCACCGGACAAGTGACTAGACTTGTGAATACACTTGCTCTGTCCACGGAAAGGTCATTTTTGCTTATTGATGTACTCATCAACCATTTCATTGATTCTGATAATTTCTCTTCGGTCCTTCGTTCCCCCACATTCAATTGTGACATTCCGCGACATGACAAAGCTCGCTAGGAAATTTTGCAAAATATCCTTAACCAAACGTAGATGTGCCGTTGAAAAATGTTAACTCTTTTCGACCTTGAGCGCTCTTTACGAAACAGAGGCCAACAAATGCATTTCATTCGTCAATATCAGATGTTTCTCATTAGCAGGGTTGCCACTTTGTCACGTGTAGGGTAACGTTTTTTTTGTGTCCCTTGTCGTTAAACTGAATTTGAAGCGTAATCTGTCGCGTTGCCTTTCACGGAAAATGTTCATCGAACATTGTTTCATAAAGAAATCCTTAAAAATTTCGAGAATTTCGAGAGGATTTTCGTTTGCATTCGAGAGATGACGTGGAGACCAGAAATAAGAGAGCACGGAGATATCCAACTTCTACCTCCCTTGCCCCTTGATTTCGTCTGACAGCGTTTGTTTTACGACGTGTCTGTGAAATGTGAATACGTGCGAGCTGTTGTCAACAGCAGAAGCCATCCTTCAATTGGGGAAGTGGATCCGTGGCTTTCGTAAAAGTCTGTGAAATACAAAGGTATTGCAATACCCTCTCAATTTTCGTGGTCGTGGACAAGGAGTAGTTCTGGCCAATGTTGCATATCTCCTTGCACTCTTATTGCTGCTGGAGACCATGCGGGCGAAAATCTCAAACACGATGTTTTAAAGGGTATTTCCGCGCATTGTTCATGTCCAGTGGTGGCGGTTTTTAGATCCGTAAAGATTCTATTCAGGTCATCAGCGGCCAACAGGAGATTTACTTTAAATTTCCCGTGCACTCATTAAGCAAGTGACAAGAGACTTTTCATTAATCAATCCCATGCGAAGGATATCGGTTATTTAACATGGCACCCGAGTCAAATCTAAAATAACTCCAGTGCTTTGATATCCAACACACACTCGAGCACACCTCTCATCACCAGTAGAATCAAATATCCGACAAAGTCCGTTGCAAGGATGTTACCCAAATTTAAGTACACATTCTCATATTTACGACTTCCACTTTTGCTCAGTTCCGATGTGAAGGAAGTATTTAGCTAAGAGTTCTTACGAAACCCCGGCAATCTGATCCGAAAAACAACGACAACAAGTAATTTCTGGGCAAGCTAGTGATGGTGTCTCAATCATTTATCGGATCGAACTGCTTTGAAAATAGAATTAAAAGCGAATGGTTTCTTTTTTCTTCTTGTTTTCCTGGATTTCGAGCGGATTATGTTCTCGTGCTTTGTTTCGTACGGAGATTACCGGAAGGACCATCTTTCATTATTCAACGGGGAGTGTGTTCATTCTGTTGTTGGTAAGGTGGTGTGGGGGTGTATAGTAGTTGTTAGGAAGCACTTCATGGTCATTACCTTCGAAACTGTCAGAAATCTAGCTTACCCGACACAACTACCTGTCAAGGAGGGTAGAACATCTGTGGATTAGTTCTTCCCGTCAATAAAAGGGACGCAGTTTCAGGTTTTTTTGAATTTCAATTAAAGCATACGCAAGGTCATCCGAGAAGAATTAGACGAGAAGTTCTACAGAAGCCGATTCCTCCTCTGAATGATGAATGAGCCTAGACTATCCTCAAAATGTGTGTATGGCGCGATGACTTAGCCTTTAAACCGGAGGTCCTTTCTCGCCTTCTAGATCCAGGGGGCTCGGATTCAAAAACTCTCTTAGTCTGGGCATTGAAATCCATGCGTACGATTGGTGTCAGTGTAGTCTACGGATCTTTACTTGCCAGGCTGCATCCACATGACGGCTATGTCCTCTCTTCTGTTCACTTTCCTGGCAGAGATGGCCATACATCCGACGCAGTATTTTTCTTTAGATGGCACAGAAAATCAATTCTGTTTTATTGTTTATCTTCCGGCTTTCGGCTCCATACAGCAGAACTGGGAGAAGAAGAGCCTTGTATCGCATGATTCTGGTCCATAGAGTCAGGAGTTGCAACCCCAAAATTTGCCAAAACAATGGACCAACTCCCAATCCGAATTACTAATCGTTCAAATCAAACGATGATTAAGTTTCTCCACCCGTTGGTAGCCCATAGGCTTATGCACTTGCACATCAGTAGGTTGGAGCTTGCAATAAAACGTCGCCAGTTGCGTAGCTTAAGTCACATAAATTGGGACTAAATAGATACCTAGAGACTGCCGTCTAAAGGACGGTCATTACACGGCTTTCTGGGCTGTCTGGGCTTACATTGCTAGGGGCTCACTTTTCAACCATCCGGCATAAGCAATTTCCCTGTACTGTTCAAAACAATTCAACATTTCGAGCTACGATTGATTTAAATGAACGATGCTATTGCCCCTCTAGGAAGCCTCGGACATACATTGCCAAATGTCAAATTACAAAAGAAACTGCGACAGGTGCCTCTCATCAATTGTGTGCTGCAAGGAACCGGCTTAAATCCTGGCAATTTAAATTCATTGAAGACGCACAAACCTCTCAAAAAACTAAGCCTAAGCACACGGATACAACACACATCTTCACTCTAGCCAAACTCTTTGGCATTCAGTTCAAGTTACAGCGGCTTTCAGCCCACACACCATCCAGTGGAAAGTTTTCTTCCACACCACTGCAGCACCATGACGAAGATAGCTTCCGAAATCCCTGTTAACACAAGTGTAACAATATCGATTTTCGCCGCTCGGTCTTCATAAAACCGGAAACCCATTTGGCGTAAAATCTACATAGCCACATGTAGGAAAAAGTTTTCACTTCTTCTGCTTCTTTTTCCCAGCCGGAAAATATTCCCCAGCCAAACGCTGTCTCTCTCAACACCGGTTGGTGTTCAAGAAAACCTGGCAAGTACGAGTATTAGATGGATTAGAGGGGGTTACAAGCTATCCGAGGCAGTTGACGTTAATGAAAAAGTGTATTCATTAGGTTGAGTTCGTTGACATCTTAGCGTCTTGTCGAACATGGATTTGGGTCAGATTAACTTAATGGAGACGTGTAGAGAGGCGCTTAGCAGGCGGCCTCCGATGGCATTCCGTATTTGATGGTGGTGCAGTGTTGGTGGTTGAGTGGTTGATAGTCACCATCGCCCGCCATGACGATTGGGAGGAATATTTATCCATATCGAAGTGGGAGTGGGTAGTCATGAACTGCTTTTTACTGGCATTCCGTCCTCATTGTGATCAATAAACTATGAGTTCTACCTTCAAAGCTATTTGTCTTCCAGCCACACTCATTCCACACATCAAGCGTGCAATAGCCCATTCAACTTGCCCCTAAAGCGACCAACGAGCCGCTTACGTTGGCTTTCAATAAACAATGTTGCAGCGACCCCGACCTGTAGCCGCTTTTATAACTCATTTCCTCGAGCATTATCCCATAAACCGATGTCAATGCATTCGCAGGAAACATTGTTGCATTAGCGGCAGTAAATATGATAAATTTGCCAGTAATCAAGTGAATTATTTCCGTAATAAAGTTTCCATAAACGTTGACACTTGACACACTGTACTCGCCAATATCCTGTCGAATTGCTCTCAGGTAACAAACTCATGGCTGCATGGCATGGCTGCATGGTGGAAGCGATAGCATGCCATTGTTACGTGGTTAGACACTATTGTCGGTGTGGGGCTATTATTCACAGAATGCACTCAAATATTCTCATACCACTCGCATAAAGCTCTGCACGTGGAGCACCTTTAAGCCTTGCACACGACGGTTCAACGAGTGCCATCCGTTGTGCCACAACCCGGAGGTTGTAAATTTTGAGAGAGAGACGTAATGTCGTCGTATTGTTGCATGGGATGTTTTTCGTTGCGGAAGAAGTGAAGACAGATGCATACATCGGAATTATTTATTGGTCCTCGGTATGTGGTTTCTGTGCGGGAGTTGGTAGGTGTTGTTGGAGGTAGTGGCTTTTGGAAGGAATCAACTGCTTGAGACTGGAAGTGGGCCGGCACTTGATCATCTGCAGAATTTTGGAACACAACAGCATGCTGGATGACGGGAACACCAGCTGCGCATGCCCTATCCTACAACAAAGGCTATCCTCCCTCTTGCAAAAGCTAGCTGCTGAGCCTGATCAACGTCGCCTATAAGATCCCGTCCGGTGAATCGTACACCTGTCTAAAGACGAGTTGCACCGAACTTCCGGCCCGACTAAGCCACTAGCAAGTTTCAGATCGATGAACACCAATCTTTTATCGAATTTAAGGAAGCATGCGACAGCATTCATCGCAAGTAACTATTCGATGCGATGGCCGAATTCGGGAAAATAACACATACGCGATACACCGTGCAATTCGATTCGAGGACTGCCGAGGAGATGTGCTGTAGTGCGATTTCTTGGCAGTGGAGAAGATAGTGTGGCGGTATGATGCAAACATGAAAGGCACTATCTTCTACAGATGACATCAAAATCGTCGCGTGTTCGCAACTTGCCGTGGTAGAGGCTTTCACGGCGGCAGAAGATCAGGCGAATAAGCTGCTCTTAAGGTCTTAAGAGAATGTGTGAAGAAATGCTGCCTTCCATCAGACACCAGCTGGGACAGAACGATCGACAGCTTAAACTTCGAGGTAGTTAAGGAGTTTGTCTACCTCGAGGAAAACTTGCTATCTCCAAAAGTGACAACTTAGTGGAGATTCGATGTGGGATCGCGTTTGGCAACTGCTGCTACTACGGTTTCGAGAGAAAATTTCTGCGTTGGATGTGTGGCTATGTCGCGTGACGTGGATGTACGAGGGGCGTTCAATATATTCTCGGTATCGATATGAAGGAAAATGCGAATTCAATTTAAATTGTTTTTATTTTTCAATATAATCTGCCCTAACATCAATGCATTTGTTACATCTTGAGATAAGCTTTTTTAAGCCCTCAAAAAAATAAATTTCCTCTTTCTCTGCAAAATACCCATTTATTGCCGACTTGAGTTCTTCATCATCCGAAAATCTTTTTCCACGAAGATATTTTTTCAAATCCGGAAACAGGAAATAATCACTAGGGGCAAGGTCTGGACTATAGGGGGGTGTTGAATTTCTTCGAAACCACAATCTCGCGCAGCAGCCTTGGAAACTCGCGCCGTGTGAACAGGAGCGTTATCATGAAGAAGCAACACACCCGCTGCGAGTTTACCCCGTGTTTTCTTTTTAATTTCCTCCCGCAAATTATGCAAAGTGGAGGCGTAGGATGTGGCGTTGATGGTTTCACCTTTTTTTTTTTGCTCAATGAGCAAGATTCCCATTGAGTCCCAAAAAACTGTGGCCATGAGCTTCCCGGCAGACGGAGTGACTTTGAACTTCTTCGGGGGGTCTGTTCCTTTTTTATGCCACTGCATGGACTTCTTTCGTCACCAGTAACAACTCGATCCATAAGACCGTCCGCGTTCTCACTTCACGACTCCAAAAGCTCTCTACAGCATGCGATTCTCACTTTTTTCTGAGGCGCTGCAAGCATTCGTGGCACCCACCTTGCACTGACCTTTGAAAGGTTAAGATGGGCATGAAGAAGGGTGTGTATGGTACCAATTGAAAGCTTGGTGATCTCTGCCATCATTTTCACCTTTATTCGGGCATCCTCAAGAACAAGTTTTTCGACTTCTTTGATGCTTTCTCCCGTACAAGCAGTAGCCGGGGCGCCGGAGCAGGGATCGTCTTCAGTGCTCTCTCTGCCTCTCTTGAACTCACTTGAACACTTTTGCACAGTTGATAATGAAGATGCGGAACCCTGGTAAACAACCACCATCTCTTCATGAATAGTTTTTTGACTTTTTCCTTGCTTAGTGAGAAATTTAATTACATCGTCTCAGTTGCCATTATGATTCTGCTTAACTAGAGATAAAACGCGAATTAATAATCACATTTATATGAAATTTTACATGAATGCACTAAAATAATAGTATTACTTGATTAATAAATAAGCAGCTTCACCCCGATACCGAGAATTTATTGAACGCCCCTCGTAGTCTGGAAGGTTAAAAAGAACGGGGCTGACATCAAGCACCAATGCTTCGGCTTCGGTTCGTTCGTGAAACTGCATTGCGACCAAGCCATCGCAGACGAAATAGATCTTAGTCTGGATAATTAGAACCAACAATGGAACAGATTACCTGAGGCATAGCCCCTCCCATTGATCCTCTGCCAGAGGTCTTGAGTTCGAATATCTTTTAAAAACAATTTAAAATCGAAGTATCACTCGATAATTAAACATAAATTCGTCTTAATGTTTGTACAGATACGACAAGCCAACGCGTTGCCCCTTCGGTCAGTGAACCGAAAGTGCATCTCCACGAACGGACTTCGATTAGACTACTTTCTAATGAAATATACTCAGCTCCGTTTGCCACCTTCCTAGCTGTAGGTAGCAAACTGTCTTCACAAAGCATTCCCTGCCGGAAGTCTGGAAAATGTCCAAAATTCCCGGTAGTTCTCTAAGAAAGCCTTCAGTCCTCGCCAATTGTCTCACAATTCCTGAAACTCAAACCTTTGCCAAAGAATTACTCGGTGACACAGTCCACTCAGCTGAGACCGGAGTGTAATTACAATCCCGAACAAAGACTTCATGGAGCAGTGAGCTCCCGTCGTTCCCCCGGTCTCTCCTTGAAATTTCATCCTAAAGGCTTTTCAACTTCCATTTAATTCCCTTTGAATCGAAATTTCCTTAAGCAGATGTCTGCCGTTTAAATCTTCCTCCAACAGTCGTTCCGACGGATCTTGATCAACTTACAAGTCACTTCCCAGTCGTCACTGCCGGTGTGTACAGCGCTGTAAGTGCTTTTCGAGTACAAAAAGATGCTACTTTTTCTCCCATTAAGAGGTTCTCCACCATCGCCATCCCCGCCCACCCAGTCGGCGTCATTTCGAGTTTCAACAAGACTCAACTTCTCCCGAAAGGATTTAAAGCAAGGACTGTTCAGATTTACCAGAAATGAAAGGAAAAAAAAGTAAATTCCACACTTCCTGCAAAGCACAGTCGTCCTCACTCACTCACGTCCGGAGATTGTACGTAACTCACAACCTCATTAAGGTTACCATGCGTTAAATTTAAATCTGTTTGTCAATTACTGGAACACAACTGATTTAATTAAAATTTCATTTGCGCCCGAGCTCAGGCTCATTGAAATGCACCAGAGACGCTTATGAAACTTCAAATGTACACACACAGGCCAAAGTTGCTGTAATGAGTCATTGGTCATAGCATACCCCCATCTGTTGATGAAATTCCCTTTTTTTTTGTTTCGTTTAATTTTTTTTTTAAATTGTTTGTTCAAGGACTTATGATTGCTGACACGGGGAGACAGTCGGTGTAAACATTTATTTAAATGCTTTTTCCCATAAAAAATAATTAAAATTGAAGTTCAGCTTTTCACTTAGTGGGAGCGGGTGACTGCGAACTGAATCCGTTCCATGGACGTGATGTGCTCTTGAGAGGGGAACTGAATACAGCGGGGTTCAGACAGCTGGAAGGGGGGTTAAGTATTAAAGTCTATTTTCAGGCGAATCGATAAGCACCCACCAACAGCTCTGCTGGCGTAAACAATGAGTCGAGTCGAGTCTGGTTCGTCGGTAAGGTTATGTGTGGCAACAAAGGCGCGTATTTTCTTGAGAGTTTCACTTGTATTTCAATTACTTAGCATACTTTGGGTGATTAGTTGAGAGCAGATGGGGGATGCCAAACGGTGTTCGAAGAAACTTATGTTCTGGCATGTGACAATGGCTGTCAAATGGGGTTTTTTTTTTTTTAATTTCATTCAGTGAACTTAATTATCTTCAGCATTCCATTCGAATGTTTGAGTCTGAGTTTGAGACATTTCGTTAGAAATGTGATTTTTGAAAGTGCCTCTGTAACTTTGCTTGATTTAAGAAGGCATCAATTCGTTCCCATTTACGTCTTTACTTCACTCCATTGCATTGCGTTCGAATGGGGAAGACTTTAGTCGATTAAGTCATGAGTTCATCAAGTCCATGACCACCTAGGGCCTTACAGTCGCGGCTGGCTTTGGCCGCTAAATGTTTGACACATTGCCTGCTTGAGGCATTCCTTTTTTTAAAACCACCACCGTGCATGTACGAATCTCAGAAGGCTGGATGATTTAAATAGGATCGAGCCGAAATCCTATTCAAATCATCCAGCTCCCTCTTTTGACGAACCAAGCTGACCTCATACAAGGCAGTGCTCACCGCGAAGCCTATCATCACTGTTGAACCTAAGTGAGATGTAGCTTAGGCGTCTACTACCGTACCTAAGCCTGCTCAAGGGGGCAGAGGCATGGACTGCAATGAATGCGGCCGAGAAGACTTTTGTCTCTTCGAGAAAAACGTTCTGCATGAGATCTTTCGTCTTTTCTGCGTTGATAGCATCTATGCGTCCACAGATCTTACCACTTAGCTGATTGGGCTACAACTTAGCTTCGGTCCAAAGAGTGTCCGATTTCGAGTCTTTTGGGACAAAGCAGCAGAACAAAGCCGCGTCGAATATGGCTCCCACACGTGTAGAATGGACACAACCACCTTGGTATGCGGACCTTGAGGCAGCTAGCCAGAAATCGAGCTAGTTGGAGAGCTTTGTATGGTCGAGGCCCAGGTCCACCCACGACTAGAGCACCACTCAAAGACGTTCCATAAAAGCGTGCTTTCCTGGAAACTGCATCCTCTTCCTTGCTAGGACTGGATACTAGAGCCGCTGATCCGATTCTTGTGATTTTTCGCCTTCTTCAGAGGGTTCTACAAGGGACGACGCATGGCATCTGTGCCAATGGTACACCGTCCGGTAAGGACTTCCATTAGATCTTAGATCTTGTGACTGACTAACGACGATGACCTCTTCTTCCTCAGCGTTGATCACAGAGCCCTTTTTTCATCCCATCTCCACTCATCGATTCTTTGTCTTTGTGCAAGGCTTAGTGTGTCCTAAAGGAATTGCTACAGATTCCGCCTGTTCCGAGCCGCTGAACACCCGGTACCCAGCACAGGATCACCGAATTCGACGTCCCGCCTGTCTAACAAAATTCGAAATTTGAATATCCGACGTACGTCTCTCATTGGCAGCTGGCTATCGGCATATGTAGCGATGAATCGCCGTGACGTGATCGGTCTTTCAACAGACGTCCTTCTTCTTTCATCGTGGCCACCTCAGCTTTATAACACCAAGCCGCCACTTAATGCAAGTGACCGTTAGAAGAGGTCACAGAAAACTTTGCTTTTGTACATCCACTCGTTCTTGAACCATAGCATCAGTGTATAGTGCGATTCCTTTTCGCTTTCTACCATCCCTCTATACACCTGGATTTGCTCCAGCATCGTATAGAGAACGTTTTTTTTCCGTAGCAGGTGTTGGTGATCTGTCTGTTTAATATTTTGTGGTCCATGGGGTTTGTCTTTCTAAGACCCTGCCTTTCTAAGCATCAGGAATGATGTATCAGGATCCAGGTCCCTCTGCTGCTGCAGAAAATGTCGAGAAGCATGAGAAATAGAATAGCTTCGAGTGCTGCCATTAGAGTCGATTTGAGTGATCATGTCTTTCCAAAGCAGGTCCATCATTTGATGTATTTATTCCCTAGCACTAGACACCAAAGCAGAGATTTCGTGGGTCAATGTGAACGACCAGTATACGACAGGTGATTGAAGCCACCGTCTTGATGAAGGAGCTCTGAAGGCACAAATAGTGCTGCAGGCAAAGGTGGAACTGAGCCAACTTAGCCTGCTGCTGTGCATACAATAAGAAGGAGCTGTGCTAGCTTCAGATGATTGTTCATATTCATCCTGATCTGCAGCCTCATCCAAAGAGAGACATTCCAAAGCAATGACTGGCATAATTTTGCCAGCGTCACACAGAGCTGATCATTAAATAGATTCAGCCTTGTAGTCCATCGCATGCAATAACACCTTCAATTGGCTATGGGCTCTATCGAAGGACAAGACCCATTACTTACCCGAATATGCAAACAAAGCGAAGTATGCGTGATCTAACACCTCCCTAAAAACTTGAAAGACTGATGATGCTGATCGAATGTCCAGTGTGGTGACATGACAAGAGGTCTAGATGAGTTGTGGCGGTTGTCGCGACAAGAGGATATAATGACCAACCACACCTTCCCCAGTACTCGACACACGGTTCTTCTTCTTCTAGTGGCACTACAGTCCGTGGTGGACCTGGGCCTCAGTCAACAAGCTTCTCCAGCTGGCACGATCTTTAGCCAGCTGTCCAGCCAATTTCGCGCACCAATTTGGTTGAGGTCCTTCTCCTCTATTGGTTTGTCCCACTGATTCAGAGTGGGCTGGAGCAGTGCTGTCCATGCGCACTACATAGCCTATCCACAACACACGGTTACATGCCAATTATAGGTCATCTAGCCAAACGATTGCGGATCACTGCCAAGGCCCCAGAGGAAGTTCAATGAAATCCATTAAAGTCGCCCTCGAAAGTTCACGTACCACGAGTCAAGTGCAAGACAGTCCCAAATAAATCACACACGTTTTCCACTTCAGAGTGCTTGCATAAAACTGCTCAAAGTCACCGTTTATCATTGTCTTCTGAAGCACTCGTCCAACCGCCGCTTTTCACCCGAATCAGGCGCACAGGCACACTCATACTGGAATTCATTAAATTTAAACGCAATGCCCTGCAAAAATAGGTTGACATTCCTTAAGGGCAGCCAACAACAACGACAACAAAGCCCGGTGACATTCGCCTCAATAAATTGCGAAGTATCCGTCTTATATGAAAATTTCTGTACACCAGAAAGAGGGCATGCCGAACACGCACACACACACAGTCAGAGACAGACAAGAAGCCCATTTTATTTCGTCTCCAGGCAGTTGGTTGGAACTTCCTATGAACCAGTCAAAGGCTCAGAGAACCAGAGAGGAGGGGCGCAGCAAATTCCTTATGTACGACGACCCATTATATTCGATCGCATTCAGGCCAGCCGCACACAGAGACATACATTGTCGTCAAGATGAGACAACTTTGGATACGTGACAGTGCATCTCTGCATTCCCGCATTCCCGGCCGCATGGGGCGATAAGGATGCCTTGGCTACATCCTTTTCAAGCAATTTAGGTATTTAACTGGAAAGCATGAGGCAGGAACCCGCATGGATAGACACCATAGATACACTGCACACCCTGCCGAGCAGTTATTCTCCCATTGTGCCCTGGATGCTTATGGTCTTCGCCAGACGAAAACATCATCCTTTCTCCAGTGCAGCGGCAGCAGCAACAAAAGCCTCAAATGTCATTCCTGAAAAGTTCTCGAATGTTTTCAGTTTTCTTTTATGAAAGTGTCTTCCTATCTGCGATGACTGCGGTGCTTGATCCCCTGCACCCTTCGCAGTGGTTGGCTGGGTGGTGCGGTACGTTGTGCAACACTACTCACTGTGTGCTGTCACCGAACTTCGAAGTGGATTGTTTGTTTCCGTTTTAAAAGTTCATTGGGGTTTTTGGGGGCAAGTTTGTTTTGCCGCGGAGGAGCACGGAGGGAGGGGGGGAATACGTTCAATTAGTGTTTGGTCGGAGTTTTGGAGAACCGTTGATTTGATTGTTGAATCTGAAATGAGACTTATCTGCTTCTTGTACTTTGTGTGACAAGGCGGCGACAAGCGGCTGCCGAGTTGTCGAGTTGTCGAGTTGCCGAGGTGATTAGCATTTAGGTTAAGTTTCATTTGCAGACTTGTGGTGCTGTGGCCAAAACTCTTGCTTGCTTGGCTGAGTGAACGAATGAAAGGGGCTTTGCTCGAGAAGCTGGGCGAACACAATTAAAAGCATTTAGTCTTCAGACTGGCGCAACAAAGAAGAGATGGCGTATTAAATGCAAATTGTTGCTCGGAGTACACTGGCACTTCGGTGGATTCAATCGTCCTTTCTTGGCTGGGTGCTCTTCTTTCAACATTTCGTCATCGCTTTCTGCAGCTGATTGTGGTTGGTACTCCTTTAGAAGTTGGAATGGACATCGACTCTGCAGCAGGAGGAAACGCATGGTGGACGGTAAAATCAAGGCGAATATGGCCTTGGGCGTGTGGTTGCAGTACCTGTTGTGCAACAAGTCCTTTCACTTATGACTCTGTAGCTCCGTAGCGTTCACTTGTGCAGGAAACAGCGACTACATAATGTGGTCTTCACTCCTTCACAATGCGAGCATTTGTCTAGGCCCAAGGGCCAAGACCTCTGCAGATTGCAGTGCCAATCAAATGGAACTCCCGCATTTTTCCGAAATTTCACTCCTTAAAAGTTCTGGTTACTTGAATTCAAGTCGATGATCGACTGTGAAACTGTGAACCTCACTCAAAGCGATCCAATCCATCAAACATGCCCCTAAGTGATAACCGAGGAGTCAAAGCCAAACACTATTAAATTCCCAATCAACCACACATCGCCATGCACAGACACATGCTCCACAACCGCACCGAGATCTCTTGTAGGAGCTCCAAATGGCCCATTTTTCAATTTCATTAACCCTTAACCCAACATCCAATAACATCGTTCACATTATGCAAAGTATCAAAGTAGCAAAGTAGCAATGTAAGTAAAAATGTTTACAAAATCAACAAATCATCAAATTAATTTGCACGCCTTGCGCTGCTTCCCACCTTCGCATCGCATCCCTTGCTCCGGTGCGTGAGCAAACTTGAAGACAACCATCGACGACGACGGTATTAACGGAACAGCGTAAAGTCTGCAATCACGATACGTATTTACCTTTTGAGTTTTATTAAATTAAAATCGCATTGCCTCAATCTCTGTCAGGACACCGGGTTCGCCGTCGCCGTCGTCGTCGTCGTCGTCGTCGTCGTCGTCGTCGTGGCGCTAAGCAATACCACGACACTCTTATGCTTTCGTCCACAATCACGATGGAATTACTTTGCGTTCATAAATTTTCGCCTCGAAGAAGCAACTTGTGCGAAGATTTTCCTTTTGAACTTTTCAGACGAGCTTCGCTTCTTTTTTGGCATTGGGAAGCGGTACAAGTGGTGTCGGAGGAAATGTCGCTGGATGCCATTTCTGCGTACTTCCTTCTGTTTGGGACTCGTAGTCGTGCTTTGTGCGGAGCGAAAATAATTTGAAGCGATAATCCTTAACAAAATAAATCTGAAAATCTCGGATTACCACTTTGGGCTGCCGCCAGTGGCAGCAGATGTAACATTTTTCCCCAAAAATGAGCAGCCATAAGGCAGAAGTCTGCCGGGATTTGCTGGCGAAGGAAATGAGAACGAATGTGTACCTGCAGCTTGACATGGGGGATCAGGAGGAAAATGGAAGTTTTAAGTACAGAGTGGTAACGAGTAGGTGGCGGGGGACATGGGGAAGAGTTATTTATGAATTTTGGTTGCGTTGGAGAGATTTCGGGGAAAATCAGAACGGGCTCTGAAAAGCCGCACACACGATTATGGGTACATCACAGGATCACTTCCTGATATGATAGCGCTCATTGCGAACTTTCTGAATGAATAATCAAATAAGAGGAGGTGTCACTTATCAGAGCGGTTTTCCAAAAGCCACAATAGAGTGCTTAAGTGTGCGTGTAGTTCACGGGACGAAATTATAGTCATCTTTTAAGTCTCATCTAAAATTGGTTTTTTGTTGCAAATCTGCGGTTCTTAAGGCATGCGAGTCTGAAGTGAAATTTATCGATTGAGTAGGTAAATGCTTCAGCGCCCAAAATCTCTCAATTTGATTCCAAAAAAAAACGAACCGGAACCCTCTAATGATGCTTGAAAATACACTTGAGCCAATCTGACGAAAGAATGCAAACACGAAAAAGGGCTGTCAAATCGACTTAAAAAGCCATCTAAGCTCTCTAATCGTAGGTACTACAAAAAATAATCCGCTATACACATCAAGCAAAGGGTGATTCAATCGTGAGGTCTCATTTATGATGTAAAATAAACACACAAATTTGAAAGTGAACTTAAAATATGCATTATCGGTTAAAAGAACAATTCATGACATTGATTTTTTGAAATTGATATCATGTAAATGCTGGAACCGACTACGTCTGAGGGGGTCCATTCGGAAGGTTCGAGCATACCGACTGGTATCTCGAGAATAGCACGAGTTATGTTGGCTTCCAAAGCGTTAATCGTAGCTGGCTTATTCCTGCGGATCGGAGACTTTACATATCCCCAGAGAAAATTACCCAAAGGAGTGATATCGCACGATCTAGGCGGCCAAATTTACCGTAGCAAAACGTGAAATTAAGTGCTCACCAAAATGATTTCATTATTTCACGAGCTGTATGAAACGAAGCGCCGCGACGTCTTGTTGAAACCTGAGCTCACCGAGACGATGTGCTTGAACGAAGCACATACTCCGTTAACATGGCGAGATAACGGTTATCATCGACGAATCGATTGGTCACGGTCTTCGCGTACATTTTCAGCTATAGCTGCTATAGGCTCTTCACTACGCTGATTGCTACGCTGATTTTCGTAATAATAATAATAATATATACGAGGGGCGTTCAATATATTCTCGGTATTGATATGAAGGAAAATGCGAATTCAATTTAAATTGTTTTTATTTTTCAATATAATCTCCCCTAACATCAATGCATTTGTTACATCTTGAGATAAGTGAGTTCTTCATCATCCGAAAATCTTTTTCCACGAAGATATTTTTTCAAATCCGGAAACAGGAGATTATCACTAGGGACAAGGTCTGGACTATAGGGTGGGTGTTGGATTTCTTCGAAACCACAATCTCGCGCAGCAGCCTTGGAAACTCGCGCCGTGTGAACAGGAGCGTTGTCATGAAGAAGCAACACACCCGCTGCGAGTTTACCCCGTCTTTTCTTTTTAATTTCCTCACGTAAATTATGCTAGTTAAGATGGTCATGAGGAATGGTGTGAATGGTACCAATTGAAAGCTTGGAGATCTCTGCCATCATTTTCACCTTTGTTCGGGCATCCTCAAGAACCAGTTTTTCTACTTCTTTGATGCTTTCTCCCGTACAAGCAGTAGCCGCGGCGCCGGAGCGAGGCTCTTCTTCAATTCTCTCTCTGCCTCTCTTGAACTCACGTGACCACTTTTGCACAGTTGATAATTAAGGTGCGGAACCCTGGTAAATAGCCACCATCTATTATTTTTTTGACTTTTTCCTTGCTTAGTGAGAAATTAAATTACAGCGCGATGCTCAATTTTCGCCATCATCGTCTCAGTTGCCATTATGATTCTGTTTAACTAGAGATAAAACGCGAATTAATAATCACATTTATATGATATTTTACATGAATGCACTAAAATCATAGTATTACTTGATAAATAAGTCAATTTATATACACAACTCCGGCTTCACCCCGATACCGAGAATATATTGAACGCCCCTCGTAATAATATGGGTGGCGCTGCAGTCAGTATAGGACCAGGGCCTAGCTTCTCAGCAACCACTGGTGTTGTCCGTGCTTTTGTTCCATCACGAGTGGAAGGGACCTACAGTTTTATGCCGATTCCGAACGGCCAAGTTTTAAAAGCTTTTTCTAGCCAGTTACACTCTTTGAGCATTGCCAGTGTCTCGAAAGAGGTGGGTTCGTGAAAAGTATTTCTTGTCGTACCGGGAATCGAACCTAGACAGGTAGGTCCAAGCGCGTAGGAGTCGACACACATACCCGCAACGCCACAGGCCACCAATGCAGCTGAACAATTTGGTGACGCTGTTGTGGCATGAGTTGTTCCATGATGATTTGCCAAGCGATACTGAACAAAAATGACAAACCACTTTGATAGCAGTCACGCATGATCTGTCAAAAAAATCCTATTAAAAATCAAACCTCACGATGAATCACCCTTTACAATTGACCAAAAAATTTAAAAATTGTATTTTTTTAATTGTTTTAATGTTTTTTCCTAATCTTTGTAAATAATTTCTTTAGCTTAATTAGTTGCGTGTTTTTTCAGCTTCCTTTTAAATTTCTTTTTAGATTTAATTCTAACTTTTTTTTAGGACATTTTTTGTTTGTTTCTTTTTTTTCTGCCAATTGTAAATCATGACCTCAGACAGATATATAGACTTAACCCAGCTTCAATCTATACACTGACACTATACCGGATACTTTGTCCAAACCTGGTCCTGCATTTCAGACGGATCAAGCCAATTGTGGTGAATTCTGAGTTGGCTCAATGGTTTAGCCTTAGGTTAGTGGCCCAGCCAGACCCTAATTTTTAGCCATTCCTTGGAATCGTACCATGTCACGGCTTTTTCAAAACGTCACATCTTCTCGGCCGTTGAACGAATATCTGCCTACCTGCTGATCAGCTGGATGGCACAGTCCGTTGGCACCCGTTTCGAATCCCAGTGAAAGCTAAGCTAATACGCTTTTATCCGGTTTTCAAATCTGGTCCAGTAACCATTTGGCGTTGGGATCAAATTAACGGCACTCTCACTGGAATTGTCGATCATTGGTAGTAGTCTGAATATGGGTATCACAATGGACCAACATTGTCTAAGTGTGCTAGCGATTTTGCTGGCAGCTCACTCACCTAGCCTAACCTAGATGCTGCGAGTGTTTGGGAGGTGCCGTGTTACTAGTGCGTCGTCTCCTCTATTTCCCCAATGACTGCAACTCCTACAAAAGTGGTTAGAAACTGCTCCCATATGGTAGTGACCGACCTTACTAATGTCTTTTCTACGAACCCTTAGTAGTAAATCAGGTTTAGTGGGAGCCACATCATGTCAAGTTCTATTCAACTGCAATTGGTGAAAGCGACATCTTTGAACCTTGATAGTAACCTTGATTTGTCTTGGGCTTAGTAATGCGTTCTTTGCTTCGGGTTGAGTTGTGATGGGCAGAAGAGGTACGTACGAGGGGCGTTCAATATATTCTCGCGAATTAATATGAAATTTTACATGAATGCACTAAAATCATAGTATTACTTGATTAATAAGTCAATTTATATATTCAACCACAGCTTCACCCCGATACCGAGAATATATTGAACGCCCCTAGTATACCAATGATATCTGCCATCAATTTCGCATGTTCTTACTTTAATATCAGTCAGCGATGTCTGATCTCCAATAAGCAACGTATATGTCCACCATGACTAGATCGTACTAAGCTTTGTGACTTAGACTTCTTTCAGAAACATGCAACTGCAGTTGGCGGTCTATTGTATACATCGTTAACTATGCTTACAAATTTAATGGCGGGCATACATATGTACTACTGAAATCTTATCACTTGGAGTGTACATGAAGTGCGTTTGAATTGTTGCGACAACAGTTATGCTGTAATCCCCTTCTCGTCGCTACCAGTGTCAAAACCGCTTCATGCCACCTCCTCCCATGCTGTTAAGATCTGTTTGATTCCCCCCTTCAAACAACTGCCTCTTTTTAAAGAGACAATAGACATTAAGTCCGCCACTAGTTAGTCCAAGCATTAAAAATGAATTTCCATTTCATTTGACGCTCTTTGTTACACATGCTCGACATCTTCATTACGTCGCAACATCTTTTCAATTGACCATTTGTCCACATTTCATCCAATAATTCCAACCCTCGTCCAAACGTCATCCTTTCCTGTGTTTATCACCGCAACCATAATCCCGCCCTAAAACCTCGTCAATTTTATATTCAATTACATACACGTGCGTGAAATCCACACCGCTCAGCGCCACCCTGCAGAGAAATACAATAAACATCCTTCCGTCCCGTCTTCCAAGAGTGCTACATGTTACATCTGGTCCCGTGCTCTCGCCCCAACTCACCAGCCACCAGGCACTTCCTCGTCGGCGACGGACCACTGAAACTTTAGGAGACTCATCCCCGAAAGGAGCCCACTTCCACTTGTACAGATTGCAAAAAGCTCACCTGCACCGATCCGTGCGCTGCTGTATTGCGCCCCATAAACAGTTTGTTAGCATTACCTCGGAATCAATTTCATTTACCCTTTTCCTTATGGCATTCATTGGCTTCGATTACATATCCTCCGGCAGCTGGGGATGAGTGCTGAAATGGATCCATGGTCTCGCTCTGGCTGGTGGGAAAATTCCCTTCTGCGCCCCCATTCAAGGCTGAGCAACAATTTATAAAACAAAAACAGCAACAAAAATATATCACTCGATTGATATCCTTTATTTTCTTTCTGCTTTTCAAGTTTATTTGCTTTGGGTTCGTCTCTCACCCGCGTCGCTGCTTCGTAGGCACTCTCGCCGAGGAGCACACTTATGCGTGAGTTTGTTATTTTTTTGCGCTGTCGGTGTGCGGTTCCTTTGAAATGGGTCATGGCGATGGCATCCTCTCGAATGAGAGAGAGAGACAGAAAGGAGTGTATAGAAACAAGAGAATCGTAATGAAAGCACAAAAGGAATTCAATTAGCAATTTGAAATGTTGAGAGCTAAATGGATTTTGTATCATAATTCGATTGTTGATGTCGTTAATGTTGATGGTGGTTTCCTGTTCATAACTTGCTCGTGGAAAGTATTTTTTTTTTGAATACATGCGTTATTTTCCACACGAGTACAAGGATGCTACTTCAGTAACAAAATGTTCTTTGAAATTACATGCAACCGTCACATGTAATGGTGCTTCAAAAACAAGGGTAAGGTTAATGGCCCAATACAAGGGAGGAAAAAGTGTGGGAAAAGTTGACCTGAAGTAGTTTACTTTACAAAATCGCTCATATCCCGAAAACCGTGCTCTAATGTAGACGGCTATTGTTTGACCCACAATTACCTACTGGGCAATAGCATGGACTAAGAGAACCAAACCTGATCAGCGCGAGGGAGACGCTCAACAAAGTTCCAAAGTTGGCATGCCTCTGCATTACAGGGGTCATGAGAACTCGCCCAACAGTTGCTGATTTCTTTGCATTTGGTGGTTGCAGAATGTGCAAAGAATTGAATCATGATGGCAAAAAAAAGATATGGAAAATACATCGCATTACGTCGAGACAATTCGATGCGCTATTCAAAAAGCTGCCACTCGGAAGGATGACGTGATTAGGAAATTCAGTTTCCAAAAGTAGTTTGGAAGCCTAAAAAATAGTTTACCATTAGGGCTGGAGAAATGAATGCATAGTCCACAGACTGAGCAGCAAAGCGGTAAGATGGCATACACATGGAGCAAGAACTGATGAAGGAACTGTGAAAGGAGTAGTCTGACCCAAAACAAGGGACTTGAAACCTATGAGCAAACTCATCACCATCTTTCAAACAGAAAGCTATGCCACCGACGGATGCGTTCAAATCAATCTTGACAGAAACTAGCAATAATGTCGCACAGTCGAGTCGCTATCATGGCACTAGACCCCCATAATATAAAATCCTAGCTTGTATGGGATTGCCTCCAAAAACTTAAAGAGCTGAGTTGGAGAAACAGAGTAGAACTCTGCTGGATACCTGCCCAAACGGAGAAAGGAAGGCAATGAAATGGGCGACTCCCTAGCTAGGAAAGGTGCATCGGAATCCATTAAAAGCCTATTCTGTGCGGCAGGAGATCATCTCCTCAGAAGAGAATTCAGGGATCTAGAAAGAAGGTACCGATTAGAAGCCTAGAACAACTCTCATGGCATGAGGCTGACCATGAAACTCTTCGGCCAGTATAACCAAAAGAGGTTTGTGGTATGTAACAAAATGAGCAAAAACATACTTGCGTTTGGATTAAGTTTTCAAAAAGTCCAAGCTCTATGCAAGTCGCTTCTTTTAAGCTCTCAACCATGCGGCTGTGGCCACTGGAAGTTATGAAAAAGTATCGGAGAAGGTGACCTTTCAGGTTCAGGTTTCATTTTGAAAGCTTGTGTGTTGTTTGGCTTAGATTTGTTTTTAGCTTTTTCAGATTTACTGTGTTTTTCTTCTTTTTCTTCTTTTTCTCTGCAATTAACAATTACTTGCACTAAAATTGTCCATTAATTGAATCATGTTCGCGGAGCGCAGGACCAGCTACAGATGACAAATTGATATCATGTAACCAAGCCTTTAGATACTAAGGAGTTTGTCTACATCAAGGCGAGCATGAACTCAACTATCGACGGCCTAGTGAAAAGCCAATGCAGAGCGGCTGTTACAGTTCTACGACACTACTCATCTTGTCGTGATGAGGGAGAGGAGATGTCATGTGCCAACTAACAACATAACATTTCTTATAAAAATCTGATGGAAAAAACAAGATAACACAGACGTCGACGCTAGTACTAGTGAGAACTGACAAACGATATAAAACAGACTTCACGGCAAGTGAAAAAATTCACATCATAAGTGGACATTGTCCATTTATGTACCCATCCATAGAACACGTAGTCGTCTGTTTTTTTTTTCTCAGTTTAGTTGTGCAGTATCGCAAGTATGTGGACGGCAGTTAAAGCATAGGCCCAAGAGCACTTCCTTGCGGCACCAGCTTTAATCTTCTCTGGTGTAGTCTGCCAGCTGGCGTGCCTGATGATCATCTTAGCGCCACAAACTCTGCAATGGGTTGGACTTCAGGGGTTTCGGTGCTACAGAGTTATAGTCGCCATCTGTTTCCAAAGCCCACTAAATGTATTCAGGTCACTCGAAACCCTTTAGTTGAAAGGAAAAAAAGCAGAAACAGAAACTCCAAGTGTTTTACCTAGCTACTCCGCCAAAACCCCGCCACAGCCACCAACCTAAGCACCTCCAATTGAAGCCCAAAAAAGTGAAGCCCAAAAAGCTCTCCTGCGCCCTTAAAACTCCTTCTTTCCCAAACCTATGATTCATTCCTTCGTTTTTCAAAACCGAGCTATGATGTAACACTTAAATCACAAACAAAACGAAAAAAAAACTCTGCATTCCCACATTTCGCATCGCAAATTTCCACTTTATCCTCTTACTTCTCAGGAAGTGCCTCACCAAAAAATTACAAAAATAAACAAAAAAAAAAAAGGACCCGCTCCGTCACAGGAAATGCAGTTGTTATATTACACATTGCTAAAGTACTCTTTGTTTGCAGGCAGTTAAGAGAAAGTAAAAAAAAAAAAGAAAGAAAACGCATCTCGTTGGCGGTCTATTGTCAGGGGACATGAAAGGGTTTCAGTTGGAATTCTCGTTGCCTTCACTTAGCGATGGACGATGCTGGGGTGGTGGTTGAGGAGGAGTGCACATGCACACACATAAATGGCGTCTACAAGTGCTTGAATATAGAAGAGCAGTCTTACGGATATAATGTCGCAAATAATTTTTCATCTCCTTCTCTACTTCGTTTGCTTTGTGATGCAATGTAGTGAATGCCATTTTGGGAACAAAAGGGTTACAACGGAGGACACAAAAATACTAACAAAAAAAAAAAAGGAGAGAACTCGTTAAAAGGAAGAAGCGAGAAACGCTGAATACTGTCATCAACTGCTCTACTTTGGTAACAGTCAGAAGAACGACATTAAAATGAGCCACCATGATTCTTGTCGGGATATCCAGCTTGTGATGGATGTCAAATCATTATTTCAAAAAGATGCATTCTGCATACGGACTTCAACTTGATGATGAATGAATGGAATGGTATGTGTGCGAGATTAATCTAAGTGTTAATTCATTTTGGGCGAACACCGAGCACGGGGCTTTGGATGGATCTAGATGTGTGCAGCAGCGTTGTCGTGGGAGCGTTTGAAATCTGCTTTTCAACAGCTTTCTGCCTAAATGCTGACGGTTTAGATGGACATTTAAGGAGTGAGCTACTCACTTTGCAGATAATCTGGGTTTCAGTGCAGCATAGCGTACCGATGTTTAATGCACTGTGAAGGACATGGTTTTACATTGTCAGCGGGCAGCTATATATCAGACCATGTTGTTGGGACGACGTGGTAAAAGCAGACTAAACACGTACAGTCTTGGATGAAAGTTGGGTTTGACCTACTGGATGTCCTTTTTTGGCCTCGAGTCCTCTTCAAATCGCTGATGATAGGAGATAACCGATCGGCGTGGCTTTCAATTATTGTGGTTTCATTGTAGAATCGATGATCAAGAATGTAGTGTCCAGAAACTCCAAACTCCTGTTGACAAAACCCCACCCAGAGCTAATCACTCAATCAAACCATCCACCTCAGCTCAACTGTTTCTCCAATCTCGGGACCTGGCTCGTAAAAACCTCATCGCGATAATCACCAGCTAATCGAATGGCTTCAGCGATAAATGGCAAATAATTGCAAATAAAGGGAACAGCATTAATGCGACCAGCGACACAACTTTTCACATTTCAAATGAAGCCAAGCCGTCGGAAAAAAAAATGCGGCGGAAAAGAACCCCTCTTATTCCTCTTCGTTTAGCAATCTGTTCGGGCGCTGATAGCTATCCGTGACTTCTGCACCACAGTCTATAGGCGTGTATCCGCTCGCATGCGTTTGCCTTGCACGGCTCATTTAGCATCATTAACGTGCGTGTAATAAACTGCAATCGGAATGGATTTTTTTATTGCGACAAATTAAATGCAATATTGGTGCGCCATTAAGTTGAACTAATTGCGGCTGCAAATAGGCGATTACATTTCGCTCGGGCGAACGTCTGTTGTTCGTTGTGTGCTGGTGACGTTGTTCGGCATGCCGTGAGTGAATAGGGAGAGCTTTGGAAAATCTGCACAAATTGTAAAGGAATTTGATTGGGTTTACACGGTTTTTGGTTTACTACTACAAAGCGTATGAAATGAGATAGAAGTGGATATGCATAGTTTGGTTCTGCGTGCATTGAGTGCAATTGGGGAAGATTGAACGACGGAATGAAGGAGCTGAAGACGGTGGTGGAGCTACGGTCAGAGGTAGAGCTGCAGTCTAAGGTGGAGCTACAGTCCGAGGTGGAGCTACAGTTCGAGGAGGAGGTAAAGTCAGATGTGGAGCTGCAGACCGAGGTGGAGTTGCAGTCTGAGGCAGAGCAGCTTTCCGAGGTGGAGGTTCAGTTCGAGGAGGAACAGTCATTTCTGGAGGTACAGTCCGAGGTGGAGCTGCATACTAAGGTGGAGGTACAGTTCGAGGTGACGCTATAGTCCGAGGTGGAGCTACAGTCCGAGGTGGAAGTACAGTCAGAGTCAGTCAGAGCAGCTTTCCGAGGTGGAGGTTCAGTCTGAGGAGGAACAGTCATTTCTGGAGGTACAGTCCGAGGTGGAGCTGCAGTCCGAGGAGGAGGTACTGTCCTAAGCGGAGGTACAGTCCGAAGTGGAGCTACAGTTCGAGGAGGAGGTAAAGTCAGATGTGGAGCTGCAGTCTGAGGTGGAGCCGTAATCCGAGGTTGGAGCTACAGTCCAAGGTGAAACTGCAGTCTGAGGTGGAGGTACTGTCCGAAGTGGAGCTACAGTCTGAGGAGGAGGTACAGTCAGAGGTGGAGCTGCATACTGAGGTGGAGCTACAGTTCGAGGAGGAGGTAAAGTCAGATGTGGAGCTGCAGGCCGAGGTGGAGGGTCAGTCCGAGGAGTAGGTACAGTCAGAGGTGGAGGTGGAGTCCCAGGTGGAGCTGGGTGCCGAAGTGGAGCTGAAGTTCGAGGTGAAGCTGCAGTCCATGGACCGTTGTGCTCCCTAAACATTGTCAGTGACTTGAAGGAGGTCGAGTGGTGAATTATGAAAGTTATTCGAGTCGGGAATTGAATCAAGGCATCGTCAATGGAGGTGCCGATGTCGCTACGGCATTCGTTCTGCACTTCGACTATATGACAGGAGTCCATCTGTCAGACTCCTCAAATCTGTCCTTTCTGCCATCGATTCTTGTGAATCAGTGTCGGAAAAAGACCATAAAACAATTCAAGATTTCTCAGTGAATCACAACATCACTTGCCTTGAATTAAGCTCCTTGTTTCCCAAGAAGAGCAGCAGAACTGTGCTTTCCACTTATTTCCCTGATAGACGTCCTATTTTGCCGGCATTTCCTTTTCCTGCACAATCGAAGCAATCAAGGAACGTTTCTTGTGCTCCTTACATCTCTCCCCATTTCGACGGCACTGCCAGAGCACAAGTCTCTAACTGCTTCAAACACGATTGCGAACGGCACGGCACAGGTTTAAGATCTCCCATAGATAATTGAAAAGTTAGTCCGGAGCCGAGACTACGTTGCAGTGTTCATGCAACTGCATCCTTCCAGGTGTCTGTTGCTTCAGCATAAATGAGAGAATAATTGCAGTTATTACCGCTCCATGTTAGCAATTGTCAATGTGCCGTGACGCCATTTACAGGCGCCTCCGATCTCTGCACTCCGCTGCATGCCAAGTCTGCGCCAGATGAATCGGGTGAGACTCCCCTTAGATCGGTCCTCCTTTCATTCACAAACACTGACACTCTTTCCCACGTGAACTTAATTGCACCACTATGGAATAAGAAGTATATACCTAACGTAGCACATCTCCGCGTGCATGGGAAGTGCTCCCCCGCCTCTACCTCGGAACCTCTTGGCATTTGTTCCAAGTGGATTGGTTTTGACGAAACCGTACAAGTGGAAAATTTCCAAACATGGAAAATACGCTACAATGCCGATGTCTGTGACGACGGCAGGGCATTGGCAAACAACGACAGCGACGACAGCCCGGAAGGCTTACCCAAGTATCTGAGACGTTATGCTCTGGTATATTTAGTTCTTTCAGCAGTTCCTTCAGTTGCCCGCCCACAGTACCCTTCGTTCGTCGTATCGACGCGGAATGGTCTAACACACGACAGCCAGGCGAAATGGAAAGTGGGCCGCTCGCTAGCTGGGGCTAAGTAAATTATTTCTGTTCCATGCACATGTGTGGGGCGAAAGTGAGAGTGAGTGAGGAGGCGACTTCGACTACTAGTTTGATATTTTGTGAATTTTCGCTTTTTTGTTTCCCTCGTCGTTGTCGTTCGATTTGCTTCGATTTCAGTTTTCACTTCGGTGAGCAAGTCCATTCTAGGGATGGGATTCAATGAGCCATGGAGTTTATAAAAAGCTCAGGAATGGTTCAATGAGAATGGGGGGTGTGTTCACTGGAAATAGTTACCGAGTATGGAGAGCAGCAGTTTTTGTTTTCTTTTTTTCTTTTTTGCTGTTGCCACCAGGAGCATTCACGTGAGAGTTTTGCTATTTCATCCTTCAGCTGGTCCTTAAGGCGCATAACGAATCGCTTTAGATTGAGGTTAAGGTTTTGCAGGAGTTCGCATCCACAATGTGTAAGTCAAAGGAGAGCGAGGAACTTCCGTCAAATACATGAGCTATGAGTGCTTATGTAATTTTGTGAAGAGGTACGAGTTTCGGATTCAAACTAAATGCTGTCCCGGGCGATGATGGACTTCCAACGAAAAAATAAAAATCAAGAAAACTAGTTAAAATTATATCGTGGGGTGTAGATATGAGTGTTGCCTTTCTGGGAAACAGACTAGAAGAAGTGGCAGTGAGATCGCCCCACCACCATGGGTGGAAAATGGCTTCACTCAGCTTAAGGTGATGCCGATGCGCCGAGGTGACTGCCTTTGAAGGTGTCCGTCACCGACTCTGCTTCTGATTAATTCAATGGATAGCAGCGTGGCAGAATAAGACATAAATTCTGGACTCGAAGTCATAAGGCGGTGGTACAAGTCTAGATCGACTTGGGATGTTGCACAAACGGCAGGCAAATGGGGAAAGTGAAACAAAAATGAGTTGAATAGGGGGGCAGATGATGACGACTTATTGAAGGAAACTTCTGCAAAAACTCATTGAACTAGTGGTGTCTACCAACCACGTCACCGAGGACTTAGGTCAGGTTAGGTTGGAGTGGGTGACTGCAGAGGCCAGTCACACTTGGGCCAAAGTAGGCCCCTTTTGATAGCACCAACCAACGGAACTAGTTGGTGCTTGTAGTGAAGTGATTTAGCTGGCTATTTAGCTCATTGAAACTATTGAAAAAAGAGCCCCCAAGGTGTAAAAATGTACGACTAGCCGGATCCCTGCACGAGCAGAGTAAGTGAACTGTGGTTTCTCCTCATCCATGCAGCTTCTGCAGACATAATTATATGGGACACCCCTCCCACGAGCGTTAGTGCCAATTGCACAGTGCCCGGTTATGACTCCTATGAGAGTCCTTAATGAGGGTGTGATGAGCCTAAGTAGACTGAGTGACCGTTTTAGCTTAAGTGATTGCCAAATTTCTTTACTTTTTAGGCAGGTGGTGGTCTACTGCTGGGTGGCACAGTTGGTTGAGTGCTTGCCCTTGCCTAGAGGGGTTCCCGTTACGTTGTTTCGGTGGCTTAAAATCGAAGAACGACTTTCTTACTCCTGCTTACTAGTTTGTCGAAGTCTAATATTACGTTGAAGGCATTGAACAGCAGTGTATATGTCGCATCTAGGCTTATTTATGAACACAAGGTTTCCACTTTACAATTCTGTGGCCACAAAGCTCAACCGGTAAAGTCGACTTTAGACGAAATGATGTCATTAGATTTCAGATTTAAAGGGTGATTTTTTAAAAGCTATAGGAAAGTTTTTCAAAAAAAAAACACATAAAATTCAGAAAAATGCATGAAATCTTTATTTGAATCGATAGTACGGTACATATAATTTAATGTTTGAAGATTATTTCATGCAAATGTTAACCTTGACCGCGCCTCAAATGGTCCATCCGCTTAGTCCAATTTTGGCATACTCTTTCCAACATTTCGGCCGGTATCTCACGAATAAATGCTTCAATGTTGCCTTCCGATGCGTCAATTGAAGCGGGCTTGTCTGTATAGACATGAGCTTTAACATAGCCCCACAGAAAATAGTCTAAAGGCGTTAAATCGCACGATCTAGGCGGCCAATCCCGACCGGTCCCGAACGTGAAATAAAATGTTCACCGAACTCGCCCCTCAATAAGTCCATTGTTGCGCGTACTGTGTGGCATGTGGTACCGTCTTGTTGAAACCACATGTCATGCAAGTCAAGCTCTTGCATTTTGGGCAAAAAAAAGTTGGATATCATCTCACGGTAGCGCTCACCATTCACAGTTACGAGTACGTTACGATTCGCATCATCTTTGAAGAAGTAGGGTCCAATGATGCCACCAGCCCATAAACCGCACCAACTGTGACTTTTTCTGGATGCATTGGTAGCTCTTGCAATGCTTCTGGCTGATATTCACTCCAAAATCGACAATTCTGCTTAATTACGTACCCAATGGAAGAAGCGTTCGATGAACTTTCTTAACAGAGCACGCATTTTGATAATAAAATTCAATAATTTGCAAGCGTTGTTCGTTTGGAAGACGATTCATGGTTAAATTATAGACCAAACTGAAGATGTTTGACAGTGAAACAAAACACGAAACGTGCGTCAGCTGATTAAACCAGTGCTGCCAAAAAGATAATAGTTAAAAAATCACCCTTTATAAATTTTGTTCAGCTTTCTATATTTAAAAATGTTGCCTCAATTTCAAAAGAACGTAACAACTTTTACGCACCTTTATGCTTTTGTCGAAAACTTTAAACACATTTGCTGAAAATGAGTAAAACAGACTTTAGTGATTTTTCCTTGAGACCACAGATTATTATAGTCAGTCACAACTTGTAATCTGGAACACCGAGTCCATTTTCAAGATATTGACGGACCCGCTGATCCCATGAGCTACCTCCTTGCCATTTCAAATTTGAACTTGATTAGTCGCCATTTTGCGCCGATTTGCAACTCCGTTCAAACGCAAACAAGCCTTGGCCGGAACCAAACCTTCAAACATCACAAATTATCTATGCCACCGAGCTATTAAACACGTGGTGTAATTGTTAATCAACAGAAAAGTACACAATTTGTTTGAAAAGTGTTATTTTCTTTTATGTTGTTCCGAAGTACAAGCTCTCTGGCTCCACCAACTAATAGTCTTTCTTTACAATTTTTTTTACAGTTTCGTAAACTTGTAATATTTTCTTTTATTACGAGGGTCGTTTCAAAACAGCTTGTTACATTACTTGTGGCACTATCCGCAACTTATTTTGCAAAGCTAGTCTAGTAAGCCAGTTTGTCTTGCAACTATAAGTTCTGTGTTTTTATATAATTCGTGACCACGAAAAACCGTGTCTTTTTCTCGAAAACAGAGCGATTTTCAGCGATCCGACCAGTAGAAGGTACGAAAACGTGTCGACAAACGTCCTTAAAAAGCACTTATTTTACAGAATCGGGCATATCTCAAGTACGGTGCGTCTGCAGTCGGAGGTTCGGAATACCCATCTGCAGGTCGGAAAACCGATAGAGGATGAAAAGACGCTTCTTTTGAGCCCTCAACAATGCCGCTACGACCACAGGACGGCAGGAAAAAGTGTCGGAGAGGCGACCTGAGGTACTACATTTCTTATTTACTTTAACTTCAACGAACGACAATTGAGCTTTGGCGGGGTGATTTGTTGAATCTGATGAGTCTTCGATGAAAAGAGGTAACAGAACGAGATTTATTTCGGAGCAGCCACTTTTACCCACAATTGACAATATGCACCTTGGGCGCCGAGGAATCGTTGTGGCAAACCAATAACCACCCTGAACTATGGCTTGGGGACCAAACTGTTTAATTCATTAGCTGGGCCACCTCGGGACAAACATGAATTCTCCAAACTATGTACATCCTGTTGGAGATCCGACTCCGAATCGACCAGCGACATAACTCAAGTCAACGGCTGACCCAAACAGGTCTTCAAAGTCACCGTCATGTCAACGAAGACGAAAAATGGTCGATAAGCTGATCAGTGGTGCGTTCGACAAAAAAATTCTCTGTTTGCAAAAACGGCGAGTGTATTAGTATAGAACGTGCATTAAACTGGATCGGCGACATCGAGTGCATGAACACCGCAACTTCAGCTAATATGCTATAAGAGGGATTCAACAATCTAAGCCCTTTGGTTCGAGAAAGCAGGAAGGTAGATAGGCTTAAGACTTATGTCCACTTTAAGTCATATGTCCACTTTATGTCACACATTGCCACTGGACACGCGTGTAGCAGGTATCGAATAGGTTTTACTTCAAATGTTCGTCTTTGCTACTTAGACCAAGGCACTGTGAAACTGTATGTCACATAACCACGCAATGGCTCCTGCGTTAGCCTTTGCGACAGTTTCGTGGTCTAAGTACACTCAAAATGTTGCCAATCTAAGATTGCTTCGAATTCTATGCTGGGAGTTCTAAGTTCAATACCCAAATAAAGCAACTTTTATAATTCACGGCTCCACCTCCACCTAATTTTTCTCAAGAAAAAATCTTGTAAAACATCGCTGCTCGGTGTCGACAGAGGATTGTATGTCCCATCAACTTGTTACGAGGACTATGGCGGGCACAACACGAGTAGATGCTGCCCATTTCCTTATTTTCGAGTTATTTCCTCCGATTGTCATCATTTGTCATCATTTCCATCATCGGAGCTGATAATCTCCGTACTCATCGAAGCAAATAAATTTCGCATAAATCATTTAATCAGCATTAGTGAAGCAAAGTCCTACGAAGACATCAAGATTAGGCCGCCTCCTGATTAAATACCTTTCACAAATTCAATCACTTGTGGTGACACCATCCATGGCTAAGCCATGAAGCAGCTCATCTCATCTCAGAGACCACATAACAATCTTTATGAATTGGAAATCAATCGAGCAAAGATGTCACTCATGTCCATTCAGTCTCTCCTCCGTGTGACACATCTGAATATAATCCAAAAATTACCATCCAATCAATTCATCCGTGATTACCAAAGTCACCTCAGCAAATAATTGGAGAAACATATTCTATTCAATTACCCCACGTGCATCGCCCCTTCTGCTGCAAAGACAGTCCTCTCGGCGTGTGTACACCCTTGATCCTGAATTTGTGACTCAATTCCCAGACATGACGAGCGATTTCATTCATAGATAATGCTGTAACCTGAAGGAGCGCCTTACGGTACCTACATATCTGGAGATGGCATAGTTTGCGTTTGGGATTTAAGGGCTGACGTCGTATGGGAGATGGATGTGACGCACATCCTTCAAGGATACAGCCTTCCTGCTGAGAGGCGTTTCGATGCATTTAGATGCAATTTCTCTGCAAGGTTATGTCGACATCTTCTAAACTAATAATAGGATAGTCTCTGACGGAGAAATGGATTTGCTTAAGTTTTTTCCCATGAAAAGGACACATGGATTGTTTGTAAATGACATTCGCCATGCATTGCTTTGTCGGATACAGATGAGGTGCATTTTTCAACCGACCTTAGTTTCAGTACACTTGGGGGACGAATTCAATAACTTTTAGTTGCCCTTTAAGCAGCGAATTGTGTGTCATTTCGTGCGCTGTGGTTGCATTGGTTCGTTGCGGTTTGTAATTTGAACCCACCAAAGATGCATTTTTTTTATTATAAATATGGTTTAATGTTGCAGCGCAGCTGAGGCGGGCGATACTTTACATTGGGAGAGTTGAGGAAATCATTTCCTTTCTGTAGATGGCTTAGTTATGCTCACATCCTCCCAGACTCCTCTAGAGTGCGCTCGACAGGTTTGTGACCGCAGCAGGTCAACGTGGACAAATCAGAGGTTATAGTCGTTTACGCACATGTTAGTGCAGTGCCATTGAAGCAGTTGGAGAAGCTCAAGTATCTCGGGATCTTTTTCACGAGTGATGGGAGGAGTAATGCTGAGCTTTCCTGCAAAATTGGCTGGATCAACTGTGAGACAGCATGAAAGATCTGTAATTACGATGGCTGAACTTGGTGCCAAAATCAAGTTAGAGCCAAGTTAGCGGTTTCATCTCAGATCAGGCATCACATGCTCTTTAATTCGCCGACTGTTCAACATCATTCCGTGGATTTTATCGACGATTTTTGGAGTCACGATCTTCTTTGAAAGTTCTGTCAATTGGCGCGCCCACAGCAAAACTTAGTATATCACTTGTTTAAACACTGAAATTGATGGCACAGAGTCCTTACTTTATCAAGCTTTTTCTTATTTCTGGTGATGGTTTTTTGCGCAAAAATTGAATGCTTGCTAGGCACACTAAATTCAGTTTCAATGAATGTCAAATACCAACTTTCTTACGTGAATGGATCCACTCAGATACATTGCAGAGCATTTCACGACGAGAACTTTCGAAATTTTGACCATAAAAATGTTCCAGCAACCGACACCCTCCCCCCCAACCCCCCCCCCCCCCAACATCACAAGCAATTTGCTGCTTTTTCCTTGTTCATCTTCCAACTGCCACAGCGGCCCAACTAGACGCAGCTACGACGTCTGATCAGCTGGGGTTATGTGTTCCGACTTGTATCACTCGAATTAGATGCTCTGAAATGAATTTGACAACATCGAAATTGACACCTAAAAAAATCGACTGTGATTAGTATAGGATTTCTTAGCATTTTTCTGGCATTTCAGCTTCCAACTGCCAGTACTACTTCAAGTTCCCACAAATCGATGTTTTTTGGTTTAAAAAGTTGGCCTTTTCTGGAGTCGTTTATCATCCGTGTTGGACGGACACCTCGGACTGTCTGGAGAACTCTTTAAGGCAGCTGAAGATGAGGTGGTAGAGCATGCATCAACTCATCTGTAAGATATGTTGCCCGATATGCATGCCCGATGAGTGGAATCTCAGTATCCTTTGCCCAATCCACCAAAAAGCAGACCCTTTTCAACTGCACCAATTACAGGGGAATATGTCTCCTGAATATTGCTTATGAGATCTTCCCTGCCATTTTGTGTGAGCGCTTGAAGCCTGAATAACCTGATGGACCCAATTTTGACACTGCGGCAAATCCAGCAAAAAAAAAACTATTCGTTGATTTCAGGGCCGCATATGACTGCTGTATAAAGCCGCTTTTTGCCAAACTCTTCTGACGATGGACCCATCACCCCAATCCTGCTCTATGGCGCGGAAGCATGGAAAATCACAAAACCAGATGAAGAAGTCCTTAGTCGCTTCGAGAGAAAAGTTCTTCTTTGGTCATGTTTGCGTTGAAGGGATCTGGCGGAGGTTATTCAACAACGAAGTGTATGGGCTGTACAGCGACAAGAGCTTAAGCAAGCGCCTCATCTAGTGGTCACGGTAGCCGAGCCATGTAGAGCGCATGGACAAACTGGCTCCGGGTCGAAGAGTCACAAGTTGGACAACTCAATAGAGGATGCTCATGAGACCGATGGCACACACAAGTGTATAAAGGCCTCAACCAACTTGGCGTGCGAAATTGGACGCAGCTTGCTAAACATCGATAGGTGGAAACAATTTTGATGTTCGTCCTTTTTTACTCTTAACTGCGATATATAGTCGACTTTTAGCAGACAAATGAGTCTCAGGGTTTCCACTTTCGGATTCGGCATGAATGTTGAAAATCGGCCTTATTTCACTTGACTCCTGTTGAAAGCGTCTCCGTCTTAGAGTCTGTCACTTGTGTTAACCATTTTTCGTATTCATCCTTTCCCCGTGAACTATGTTTCACCACGAACAATTTTTCAAAAAAATTGTTTGACCTCGTTTTGCAGAACATCAACATGATGTTGCATCTCCTGCTAACGTGTGCGTTCGAAAGAAAGTCACTAATCCAATTAGCATAGTAATCCAGTCCGAGTTGCCAGAGAGAATGTTGCAAAATGAATGGCGAATTAATTTCTTGAGAGCATTTTAATGATAAAACGGATTCCACTCCACTGGATGCATTAACAGGCAAAGTGGTCGCCTTCAACAAGGGACACTCTTAACGATTTGAAGAAAAAAACTTAATTCTGATGTTTGCCATTTAAACTGACTCTAAACGGTCACCACGCCATTTGCTGCCGTCAGTGGCTTTATGTCAAGTCACAAACTCATTTGAATACTCATACAGCTCAACGGCAGTGAAATCAAGAAGAGCGACATTTAGAGGACTTCAATCCTCTTCTCGTCCACCATCTCCTTTGATCGGCACGGAGATAGTACAAAAATGAATTACCCTTGTTGCCTCTACACAAATTATCCGTCCGTATCAGAGGAGATTGTTTCCGTTTCGGAGCAATTAGTTTGTTTTTGTCACTCCCAGGGCGGTTGACAAATCGGCATTTATCTTATTTTATTTCGCAGGAAACTCAGTCGGTTGTCTATTTCCGTTCGCAAATAGATTAAAGATGGGGATGGGACATATCAGCGGGGCTGTCAAATGTTTGGCTACAATGAGTTGTGCCAGTTCTTTAGATTTGCAGCGCTTGGCGAGAGATGGTGGCGTGTACCTACTGGAGTACCTACTTTAGTAACTGCCTCTGACTGACTGAATATGGGAAAAGCTGGTTCGGTAGAAATCAACGAGGGAATGTAACTCAACAACCAACAAGCATGTCAAACCTCTAAACTAAACTTCCCCACACATCACAAAAGGCCCTGTGTATCAATTGCTGTCCTTCGATGGTCCCTTGAGCTGGATTTTACACTCGAAACAACATCAAGGACTGAAGGCAATCGCAATCTGAGTAAGAGAGTCCGAATCAATAATCTAGATCCCGACCAAATAATGGACCAGTGTCAATTCGTCGTCAGTCGCTGACACATTGCTCGCCAAAAACACGTTTGGTCCTTCGAGCCGGATCACATGCTCGTAACTTCATTCAATCATCCATTTTTAAGCTGACAAAAGACAGAAGCCGACAGATGAAAGGAACATGTCCGAAGTCTTCAGAGGCACGCCAAGTTCATGGAGCTTGTTCTCAATCCTATAGCTTGACCAACAGCTCCCCCGATAAGCAAAAACCTCCATCGAATACTTCACCAGCACACATTCGAGAAATATTTGAATTCTCTCATAACTCACTTCAATTTGACAACTTTCCCGCAACACAGAATCATATCGCCGTAGCCCATCTCTTATCGTTGTCTTGTGCAACAAAAGCTCCCGCACATGCATCTCTGTCAGGCACTTTCCCAGAGACCACCCAAGGTGCATGGTGTGCTCTCCTCCAGAGACTATCGACTGCATCTGTAAGTTCACCCCGAGGCTGTACAAAGAATCAGTGTCTACGCTACACAACTTACTACATTGGCGAGCTGAGATATTCAATTGATTCCTCATCGTGGCCTGGACCGGCTGCCGGATAAATCACAACGTGCCACTCCTGTTTATTGTTTTTCACTCAGGGATTTTCGTTTGCATATACGTTGAATTTCAAGTGGATGCTGTTGTGTTTGCGGAACGACCAAATCGACTGAGGGAGAAACGGATGAAACTTTGAAACCGAGTTACTTCCGATTTCTGAATATGTAATGACCTACTACCATGGAGGGGGGGGGGAAGGTGAACATGCATCGGGAACAGGGAGAGAATGTTGGTAAGGATGTTTTGTACCGGAGTCCGGTGTATGGACGGTAAAACGAGGCTAGACCGATTTTGTTGTGGGCCATCTGCTGGTGAAGAGTTGTGCGTCTATAAGTGGATTGGAACTTAGCTCAGGCTTTGGCTGCTGATGCAGCATGAGGACAAAACCTTGTCGAAGAGGCGCCATGCAGTGCGAGCTTGAACATGAGTTGAATTCATTTCAAACTCATTAGAATGACATCGATGTGGAGCATAAAAAAAACCTCCAACAAATGGAAATGGCACTTACGACCAGCAGAAGTTACCACAACAAGCCACATTTCAGAGTTCATTGTCCAGAGGGAGAAAAACACCTTGAGACGCACCCATTCCCCTTGTATTCCCGGGATCAAGTCTTGCCAATATCCACAAATAATAGCAAAGCTTATCGCCCGTCTTCGTTGCCAAAATTGATGAGCAGTGTAGCTCTTCAGCAACGAATATCCAGTGACACGTGACAATCGAAGTGACGTCTTTGTGCTACGTGGACGTGGACGTGGACGGATATCCTCAGACATCTGTTGTATGCTTTAAAATTGTATTCGATTGTCAAGCTGTAAGTCAACGATGTGATTGGTTTTTTCGTTTTAACAAAATTGATTGAAGGCACATTAGTCTCTTCCCTTGATGCTCGTCGCTCTCGAAAGACGTTTCAATTGGATTGTGAATTGAGGTCTTCAAGGGCTCACAGATGTGCTTGTGTCCATGTCTGCACACACCTCTTAAATACCCGTTCCAGCAGTGAGTTGCAGAGCATTGAACTTTAAGCCAAACTTCAAGGCACAAAAACTAACATTCTCTTCAAGAGGTCAGGACGCCAGCCATTTTTAAAATGTCAAGGTTCCCCTTGCCGTGAATGACTGTCCCCGGTGCTGATTAGGATGGAAATTTCGAAAACCCCCTTTGAGGCTGACAACGATTGTGTCTAGATACCCTCCAATTGTTGTTATGACTCCAAACTTCCAACCTCGAGGTAAGCCACTTGTGTGACTCTCGTCCGAAAAGCCATGCCTTTGAGGCTCACATGACATCCACATCGGAGAAAATTGAAAAACCTTTGTCTCATCAACCACCAGCCGCAGCAAGAGACCCCAAACCGAAGGGGACCCAACCGAGTGCATGTACTGCTTTCATGTACAATTTATTCCATGCCACAAAAAAGTACACTTTCTGGATTCTCGTTTAAAGCCTTTCCTGGGCGAGGGTGCTCCGGCAAACTTCCAAGGGGTTTTTCCTTGGAGAACGTAAATAAATTTTCGAAACTCTTAGAAATCCATTGCAGACGACAGCTACACACTTTGTCTTGTGTGCTCAATCGACGGGCACTCTTTTGGATTCGTCGTCATAGTCGTCGTCGTCCTTGCCGAGAATGAGCTGTTACACCCTGTCTCCTCAAAAGTTTTTGGAAACTTTATATCAATTATTCATAAATAATTCATGAGATCATTTCTATCTCCAGGCTGAAAGCATTCATCTTTCAAATACAAAGCACCGAAGAGTGAGACGGGGCCAAATTGGGGGGGGGGGGGGGGAGGGGAGCGCACACACAGAAGCTAGACGATTGCATTTGCCAGAGAAACTATCAAGTCAGCAACTACAGAACCATAATTGGGTTTCTGGATACATCCAGCTGTGTGCAACAAGGAAGAGCTACCATGTGAACGGATAATACCCAACCCAACCCATCCACCCACACGCTCACACACCCACTCACCCGAAGTTGGAGGTTGGAGTGGAGAGCATAAATCAGCTGCTCTGACCCGACCATAAAGTGGATAAATAAGCTTTTTCGGGGGGCTGGATGTATGTGTGTGTGTGTTTGGGTGGTTGGATGCTACGCTTCATTGGTGTGTGAACGCTCTGATGTCAAGGCTAAGAGTTTCCATAACAGTCTCTATAATTTTGAGCCTTGTACGAGGGCCTGTGCTGTGTGCAAGAAGAGGGGGAGGACGAGATGGGGGCATTTTCTCTTTTTTTGAAGAGCACACTCAAAATTTCGGAAGACACTTTCCGTGTCAGTAGTTGAGGCATGAAATCTAGGGTAATTTGGTCTGAGAGATAAAGCAGTTGAGTGGAAGTGTCAGAAGGGCCAATCTTTGTTTTTATTTTGAAGACGTGTGTGGGCGAAGTAAGTTTGTAACGTTTTATAGCTCATGACGCACTCATTCAGATCATCAATGGGAAGTCAGCATCATGATGAGATAATAACGAACAGATTGATGTACTTGAGGGGTGACATCGGGTCGTGGTGGGACGGTTGATAACCTGGGAATAGATATGAGACTGACTGCGAGACTGAGGCTGACTGCGAGACTGAGACTGATGGCGAGACTGAGACTGACTGCGAAACTGAGGCTGACTGCGAGACTGACTGCGAGACTGACTGCGAAACTGAGGCTGACTGCGAGACTGAGGCTGACTGCGAGACTGAGGCTGACTGCGAGACTGAGGCTGACTGCGAGACTGATACTGACTGCGAGACTGCGAGACTGACTGCGAAACTGAGGCTGACTGCGAGACTGAGGCTGACTGCGAGACTAAGACTGACTGCGAAACTGAGGCTGACTGCGAGACTGAGGCTGACTGCGAGACTGAGGCTGACTGCGAGACTGAGACTGACTGCGAGACTTAGGCTGAGTGCGAGACTGAGGCTGACTGCGAGACTGAGGCTGACTGCGAGACTGAGGCTGACTGCGAGACTGAGACTGACTGCGAGACTGACTGCGAAACTGAGGCTGACTGCGAGACTGAGACTGCCACCAAGACTGAGACTAATTGCGAGACTGGGGCTGACTGCGAGACTGGGACTGACTGCGAGACTAAGACTGACTGCGAGACTGAGACTGAAGGAGGCTGAACCGCCGACAAGTGATATGAGAAAGTAAATAAAACTTACATCAGTCTTTTGATCATTCCTTTAAGCAGCTTAAACATTTCCCACTCATGACCCTGGCCTGGTGTTACAACATATTTCACAAACAACATCACAACTCCCGCTAAGTGTCCCCATTTCACGTACTTCCTTTGACTCTCATCCTTCATGAATCACCCTCTCATCGCAAGATGTAATATTTGACGACAGAAATGTTCAGTTTCTTTTGTCATTCATTTTATGATCATTCATTGTACTATCTTGACCCAGGCACCCTTTACATTTGTGGCAACTTACTCTCTACTCGTTGCAAGAATGGGAAGAAGAAAAAAAACAGCAAAGAAAAAGGAAAACCAGGACGAGAAGAAAATAAAGTATCCATTCTCAAACAAAAGAAGATGTTCCGCATTTTCGCTCAGCTCCACACAATCGTCTTCGTTTTGCGTTTTGTGGGCCATTTTTGCATAATGGTCCTGCATTGGAAGTGATTTTCTTTCATTGTCCTTCGAAAGGGCTGAAAGGGATTCAGTCGACGGAAGGAAGAACTGTTTCTTTTGTTCACAGATTTGACACTAGGAAATTCAATGAAGATTGTTGAATCACAAAAGATGCGGTTTTTCCACTGAATTTGAATTTATTAGGTGTCACGACAAGCTAGGACAAGGCTCTTAAAGGACATCGACTCTGGGATTACGGATTTTTCTGCTGACTACGATATCTGAATGTAATTATGGTCTCACTGGGTCATGTGGCAAGTGGATGTTCTAGAAAACAGTTCTTTTTTTCTTTTTTTTTTTTTGCTGACTGGAATACGAGATGGTATCGCAAAATTAAGTGCTCGAGGACACGGGATGGCTATCAATATTTTGCTAACTTTGTCTGCTAACGTGGGAGTCATCCGTTTTGTGTGCGACGCTGGCGCAGAGAAGAACTTTCATGATAAGTTGGGTACATTGTTTTGCGCTTGGCATGAGGTACTTCATTCGGAAGTGTACTGAAATGTCATGTCATGGCCAAGATGGGAAATTTTGGGGCTTTGCAACATTTTGGACTGGGACAATCCGAACTACAGTGCGACCTCAATAAAAGCAACTAATAGAAATTTGGGCAGTTGTTTTTACTGAGTTTGTTGCAATAATCGAGTCAAAAAATGGAAGGTGCAGAAAATGAGACAAAAAGTTAAACTCCTCCTAAATAGACCAAAACTAATTTTTTAATTCATATTAAAAATAAAAAAATTAACATTTTACTTGTGTTTAAAAAATTTAGAAATTGTTGATTGTGTCTGTCTTTTTAGACCCTGAATTCTTTTCCACAGCTGACTCTCGTAAGTTTTGCAGAGCTATAATATTATTCAGTGAAGCATCATTTTCTTCAGCCCATTGAAGGCAAATGTTTAGTGCTTGGATTGCAGCCCAAATTTAAAAAAACCGGCCAAGGATCCTGGTTTTTCCTTAATTCTGTTGTGCAGCATGTAGTGCTTTTAAAACTTCTATGGAAATTGGCACGTTTTGATGTCGATTTTCCAAAAACCATTTATGCAAGGCTTTCTCCATACGTGGAAACTCACACGCTCTTAAAGTTACTCGTTTTCCCGGTCCACATTCTGAATTTACAACAAATTTTGTTAGCGCTCCTTGTCTCCTCTTAATTCTAAAGGGTGATTTTTTAAAAGCACATAAAATTCACATAAAATTCAGAAAAATGCATGAAATCTTTATTTGAATCGATAGTACGGTACATATAATTTAATGTTTGAAGATTATTTCATGCAAATGTTGACCTTGACTGCGCCTCAAATGGTCCATCCGCTTAGTCCAATTTTGGCATACTCTTTCCAACATTTCGGCCGGTATCTCACGAATAAATGCTTCAATGTTGTCCTTCAATGCATCAATTGACGAGGTCTGTATAGACATGAGCTTAAACATAGCCCCACAAAAAATAGTCTAAAGGCGTTAAAACGCACAATCTAGGCGGCCAATTGACCGGTCCCGAACGTGAAATAAAATGTTCACCGAACTCTGTGTGGCATGTGGCACCGTCTTGTTGAAACCACATGTCATGCAAGTCAAGCTCTTGCTTTTTGGGCAAAAAAAAGTTGGATATCATCTCACGGTAGCGCTCACCATTCACAGTTACGAGTACGTTACGATTCGCATCATCTTTGAAGAAGTGGGGTCCAATGATGCCACCAGCCCATAAACCGCACCAAACTGTGACTTTTTCTGGATGCATTGGTAGCTCTTGCAATGCTTCTGGCTGATATTCACTCCAAAATCGACAATTCTGCTTATTTAGTACCGCTTCAGTGGGTCGATTAAACTGACCATAAAATGGAAGAAGCGCGCGATGAACTTTCTTAACAGAGCGCGCATTTTGATAATAAACTTCAATAATTTGCACGCGTTGTTCGTTTGTAAGACGATTCATGGTTAAATTATAGACCAAACTGAAGATGTTTGACAGTGAAGCAAAACACGAAACGTGCGTCAGCTGATTAAACCAGTGTTGCCGAAAAGATAATAGCTAAAAAATCACCCTTTAGTTATGGCAGACTTGTTTACTTTATATTTCGCAGAAAGCGATTTACCAGTTATACCCTTATTAATTTGATGTAGAATTTCACTTTTTTGCTTTATAGAAAGCTTAGGAACACTTTTTACAATAGCCATAACTAATAGTACACAGTAATCCGACTAACGACACTAACGACTACTGAGTAAAAGGCACGAAAAACTACGCCTGTCATACAAAACGCAAACATCGTCTAACAAACATCTGCATAAAAAGTACAACGAATAGCTGTAAAATAACTGCCCAGACATAGCAAAAATAAACAAGAAGGAAAATATACAAATAGCGAACGAAAAAAGAGTTTATGAAACCATAGTTGCTTTTATCGAGTCACTTCTTTTTCGAGGAGTTGCAATTACTGAGTCAACAATGGTAAGACTTAAGGTGTTGCTTTTATCGAGGAGTTGTACGTATCGAGAGTTGCTTTTATTGAGGTCGCACTGTAGATGCCGTCGGTTGCTGGTTCTGGTGAAGAAGTTGCGATGACTGGAACCTGCAAGGTGTCTGTGAATAGTCTACGCTCCAAGTGAGCTCAGCGAAAGGTGGACATAGTCAAGACGACGTCTTCATTGAACGTCCGTGGTTCGATCCCGGACAGACTAGCTTTCGTTTTTACGACACTTGCTCTTTTAAGTCACCCGCCAAGGAAACTTCTCAGCCCTTCTAAAGTTGTCGTAAAATGTATGGACCACCCGCCAAAGAGTTTGGCCCAAGTCTTTCCCCTGCGGGTACTGCAGAATTTCATAAATATTTGTTCGTCACTCGAACTACGTGGCAACTCATGCCAATACCATATAGCCATGAATTCACCAACCCACGCCGTACATTAATTCTGAAAAAGTTGTTAACAAATTCCGTCCACAGACCGTTATGTATGTCATATAAATTCATTAGCGGTTAGTTCGTCAAGTAATTACCTCCTCGTAAAAATGTTTGCCTTCGTCGCTCATTCCACATTCACATTCCCATTCCCATTCCCATTCATTAGAGTGTCGGTAATGGAAAATCTATGACAAATTAAATGAAAAGGATACAAACTACTAGTTAATGCGAACATCCTGGTTTTCGTTGTACTCGTTAATGCCAATGTCGTGGTGGTGCTTTGGCAAATCTGGCAAAAGTTCACTTTTGTGTTTGCCCCTAATGATGATGACGTCGTTGTTAATATCCACGCTTCGCGAACTTGAACCCCATTCAGTTTTGTTTAGTTCTTAAGCATCTAAACAACCCTATCGAATGTTTATGGTTCATTTAACTAAATTTTGGGGGCATACTGCTGCGAAGGACGTCTTAGCCTTGAGCAGATAGCAGTTCAAGGAGGTAATTAGCGATGGGATACTTGACGCTAAGTAAGGAGCGCATTATGCACTGAGTGGGATTTTGCCAATGTTGCCTTGAGGATTCGGTGAGTCTTGTGTTTAGTGGGAGTTGCTTGTAAGCATGTCGTTAGACGAGTAGTTCCCGAGGGGTTTTCTTGGCAATGATTGAATTTTGGCACAGAGCCGTTGCTTGGCATAGAGCCGCCGTAATCGGAAGGGAGTGCATGCATTTCTGTGGAAATTTAGCGTCTCTCATTGTTTTTCAGTTCAGTTCAGTGGACATTTTTATCCGACATAAGCAACGACGCTCTATATGCGATGTTTTCTCACGTGTATCCATCAATCAGACACACTGGAGTGCATTTGAAGACATTGAAATTTTCCACTAAAAATTGTATTGCTGGCGTGGTCAAATTTGAGGTTTTTCCTCGTGCATCTTCTAACTGCCATAGTGGCCCAATATGACCTACCTACGACTTCTGTACCCTTGTGGGTATGTGCTCTAGTATCCATTAATCGAATCAGGTACATTTGGATTTCTTTCATCCATTCTCCATATCGTCCCTCAATTTCTTCGCATTTAGTTTAAAGCGCCCCAAACATTGTCCCTGTGACTCTTCTCCATGCTGCTCCCAAAGGAAACAATCAATTCTTTGTTCACATCCAGGGATTAACTAATCCCAGCAATTATGCATCAAAATTTGTCAAAATTACAAAATCCACAGAAAATCCCTCGCAATGCCGTGCCCTGCATGTGTCCCCGCATGAATTGAAGCGCAAGAAATCGCAAGCATTCTCTCACAGATTTTCATCCGGGAAAGAGCTGCTTACAGAGTGCAGAAAATCCTCAAGCACATACCCACACGCAGAGGACTCAAAGTTTGTGAACTTCAAATGCAATTAACTCCTCAGACCCCATGCTCATCCCTCTTCGAGGTCAACGTCTTCTTGCACGAACGTCAGGAGCCGAGTGCAGAGAACTGGTGAATAATTGCAGCAGAATCTCCAAACATCTACATCGTAAATTCCGCCCCAAAATAAGACTCCTCAGAAGAGGTTGTCTGCTGTAAATCTGGCACTTAGATCCTATATACTTTCTTTCCTACATTCCTCTTTCGGTCGCTCGTCCGTTTCTGCTGTCGAATGAACCAGCCCGCACATGTTTGAAGATAGATTAGGAGTTAATGTTCAAGAGGGATGTCTTCACAGACGCAATGCATCTTGTGTGGATCGTAAATTTTATCCTTCCAAATCACAAAATACCTTTTTTGGCAAATAAATTTCAAATTGTTTCATACTTAAGTGATTTAAGTAGTTTGTCCTTTTGGTTGGAGCGTTTGTTAGCTTCTTATTTTTTTTGTCTTTGCCCATCTTTGCGAATCAGTCATTTGGTTGAGAGCCAATTGCGACTTTCTTAATCGAGGGGATTTTTATGAAACTCTCAAGGGTGGCGCCGGTAGATCGTTGTCATGGCTATGTGGAGTCATTGTGTGATGTCCTTTTGTCATGGAGTTTGTTGTTAAAGAGGAGAGTGCACTGAGATGGCGGCGAATAAATATGAAGTGGGCATTGATGATTCCTTGAAAGTTGTACAAGATGTTAATGGAGCGCTATTAAAATGTCTAGTTTTTCACATTTCCATTTAATTGGAATCGGAGAGCACACGGAGTGCCATACAAGGACGATTAAGAACGGATTATTGCACATCTGGATATAGCTGGGGGATCAAAAGCAAATCGATAACACTTTTTCAGACCCATCGAGGATATCTCCAGCAGACTGGAGTTGCAACTAGCGTCTCTGAACCACTGGGTCTATATAAATACAGATAAAGGAGATCCAGAGATGTCCTAACAAAAGTCTAACTGGGGACATGACTTGTAATTTGTCAGCCCCTTCCTAATTTACGAGCTCACGACAACGTTAAGATCATGTGCTATGACTATACGTTGACAATGGAGGCAGGTCCGACAGAAGGAGTTACATGCATTGCCTTGCATTTAGTATAAATTAATTGAGTTGCGACAACCAACAGCCTTTCTGTGGCACCACCGTGGCACTATCGTGTGTCGTGTATTACCTGTCCGAAGTGGAGATTTCGTGCATCGGGAAAGAAAATAAATTGAAGATGATACCTAAGTCGCAGCAAATTGACGATCAACTCACAAGACTCTTGATGCGATTTAATTTGAAAACATGAAATTCGGTCATAGACTTTTCGTTGCTCGTTGTTTCATTTTATTTATTTATTTTTATCGCTGCACATTTACTAGTACAGGAACATTATGAATATAATACAAGATTTTCAGTGACATACTTGAAATTAGTTGATATCAAATTATCTTAATTACAATTAAGAACAGTGTATATTTGCAAAGATTTTTCAACGATTGCGCACAAATGCATAGAGAAAGAATAAAAAAATTTGTAGGAATTATTTCAGTTCGAACGGGAGAGATATGAGAAACAAGAAACATGTACTCGATCTTGGACCGTACCTGTGATGGTAGATGATTCCAAAGATGGACAGCATGAATGAAGAAGTGCCTGTGTAACGTTAAACATGTATGGAGGGAAGGTCTCAAGGTAATATTACGACTCGATCGACAGAAGGTGATCTTTTCATATAAGATATGAATAATTTTGAAGAGTAATATGCTCGACCTGTGACTTAAGAATGCTTCCAATTCGCATCCTAGGAGAATGCGACGTTGTTCCGAGACATGTTCAAATCTGCGTAGGTTAAGTACATACCGTGCAGCCGCGTTTATTGCTCTTGTCAATTTTTGGGAAGAAGAATAATCGCAGTCAGCGAACAACTCAAATTCATACGTAAAGATTGGTACTATGAGTGCTCTGGCAAGTTTTAATTTTACGTTGACAGGGAGAATATATTTGCTTTTTGACAAGCCTCTTAGGGAAGTATATACCTTAGACACTACGCTATCAATGCGGTCAGTCCACGTCAGCTCGCTATTGCACATAATTCCAAGGTTTTTTACACAGGTGACATATTCAATTGCGGTTGAGTTAAGTTCCATTGTCGGGAAATTGGATAAAGAAGGCGGTTGTTTGGAGAACGGAATGGATTTGGTTTTGTCAGGATTGAGCATTAGACAATCTTCGGTAGCCCAATTGGCAATAGAGGACAAATCCTCGTTTATTTTAACAACTGAGTCTTCAACCATACCAAGAGGAAAGCTTAAGTAGTTTTGAACATCATCTGCATAAATATGAAATTTACAATAGGACAACACCATTGGAAGATCATTTATAAACATTGAAAATAATAAAGGACCGAGAATGGAACCTTGAGCACCTTGTTCCCATTGAATGTAGAAGGGATGGGTGAAAATGGGACATTTAGTTGAAACATCATTGTAAACGTGATTTTAGGGAGATGTGAGGCATATCCATAGAGGGCGTTTGTAAATCAGATCATTACATAGCAAATAATGGCGAATAATTGAGACAGAAAGTCTTCGAGAGGAATACGAATTGTTGTGGGTTTAGGTCTGACCGTTTAAGGCTATGACCTGTCGACTAACTTATCTCAATCCCATCGAGGATATGAGCAACGCACCGGACTATTATTGTGTCTTTGAATGTCATACATGTTGTTCGGAGAAAATCAGAGGCATTGAGCTCTAGCAATGAAGACAATCAACCATGCAATAAGCTGACTAGAATCTGTTATATAAGCCCGAGTTACTAGAAAACAGTCATAAAGGGTTGGTTAAATTCTAAGGGCCGATGTTGAATGTGAACCACACCTAAACGTCAAGTTTTTTTCTGCAGTTCATTTGACTTTTCTCAATTTCAGACTAACTCAATTTCGAGCTCAAATCGAGCAACTCAAATCGAGCAACGCGCTAAAGTTATTCAGCCTTATTTTGAAAATGAGCGTTCAAATCAGAATGCATATCGTGCACTTCGTGATTTTTTCGGTCAATTTAATCGTCCAAATGTGCGTACAATCGGAAAAATCGTGCAAAAATTTAAGCAAACCAGGTCTGTAGGAGATGAGAAAATACCAGTGCATGCTCGTACAGCTCTTACTGCAGAAAATATTGCTGCTGTTCGCGATAGTGTGGCTGAAGAGCCGTCTACCTCAACTCGTCGTCGTGCCCAACAATTGCACCTCTCACGCTCGTCGTTGATCAACATTATGCATAAAGACTTGCATTTACACGCTTACAAGGTGCAATTGACTGAAGAACTAAAGCCTCTTGACCATTTCAAGCGTCGTCAATAGTCCGAATGGTGGCAAGAAATGGCAACAATGGATGATCAATTTTCATCTTCAGTGATGAATAAGCAGGATTGCCGCATTTGGGCGAATGATAATCCAAGAGTGATTGTCGAAAAACCAATGCACCCACAAAGAGTGACTGTTTGGTGCGGTTTATGGGCTGGCGGCATCATCGGGCCGTATTTTTTTCCAAAATGCGGCCGCTCAGGCAGTTACTGTGAATGGTGTTCGCTATCGTGAAATGATAACGAACTTTTTATGGCCCGAATTGGAAGATATGAATGTGGACGATATGTGGTTTCAACAGGACGGTGCCACTTGCCACACAGCTAACGAAACAATGGCTCTTTTGCACGACAAATTCAATGGCCGTGTTATCTTGTTATCTCACGTGGTGGCGATGTCAATTGGCCGCCAAGATCATGTGATTTGACACCGTTGGATATTTTTCTTTGAGGTTATTTGAAAGAAAAGGTGTACGTCGATAAGCCAGCAACAATTCAAGAGCTAAAGGATGAGATAATTCGGCACATTAACTGCATAGAACCTCAATTGGCTTCATCGTCATCGAAAATTTAGACGTCATCGGATGGAGGTGTGCTGCCGAGGTCGCGGCGGCCATTTGGCCTATATTTTGTTCCATACCATGCCAATATTATCATAATAAAAAGAAATGACAGTAATTTCCTAAATAATTTGTGTTTTATTCAAAATCAACATCGGGCCTTAAAATTTAACCACACTTTATATTTATAAAGTAGCAACCAAAAACGTCTGTTTCCAGGTCGATTTTGTAGAGCACTGGCAAAGAACATCCTAAGCGGCTGTGTCTAAAAGAGTGCAATGTCAACATTAGTTCATTTTACTGGAGCTGATGTGATCATTTTCTAGCACCTGCCTCCGTCTTCGTATTCTACGGAAACAATGAATATGTACCCTGAAAGACTGAGGTCTGTCAACTACCCTATATCAGTCTCTTCGAGGACGAGGACCACCGGAGTCCATGGTTCGCTCTGACAAACTAAATCTTAGTCGAATTAGATGAGATAAGGTGTGAGTCTCTAAGAAATGGAACGGGGAGTGGAGCTCAAAGGCGATTCGAGCACTTGTTGTTTTGACTACTCGTCAATTTTAGAGATTTTACAGGTTATTCAGTCCTCATCCGCCTTCATATGGGAATTGTGGCTTGAAGAGGAGTACCTAGATTTGACTCGCATGTAGTGAACGTAAAGCAAAGTTGTGGGTATGTGCGTCGACTCCTACACACTTGGACCTACTTGTCTAGGTTCGATTCCTGGTACGACAAGAAATACTTTTCACGGCCCCACCTCTTTTGAGTCACTGACAATACACAGTTATACAACTGTCTAGAAGCATCTCAAACTTGGGCTTTCGGAGATACAACTGTAGGTCACTTCCACTCGTGATAGAACAATAGCACGCACAACACGAGTGATTGCTGAGAAGCTAGTCCCTAGCCCTCTACGGCCTTTAGCTCCACTCATATTGTTAGTGTTATTATAGCGAACATAAAAGTGAACGAAACTTAACGAAATTCAGAAAAGTCGTTGTTATGGTTATTATTGGACGGAGAGGTGTTTGGGGGGAGGTCTTTGCACACAAGTTAAAGTTGTTATCTGCTTCCAAACTGGAGGGATGCCAGCAGTGATTTCTGTTAATGCTTTGGTCAACTTCAAGTACAGAGTCACATCAGAGATAAAGAAGATAGAAGAAGAAGAAAAATGAGAAGAAGGAGAAGACAAATAACATGCTGCATATCGGTCATTGGACGTCGATTACCGTAGTTCGTGGTGGAGTAGAGATTGGACATATCTTGAAAATAATTTGATGATAAGTTGGACGATATTGGAAGTCAACCTGAAGAAGTTTCTTATATATGATTGTCTTTTGAAATCACACCCAATGCCATGCGATGCAAGAACGAGAAAGTCAGTGGTTGGTGCTTACAGTCTACAAGTTTGCGGATTCATTCTTTTCGAAAATGAGGCAGTGGTAAGCCAAAGTAGAACACGAGTTTGTATCATTCTTTGAGATCGATGTCGACCGTAGTATCGACCTAGTATTTTCTATCGGCCATATTGCCATGGTACCGCTAAAGACCGACTTGATCTGTTATTAGTTAGCTTCCTTAAGTGACTACTACAAAATGAACGAAACAAGCTACATGCTTTCAGTTGACTTAGATGCTTTATTCATTTCATTGATTGTCTACGGCTCTGTCAAGTAATCGCGCAATAGTCCACCCGACCCAGAGAAGCTAGTCAATTCATTCCGTCGATGGTTAAGTTTCCAAACGAAAACTGCACCCACCCAAGAAAGGGAAACAAAACTCGATGTGAAATCGAAGAACAAAATTCTCCTAATGACGAGGTTCTTCGAGGCAGAAGTTCTCTCCGGGATTACGCGTGCTTAAATATCCATGAAAATCTATTCGGAAAACAATATTCCATTTCCTTTGTGCACCAAAGTCCTTGGTCTAAGCCCCAGCAATCCTAATGAAAACTAAAAATTCACTCACTTCTACCGTTGGCTCCATGCGAGTGTACTGGATAAAAATGGTGTGCTTCAGTGATTGTTTAAGTTCCCACCACTGAACTCCTTCCGGCAAACAAGAGTAGCCAAACGTGGGATAACCTCGCTTGAAGTCGGTTTCAAGAAGGTAGGTCACCGCACAAATAAGCGAAGCGAACGAGGAAGGTACGAGCGAAGGAATCTTAACAGATTGTGGGGCAATTGGCACAAGGCCAAGGAATTTTCTATTTTCCTTCAAAATCCCGGCAAGGATAACGAACAAAAGATTGTTTCTCATACCAATTCGGATTTGAACCCCATGCGATACTATCTGCTCTCGTGCGGCAGCCACACTCACACACACACACACACGTGAACACGTCAAGGTGGAGCGATGTAGGGATGTGGGGGGGGGGGGGGGTATGTATTTTTGGTTCACTCCCTTGACTCGACATAGACACGGGAATCGGTTTACGTTTCTTCTTCTTAATGCAATTCCTGAGATGGATATCACATCCTTCAGTCCTCATGTCTCCTCGCCTCGCCTCGCCCCTGTTGGCGCGTCTTCCCCAAGTGTCACTTCACTTTGGTAGTAGTTTGGTACCTGCGAGCCGTTTGGCTGTCTTTCGAGGAGAGGAATTTCTGTTTTATTGTAGTCAACTTGTCAGTTATGTTGATGCTGGCAGAGGTAAATCCTGTTAAAATTGCTCGTTCTTAAGATTCCTCTGCCATCTATCAGACTGAACGATTTATTGAAATTGTCTGCTTGAGATTACTTTCGAAAAAAAATACGAATGTCTTAGTTTTTTTTTTATTTGTGTGTTGTGCTGGAATGAAATGATAAGCATCATACACTGGAATGCTGGTTTCAAGGATGGGCGACGCACAGCAGGTCGTTGCTTCTCATTTGTTGATATTAGCATTGCTGTGTAGTCTGAACGTACATAGAGTCAGAGTTGAAGGTCCATTTTTGACATAACTGAGGGGGAAACGACGCTGAACGGGTGGTTCATTTCGACCAGGGGGAGGGGATCGCATTTATTGTCTGCAATTTGTAATGCACCGACAGTGCGAGTTGGGAGGTATTCCTTCGTCGGAAAATTACTTCTCGCTGGCAGACATGTTTGTTCTGACATCCAGCGGTACTTTCTTCTCAGATTCATGACTATGCATTTTTTATGTTCCAGTTAAAGGCCGATTTTCTTTGGCTGCCATTTCAGTTTGAATGGCAGTCGTAGTGAGTGGCAATTTTTACAAACATCTCAATAACGTTTTTCAAGGCTGAACAATGACCACTTGCGGCAGAAAAGAGCTTACGACGGGGAATATCTCGCATTAATTGGCCTAACTTGATGCTCCAAAAGCACTTCATCAAAGTTTATGGCATTCTCGGCACAAACATCCTTTGCCAAAACCCCTCAACAGATGCTTCAAACTTCTGCCGGAGACAACCCGAGACAGACTCAGAGAATGTTGCTAATTCATGACATTGACAAAGTTTGTATTTTAACTCGGCTCGAAGGACCATTTTTTAAGCAATGTACTCCCGAAATGTTATTGTTCACTGCCCCACATTGATTTGAGTGATGTGTCCCTTATGCCCTTCTCTTCTTTCAGAGACGCGCTATCACGTAGAATATTTAAAGCTAGTACGTAGTTGACTGGGGTTATGTCCGAGCCGAGCAAAAAGTGGTCGGAAGTAACGTTAAATTCCATAGCACCCATAGTTGTTATTACGAGCTTATAGAAAAATGCCTTAACAACACCAAAGTCAACTGTCATACCTAGAGAGCAATGAAACTCAACGAAGTACTCATTTTGGTGTACATCATGCCTGTTTATCCGCTCGATTGCTTAGCGTGACTCGGTTGATCCCTTTTTGCAGATCATCCCATTTCGTTGCTGAAGAAAGGGACAGCCTTGTTCTCTTCAAAAATGTCACTCTTGGTCCTTATTAGGCTGATTTTCTGCAATTCGTTAGGAAAAAAACAGGCCCGTGTAAATACATGTCGCAGCCTTCCGAAATACGAAGGGTATTTAAAGGTAATCAACGGTCTTGAATATTTTTGTAGGTGAAGCTCTGTGAGCACATAGATATGACCCTGGTACATTCACAGCGCCAATCATCATCTTCAGACTTCCTCAATAAAAAAAAACCTGATGCCAAAATAATGTCACGCCCTTAGTGGATTGTAAATTCGGTTTCTGGACTTAATTTAACTTAGGGCTTTAGACTCCCACAACACTTCCCAGGGACCATCCAAATTGGATGATTTAGGCCTTAAGGACCCAGAAGTACCTGCACAGCTACTTGAGGTCCACGCAGAATTTCCACTTCATTTCCTTTCCTGCTTAAGACCGTGTGTTCATTCATAGAAGACGAAGAAAAGGATTAGTTCACTGCCCATGACCTTTAAAAATCACTATCGACGAGCCAAAGTGTAATCTCTACAACGCTCGACTACCCACGTACGTAGAGTTTTTGCCCCTGGCAGACCAGAAAACACACAGAAACTGGCCATCAACCCTCTTAGGTCCTTCCTGCAGAGAGCTCTCCTTTTCCTAAAGCAGCAGCAATAAGATTATAATAATGGGGCCAGCCAAGATAGGATGCGAAAGGATAGGACAAGACCCACTCTATCTACCAATCATAACCCCTGGCATCATTGAATTTGTATTTTTCTTTCTATCGCCGCATCCCGAAACCACTTCAACCGGATGGCCAGATGTCCCTTCCGAGCACCGAGGACCGTACGGGTATGACGTGTGCATGTCTACTCATATTTAACGAGAAAACTATGCAAAGTAATCCGACGGCAGGAAGGTAGGAAAATCCCAGCCAACCCAGCGAAGAAGCGAAAAGAGACAGGAAAAAATTCCCCCAGCTCGACTCTTACAAGTGATTATGCAACGAGTTGAATGGGATTCCGTGTACGAAAGGAAAATCAGATTCTTGGACAACCAACGGAGGGGGGGGGGGGGGGGTATAATTTAACGAGTGGAATATTGTGTGTAGGAGACTTCCTTACATTCGCTCGCATTGTCCCCCCGCGCCGTTACATGTGAGGCTGCGATGGAACTTTGCGGTTTTGGCTGACTGTTGGATGAAAAATAATTTCAGAAAGAGCAAAGAATGGAAAATATTATTTTCTCTCCTTTTGCATATTACCACCCTTTTCCATTTTGCCCAGAGTGGAGTGGCCGACGGGAGGAGCAGTCTTTGGTGCTTTTTATTATAAAAGTCACGTGACAAAATTGTATGTAGGATATTAGGAAACGTGACCGGGTTTCTAATGGTGATTAAATACAATATCATGGCGTAGGCTCTCATCAGAAATGGAGACATTAGTTTAAGGAAACGGCAACGGGGCGTGCCTAATGCTCTGAAAGGGTTCGCAACCACTAGTCGGCTCGGGTTACGTAAAAGCTGCGAGACTATTGAGGCGATTAAAATAAGAAAACAAACGCCAAAATTCCCTTTGAAGGACAACAGTGTTCGGCTGCAGTGGCTCGTGGTTGAATTTTGCAAAATTTATCATCTAACATTTCTCATTTCGCTCAGCTCTGAGGGAATTCTAGATGTCGAATATTTGAGCACTTTGCCTAATGCAAGAGTTGACGCAAAATGTGTAAATTTGTGCGCACACAAGTCACTCGGGGAAATGTGAAATCATCCATAAAATGAAACCCGATACACGTGTGAGGCTGATGAGGAGGAACAATTCTGAATGTATCATTCTCTTTGAGAGGCATATTGCGTATGGTGGCATCTTGAAAGGGGCTTGAGTCAAAGCTTCGGTGGCATTATTGATATTTTAAGGAGGGGGTAGTCTCGAAAATGATCTGCTTCAAGGCGAACCCTTAAAGTAAAGAGTGGTTAAATTTTAAGGACCGATGTTGAATGTGAACCACACCTAAACGTCAAGTTTTTTTCTGCATTTCATTTGACATTTCTCAATTTCAGACCAACTCAATTTGAACCATGGAAAGATACACAATCGAGCAATGCGTTAAAGTTATTCAGGCTTATTATGAAAATGGGCGTTCAAATCAAAATGCATATCGTGCACTTCGTTTTTTTTTCTTTCAGCATAATCGACCAATTTGTGTCCACAATCGGTAGAATTTTGCGCAAATTTCAGCAAACTGGGTCTGTAGGAAATGTGAAAACACCTGTGCATGCTCACCCAGTTCGTCCTGCGGCTTATGGGCTGGGGGCGTCATCGGGCTGTACTTCTTCGAAAATGAGGTCGGCCAGGCTTGTTGTGGCCAGAAATTGAGGATATGGATCTGGACGCTATGTGCTCCCGACAGCATGGTTCCACTTGCCACACAGCTAACGAAACAATGGCTCTTTTGCGCGACAAATTCAATGGCCGTGTTATCTCACGTGGTGGCGATGTCAATTGGCCGCCAAGATCATGTGATTTGACACCGTTGGATTTTTTTCTTTGAGGTTATTTGAAAGAAAAGGTGTACGTCGATAAGCCAGCAACAATTCAAGAGCTAAAGGATGAGATAATTCGGCACATTAACGGCATAGAACCTCAAATATGCTTCAGCGTCATCGAAAATTTGGACCATCGGATGGAGGTGTGCCGCCGAGGTCGCGGCTGCCATTATATTCGATACATAATTGAACCATACCAATATTATCATAATAAAAATAAATGACAATAATTTCCTAAATAATTTGGGTTTTATTCAAAATCAACATCGGCCCTTAAAATTTAACCACCCTTTACATGTTCACTAATTGGCGTGTCCTCTGCGGACTCTGAATGCTTATGCACGTGGCCATCTGTAACTTGATTTAAAGAGCGAGGGTTCTGGTAGGCATTCGAGATTCCAGAGTACCATCGAAATTCTTTGTTTGAGCTTGCACAAGGTGTTCGGTGTAAGCCTGTGGCGTTGGCAGGCATTTTACACTTAGCTGTCCCCATAACTACGGGATCTAGATCACAGATGAAGACCAACTCAACAGCGTTTACTTGGACACATTCTGTATTCCATTATTAAGAGTTCAATATATCCGATTTTGGCTAGGCCCCTTCATAAAAAGCAACCAGAAGGATTTGGTCAGAGCTCAACCCAAACGCCCAAAAGAGCTACTATCCCTAATCAGCGCCAATATCAGCTTCATGGTATGAGTTGTTACTGGGTATTGCTTGGCGAGAGAGTATGCTATGAGGCTAAGAGCATTAATGACTGCATTTGCATGGATGTTGACAGCATATTACGTCTTCTATGCCGCAGGCTCCGTCTCTGTTGACGCTTAAGTATCAGGCAAGTAAAATCCATGTTGATGCTACTCCGGGTAGATTCCCCAACAGTAGGATTCTGGATTAATCAGTTGATCCAGCGTGATAGCACAGTGCACCGATATGTCTAAATACACTCTTGAAGCCCAGACAACCTAGCCTAGACTAGGTCAGGCTCTAGGCTAGACTAGGCTCTCTCATCATAACCACCCAGTGGCCTGTGCATGTGGAATTGCAACGAGATGTACCCCACAAGCTGGACTTCTCTCCCCACCGGATTTGGATTTTTCACTGCTTCATTGGGTAAGGCGCTGGAGTCGTCGCTTTTGCTAACGATATTGTTACACTTAATCAGGGAAACTGTTAGATGCCATCAGAGGAATAATGGGCATGATTAAGATTCCAAGCTAAAAACACAAACAAATAAAATGAGTCATCTTTACGAGGACACAAGAGAATTCCAGTTCGTAGAGACATAATCTTCCATACGCCAATACTTGCAATTGCTGAACAAAATATGATTCCCCCAGTTGACTACCTATTCTAGACTAGCGTATCAAAAAGTTGCAAACACGTCTTCTCTGCTTCCAAGAGTGTTTGGTTTAAAGTCGGGTTTGTAGGCAAAAAGTGACCTACTCGCTCTTCACTCATAGTAAGGCCTATGCATCTCTAGATAGTTACACGATTCTACAACTCTGCCCTAAAATCCGTTTCCGAAACCGAGGCTGAAGGACTTACTTGCTTCCTTGTCAGGCATGGAGGGTCTTAGTCTGAGCAATAGCTGTCTTTGTCCATCGATGACGGTCCTTTGCAAGCTGATTGCAGTCATCAAGGCGACATTGTCTTCAAACGGGGATTCCGTCTTCTTCTCCTACTCGCACCAGAAAGATTGGATTCGAAGATGCTCTTAGCTGTAGCATTGGTGTCCAATGCACAAACTTCGATCGAAAATTCTCAATTCCCTCCACGAGCTCCCGGACAACTCAAGTAACTTCTTCCTCTTCTGATGGCGCTATAGTACGGGATAGACCAGGGACTTGACCAACAACTATCCCACACTAGCCCGATGCCTCTAATTATGCAGGCCAAGTTGACTGAGCTCCTTTTACACGCCTTTGCGCTTCTACTGAGTTGTCGCACTGACGCAGTGTTGAAAACGACTCTTCGGACGCTCTTTATTGCCGTGAATCCATGAATCCATAGACTCATGTTCGTGGTTGAATCCAAATGCCATTTTTTCTTGAAAAGACGAAGGGATTCTTTACTTGCTCTTGGTCTGCGTCCATGTCTCTGCGCCATAGAACAGGGCAGGGTTGGTCAAGATATAATCAAAGGACACCTTTAAAGTCAGCTTGGTACTTCGATACGGTGGCTGAGTTCGTAAACATTAAAAAAATGCGCACCACTTAAGCATCATTGCATTTGTGATGGTATGCAATAATTTGTTGTTTATCTTTGTTGATAATCTGTGATGCGCTGGTTGCTTTGGTTTGCGCAGCGGCTGCTTTCATATGACGTTTTAGAACGAGATGCATTGCATCATTGTGAAATGTCTGCAATTAAGAACGCTTTACGTTGAAGTTTGCGAACTCTGCCGGTACTTCTACTCAAACTACAGCGCTGGAGCGGAGCCTTCAATTCTTCTCAAAATGATGGGCCTCAAGCCAACGGTTAACACCATCAAATCCTAATTCTGCAAATTATGGGATAAGTTTTTACGTGGATAAGTCTGTCGACTCCTACTCACATCCGTAGATCGAAATCCTTGCAAACATTTTTTGCATATTTACGACACGCTCTGCTTCAAGCCACTGCAAATGCACAGAGGATGTAACTGTCAGAACAACGCTTCTCATCGGCCTTCGGCGTCGACATAAGTGTGTGCGTCCGCTTCACCCATGAAACAACAATTGCGCCCACAACACGTATGGTTGCTGCAGAAGGTTAGCCAAGGTCCACCTTGGGCCATACCGCCTCTCAATGTACACAAGGACTGTTCGATAAGTCAGTGACTTTGATGCAAGATGGAGCTCGGAGAGCTTTGTTGATTTCGTATATTTAAAATGACAACCTGCAGAAAGTCACCACATTTAGCACACATTTTGCATGATGAGAAACGCAACAGCGTCACCGCTGTAGCCAAGGTGTCATTTGCTCACAAGGATGCAGCGAGAGTAAGAAAACCTTTCACTTCGCGGAAATCTTTAAATCACCTATGACTGCCTCTCAATACGACCCCCCTTCAACCATAAGAATTATTTGTTTGTCTTTTTCCTCACCCTCCGGAAACGTAATCCATTCCCACTAGATATCACTTGAGTTTGCAACAACAACAACAACAACTCACCATAATTAATGAGCGTTAACTTGTTCAAAGAAAATGCTGCGTGAACGCATTCAGCGTGAAATCAGTGAATCGCATCCAGGCAGCTTTTAGGTGAACACTTTTGTCTGCGTTCATTTTCACGTTCTGTTTTTTTTCCCTCGTTTTTTTTCGCCGAGACGAATGTGAGTGGAACAAAAGGGTTTTCAACATCGAAAGGTACTTGTACACGAGATAAAAGGCTCGTAATGCATTGTGTGTCAGAGGCATGCATTTCCATCGAAAAGAAAGACAAAAAAAGAATACAGCAATCACAAAACAAAGGGTGCCCCGACGAATATTCGCCTGAATTGGTTGTAAATTCTTTGTTAGTGGTTGAGTGTTCTGACTGAATATCGTGTTGATAACTTGCTCAAAGCGTTCAGAACAAAGGGAATTTATGATGAAACTCTTAAAGAACCCATGTCTGCTCAGAGCGGACATGCGGGTGAGGCATATGCAAGATGTAATGTTCGCACTGAACTGAGCGACAAATGGGCGAATGTTTGCCCCGAGGATGTTCACATTAATGGACGTGAACAGCGAAATGGATTTCCAAGTCATAAAATTTTAAATCTGCAAGCGGGTCATAAAGCTGATGTGATACAGTGAAAATGTGTTCTTTGTTTTTGGCTTGGTTGGTTCAATGGACTGCGGTTGAGGTGGCTTAGGTGTCAGTGGTTACACTTCGGTTGATGAAGGGCCGTTGGCATACCATGGACTGGCGACGGAGATATTGATCGGACCAGGTTTTTAGTGTCGCATCTTCGACAACGGTACTGGACCCTAGGGAAATTGACGAGATCTAAGGTCAACCCTCATTATGATGATTGCAGGATCTCCGTTGAAGGTCGACAGACAGTCTAAGTTCTCGGATATGAGGCTGTAGCAACATATAACAAAAAAAAAAAAACAGCACTGGACCCTAGGGGAATTAAAGAAATCGGAGTACACAACATTGAAGATCGGAGGCAGTCGCGAATATGATACCATTTGCCACAGCTGAAGTTTTCAGTGTCTCGTCTTCGAAAACAGTACTGGACCCTAGGGGAATGATTCGATTTGAGGTCAACACTCATTGGGATGATTGCAGGATCTCCGCTGAAGGTCGATAGACAGTCTAAATGCTCCTATGTGATGAAACTGCTGTAGGTGAAGCTTTCACTGTCTGCTCTTCTCAACAAAAACAGTACAGCACCCTAGGGGAATTGAGTAGATAGGAGTTCAAGCCACGTCGAAAGACGAGATAAGTCTAAAGTATGATGTCATAGCTACTGGTGACCCACACCCACATTTGGTCTTAATTACATTCAAAAACTGAGTTCAGCTACCGAGCAAAAAGTTTCATAATCCCATTGCCATGAATCTAATTACTGGAAACCACGTGTCATACCGTCCGTCCATTTCCGATTTACATTCTGTAATCTCATCTTGGCTTAATCGAAATTCCCCAGAATACCCTTCACGGCGTTCATTGGCCGTGTCTTCTTCTCTGCTACCAGCTACCCTACTCAACAGAGTAACTTTTTCCTCATTAACAAAGCAAATTTGTTAATTGCCTCCTTAAGGAAGGCCCCCTTTTACTTACCACCACTACGCACTGACCGGTTGAAATTCTCTCTGTTTAGCAATTATCTTCAAAGGAATTGCCCTCAACCAAACCATCCGTCCGTCACATCCCATCATGGCGGAAATGCTGCCGCTGCCGCTGCCGTTGCCGGTGAGGTTTGAGCTTCTGAAAAGATGAATAAATAATTGAAAGATTGCCTCTGTGTCAGAGGAAGGGATGCCATCGGCCGTTTGGAAAACGGATTAAAAGCCACTTCGCAACAAGTCACAAAATGTCGAATGCCACCGACCGTCACTCAAGCGATAATGTCCCCGATAGCAAGCACTTTGCTCGAATCCGGCGAAATAATTAACCCAATGCCGGATAAGTCAATTAGCCGGCTTAGTGAATGACTTGAGATATGCGCTCTCGCTCGAGTGTCGCATCTAATTGATTCTTGAAGGAATGAGGCGAAGATAAGAAGTGAACTTTGCGATGAAATACTGCGGAAAATTGCAAAAGTTGCACCAGATTTCCTATGCAGGTGTGAGCTCATCGTTTATTCATTCAAAAATCAATGGAGTGTGCTTCGGTGCTGAGGAGCGGTGTTCTTGAAGCGAAACGAAGAAGTGGTGCCCAGAGAGCTGACGCAGCAGCAGTTGTGGATGGTGCGATTGGAGTTGTGTTGACGTTGGCACGTAAAGAAAGTCAATTATCAGATTTCTTGGTACTGAGAGCTTGATAATTGGTTTTCGATGGATTTGGTAATTTGAATTCGACGAATGATGCATGCACTCGCTGTCACTGTCAGTAGGTTTGCTTGGAAGGATTTCTGTTAATTATTTGGGACACGTGCTGGATATTATTGAAGGAGTTGGAATCAAGTAGAACTGATTGCAAATTATGCCAAAGTGTGGCATAAGACAAGCACAAATGGTGTGATGTCGAGAGAATTCGACACTGTAACTAGAGGGTAGACATAATTCCTGCAGAGCAAGATTTCCATAAGGGGTTAGAAAGCCGATGAGAGTGTAATAAGAACGCACGTAGTATCTTTGATGGTTCAAGTCGAACTGACTGGCGTTGATCAAGCATCGAAACAATTTGTGGCAATACGCCACGTCAACAAACACACGCGCATGCAGCGACATGAGCAATATGATACACCTGGAGAACCGTAGGTAGTGACGGTTCCCAAGGTGTAAATGTATGCTATTTAGGAGGTTTCATATTGACTGCCAAGGGAATCATAATCGATCTTGGTTCCCAAGACAAAATATGATGAGGATATTATTACAAGAGGTTCAAATTGTGAAATGTCTCGAAGACGGAATGTTCAAGATGCGACGACGCATTGTTTGAGCCCGAAAATGTGCCGATACACCCAGTGGATGGTCAAAAATGCTGTTGGTGAATCTGTCTGAATGCACTTAAGTTGGAAATATCAGCCATATCTCTGCGCCAGGCGTTGTAATGCACTTAATTTTGAAACAAATATCACACATATTTCGAAAACGGTGGGTTTGCCGTCGGACGTCCTAGGAGTCCAAAAATGTGTGTTCAGGTCCAATGAAAGCTCAGTAAAGCTGTCTAATCCTTACGGCAGAGCTGCAACAGAGCCCGTATCTTCAAACTCTTCGAATTGCTTTTCCGACGCGAAAAACGTACCTAATACAGAATCACTGCTTCTTTTTCTTCATCTTTACTTGGCACTCCGAATGGATCTAAGCCTCAAGCAACGAGTCTCCTCAACTACCTCATCCTATGCCTAGCTGCTTCCAGTTACGTGCCACCATGACAGTTACATGCTGCAAGGCTATTGCCTATGCGGACGATGTTGTCATAGTCTTCTCAGGAAAATATCCACAAGTCCTGAGAGATCTAATGCAACATAGTCTCAATCTACTGGGCGACTCAAAATGGTCTGGGTACTAACGCTCAACAGACCGAAATCGGAAAATATAAGATTCGCACTATGGATCCCTTCATTATAAATGGCACCAGTATTCGACCAGTTCTCGTACATGGCCTTAATTTAGACTTAAATTAGACAGCAGACTAAACTGGAAGCTCAATACAGAAGAAAGAGAAAGCAAGGCCATCACGGCCTTATACATGAGCAAGAAGGCCATTCTAGGGTCTCCAACCATACATGACGTAGTGGCTCTTCACATCTGTCACATCCTCTTATACGGCATATTAGTGTGGTGGCCCATGTTCAATGGTACCTAACTCAACAAATTAAGGAAGGTACAGAAACAAGCATGTATCTGCATCAGTGGAGCACTTGAAACAACTCCCTATGACGCGCTAGAAACTCTCCTGAACCCCCTTGATATCTTTGGTAAGCAAACAGCAACCAACTGCGCAGTTCGTCTGAAGGCATGTCATCAATGGTACGACTTCACCCTTGGACATGCCAAAATTCTACACAAGAAAAATCTTAGTTCAATTCACCAGAACTACACCTCAATACCGCGCTTCCCAGAAAACAACTTCGAAACCCTGATTCCGGACAGAGACCTTTGGTATGGCGGCACCATTCCCTTTGGTAAGGCCGTTCACTGCTACGCAGATGGATCCCAGGCGAATGATGGAGTAGGAACCGGCGTTTTTCCGGAGACCTGAATAAATCAGTTCGTCTACCCAATCACTGCAGCGTCTTCCTAACGGAAGTAATGGCGACAAGCGAAGCCCTGTCCTGGCTAAGATGGAACGTGATAACCGCCCGCGATATCTGCATTTTCACTAATAGCCAAGCAACAATTAAATCCCTGACATAGTTCTCTATAAACTATAAATTAGTAATCGACTGGCGCTCATCTCTTAACGAGATATCCGAACAGTTCAACATTCGCCTGTGCTGGATGCCAGGCCATAGAGACATAGCGTGAAACTGCAAAGCTGATGAGCTTGTTAAGGGCGTCACTTTCACTAACGAGCTACTGAAAAAATCGACTGCTTATGCGTATGCCGACGACACAATCGCGGTTAAACACCAAAACTTGCATTCAGCTGTGAAGATAATGCAGGACGAATTCAACGCTGTATCCGAATGGTGCCACGATAATGGCCTAGTCATAGATGCTACGAAAACAAAGGCGATGCACATTTGCACTCCATCAAAACATGCAGAAATCTTCCAAATCTTTCATCGAATTGAGCGCTGTCCGCAATCAACCAACAGCAACGAAATCGAAGTTGTCAGAAGTATCAAATACTTAGGAATTACCATCGACGAGAACTTTCTTTGGCGTGAGCACATCAACGTCCTGCGCCTGCAACTTAAGAGCACCGTCTTCGCAATGACCTATCTTAAGCGTTACACAAACGTAGAAGTGCTTAATCAGGTGTATTACTTACTTACCTACTTATCAGGCCGGCGACCCATGAAGGATCCGAGCCTGAGCAATTGCTGCCTTCCATCGTTGACGGTCCTGGGCTCGTTGCTTCCAGTCATCAAGACCAAGCTGTCTTGCATCCGCGATTACTTGGTCTTTATACCGGAGATTCGGTCTTCCCCTCCTTCTCGAACCAGTCGGCTCGGATTCAAAGACCCTCTTTGCTGGAGCATTGTTGTCCATGCGCTCGATGTGGCCGAGCCAGTGCAGTCATCCTGGTACAGCTCGTAGAGTTCGCGGTTTTGTCTTCTCCTCCATTCGCCTTCCTCCCAGACGGGACCATATATCGGCGATTCTACGACGGATCTCCACTGTGATGTCGTTTGTGGAGTTCACGTTTGCCTCGAGGTAGACAAACTCCTTCACTACCTCGAAAATGTAGCTGTCGATTGTGAAATTTTGTCCAAGGTGGTGTGTGACGGAAAGTTTTTTGGTCGACAGGATATATTTTATTTTGTCCTCATTGACCTTGAGACCAGTTCATTTCGCCTGTTCTTCAATCGCCATAAAAGCCTCCACTACGGCACGTTGAGAACGCGCGACGATGTCGATGTCATCTGCGTACCCCAACAGTTGGACCGACTTGTAGAAGATAGTTCCTTCCGTGTATACAGTTTCCCTCCGCACCATCTTCTCTAGTACCAGATTGAAGAAGTCACACACGGCTCAGAAATCCTTGAGGCGAACTGCACGGTGCATCGTGTATGTGTTAGCGTGGTGCGACACAACCGGATCAGTTTTCCCGAGATCCCGAATTCGGACATCGCATCGAATAACTCATTGCGATGAATGCTGTCGTATGCTGCTTTGAAATCAATGAACAGGTGGTGCGTGTCGATTTGAAACTCACTGGTCTTCCCCAGTATTTGTCTTAGTGTGAAGATTTGGTCTATAGTCGATTTGCCGGGTCGGAATCCGCACTGGTACGTGCCGATTAGTGATCTGGTGCGTATTCCCCACCAGAACATCGCCACCGACCTTGAAGAGCTCTGATGGTAGGCCATCGGAGCCTGCGGCTTTGTTGTTCTTCAGCCTTTTAATGGCTGTTCCGACTTCTTCAAAGCTAGGTGGGAGGACTACTTCATCGACTGGAGTTGGGATTTCCTGATCCCCTATCACTCTCTCCTGGTCAGACCCATTAAGCAGTTGTTGGAAGTGCTGCTTAAACACATCCACTATTCCCTGCGGGTCAGTAACAAGGCTACCCTCACGATTTCGAAGAGCCTGGGTGCCTTTTCTAAAGCCTGAAGCCAGGCTTTTGGCTTTTTTATAAAAGGCCCGTATTTTGTCTATCCCTAGACTCTTCGATGTCCTTGAGCTGGGAGGTTGCGAGAGACCTTTTCTTCAGGCGTAGAAGCTTATTTTCCTCCCGCCTTCTAGCCCGGTACTCCTCTTGCGCTGCTCTAGTTTTCCGTTGCAGCGCTTTTTGGTATGCCTAGTCGGTTGCATGTTTCTTCTGCTCACACTCGCCATCATACCACGGGTTTCTTGTCGGGGCGGTTGGTAGCCTAAGGTGTTTTCCGCTACCTCTTTGATGGCCGAGCGGCAATGCAACCACATCTCGTTGGCGTTGGTGTTTGACGTAGGCATACCGGAGAGTCTCTCGCTTAATTGCTCTTTGTAGGCTCTGGCAATCTCCTTTGTGCTCAGGCGTCCAAAGTCAAAACTCCTCTTTGTTGGCTGGTGCAGCTTTCTGACATTGGACAGTCGGGCTCTGAATCGTGCTGCAACGAGGAAATGGTCAGAGTCGAAGTTTGCCCCTCTGAATGTTCGCACATCCAGGATATTTGACGCATGTCTTGCGTCAATGAGCACATGGTCAATTTGGTTGGCGGTTCGACCGTCCGGAGATCGCCATGTTGCTGTGTGGATTCTTTTGCTAGGGAATCTTCTGCTACTTATGACCATATTACGTCCTGTCGCAAAGTCAGTGAGGTGTAATACTAGTTAGCAGAATCGCGCTTCAGATACGGCATTCTGGCCTGGGGAAACGCTGAAAAATCCCATCTGGATAAGATATCATGCACACAACATCGTCTTCTAAAAATTATTAGACACTTTAACTCACCTTTTCAAGTTCTAGATGTCAAAGCTATTTTCCAGATGACAACACTGCTGCAGTACATGAGAGAGCCACGGTTCGATTAAGTCACACGGTTAACACCAGAAGACGTGCCCAAGGGTTGCTTGATGTTCCGAGAGCTTACAACTTATATGGAGACCGAAAACTACTTTGCACCGTTCCCAAATTTACGAATTCGCTGCCACAGTGTCTTAAAGTAATTCCGAATTTCAAAAAAAGAAAAAAGAGCTAAAATGGTTTTTAATGGAAAATCATTCCGTATATTTTTTGGTTCATAAATAATAATATTAATGAAATGTTAAATTAAAAAAAAAAATGTAATTCAAAGTCACTTCAAAATTTGTAACGATCACTTTACAACCACCTGCAGATAAGCACTTAGCCTTGCAGGTAAACTATTGTAAACTACAATTGTATCAACAAAATAAAATACTACAAAAAAAAAATAAAAAACTAGACTGCCTAATGTTGATCCTAAAAGATCAATCGATCATATCTCAATAAAGAGATCCAAAATTAGCACTGCATTGGCTATAATTATCGCCTACTGCCTACTAGGACTTTAAAGTCTATTTTCCAATGACTTCTGCAGAAGTTGCATGGACGAAGAAGAGGCGGAAAATACCCTAAAACCTCTGCTCTTGCCTAAATCAGGAAAGCCACCATAGGCTCCTACTTCTTCGACAGTCTAAACGACCTCAGCAAAATACCAGTCAACGCGCTAGTCAAATTTGCTGAGAAGTTGGCTGTCATAAATCCTCTTTGTCTTCTTTTTGTCTGAACACCCATGTGGCGGTACAGTGGGACTTTCTTGGCCTAAGTGCATTAATGCCACTACCTACCTACCTATATACCTACGTGCTCCACATTAGTTGAGCTCCTTCTCCACTTGTGTGGCCCACCTTAGACTCGTGTGTTTTGTTACGTTGTCCCACGGGATCGGAGACGATGCGGTCTACATGGCCCAGCAATCTTAGGCGTTGTCCCGCCTAGCTAGACTCCTGTCGCCGTGCAACCCACACAACTTTATACCAAGAACTTGAGCATTCTCTTTTGATATTGGCCTCTGAGGACTGTGATGAACAGTGTCCTTTTTGCAGTCAACTTGATCCTCTTTTGTACTCGGTTTTCGTAACTGTAACAAGTTCACCGATTGTTAAGCGATCCATATTGTGACATGGCAGACCTTAAACTCAACATACCCAGCCTCAGATGCTAGGCTGGTTTGACGTTTGTGGTTGAAACAGTGATCTGAAATCCGGAACAAAAATTTGATGCGTCTATACGAGGTTGCATCGACCTTGACTCCATTCTGTGCTCCAAGGAGAAGTTCCGGCACTCCTGTTGAAATCTTCTTCGTCGTAGATAACTGCGGAGGATATGGTGGGAACGCATATTCCCCAAGGTTGCTCCCATCCCATTCCACACAGACATCACCTCCGTCTTTCCAAAGATGTACACCCCCCCCCCCTTTCTTGAGAACAAGTTGAGCAACTCCAGAACCTCCTCCTTGAAAATGCATATCAATCAATGAGCCTTGCGGCGTCCATACATCACTATGTTCACAGTCCCACTCACAGTCCTGACTGCTCTCGCTCCTCCCAGCCGCTCGGTGGAAGCACACTTAATAACATGATTACCAGCAATATAATACTGCAGGTGCAGCCGCCCCAAGATACAGATCGTTTAATAACACTTTGCTTTGTGTACATTACCCTGCTCAAGATTATGCCGTTTCTCAGACATTGCCCAGTGCGTCAGCCGCCGCCCCTTACGCACGAGTTGAGGGCCTCCCGGCACGTGTTGACCGCACATCCTTGATGCCTTATGCCCATCCGCAAGCTTATATTGGTCTGCTGGAAATTACTAATGGATGGATTAGAACGCATAACATGTTCTTAATTGCTAGGTTTATTCCACAGATCTCCGACCACTTCTTGTGCGGCAGCGGCGGCGGCGGCGGTGGCTGCGGCTTCTGTGTGGGGCTCGCTTGACGGGCGTTTCCTGTAATCATCTCCAACTCCGAGTCGACGCATTATGTGCGTATTATGATGAAGCTAATTCAATTCCAATATGATAACCCTCCCCCACTAATGAGGCTTAAGCAGCAGTGACAGCTCAGGGCGGTGGGGGGTGGGTGGGAGTCGGCGTCATAACACTCGTTCGCGCTCAAAAGTCGAATGCGGTGTGGGCCCCGTCTCAGGGATTGTGGATCACAAGTGATGTGAACAAATTCAATTTGTATTCATTAGAGCCCATGATCCTTCAACTCGAAACATAATAACTCACCGACTATCCATATCAATGTCAGCAGCTCGGCTCCTTGGCGATACACCACGGCATCCTTCGTCGGAAGGATGAAAAACAATCGACAGCCGGTGGAATAGAGCGACGTCTTTCTCTCTGTCGAACAGCAGTGGAATTCATTAGTTCTTCGACATGCAAAGGATAGGAGGAAGGTGGGTCTGCTGATTGAAATGTCACGGTTGTCAGGACGTTCGGGAGGGGAATTCTTCGAATTTATGGATGGCAGGCTATTCGGCAGTGCCCGAGTTATCATTCGATATTTATTGCTTTCAAGTGATTGACGTGAGAGTTGTTTTCTTGTAATCTGGTGTGGCCGGTAAGGCTCCCAGGTGCCTCAGGTTATTCACAATTTAATATCTCTGCCACATCGTTGGGGGAGCTTGTGTGTTTTTGAGTGTGCGTGTGTGTCGGAGAAGGGATGGAATTTCCCTAGGTTAAGTGCTATGTTGAGCCACGATAATGCGAACATAATAAGGGATATACAACACAGCATTAGAGTGGTCTGTGGACTTTATGAAATTCTGGCAGATTAGTGGTTTCGTAGTGCTCTCAAACTAGTGAGAACTTGTTTCGTTCACTCTGACTGAAGGATGGTGATTAATGTTGAAGTGGTGTAATTTTGGGGGAACGTCTGCATAGCAGATCTGTGAATGTCCGGCTTTTGGTGAGCGAGACAAGTGGCCTTTGCCAGAGGACGATGCTTTTTTTTGTGTCAAAAATGTTCACAAGACTCTTTATCCGGTCTGCGACCCTAATTCTGAGCGAAATTTGACTTCCATCATTGACGACCACATGCGCGGAGCTTCCAGTCACCAAAACCAAGTCGTCTTCCGGCCACAATATTTCGTGTCGCTGCAGCACGCAGTGGACCTAGCCCGTGCTTTGAGTGCTTTTGTTCTCTCAATTGTGGTACCCTCCACCTTCACTTTTATGCCGACACCGAGCGGCCAAGTTTGAGATGGTATGTTCGTTGGGCCTTGGCAGTGATTCGAAAGACGTGGAGTTGCAAATTATGAACGTTGCGAGCCGACGTACGCCACTTAATCTTCTAGAGTCTCACGCCATCCACGGCAAAGAGCGGTGAACAGAAGGAGATGCGACTCCTCACTACCCCTGTCACTGTCCCAGTCACTGCCAGTTGGGATACAGAACACTGGGGGAATAGTTCATCCGTGACCTTCAGGAAATGGTTAACATCTCTTTTGAGACACGCTTAAGGCCCGTCTACCCACCAACCTAGCAGTGGGATTAGTCGACCTCAGAACTCACACAACACTGCAATAGGCAATGCGCCTGACCATCTCCCATGTCGCTGAAGCAACGAAGCAAAAGATTCAGTTCACCGCTGACTTCACTGCACGATTGCCCTGCTCTAACGAGGTGGCACAAACTTCTTCTTCCTCTTTCATATTACAACCGAGACTAGATTCGAATATTTCACAGTGAATGTCCTTAAAAGAATTCACAAGCCATGTGCCCAAAAAGGGCAAGTACATGTCCTGACCAGCCTTCGGTCCACAGTTACTACCGCAGATTCGGTCCTACTCCCCCTATCGTCCCAAGAGGCCTGAATTATTCTTTCCAAATCAGAACATAACCACAGCCCTTGACGACTCTTGATGGAAAAGTATCTGAGCCAGCGACGACACGTCGGTAACATGTACCTTCTGCCTACACTCTCCATCCTCCGGCAGGTTTCGCGGAGGTGGTAGCTGGTCGCTAACAGGCTAAGGATACTTCTTTCAAGCTGAGTGGCAACCCATCCCCATATCGTTGGGGCTTCTGCCTGACGTCGAAATGCCGGAGAGTTGCTCGTTTAGCTCTTCGTAAACTCCGTCACCCTTCAGTATGGCCAAACATAATTTAAGGACTGTCAGTCAGTCTGAAAAATTAGACTACGAGTAAAAAAGCGCGGCAAATATAAGGCAGACCCAAGCTTGCCTCTTGTTTCTTTCGCTTCGCGATGGCTTTTGTTCACTGAGGAGAATATTTACAATAGGACGTTGCAATCTGTGTCTCACAACAGCCCTTGAGGGCCCAGGTCAGCCAACCAAAGAGCTGTCTCCAGTTTAGCACTCCCAGTTGGGGAGACCGTCCCGGCAGGACAGCAAGTCCCTGTCACACTTCAATTCCCAGCTAACTAAGCCGCTCGATCCGTTAATGTCTGGCTTGATCCATAGCGCAATACTGTACTGAATCATCCTCATCCTGCCGTCTTCTGCTTCCTCTAGTGGCACTACAGTCCGGGGTGGACCTGGGCCTCAGTCAACAAGCTTCTCCAGCTGGCACGATCTGTAGCCAGCTGTCTCCAATTTCGCGCACCAATTTGGTTGAGGTCCTTCTCCACTTGTTGGCGCCATCGGTTTCGAGGGCGTCCTCTATTGCGTTGTCCCACTGGTTCGAAGTCTAAGACTCTTCGGGCTGGGGCAGTGTTGTCCATGCGTTCTACATGGCCTAGCCATCTTAGGCGCTGAATCCCTAGACGCCTGACTAGGCTCCTGTCGCTGTACAGCCCGTACAGTTCATGGCTATTCGGGCTATTCTGACTAAATTTCGCACCAAATTTACATTGTTGGACATTAAACCACCAATACGCTTAGCTACCAATGCATCCATAAAAAAGTCACAGTTTGGTGTAGTTTATGGGCTGGTGGCATCATTGGACCCTACTTCTTCAAAGATGATGCGAATCGTAACGTACTCGTAACTGTGAATGATGAGCGCTACCGTGAGATGATATCCAACTTTTTTTTGCCCAAAATGCAAGAGCTTGACTTGCATGACATGTGGTTTCAACAAGACGGTGCCACATGCCGCACAGCAAGCGCAACAATGGACTTATTGATGGGCGAGTTCGGTGAACATTTTATTTCACGTTCGGGACCGGTCAATTGACCGCCTAGATCGTGCGATTTAACGCCTTTAGACTATTTTTTGTGGGGCTATGTTAAAGCTCATGTCTATACAGACAAGCCCGCTTCAATTGACGCATTAGAAGACAACATTGAAGCATTTATTCGTGAGATACCGGCCGAAATGTTGGAAAGAGTATGCCAAAATTGGACTAAGCGGATGGACCATTTGAGGCGCAGTAAAGGTCAACATCTTCAAACATTCAATTATATGGACCGTACTATCGATTCAAATAAAGATTTCATGCATTTTTCTGAATTTTATGTGTTTTTTTTTTTTGAAAACGGGAGCCTCGTGAGTCTGCAGTTTTCTGGGCATCCACTTCGTTATTTGCTCCAATCTCTGATGTTTCTGACCACCAAGTGCTGCTCTTGAAATCGTTATTCTCAACGACTGGGGAACAATGCCGCTTCAGGACAAAAGTGAATGGTAAAGTAGAAGCTTTCAAATGAATCTTGCTTCAATTCTACGATCGCTGTTTAACAAGGAAAATGTCAGAACTCAACGACGAGCGGGTCACTAGTTTAAGCCCGCTTTAGTCAAGAGACACAAGTGGAATCTATAGTCCTTGAGAAGGCTCTCAACCCCTCCATCTCCATTGTATGGAACTCAAGAAGCGTCTAGCAACCACCCCACCGCCGTTGTGCGTGACTCAATGAAACAATTACTTCGCCACTTAATTATTCTTCTAATGGCTTGACAGTTCGGGGGAGGAAATGGGCCTCAGTCAACAAGCTTCTCCCTCTGGCAGGCTCTTTAGCCAGCTGCCCCCAATTTCGCGTGCCAAGTTGGTTAAGGTCCTTCTCCACTTGACTACCGTAGGCGTCTTCTATTGCCTTGTCCCACTGGTTCGGGGTCGAATACTCTTAGTGCCGGAGTCAAATTGCCGTTGAATCCGTAGACGCCTGACTAGGCTCGTGTCGCTTTGAATCTTCTTCTCCAACAACCATCAACGCAAAGAGGACCAAAGAACTTATCTCTCGAAAAGACCAAGGGCTTCGTCATCTGCTCTGGTGATTCTCCAAGCTTCGGCGCTATAGAGCAGGACAGGCTATGATCAGGGTCTTATACAATGTTAGCTTGGTCCTTCGAGAGAGGGCTCTACTAATCAATTGCCTTTTGAGCCCAAAGAAACAGCGACCGGCGAGAGTTATTCTACGTTTAATCTCGTTACTGATGTTGTTCATACTGCTTACTTGGGAGCCGAGGTAGACGAGGTCCTTAACTACCTCGAAGTTAAAGCTGCCTACGGTGACGTTCTGGCCGAGACGTCGATGTTGTGCGTCCTTTCTCGAAGACAGCATGTACTTCGTTGTGCCCTCGTTCACTGTTAAACCCATTATTGCAGCCTCCAATTCAATACCAGCAAACGCTTCATTGACGGCTTGCTGTGTTCGACCAATCACGTCAATGTCGTCCGCGTTTGCTAGCAATTGTACGGACTTCTGGCAGATCGTGCCTCTAGTGTTGGCGTTTGAGTTTCGCACGATTTTATCCAGGATGATGTTAAAGAAGTCACATGTCAGTGCGTCGCCTTGTCTAAAACCTTTTTTGACATTGAAGGTCTCGGTGAGTTCGTTACCGACCTTGATGGAGCAGCGAGAGTTCTCCATCGTCATCCTGCACAACCTGACGAGTTTGGCAGAAATGTCAAAGCTAGACATGGCGTTGTATAGCTCGTCTCTATGCACGCTGTCATATGCGGCCTTGAAATCGACGAATAGGTGGTGGGTGTTGATTTGCATCTCTTGGGTTTTTTTTTCCAGGATCTGCCGTAGTGTGAAAATTTGGTCGATGGTGGACTTTCGCTGCCTGAAACCGCACTGGTTATTCAGGAATGGTTACAGGCGCTCGCACTAAACGGCAGAGAAGATCTTGTAGGCGATGTTTAGGAGAATTATCTCTCGGTAGTTGGCGAAGTTGAGGGGGTCTCCTTTTTTGTGGATCGTCATCCTGCAGTCATCAACCGAGCTATTGCACGGAATACATTTCTCTCGAAAAGATCAAGTGCTTCGTCATCCGCTCGTGATAAACGAGTAGTCCATGGTGCCTTGAAACAGACTGGAATGATAAAAGTCAGCTTGGTCTTTCCAGAACAAAGAACGTATTACTGAGTTGTCTGTTGACCCGAAAAAAAAATACGACGGCAAGATTTATTCTCAAACTGATCGCTATTCCGATGTTACTCCGAGTTCAACCGAAGCACCGAGGCCTCCACGAAGTTTTGTAGTGACTGCCTATGGTCACACTCTCAGGCTAAGTTATCGACGTTGTTCATCCTTCCTGGAAGACAGGCATAATGTCGCCCTTAGACACCCATTTTGATCGCTTCAACATCAATATCTGGGAAACAACTCATTGACGGCTCTCTGTGGTTGGCCAATCAAGTCCACTAACAATTCTAAGCCCTTTCTCGAAGCTACCCTTACTGTTAGCCACTCGAACACAGTCACACAGTCACTCCCAAACCTCAAACCAGATTCAAGTGTCCCTCCTTAACCGCCAAGGGTACAGCGCCACAGAAATACTCCACTTCTCTGAACGCAAAAAAAAACATTACGTATTCGCCCACGAGACCAACAAGAGGAAAAAAACACACATCATCTCAAACACAAGGCCATTCTCCAGTGTCACTAGCTCTAGACCTCGAAAAGGATTCAAATGTCTTTAAGGTCTTGAGACATGTCTCTGTAATAAATATTGGATTTTATGAATGCGGTGGTACTGGAGGCCATACACTCTGATTCCCCTGCAATGCTGTCCTATCCAAACATGCTACCGCTCCCTTTGAGAGGGATTCCATTTCAAAATTCCGTTCCTCTCCTTACACACAACCATGCTACACTCGTTGCTCGCTTCTGCAGCGAATAAATAGGAATAAAGCCGCTTCGTCTTCCTAACCGGTTGTTAGGCGAAAGCCCACAACCATGTCATTGAGGCAGCCGCAGAAAAAGCACAACTAGAGCCGACCACAACATCGACCGAGATGAATCGTCTATATTTATTTTCTTTCGTTTGTTGCGGCGCTGGCTCACGTGAGATCTATGCGAGGGAATTCTGGCACACGCTTGAGCGTTCTTCAAATCGAACAAAGTTACGAGCACATATGCCCACCGGACTGGAGGGAGTGTGTCGGTCTAAAAGCTGAAATCTTGTTGTTTTCAAAGGTGGCAGAGGCACGGAGGTGCCGAGGCAAGAACAGAGAAAAAGAAATAATGGAACGCACACTGAAACGGAAGAATATTGAATGAGAATTCAGTTATGATTGCTTCTGGGCGGCAGCGGTGGCGGTGAGTTTGCAGATGAGTGAAGACATCCGCAGCGAGCAGTGAGGATACGCTACGCAGTTGTATCTGGTCCCTTATGTGCGATAAATTGTTGCTTTCATGTGAGATTGCCAAGGTGAAACAAATGTCGGCCAATTGATATTTTATTCTGTGCTACGTAGAGCACTCCCATCCCCGGGGGAGAGGCTGTGCGAGCGAAGGTCAATAGATGCCTTTGCTCATTTTTAATTATTCAGCTTTTTGTTTTCTTGCGGTTGATGGGGGTGCGCTGGCAAAGGTGTTAATTGCAAGTTTGCTTACTCCTTTGATACTTGGCCTAAGGCGGTGAGTGGAAAATAAAAAAGATGCGTGATTCACCCCTGAACTGGGTTCAGTTGGTGTTATTTAAGAAAGTATGATTATGCCGCCTGTGGGCTCTGTTGGCTGAACTATTCATGTGTGGACTTAAAGACATCAGTGCTTTAATTTACTTAAACATGAAGCATACATTTGTCGGCGTTTTAAACTAAGTAGGAGAAGGATATCTTGGTGAGTGCAATTCAAAGTGGCTAGCCAAAGGTCGCACTTCGGGTAGAGGGTTATTGGCTGAGAGAAAATTATTCTTAGGGTTTTCTTAGGACAGATTCAAGGGGTGCACGATTCGCTATAAGGACGATAGACTTTGCTTTGCGGCTTGGAAGCACTAACTTCTAAGTTATTGATGATCACGTCATCAATTAGCTAATCGTACGTCTCTGCTGAAGGCCCACCTCTGAATAGCAGACATGCGAGTCTGGAAACGAATCCGAAAAGCTCGTCGTCTGAAAGCCAGAGGATTAATTCAATGAATGCAAGAAAAAACATCGGAGGCTAAATGGAGCCCTGGGGCGCACCAACATTTTCTTTTTGGGTATCAGACTTGAATCCATCTGGGACTACTTAATTCGAAAGGTAGAAAAATAACAGATTGGTGACAAAATTAACGGGGATCAAATACCGATGCAAAGATTGGCTCCATTGTTTGGTGAGATTTACTACCATTTGCTACGGAAGTCGGACAGCGACAGATTTCATTCTTTATCAGAGTTTCCATGACCTTACGTAGGTGGTTTTGTAAAGTAAATGATACCAAAGTTGAAGATGGGCTGTTTTTAAGGATTTCCAGGACAAGTGTGGTTTACAATCCACTCAGAAGGGAGCTATAGACTGATGGACGATAGAGGTATAATAAAATCGGAATCCACATACAGACTTACGAAAGGTTTAGGCCAGATTAAAAGCTCAAAACAAGGGCGGGACCTTGTTGCACTCTTTTCACTCTGCACCCATTGAAGCATATGCAACCTCAAGAACAGGAGAACGCATTGCAATATCAGGCGGTCTGCTTTCATTTTGTCATCAGACACATGCTCAGGGACAGATAACGGTTTTCTTACTCCTTTGGCGAATTCGCAGATAAGGAAGAAATCATTTGATGCATCACATAAACAGCAGAGTTCCCATGAGATATATAAACGCTCTAACCAGCATCAAAGGCCATCCTTCAGTATAGCCCAAAATAAGGCAGTCTGAACGAAGGACAGATCGGCCTACACACTGACGGCTTAAAAAAGAGCCCGGATAGAGGCGCTATGGTCTTTTGTAACCTTTTGTGGCATTAAGACACGACTGAAACGTTTTTCAAGCCGGAGTGGCTGTGATGCACGTCGCAGCACAAGTGTTAAAAGTCCACAATATGATCATGATTTTTTCTGATAGCAAAATAACGGACATTGCATCGTTCTGACAGCCGGTTAATGTGCAGACAGAGCATCAGTGATAGTAGATAACGAGGCATACTGGAATCCAAGGAAATAAAAGAGGGAACTGTCTCGCGATAAAGGGATCTAAGCTGGGAAAATATCTACTATTCCTGCTTGTGTATACGCCGCTTAGCTCCTGAATAGAACCAGGGTTACATAGTTTGGGCTGGGTATTGGAACAACAGCATGGCCAACGCTGGGCAAAAAGAGACCATCGTCATTGATCAGCTTAAGTCACAAGTTACGCATGCTAACAGAAGTCCTGACAGGGCGTTGAGCCATAGGAAAAACATGCAATGCGTCTGAGCATACTCCATATATGACTTTTACAGAAGCTGCAAAGATGAGGAAGAAATAGAATCTCTCCAAGATCTGCTCTACGAATGCCGAGCTCTTGCAAAGAAAAGGATGCAGTTCCTAGGAAAGCAGAGCGGTATTGAACTGAATAGCATCCCAATCTGGATGGTCTTGGATAAAGAGTAGGTCTCACGGTAGTAAGCCATCCCATAGTATGGGCGATAAGGACACAACACGCCTTGACCATAAGGCCGTCAAAGCACCCGAAGTCTATCAGAGGAGAAGACTTATCAGACAGAAGAGGCATGTTTGTCCTCGTCGCTTGAGATGGACATGGACTAACCCTCTTTAGCAAACAGACTTCTCTCCATTTCAACCTATACCAACTGAGGAGCTTTTCTTGACAGCCATACTTTTTGAAAGTTGTCAAGCCATCGAGAGAGTTGGCGCCTTGAATACGAATATTGTTGAGCTTGCATTCGAATCATGAAACTTAAGCGTGGCAATCGACTACACTAACCCCATGGTGGGGGATTGTATGTCTTGTTTTTTCTTGCTGACGAGAAGACAAGCCTTTGTCGCGAAAGTGGTGAATGTGGTGAAACGTGATAACCCCTTTATACACCTCTATGGACATACTTGGTCGCCTGCCTGGTAGTTGTCCACCAACCCAATGTGCTGCCGCTTTCTTAGTGCTTGGAACTGAGTAACTTGATATCCAATTGCGTCGTAACCACCACCTAGGCCAACTAACAAACTCTGAGTCTGTCATTCTTCTAGTTTAACCAGTCTTTTTCCCAATGACATATTATGGCTAATGACAATCAGCCAGTCTGTCTATGTTGGGCGATAATGGATGGCACGGCAAGGCCTCGAATTTTGAATTGAATGAACACACGAATGTTTTAAATTTTACAAAAGGATTTGTAATCAAAATTGAATGAACTCCGAAATGCTCTGTAAGATTAACATAAAGCAAAAGCTGTCCTATCAAAGTTCATTCTCAGAATCCTCAAAAACAAAAAGGTTGCTCCACGCGCCCACAGTCACCCAGAGAATGTCAAGTCCTCACAAATGATTTTCCACGTATCTGCAGTCAATCGAAAACAAAAACTCGTGCTGATCACTAAATGCCATTTCAAGGGAAGGAACCAGCCGAACAGGGAAATGTTCGGCTGCTTGTGATTCACTCCACCGAAACGTTGCATCCGGAACTCGGACTAAAAGCATAGCATCAACGAATTCCTATTGTGGTACATCCATGCACTCGAAGTCTCGCCCCGCCTTTTTGAGGGTCGATTTTTCTTCGAATTTCCCCCAGTCAATACCTTTCGCCTGGGGGGAAGTTGAAGAGCAGATGTTAAAAGGATTTGATACAGAATCCCTTCGGGAGTTGGTGCTCTCGTTTTTTTTTTGAGAAATTGGTATGTCCGCTATTATTGCAGATTGCTATGCAACGATTGCATCCGGAGCAGGGGAGCGAGAGAGAAGGATGAATGCTAATGCATTATAGGGATGGTTTCGAAAAGCCCCGCCGCTGAAGGGGTGCTTGTAATGGAAATTAAATTTGTATTACAAAAACGACTTGGGCGCGCGAGTTATTGAATCAAATTGATGGAGTTGGCGAAGGATATGAATAAGAAATTCATTCAATGCCTCAGTAGATCACCTGCATACCTCAGGTTGTGGGTGAAAGACTGAGGAGTGCAGGCTAGGCCGCCTACCCAGAGAAATGCCGTTCAATGTGAATTTGTTCCACGTGAACAATCAGAGACGCATTAAAAAATTTTGTCGTAGATTCAAATCGTAAAATCTCTCCAGGTGCTACGTCTGGCGAGGGTATCAAAACTTTGCAGACGCTTTGAATTGCCGAACCGGTTCCGATTTGTTACGAACACCCTCCTGTGTCACGCCCGAAGAGAGGCATTCTATTTTGCCGTTAAAATTGAAAAACACATCTCAATCTCGGCAAACATTAAAATGTATACAAGCATGTGAAATAATTCAGAAAGTAACGACCGTCAGAAGGGGGGTCCTCTCGCGCACACGAGATAAAACCTGAGTACCCGAATGATTTTGATGTTTTTCTGATTTTGTTTTCAAATAAAATATTAAGCAGAACTATAAACTCGATAAATAGAATGATAAATGAGTGTTTGAACAGCTTTAGATGTTCCTTGTGCAATGGTTGATTGCGATAGTCGTAAAAGCGGAGCGAGCGAAAGCGATCAAGGTTTATGGTCGAGGGGCAATAAAGTTAAGGCGACGCATAAAATTTGGCGTTTGCCACAATACCAATCTAGTCAATTGTCGCTTGTGATTTGTAAACATGTTTTTGCAAGAGGAACCCTTGGAAAAAAATGCACGAAGGTTGAGTTTGACGTGACGTTGAGTGGGGGGTTCTGATTGTTGACAAATATTAGCTTTTTCTTAGTTTAAAAAAGAAATAAATTAAAATGAAGTCACTTTCGATGAAGGCTCATGTAAGTTTTAGCCAGATAGCCAGATACAAAATATCCTTTTGCCAATTTGTATGGCCAGCAGCTGTCAAAGTTAGTTACAACTGTCAAAATACTTAGTAAGGTTTGCCATTTCTTCATGCATTGCTTAACGCCTCCTGAATGTGTGAAAATTATTAAAAAATATTGTCCAAATATCGTTGTGAGGCGGGTCGACATCTTGACTTCAAGCAATTCGTCATGTCGTGGAAAGATTTGAGCGTGAGTACACTCTTTCGGACATTGTGCCATCAAACAGACAAATATTGATGCGGCCAGCATCGAAGAAGACACAGAAATATTTATTCGGCGCCGATCAGCTGAATTTGTGCATCGCCATAGTCAATCCATTTTATTCTGCGTTCGAATCTCTATATAATGCTGACCCAAAATTTGAAGCCGGACGATGGTAGCCAATGCCGTGAGTTTACTAGTTGGACGCTGAAAATATTGGGTGGAGGTCTGGATTTTGGCCAAAAATCATTTTCCACTAACAAGATCCATTTTTGCCTCAAAATTGCCGCTGTCGGAGCGAACACCGTCCAAAAGTGTTGGACCAAGCATCGGTCCATTCGCAGAAATTGGTTGTTTGGTGTAGTTTGTCATTATTTTTCGAAATGGGGAAAGAAACACGGGGTTTCAAATATAAAAGGATGTTAACCAGTTTTCTTTGGCCAGAGGCCGACAAGATCAATATATCCAAGCGGTGGCTCCAACAAGAAGGCGCTACATGCCATGCAAGCGCGGGAACGCTCGAAGTTCTGAAGGAGAAATGTGGTGATTGGGTCATCAATAGATCGTCACGATAATGCGACCTGACAGCACTCGATTAATTTCTCTGGGAATAAGTCCTTAGACTATGCTAACGAGCCAATCACTTTGGACTCGCTCGAAGGCACCATTCGAGACGCTATTGCTGGACACACGCGGCACATGTTGGATCGAGTCATCGAAAATTGCTTGAAGCACTATCAACGAAGCCGATGCAGACATATAATGGATGTCCTATTCTATACATAATGTCATGAACGTAGCTTCAAAAGAAAGCCGCAATACGTTGTTGTCTTATTTAAACTTTCTTTTTTTGCAATTGTTCTTCACTGGTCGACCTGTATAAGACATTTTTTTGACTCCGCGTTGCCTCATGGCATGTCTGTAACAACATAAATTGTGTGAGCTCAAAATAGAAGCCCGAATTATCGACAACAACAACAAATCGAAGTTGTCACCAACTCCGTACTCCGATGGTCACGCCATCATCTGCTTCACAGGGCAACACCCACTCAGGAGCTTACAACTAATCTTCAGACGGCACCAGCACTTCGTCATCTTCTCAAAATCTTATTAAAGCCCCAAAGTTAACATCTCCCTTTGATTGGCCACTTCGCTCTCAAATACCAGCCAAATCGCAAACAATCGCTTTATCGAAACCGATAAAATCATAAATCCAGCGAAATTAACACATTATCCACAATATTGTCAATAACTCGCATTATTCCAACCCATGAAAACTTTATCCCGAACGAAGGGAACGATTAAATGAATTTTGATTGGGTTAACACCGCCGTACATTAACCTCCGCCCATGAGCGCAACGATGTCTCGCATCCTCGGCTCACATCTGTGCAGACTATTAGACGGTCATAATTTCCATCTCCACACCCCGGCCATTGAATCTTAATGAACATTAAGCCACCGCCGTTGTTTCGGCCGCCCCTCCCCCGCCCCTGTGTGTGCACACACAACGCATAAGCAAACCCTTATCACATCTAGGCAGTGTTGCTGTTCCCTTCGACAGGCCGTGGCCGTCGTTCTGGTGTCACCCTGTCATTTTGACCTCCCCACCCCCCGCCTCTGCTGCGATAAATTGGTGATAATAGGTCAGAGAGTCAGGTGCTGCTACAAATTTATCGATGTCATAAACGTTGCCATGTATGGATGGGAGGTTCGGACAGCGGCAACGTGGAAGTTTGACGAGTGGAATAATTAAGTGGAATGTTATGATTGTCGAGGGTGTGTGAACGGAGAAGTTCGTCATATTCAACAAGGTGGTGTAACAAGTGACATCGTGCGGAAGGGCCACCTCCTAGTTTTGTTACCACAAAAAAATAAGTTACATTTTTCCATACCGTGGGTGGAGGACGAGCGCGATAAGTTCATTCAATAAGGACAGCACAGAGCAGGCGATGGGAATTTCACCAGTCGACCGTTTGTTTGTCAATAAAAAAACTTTTATTTTTGAAGTTAAACGGAAGTTGGAAAAATTAAAAACAGAATAAACTTTGTGGGAAAATTCAACACGCGTCCTAAAATTATGGCTTGGGCATGTTGTGGGCTTTCTAAATCCATTTCAATTTAAGGCGCATTTAATGTGAGTGTGAGGGAAATTCAGAAAGTCACTCACTTATCAAAACTACCCACGTACCATCTTGTTTCTCGTTCCAAGCCGATTTGAAGACTTCTTCGTGGAGCTGGCGATAGAGTTCTTAGAATTGTTTCCTCTAGTTCACATTTGCGTCTTATCAATTTGTAATCACTTTTTAGAGCATTCATTCCAATTTTTTTCAAATTTCAAGTAGTATCATTGCGCTTGTAAGACTATTGGCATCAAGTTCTTTTGTCGGAAATGAGTGCCTTTGGATGCCATTAATCTCTTCTTCTCCCTCCTTCAGTTTCGCACATCATTTTGGTCGAGGTCCATGACCAGAGATAGCAAAAATAACTTTTTTTCCGAAGTTACCGAAGATTGATTGATTCACATGATCTTGGCGGCCAATTGACATCGCCACCACGTGAGATAACACGGCCATTGAATTTGTCGCGCAAAAGAGCCATTGTTTCGCTAGCTGTGTGGCAAGTGGCACCGTCCTGTTGAAACCACATATCCTCCACATTCATATCTTCCAATTCGGGCCGTAAAAAGTTCGTTATCATTTCCCGATAGCGAACAACATTCACAGTAACTGCCTGACCGGCCTCATTTTGGTGGGCCGGTGCGGTTTATGATGCCGCCAGCCCATAAACCGCACAAACAGTCACTCTTTGTGGGTGCATTGGTTTTTCGACAATCACTCTTGGATTATCATTCGCCCAAATGCGACAATTCTGCTTATTGACGAAGCCACTGAGGTGAAAATGTGCCTCATCACTGAAGATGAAAATTGATCATCCACTGTTGCCATTTCTTGCCACCATTCTGACCATTGACGACGCTTGAAATGGTCAAGAGGCTTTAGTTCTTGAGTCAATTGCACCTTGTAAGCTTGTAAATGCAAGTCTTTATGCATAATGTTCATCAACGACGAACGTGAGAAGTGCAATTGTTGGACACGACGACGAGTTCAGGTGGACGGATCTTCAGCCACACTATCGCGAACAGCAGCAATATTTTCTGCAATACGAGCTGTACGAGCATTCACTGGTGTTTTCACATCTCTTACAGACCCGGTTTGCTAAAATTTGTGCACGATTTTTCCGATTGTACGCACATTTGGACGATTAAATTGACCGAAAAAATCACGAAGTGCACGATATGCATTTTGATTTGAACGCCCATTTTCATAATAAGCCTGAATAACTTTAACGCGTTGCTCGATTGTGTATCTTTCCATGGTTCAAATTGAGTTAGTCTGAAATTGAGAAATGTCAAATGAACTGCAGAAAAAAACTTGACGTTTAGGTGTGGTTCACATTCAACATCGGCCCTTAAAATTTAAGAAATCTCATCTCATCTTAGTTGAAGAAGGCAGCGCTCGCTGTCTGGCTCTTGTAAGTGCCGGGCAGTTACAAAGGTAATGTGGTAAGGTCTTCCTCGCATCGGTGTTGTTGCAGCTGCGACAGTGTGAGTTGTGTGGGATACCTATTTTTTCGGCATGATTTCCTATCGGCCAATGGCCTGTAGAGACCGCTACCGTTCCTCTCGTTTGTTCTGGAACGATTATACTCAGGCCAAATTGTTTTTGATGTAGCACAGTTTGTTAGTCTGCCCCATCTGTGGTTAGTAATTTGAAGGAAGTGCTTAAGAGATATTTGCCTTGACTGCTTGTAGTGATGTAAAACTTCCAGTGCAAACGAAGAGAGAGAGAACACACGCTTCTACTCCGCTGCACTGTCGTTGATTACGAAGTTTACTCCTGAACGTCTGCACACTGAAGTAAGTACGTTAATTCACATGCATTGATTAGCTGTGATTAGCTCTAAAGCGAGATTGCTGAGCACACAGTCGTTTATTCGTGATATCGTCCTCTGTGACGACCACAAAATCGTTCGGTCTAAGGTGAAGTCTAAGGTCGAATTAATCTAAACTTCTACTAAATTGACACGATTAAGTTAATAAGGATCTGAATCATATGTAGAATTGGCATCACTGTACATAATTACGGGTTAAGCAGTGAATGAGGGCAAAACGAAGTACATGCTGTCATCGAAAAAGAACGCACAACATCGACGACCCGGCAAGAACGTTACCGTAGGCAGCTTTAACCTCGAGGTAGTTAAGGACCTCGTCTACCTCGGCTCCCAAGTAAGCAGTATGAACAACATCAGTAACGAGATTAAACGTAGAATAACTCTCGCCAGTCGCTGTTTCTTTGGGCTCAAAAGGCAATTGATTAGTAGAGCCCTCTCTCGAAGGACCAAGCTAACATTGTATAAGACCCTGATCATAGCCTGTCCTGCTCTATAGCGCGGAAGCTTGGACAATCACCAGAGCAGATGACGAAGCCCTTGGTCTTTTCGAGAGATAAGTTCTTTGGTCCTCTTCGCGTTGATGGTTGTTGGAGAAGAAGATTCAAGGCGACACGAGCCTAGTCAGGCGTCTACGGATTCAACGCCTAAGATGGGTAGGCCATGTAGAGCGCATGGGCAATTTGACTCCGGCACTAAGAGTCTTCGACTCAGAACCAGTGGGACAATGCAATAGAAGACGCCTACGGTACTCAAGTGGAGAAGGACCTTAACCAACTTGGCACGCGAAATTGGAGGCAGCTGGCTAAAGAGCCTGCCAGAGGGAGAAGCTTGTTGACTGAGGTCCATTTCCTCCCCCGAACTGTAAAGCCATTAGAAGAATAATTAAGTGGCGAAGTAATTGTTTCATTGAGTCACGCACAAAGGCGGTGGTGTGGTTGCTAGACGCTTCTTGAGTGCCATACAATGGAGATGGAGGGGTTGAGAGCCTTCTCAAGGACTATAGATTCCACTTGTGTCTCTTGACTAAAGCGGCCTTAAACTAGTGACCTGCTCGTCGTTGAGTTCCGACATTTTCCTTGCTAAACAGCGATCGTAGAATTGAAGCCAGATTCGTTGTAAAGCTTCTACTTTACCATTCACTTTTGTCCTGAAACGGCATTGCTCCCCAGGCACGATTTCAAGAGCAGCACTTGGTGGTCAGAAACATCATAGATTGGAGCAAAAAACAAAGTGGATGCCCAGAAAACTGCAGACTCACGAGGCTCCCGGGAGGTCCCGTGCAAGACCCTGCAATAACTTTATATTGATCTGCTGGCAGGCAGGGTATTGGAGTGGATACCATTAGGAGGGAGAGTCGCTATCTTAAAGCTCAAGCTTGAAAGGTCAACTCTGGCTCTGGTGCAGGTGTATGCACTGAATTTAAGTCAGAGTACGCGGCTTTTCTGGATGAAGTTGATGCTGCCCTTGATAGGATAGCGGAGATGGATTCCTATATCCTGATGGGTGATTTCAATGCTCATGTGGGTGTGGACGTAACGACCTGGGGTAGTGTGATTGGGAGGAACGGTGATCCTCATCAGAACGCGAACGGAGAGAAGTTGTTGGACTTTTGCTGTGCAAATGGCATGTCCATAATGAACACCTTCTTTCCACACAAAGGCATCCATAAATACACGTGGTACCGTCAGAGTCTTCAACAGAAATCGTTGATAGATCTCTTTGTGGTACCATCGTGTGCGAAACGGATGGTTTGTGACGTTCGTGTGATGAGAGGGGCTGAACTGTCAACTGATCATCACCTGGTGTTGTGTACGCTGTACCTCACTGATAAAGTACCTTTTCTGCTACGGCGGATAAATTTGCACAGCACATATCTGAGAGGTTTGAGCGACTTCCAACTGTTCCATCGCATATAGAGGAAGAATGGCGACTGTTTTCCACAGCAGTCATTGCGTCTTCACGGGATGTTTGTGGAGTGAAGCGGCTTGGAGTGGCGGCTGGTGATGAGAAAAGAACTGCGCGGCTTAAAACACTCGGAGTTCAAGAAGCCATCAGAGAGAAGAAGAAGACCTACAGAGACTGGATTCTCTTGGGGGACTCTGCTTCCCGCGACCGGTACACTGAGGCGCGAAGAACTTGCAAATTAGCTGTGCGAGGAGCTAAATAGCAGTCCTGGAAGGAGTTCGGCGAGAATTTGGAAAGCAACCACAGATCTGCGAAAAAGGTGTTCTTGCAAACCATTCGCCGACTCAGAGGAAGGAAATTCAACATCATCGAAGGAGTGAAATCCAAAGATGGGGTGTTGCTTTCCAATGAGGCGGACATCTTGGGCAGATGGAGCGAGCACTTTTCGGGGCTGCTCAATCCCGAACAGGGCACTGAGGATGACAGACCCGTAGTCTTGAGAGGGGGGCGGAGAATAGCCCAACGGTGGAGGAAGTCATTTTGGCGATTGAATCGCTAAAGATTGGCAAATCCGCCGGTGTGGATGAAATCCGGCCAGAAATGCTTAAGGCAATGGGTAAAGAGGGAGTTTTATGGCTCTCTCGTGTCATTAGAGTGGCCTGCGAACGCGGTGAGACATGGATTGCTCTTCCTAGGATAATCATCTGAAATACCACGACTAGTCAACGACTTGAAGTTTTGACGGGTACGAAGAAGGAGTAAAGAGGATTCTTCCCCCAACGGGCATATAATGGGTCCAGCAGCACGTACGCTCGTCTAGCCATCTAACTAACTTCACCCAACCTCAGACCAGTGTTCACAAGTCCTTCTTCCACCTCTCATCTTCGGCCCATCGTCGCCCAAATTGTAGTAGAACGAAATGTTACTAAGACTGCTTGTCAGCTTGCTTTAGGAATATTTTTCAAAACTGCCAAGATCATGCTTTCGTTAAAAATAGACAACGTCTCTAAACAGCAAAAAAAAAAGAAAATGCAACAAACAATGGCCCACAATCAACCTCTCGACACAATTGTTTGGAATTTCCTTTCCACTCTTCCCTTGGCCCACAATAGTTCATTCAGCTTTGACTGAAGCAATCAACTTAGCTTCCATTGCAATCCTTTAAATTTCCGCACGATATAACTACGTCCTATCTCTCTCCCTTCAAAGCAAACTGTGCCCATACATTTAGTATTCATTGGCACTACTCATCGAATCCTTATTCCTCTTGTGAAAGAAACAGCACATGTGTGTGTGCGTCCACATACTTTATTTTCTTGGATAACAAATGAAAGGACCTCTCAACAGATATTTACACGCCACTTTGTGTAGGGCAGGCACCACTTCCCTCGCGATTGTTCTCAGCGGCGAACAGCTGCTCTCGCATTCACCCTTCAATTCTCAATTTGATGATCCTTCAATATTTTAACATAATCCAATAAAACTGTTTCCCCAAGGAATGACGACGGACGGAATCAATGGTATTGCTCGTAGTTCAGCTCGCTGTAGGAAATTCCTATGTCAGCAAATTCTCTCCTTTGTCCATCAAAAGGCTTCGTTTACTTTATGGCATTTCAATGATATCGATATGGTATTTTTATTCTTTTCGTTTGTGCTCTGTTCTCTTATTTTTTTGTTTGTTTTATTGAGCTGATCCAGGGGAAAGGGGGGGGGGGGGGGGGCAAGGAAAGAGAATGGGTCAGTGAATCATTGGGGGGTTCGTTCGATCAAGGGACAAAAGAGGATGTTTACGGTTTCAGCAAGCACCTCTGGTACACGGCAAAGATTCACTTACACACTTTACGACGTGTGGGAAACCTGACAATTGGAAGCAGATCCCATCCCCGAGTTGTACGCAGAGAGAGAGAGAGAGCGAGACCAGAACGCATAGGAAACGGAAATGCTTTCAAGCGAATCAATGGAAAGTTTAGGGCTATGACCGAGATGAAGTTGAGATGCTTGAATCCTTTTTCTGGTCAGGAATTTCGGTGCGAAGAAGAAGAATGGCACAGAATGGAATTTCATTGGTTACTTGCCAATTTGCAAAATTTGTTAGATTTTCCCTCCATTCTTGGCTTCTTCTTCAGTGGACTTCTTATCCTTAAATGACCTCTTTTCCGTGCGATTGCACACTTAAGGGTTTCTGTCTGGATTACATATCGATGGTGGACGCTCTCCATACGTCTTGATTTCGTTTTGTTCTCGAATCTCTTTGTCGTGAAATCAAAGTTATTAGTGCCGCAGGATTGCAAGTCTTGTGGGCAGTCATTCTCCACCCTTTTCGACTAGAATACGTTCGAAATCCCCCAGAATCGTTACAAATTTTCACCGTGATGCTCATCAAGCAGCAAGGAAGACCCATGAACATTAATCAAAATGAATTTATCACATTCTTCTGGTCGTCTTGCACTCGGAAGGCACTTCCAGTGTCAAGTGATACGATTTTCGCCAGCAATACACTCTTGACTTGACAATGCTTCGTGCTGGATGTGTCTGTGTGAATAATTTAATTCAATTTTTTTCCCTTCGCGATGTCCTTGTAACATATTTTTATTTCACTTTTTTCATCCGCTACAGTGAATCCCGAGGGGCGAGCACAAAATCAAGTAATTTTCGAGCGCAAAAAGTATGACGAACACCGAATATTCGAGCTGGATACAATTTTGTGTGTGTGTTTTGTTTTTATTGTTTCTGCCCGAGAGATGAATCCTTTTTATTGCGGAGAAGAGGAGAGATAGAAAAGTTTTACCTTAACAAGTTTTATTTCGGTTGGGAAATGAAGAATTTTGAGAATTTAGGATTCATTACGCCACGGGAGCCGGCACGGGCTCATGTTTGATGTTTAATTGGAAATCTCATAGCTGCCGAAACCTCTGACGGATCACTCTTCTTAAATCCGTGGCACTGAAACTGGAAGCACTGGGAGCCATTAAAGTCGGTATGGATGCGCTGTCGGACAGAGTTGATTAAATATATTTTTTTTGTTTGTTTTGGTGACGCCGTGAGTGTTAAATGTGGAAATTCCAAGTCATCAATCTTATGCGCTTGTGTCGAGCTACCGCGTCCAAGGACGATGGCGGGGGACTTCTGCAATAAAATCAGAGGACATGCCTTGACCATGATTATGCTCTTGCAATGAAACAGTTGGTTCAGCATTTTCTGCTCAAATTGGAGATGTAAAGGCACTGCACCAGACCAGCACGCATTGAAAGCTGACAAAGGGGTGCCTTCTTCCGGGAAGACGGAAAGTGCAAGGTCTACGTGAAGGTTATGTGTTTAGATGTGTGTTATCGAAATCCAAAGACTGGAGTGGATCCGACGACATCGAATTTTTCACCTAAAAAAATTGACAGTGTATAGTAAGGATTTTGGAGCCTTTTCATGGCTCATCTTCCAACTGCCACAGCGGCCCAACTAGGCGTACCTACGACCTGTGTACACCTGTGGTTATGTGTTTAGATGTGTGTTATCGAAATCCAAAGACTGGAGTGGATCCGACGACATCGAATTTTTCACCTAAAAAAATTTACAGTGTATAGTAAGGATTTTGGAGACTTTTCATGGCTCATCTTCCAACTGCCACAGCGGCCCAACTAGGCGTACCTACGACCTGTGTACACCTGTGGTTATGTGTTTAGATGTGTGTTATCGAAATCCAAAGACTGGAGTGGATCCGACGACATCGAATTTTTCACCTAAAAAAATTGACAGTCTTTCAACTGCCACAGCGGCCCAACTAGGCGTACCTACTACCTGTGTACACCTGTGGTTATGTGTTTAGATGTGTATTATTGAAATCCAAGGACTGGAGTGGAACCGACGACATCGAATTTTTCACCTAAAAAAATTGACAGTGTATAGTAAGGATTTTGGAGCCTTTTCATGGCTTATCTTCCAACTGCCACAGCGGCCCAACTAGGCGTACCTACGACCTGTGTACACCTGTGGTTATGTGTTTAGATGTGTATTATCGAAATCCAAGGACTGGAGTGGAACCGACGACATCGAATTTTTCACCTAAAAAAATTGACAGTCTAACGATTTTGGAGCCTTTTCATGGCTCATCTTCCAACTGCCACAGCGGCCGAACTAGGCGTACCTACGACCTGTCTACACCTGTGGTTATGTGTTTAGATGTGTATTATCGAAATCCAAAGACTGTAGTGGATCCGACGACATCGAATTTTTCACCTAAAAAAATTGACAGTCTTTCAACTGCCACAGCGGCTCAACTAGGCGTACCTACGACCTGTGTACGCCTGTGGCTATGTGTTTAGATGTGTGTTATCGAAATCCAAAGACTGGAGTGGATCCGACGACATCGAATTTTTCACCTGAAAAAATTGACAGCGTATAGTAAGGATTTTGGAGCCTTTTCATGGCTCATCTTCCAACTGCCACAGCGGCCCAACTAGGCGTACCTACGACCTGTGTACACCTGTGGTTATGTGTTTAGATGTGTGTTATCGAAATCCAAAGACTGGAGTGGATCCGACGACATCGAATTTTTCACCTGAAAAAATTGACAGTGTATAGTAAGGATTTTGGAGCCTTTTCATGGCTCATCTTCCAACTGCCACAGCGGCCCAACTAGGCGTACCTACGACCTGTGTACACCTGTGGTTTTGTGTTTAGATGTGTGTTATCGAAATCCAAAGACTGGAGTGGATCCGACGACATCGAATTTTTCACCTAAAAAAATTTACAGTGTATAGTAAGGATTTTGGAGCCTTTCCATGGCTCATCTTCCAACTGCCACAGCGGCCCAACTAGGCGTACCTACGACCTGTGTACACCTGTGGTTATGTGTTTAGATGTGTATTATCGAAATCCAGAGACTGGAGTGGAACCGACGACATCGAATTTTTCACCTAAAAAAATTGATTTTGGAGCATTTTCATGGCTCATCTTCCAACTGCCACAGCGGCCCAACTAAGCGTACCTACGACCTGTGTACAGCTGTGGTTATGTGTTTAGATGTGTGTTATCGAAATCCAAAGACTGAAGTGGATGCGACGACATCGAATTTTTCACCTAAAAAAATTTACAGTGTATAGTAAGGATTTTGGAGCCTTTCCATGGCTCATCTTCCAACTGCCACAGCGGCCCAACTAGGCGTACCTACGACCTGTCCGCACGTGTGGTTATGTGTTGAGATGTGTATTATCGAAATCCAAGGACTGGAGTGGACCCGACGACATCGAATTTTTCACCTAAAAAAATTTACAGTGTATAGTTACGATTTTGGAGCCTTTTCATGGCTCATCTTCCAACTGCCACAGCGGCCCAACTAGGCGTACCTACGACCTGTGTACACCTGTGGTTATGTGTTTAGATGTGTATTATCGAAATCCAAAGACTGGAGTGGACCCGACGACATCGAATTTTTCACCTAAAAAAATTTACAGTGTATAGTTACGATTTTGGAGCCTTTTCATGGCTCATCTTCCAACTGCCACAGCGGACCAACTAGGCGTACCTACGACCTGTGTACACCTGTGGTTATGTGTTTAGATGTGTATTATCGAAATCCAAAGACTGGAGTGGATCCGACGACATCGAATTTTTCACCTAAAAAAATTTGAGTGTATAGTAAGGATTTTGGAGCCTTTTCATGGCTCATCTTCCAACTGCCACAGCGGCCCAACTAGGCGTACCTACGACCTGTGTACACCTGTGGTTATGTGTTTAGATGTGTATTATCGAAATCCAAAGACTGGAGTGGACCTGACGACGTCGAATTTTTCACCTAAAAAAATTGACAGTGTATAGTAAGGATTTTGGAGCCTTTTCATGGCTCATCTTCCAACTGCCACAGCGGCCCAACTAGGCGTACCTACGACCTGTGTACACCTGTGGTTATGTGTTTAGATGTGTGTTATCGAAATCCAAAGACTGGAGTGGACCGACGACATCGAATTTTTCACCTGAAAAAAATTACAGTGTATAGTAAGGATTTTGGAGCCTTTTCATGGCTCATCTTCCAACTGCCACAGCGGACCAACTAGGCGTACCTACGACCTGTGTACACCTGTGGTTATGTGTTTAGATGTGTATTATCGAAATCCAAAGACTGGAGTGGATCCGACGACATCGAATTTTTCACCTAAAAAAATTTGAGTGTATAGTAAGGATTTTGGAGCCTTTTCATGGCTCATCTTCCAACTGCCACAGCGGCCCAACTAGGCGTACCTACGACCTGTGTACACCTGTGGTTATGTGTTTAGATGTGTGTTATCGAAATCCAAAGACTGGAGTGGATCCGACGACATCGAATTTTTCACCTGAAAAAAATTACAGTGTATAGTAAGGATTTTGGAGCCTTTTCATGGCTCATCTTCCAACTGCCACAGCGGACCAACTAGGCGTACCTACGACCTGTGTACACCTGTGGTTATGTGTTTAGATGTGTATTATCGAAATCCAAAGACTGGAGTGGATCCGACGACATCGAATTTTTCACCTAAAAAAATTTGAGTGTATAGTAAGGATTTTGGAGCCTTTTCATGGCTCATCTTCCAACTGCCACAGCGGCCCAACTAGGCGTACCTACGACCTGTGTACACCTGTGGTTATGTGTTTAGATGTGTATTATCGAAATCCAAAGACTGGAGTGGACCTGACGACGTCGAATTTTTCACCTAAAAAAATTGACAGTGTATAGTAAGGATTTTGGAGCCTTTTCATGGCTCATCTTCCAACTGCCACAGCGGCCCAACTTGGCGTACCTACGACCTGTGTACATCTGTGGTTATGTGTTTAGATGTGTATTATCGAAATCCAAAGACTGGAGTGGATCCGACGACATCGATTTTTTCACCTAAAAAAATTGACAGTGTATAGTAAGGATTTTGGAGCCTCTTCATGGCTCATCTTCCAACTGCCACAGCGGCCCAACTAGGCGTACCTACGACCTGTGTACACCTGTGGTTATGTGTTTAGATGTGTGTTATCGAAATCCAAAGACTGGAGTGGATCCGACGACATCGAATTTTTCACATAAAAAAATTGACAGTGTATAGTAAGGATTTTGGAGCCTTTTCATGGCTCATCTTCCAACTGCCACAGCGGCCCAACTAGGCGTACCTATGACCTGTGTACACCTGTGGTTATGTGTTTAGATGTGTATTATCGAAATCCAAAGACTGGAGTGGATCCGACGACATCGAATTTTTCAGCTGAAAAAATTGACAGTGTATAGTAAGGATTTTGGAGCCTTTTCATGGCTCATCTTCCAACTGCCACAGCGGCCCAACTAGGCGTACCTACGACCTGTGTACACCTGTGGTTATGTGTTTAGATGTGTATTATCGAAATCCAAAGACTGGAGTGGATCCGACGACATCGAATTTTTCACCTGAAAAAATTGACAGTGTATAGTAAGGATTTTGGAGCCTTTTCATGGCTCATCTTCCAACTGCCACAGCGGCCCAACTAGGCGTACCTACGACCTGTGTACACCTGTGGTTTTGTGTTTAGATGTGTATAATCGAAATCCAAAGACTGGAGTGGATCCGACGACATCGAATTTTTCACCTAAAAATGACAGTGTATAGTAAGGATTTTGGAGCCTTTTCATGGCTCATCTTCCAACTGCCACAGCGGCCCAACTAGGCGTACCTACGACCTGTGTACACCTGTGGTTATGTGTTTAGATGTGTATTATCGAAATCCAAAGACTGGAGCGGATCCGACGACATCGAATTTTTCACCTAAAAAAATTGATTTTGGAGCATTTTCATGGCTCATCTTCCAACTGCCACAGCGGCCCAACTAAGCGTACCTACGACCTGTGTACAGCTGTGGTTATGTGTTTAGATGTGTATTATCGAAATCCAAAGACTGGAGTGGACCTGACGACGTCGAATTTTTCACCTAAAAAAATTGACAGTGTATAGTAAGGATTTTGGAGCCTTTTCATGGCTCATCTTCCAACTGCCACAGCGGCCCAACTAGGCGTACCTACGACCTGTGTACACCTGTGGTTTTGTGTTTAGATGTGTATAATCGAAATTCAAAGACTGGAGTGGATCCGACGACATCGAATTTTTCATTTAAAAAAATGTACAGTGTATAGTAAGGATTTTGGAGCCTTTTCATGGCTCATCTTCCAACTGCCACAGCGGCCCAACTAGGCGTACCTACGACCTGTGTACACCTGTGGTTTTGTGTTTAGATGTGTTTAATCGAAATTCAAAGACTGGAGTGGATCCGACGACATCGAATTTTTCACCTAAAAAAATTTACAGTGTATAGTAAGGATTTTGGAGCCTTTTCATGGCTCATCTTAAAACTGCCACAGCGGCCCAACTAGGCGTACCTACGACCTGTGTACACCTGTGGTTTTGTGTTTAGATGTGTATAATCGAAATTCAAAGACTGGAGTGGATCCGACGACATCGAATTTTTCATTTAAAAAAATGTACAGTGTATAGTAAGGATTTTGGAGCCTTTTCATGGCTCATCTTCCAACTGCCACAGCGGCCCAACTAGGCGTACCTACGACCTGTGTACACCTGTGGTTTTGTGTTTAGATGTGTTTAATCGAAATTCAAAGACTGGAGTGGATCCGACGACATCGAATTTTTCACCTAAAAAAATTTGAGTGTATAGTAAGGATTTTGGAGCCTTTTCATGGCTCATCTTCCAACTGCCACAGCGGCCCAACTAGGCGTACCTACGACCTGTGTACGCCTGTGGCTATGTGTTTAGATGTGTATTATCGAAATCCAAAGACTGGAGTGGATCCGACGACATCGAATTTTTCACCTAAAAAAATTGATTTTGGAGCATTTTCATGGCTCATCTTCCAACTGCCACAGCGGCCCAACTAAGCGTACCTACGACCTGTGTACAGCTGTGGTTATGTGTTTAGATGTGTATTATCGAAATCCAAAGACTGGAGTGGAACCGACGACATCGAATTTTTCACCTAAAAAAATTGACAGTCTTTCACCTGCCACAGCGGCCCAACTAGGCGTACCTACTACCTGTGTACACCTGTGGTTATGTGTTTAGATGTGTATTATTGAAATCCAAAGACTGGAGTGGATCCGACGACATCGAATTTTTCACCTAAAAAAATTGACAGTCTTTCAACTGCCACAGCGGCCCAACTAGGCGTACCTACTACCTGTGTACACCTGTGGTTATGTGTTTAGATGTGTATTATTGAAATCCAAAGACTGGAGTGGACCCGACGACATCGAATTTTTCACCTAAAAAAATTGACAGTCTAACGATTTTGGAGCCTTTTCATGGCTCATCTTCCAACTGCCACAGCGGCCGAACTAGGCGTACCTACGACCTGTGTACACCTGTGGTTTTGTGTTTAGATGTGTATAATCGAAATTCAAAGACTGGAGTGGATCCGACGACATCGAATTTTTCATTTAAAAAAATGTACAGTGTATAGTAAGGATTTTGGAGCCTTTTCATGGCTCATCTTCCAACTGCCACAGCGGCCCAACTAGGCGTACCTACGACCTGTGTACGCCTGTGGCTATGTGTTTAGATGTGTATTATCGAAATCCAAAGACTGGAGTGGATCCGACGACATCGAATTTTTCACCTAAAAAAATTGATTTTGGAGCATTTTCATGGCTCATCTTCCAACTGCCACAGCGGCCCAACTAAGCGTACCTACGACCTGTGTACAGCTGTGGTTATGTGTTTAGATGTGTATTATCGAAATCCAAAGACTGGAGTGGATCCGAGGACATCGAATTTTTCACCTAAAAAAATTGACAGTCTAAGCATTTTGGAGCCTTTTCATGGCTCATCTTCCAACTGCCACAGCGGCCCAACTAGGCGTACCTACGACCTGTGTACACCTGTGGTTATGTGTTTAGATGTGTATTATCGAAATCCAGAGACTGGAGTGGAACCGACGACATCGAATTTTTCACCTAAAAAAATTGACAGTCTTTCAACTGCCACAGCGGCCCAACTAGGGGTACCTACTACCTGTGTACACCTGTGGTTATGTGTTTAGATGTGTATTATTGAAATCCAAAGACTGGAGTGGATCCGACGACATCGAATTTTTCACCTAAAAAAATTGACAGTCTTTCAACTGCCACAGCGGCCCAACTAGGCGTACCTACTACCTGTGTACACCTGTGGTTATGTGTTTAGATGTGTATTATTGAAATCCAAAGACTGGAGTGGACCCGACGACATCGAATTTTTCACCTAAAAAAATTGACAGTCTAACGATTTTGGAGCCTTTTCATGGCTCATCTTCCAACTGCCACAGCGGCCCAACTAGGCGTACCTACGACCTGTGTACACCTGTGGTTTTGTGTTTAGATGTGTTTAATCGAAATTCAAAGACTGGAGTGGATCCGACGACATCGAATTTTTCACCTAAAAAAATTTACAGTGTATAGTAAGGATTTTGGAGCCTTTTCATGGCTCATCTTAAAACTGCCACAGCGGCCCAACTAGGCGTACCTACGACCTGTGTACACCTGTGGTTTTGTGTTTAGATGTGTATAATCGAAATTCAAAGACTGGAGTGGATCCGACGACATCGAATTTTTCATTTAAAAAAATGTACAGTGTATAGTAAGGATTTTGGAGCCTTTTCATGGCTCATCTTCCAACTGCCACAGCGGCCCAACTAGGCGTACCTACGACCTGTGTACACCTGTGGTTTTGTGTTTAGATGTGTATAATCGAAATTCAAAGACTGGAGTGGATCCGACGACATCGAATTTTTCATCTGAAAAAATGTACAGTGTATAGTAAGGATTTTGGAGCCTTTTCATGGCTCATGTTCCAACTGCCACAGCGGCCCAACTAGGCGTACCTACGACCTGTGTACACCTGTGGTTTTGTGTTTAGATGTGTTTAATCGAAATTCAAAGACTGGAGTGGATCCGACGACATCGAATTTTTCACCTAAAAAAATTTGAGTGTATAGTAAGGATTTTGGAGCCTTTTCATGGCTCATCTTCCAACTGCCACAGCGGCCCAACTAGGCGTACCTACGACCTGTGTACGCCTGTGGCTATGTGTTTAGATGTGTATTATCGAAATCCAAAGACTGGAGTGGATCCGACGACATCGAATTTTTCACCTAAAAAAATTGATTTTGGAGCATTTTCATGGCTCATCTTCCAACTGCCACAGCGGCCCAACTAAGCGTACCTACGACCTGTGTACAGCTGTGGTTATGTGTTTAGATGTGTATTATCGAAATCCAAAGACTGGAGTGGATCCGAGGACATCGAATTTTTCACCTAAAAAAATTGACAGTCTAAGCATTTTGGAGCCTTTTCATGGCTCATCTTCCAACTGCCACAGCGGCCCAACTAGGCGTACCTACGACCTGTGTACACCTGTGGTTATGTGTTTAGATGTGTATTATCGAAATCCAGAGACTGGAGTGGAACCGACGACATCGAATTTTTCACCTAAAAAATTGACAGTCTTTCAACTGCCACAGCGGCCCAACTAGGCGTACCTACTACCTGTGTACACCTGTGGTTATGTGTTTAGATGTGTATTATTGAAATCCAAAGACTGGAGTGGATCCGACGACATCGAATTTTTCACCTAAAAAAATTGACAGTCTTTCAACTGCCACAGCGGCCCAACTAGGCGTACCTACTACCTGTGTACACCTGTGGTTATGTGTTTAGATGTGTATTATTGAAATCCAAAGACTGGAGTGGACCCGACGACATCGAATTTTTCACCTAAAAAAATTGACAGTCTAACGATTTTGGAGCCTTTTCATGGCTCATCTTCCAACTGCCACAGCGGCCGAACTAGGCGTACCTACGACCTGTGTACACCTGTGGTTATGTGTTTAGATGTGTATTATAGAAATCCAAGGACTGGAGTGGAACCGACGACATCGAATTTTTCACCTAAAAAAATTGACAGTGTATAGTTAGGATTTTGGAGCCTTTTCATGGCTCATCTTCCAACTGCCACAGCGGCCCAACTAGGCGTACCTACGACCTGTGTACACCTGTGGTTATGTGTTTAGATGTGTATTATCGAAATCCAAAGACTGGAGTGGATCCGACGACATCGAATTTTTCACCTAAAAAAATTGACAGTGTATAGTTAGGATTTTGGAGCCTTATCATGGCTCATCTTCCAACTGCCACAGCGGCCCAACTAGGCGTACCTACGACCTGTGTACACCTGTGGTTATGTGTTTAGATGTGTATTATCGAAATCCAAAGACTGGAGCGGATCCGACGACATCGAATTTTTCACCTAAAAAAATTGATTTTGGAGCATTTTCATGGCTCATCTTCCAACTGCCACAGCGGCCCAACTAGGCGTACCTACGACCTGTGTACACCTGTGGTTATGTGTTTAGATGTGTTTAATCGAAATTCAAAGACTGGAGTGGATCCGACGACATCGAATTTTTCATTTAAAAAAATTGACAGTGTATAGTAAGGATTTTGGAGCCTTTTCATGGCTCATCTTCCAACTGCCACAGCGGCCCAACTAGGCGTACCTACGACCTGTGTACACCTGTGGTTATGTGTTTAGATGTGTGTTATCGAAATCCAAAGACTGGAGTGGATCCGACGACATCAATTTTTTCACCTAAAAAAATTTACAGTGTATAGTAAGGATTTTGGAGCCTTTTCATGGCTCATCTTCCAACTGCCACAGCGGCCCAACTAGGCGTACCTACGACCTGTGTACACCTGTGGTTATGTGTTTAGATGTGTGTTATCGAAATCCAAAGACTGGAGTGGATCCGACGACATCAAATTTTTCACCTAAAAAAATTGACAGTGTATAGTAAGGATTTTGGAGCCTTTTCATGGCTCATCTTCCAACTGCCACAGCGGCCCAACTAGGCGTACCTACGACCTGTGTATGACCTGTGTACACCTGTGGTTATGTGTTTAGATGTGTATTATCGAAATCCAAAGACTGGAGTGGATCCGACGACATCGAATTTTTCACCTAAAAAAATTGACAGTGTATAGTAAGGATTTTGGAGCCTTTTCATGGCTCATCTTCCAACTGCCACAGCGGCCCAACTAGGCGTACCTACGACCTGTGTACACCTGTGGTTATGTGTTTAGATGTGTATTATCGAAATCCAGAGACTGGAGTGGAACCGACGACATCGAATTTTTCACCTAAAAAAATTGACAGTGTATAGTAAGGATTTTGGAGCCTTTTCATGGCTCATCTTCCAACTGCCACAGCGGCCCAACTAGGCGTACCTACGACCTGTGTACACCTGTGGTTATGTGTTTAGATGTGTATTATCGAAATCCAAAGACTGGAGTGGATCCGACGACATCGAATTTTTCACCTAAAAAAATTGATTTTGGAGCATTTTCATGGCTCATCTTCCAACTGCCACAGCGGCCCAACTAGGCGTACCTACGACCTGTGTACACCTGTGGTTATGTGTTTAGATGTGTATTATCGAAATCCAAAGACTGGAGTGGATCCGACGACATCGAATTTTTCACCTAAAAAAATTGACAGTGTATAGTAAGGATTTTGGAGCCTTTTCATGGCTCATCTTCCAACTGCCACAGCGGCCCAACTAGGCGTACCTACGACCTGTGTACACCTGTGGTTATGTGTTTAGATGTGTGTTATCGAAATCCAAAGACTGGAGTGGATCCGACGACATCGAATTTTTCACCTAAAAAAATTGACAGTGTATAGTAAGGATTTTGGAGCCTTTTCATGGCTCATCTTCCAACTGCCACAGCGGCCCAACTAGGCGTACCTATGACCTGTGTACACCTGTGGTTATGCGTTTAGATGTGTATTATCGAAATCCAAAGACTGGAGTGGATCCGACGACATCGAATTTTTCACCTAAAAAAATTTGAGTGTATAGTAAGGATTTTGGAGCCTTTTCATGGCTCATCTTCCAACTGCCACAGCGGCCCAACTAGGCGTACCTACGACCTGTGTACACCTGTGGTTATGTGTTTAGATGTGTATTATCGAAATCCAAAGACTGGAGTGGATCCGACGACATCGAATTTTTCACCTAAAAAAATTGACAGTGTATAGTAAGGATTTTGGAGCCTTTTCATGGCTCATCTTCCAACTGCCACAGCGGCCCAACTAGGCGTACCTACGACCTGTGTACACCTGTGGTTATGTGTTTAGATGTGTATTATCGAAATCCAAAGACTGGAGTGGATCCGACGACATCGAATTTTTCACCTGAAAAAATTGACAGTGTATAGTAAGGATTTTGGAGCCTTTTCATGGCTCATCTTCCAACTGCCACAGCGGCCCAACTAGGCGTACCTACGACCTGTGTACACCTGTGGTTATGTGTTTAGATGTGTATTATCGAAATCCAAAGACTGGAGTGGATCCGACGACATCGAATTTTTCACCTGAAAAAATTGACAGTGTATAGTAAGGATTTTGGAGCCTTTTCATGGCTCATCTTCCAACTGCCACAGCGGCCCAACTAGGCGTACCTACGACCTGTGTACACCTGTGGTTATGTGTTTAGATGTGTATTATCGAAATCCAAAGACTGGAGTGGATCCGACGACATCGAATTTTTCACCTAAAAAAATTTGAGTGTATAGTAAGGATTTTGGAGCCTTTTCATGGCTCATCTTCCAACTGCCACAGCGGCCCAACTAGGCGTACCTACGACCTGTGTACACCTGTGGTTATGTGTTTAGATGTGTATTATCGAAATCCAAAGACTGGAGTGGATCCGACGACATCGAATTTTTCACCTAAAAAAATTGACAGTGTATAGTAAGGATTTTGGAGCCTTTTCATGGGTCATCTTCCAACTGCCACAGCGGCCCAACTAGGCGTACCTACGACCTGTGTACACCTGTGGTTATGTGTTTAGATGTGTATTATCGAAATCCAAAGACTGGAGTGGAGCCGACGACATCGAATTTTTCACCTAAAAAAATTGACAGTGTATAGTAAGGATTTTGGAGCCTTTTCATGGCTCATCTTCCAACTGCCACAGCGGCCCAACTAGGCGTACCTACGACCTGTGTACACCTGTGGTTATGTGTTTAGATGTGTATTATCGAAATCCAAAGACTGGAGTGGATCCGACGACATCGAATTTTTCACCTGAAAAAATTGACAGTGTATAGTAAGGATTTTGGAGCCTTTTCATGGCTCATCTTCCAACTGCCACAGCGGCCCAACTAGGCGTACCTACGACCTGTGTACACCTGTGGTTATGTGTTTAGATGTGTATTATCGAAATCCAAAGACTGGAGTGGATCCGACGACATCGAATTTTTCACCTAAAAAAATTGACAGTGTATAGTAAGGATTTTGGAGCCTTTTCATGGCTCATCTTCCAACTGCCACAGCGGCCCAACTAGGCGTACCTACGACCTGTGTACACCTGTGGTTATGTGTTTAGATGTGTATTATCGAAATCCAAAGACTGGAGTGGATCCGACGACATCGAATTTTTCACCTAAAAAAATTTGAGTGTATAGTAAGGATTTTGGAGCCTTTTCATGGCTCATCTTCCAACTGCCACAGCGGCCCAACTAGGCGTACCTACGACCTGTGTACACCTGTGGTTATGTGTTTAGATGTGTATTATCGAAATCCAAAGACTGGAGTGGATCCGACGACATCGAATTTTTCACCTAAAAAAATTTGAGTGTATAGTAAGGATTTTGGAGCCTTTTCATGGCTCATCTTCCAACTGCCACAGCGGCCCAACTAGGCGTACCTACGACCTGTGTACACCTGTGGTTATGTGTTTAGATGTGTATTATCGAAATCCAAAGACTGGAGTGGATCCGACGACATCGAATTTTTCACCTGAAAAAATTGACAGTGTATAGTAAGGATTTTGGAGCCTTTTCATGGCTCATCTTCCAACTGCCACAGCGGCCCAACTAGGCGTACCTACGACCTGTGTACACCTGTGGTTATGTGTTTAGATGTGTATTATCGAAATCCAAAGACTGGAGTGGATCCGACGACATCGAATTTTTCACCTAAAAAAATTTGAGTGTATAGTAAGGATTTTGGAGCCTTTTCATGGCTCATCTTCCAACTGCCACAGCGGCCCAACTAGGCGTACCTACGACCTGTGTACACCTGTGGTTATGTGTTTAGATGTGTATTATCGAAATCCAAAGACTGGAGTGGATCCGACGACATCGAATTTTTCACCTAAAAAAATTTGAGTGTATAGTAAGGATTTTGGAGCCTTTTCATGGCTCATCTTCCAACTGCCACAGCGGCCCAACTAGGCGTACCTACGACCTGTGTACACCTGTGGTTATGTGTTTAGATGTGTATTATCGAAATCCCAAGACTGGAGTGGATCCGACGACATCGAATTTTTCACCTGAAAAAATTGACAGTGTATAGTAAGGATTTTGGAGCCTTTTCATGGCTCATCTTCCAACTGCCACAGCGGCCCAACTAGGCGTACCTACGACCTGTGTACACCTGTGGTTATGTGTTTAGATGTGTATTATCGAAATCCAAAGACTGGAGTGGATCCGACGACATCGAATTTTTCACCTGAAAAAATTGACAGTGTATAGTAAGGATTTTGGAGCCTTTTCATGGCTCATCTTCCAACTGCCACAGCGGCCCAACTAGGCGTACCTACGACCTGTGTACACCTGTGGTTATGTGTTTAGATGTGTATTATCGAAATCCAAAGACTGGAGTGGATCCGACGACATCGAATTTTTCACCTAAAAAAATTGACAGTGTATAGTAAGGATTTTGGAGCCTTTTCATGGCTCATCTTCCAACTGCCACAGCGGCCCAACTAGGCGTACCTACGACCTGTGTACACCTGTGGTTATGTGTTTAGATGTGTATTATCGAAATCCAAAGACTGGAGTGGATCCGACGACATCGAATTTTTCACATAAAAAAATTGACAGTGTATAGTAAGGATTCTGGAGCCTTTTCATGGCTCATCTTCCAACTGCCACAGCGGCCCAACTAGGCGTACCTACGACCTGTGTACACCTGTGGTTATGTGTTTAGATGTGTATTATCGAAATCCAAAGACTGGAGTGGATCCGACGACATCGAATTTTTCACCTAAAAAAATTTGAGTGTATAGTAAGGATTTTGGAGCCTTTTCATGGCTCATCTTCCAACTGCCACAGCGGCCCAACTAGGCGTACCTACGACCTGTGTACACCTGTGGTTATGTGTTTAGATGTGTATTATCGAAATCCAAAGACTGGAGTGGATCCGACGACATCGAATTTTTCACCTAAAAAAATTTGAGTGTATAGTAAGGATTTTGGAGCCTTTTCATGGCTCATCTTCCAACTGCCACAGCGGCCCAACTAGGCGTACCTACGACCTGTGTACACCTGTGGTTATGTGTTTAGATGTGTATTATCGAAATCCAAAGACTGGAGTGGATCCGACGACATCGAATTTTTCACCTAAAAAAATTTGAGTGTATAGTAAGGATTTTGGAGCCTTTTCATGGCTCATCTTCCAACTGCCACAGCGGCCCAACTAGGCGTACCTACGACCTGTGTACACCTGTGGTTATGTGTTTAGATGTGTATTATCGAAATCCAAAGACTGGAGTGGATCCGACGACATCGAATTTTTCACCTAAAAAAATTTGAGTGTATAGTAAGGATTTTGGAGCCTTTTCATGGCTCATCTTCCAACTGCCACAGCGGCCCAACTAGGCGTACCTACGACCTGTGTACACCTGTGGTTATGTGTTTAGATGTGTATTATCGAAATCCAAAGACTGGAGTGGATCCGACGACATCGAATTTTTCACCTAAAAAAATTTGAGTGTATAGTAAGGATTTTGGAGCCTTTTCATGGCTCATCTTCCAACTGCCACAGCGGCCCAACTAGGCGTACCTACGACCTGTGTACACCTGTGGTTATGTGTTTAGATGTGTATTATCGAAATCCAAAGACTGGAGTGGATCCGACGACATCGAATTTTTCACCTAAAAAAATTTGAGTGTATAGTAAGGATTTTGGAGCCTTTTCATGGCTCATCTTCCAACTGCCACAGCGGCCCAACTAGGCGTACCTACGACCTGTGTACACCTGTGGTTATGTGTTTAGATGTGTATTATCGAAATCCCAAGACTGGAGTGGATCCGACGACATCGAATTTTTCACCTGAAAAAATTGACAGTGTATAGTAAGGATTTTGGAGCCTTTTCATGGCTCATCTTCCAACTGCCACAGCGGCCCAACTAGGCGTACCTACGACCTGTGTACACCTGTGGTTATGTGTTTAGATGTGTATTATCGAAATCCAAAGACTGGAGTGGATCCGACGACATCGAATTTTTCACCTGAAAAAATTGACAGTGTATAGTAAGGATTTTGGAGCCTTTTCATGGCTCATCTTCCAACTGCCACAGCGGCCCAACTAGGCGTACCTACGACCTGTGTACACCTGTGGTTATGTGTTTAGATGTGTATTATCGAAATCCAAAGACTGGAGTGGATCCGACGACATCGAATTTTTCACCTAAAAAAATTGACAGTGTATAGTAAGGATTTTGGAGCCTTTTCATGGCTCATCTTCCAACTGCCACAGCGGCCCAACTGGGCGTACCTACGACCTGTGTACACCTGTGGTTATGTGTTTAGATGTGTATTATCGAAATCCAAAGACTGGAGTGGATCCGACGACATCGAATTTTTCACCTGAAAAAATTGACAGTGTATAGTAAGGATTTTGGAGCCTTTTCATGGCTCATCTTCCAACTGCCACAGCGGCCCAACTAGGCGTACCTACGACCTGTGTACACCTGTGGTTATGTGTTTAGATGTGTATTATCGAAATCCAAAGACTGGAGTGGATCCGACGACATCGAATTTTTCACCTAAAAAAATTTGAGTGTATAGTAAGGATTTTGGAGCCTTTTCATGGCTCATCTTCCAACTGCCACAGCGGCCCAACTAGGCGTACCTACGACCTGTGTACACCTGTGGTTATGTGTTTAGATGTGTATTATCGAAATCCAAAGACTGGAGTGGATCCGACGACATCGAATTTTTCACCTGAAAAAATTGACAGTGTATAGTAGGGATTTTGGAGCCTTTTCATGGCTCATCTTCCAACTGCCACAGCGGCCCAACTAGGCGTACCTACGACCTGTGTACACCTGTGGTTATGTGTTTAGATGTGTATTATCGAAATCCAAAGACTGGAGTGGATCCGACGACATCGAATTTTTCACCTAAAAAAATTGACAGTGTATAGTAAGGATTTTGGAGCCTTTTCATGGCTCATCTTCCAACTGCCACAGCGGCCCAACTAGGCGTACCTACGACCTGTGTACACCTGTGGTTATGTGTTTAGATGTGTATTATCGAAATCCAAAGACTGGAGTGGATCCGACGACATCGAATTTTTCACCTGAAAAAATTGACAGTGTATAGTAAGGATTTTGGAGCCTTTTCATGGCTCATCTTCCAACTGCCACAGCGGCCCAACTAGGCGTACCTACGACCTGTGTACACCTGTGGTTATGTGTTTAGATGTGTATTATCGAAATCCAAAGACTGGAGTGGATCCGACGACATCGAATTTTTCACCTAAAAAAATTTGAGTGTATAGTAAGGATTTTGGAGCCTTTTCATGGCTCATCTTCCAACTGCCACAGCGGCCCAACTAGGCGTACCTACGACCTGTGTACACCTGTGGTTATGTGTTTAGATGTGTATTATCGAAATCCAAAGACTGGAGTGGATCCGACGACATCGAATTTTTCACCTAAAAAAATTTGAGTGTATAGTAAGGATTTTGGAGCCTTTTCATGGGTCATCTTCCAACTGCCACAGCGGCCCAACTAGGCGTACCTACGACCTGTGTACACCTGTGGTTATGTGTTTAGATGTGTATTATCGAAATCCAAAGACTGGAGTGGATCCGACGACATCGAATTTTTCACCTAAAAATATTGACAGTGTATAGTAAGGATTTTGGAGCCTTTTCATGGCTCATCTTCCAACTGCCACAGCGGCCCAACTAGGCGTACCTACGACCTGTGTACACCTGTGGTTATGTGTTTAGATGTGTATTATCGAAATCCAAAGACTGGAGTGGATCCGACGACATCGAATTTTTCACCTAAAAAAATTGACAGTGTATAGTAAGGATTTTGGAGCCTTTTCATGGCTCATCTTCCAACTGCCACAGCGGCCCAACTAGGCGTACCTACGACCTGTGTACACCTGTGGTTATGTGTTTAGATGTGTATTATCGAAATCCAAAGACTGGAGTGGATCCGACGACATCGAATTTTTCACCTAAAAAAATTGACAGTGTATAGTAAGGATTTTGGAGCCTTTTCATGGCTCATCTTCCAACTGCCACAGCGGCCCAACTAGGCGTACCTACGACCTGTGTACACCTGTGGTTATGTGTTTAGATGTGTATTATCGAAATCCAAAGACTGGAGTGGATCCGACGACATCGAATTTTTCACCTAAAAAAATTGACAGTGTATAGTAAGGATTTTGGAGCCTTTTCATGGCTCATCTTCCAACTGCCACAGCGGCCCAACTAGGCGTACCTACGACCTGTGTACACCTGTGGTTATGTGTTTAGATGTGTATTATCGAAATCCAAAGACTGGAGTGGATCCGACGACATCGAATTTTTCACCTAAAAAAATTGACAGTGTATAGTAAGGATTTTGGAGCCTTTTCATGGCTCATCTTCCAACTGCCACAGCGGCCCAACTAGGCGTACCTACGACCTGTGTACACCTGTGGTTATGTGTTTAGATGTGTATTATCGAAATCCAAAGACTGGAGTGGATCCGACGACATCGAATTTTTCACCTGAAAAAATTGACAGTGTATAGTAAGGATTTTGGAGCCTTTTCATGGCTCATCTTCCAACTGCCACAGCGGCCCAACTAGGCGTACCTACGACCTGTGTACACCTGTGGTTATGTGTTTAGATGTGTATTATCGAAATCCAAAGACTGGAGTGGATCCGACGACATCGAATTTTTCACCTAAAAAAATTTGAGTGTATAGTAAGGATTTTGGAGCCTTTTCATGGCTCATCTTCCAACTGCCACAGCGGCCCAACTAGGCGTACCTACGACCTGTGTACACCTGTGGTTATGTGTTTAGATGTGTATTATCGAAATCCAAAGACTGGAGTGGATCCGACGACATCGAATTTTTCACCTAAAAAAATTTGAGTGTATAGTAAGGATTTTGGAGCCTTTTCATGGCTCATCTTCCAACTGCCACAGCGGCCCAACTAGGCGTACCTACGACCTGTGTACACCTGTGGTTATGTGTTTAGATGTGTATTATCGAAATCCAAAGACTGGAGTGGATCCGACGACATCGAATTTTTCACCTAAAAAAATTGACAGTGTATAGTAAGGATTTTGGAGCCTTTTCATGGCTCATCTTCCCACTGCCACAGCGGCCCAACTAGGCGTACCTACGACCTGTGTACACCTGTGGTTATGTGTTTAGATGTGTATTATCGAAATCCAAAGACTGGAGTGGATCCGACGACATCGAATTTTGCACCTGAAAAAATTGACAGTGTATAGTAAGGATTTTGGAGCCTTTTCATGGCTCATCTTCCAACTGCCACAGCGGCCCAACTAGGCGTACCTACGACCTGTGTACAACTGTGGTTATGTGTTTAGATGTGTATTATCGAAATCCAAAGACTGGAGTGGATCCGACGACATCGAATTTTTCACCTAAAAAAATTGACAGTGTATAGTAAGGATTTTGGAGCCTTTTCATGGCTCATCTTCCAACTGCCACAGCGGCCCAACTAGGCGTACCTACGACCTGTGTACACCTGTGGTTATGTGTTTAGATGTGTATTATCGAAATCCAAAGACTGGAGTGGATCCGACGACATCGAATTTTTCACCTGAAAAAATTGACAGTGTATAGTAAGGATTTTGGAGCCTTTTCATGGCTCATCTTCCAACTGCCACAGCGGCCCAACTAGGCGTACCTACGACCTGTGTACACCTGTGGTTATGTGTTTAGATGTGTATTATCGAAATCCAAAGACTGGAGTGGATCCGACGACATCGAATTTTTCACCTGAAAAAATTGACAGTGTATAGTAAGGATTTTGGAGCCTTTTCATGGCTCATCTTCCAACTGCCACAGCGGCCCAACTAGGCGTACCTACGACCTGTGTACACCTGTGGTTATGTGTTTAGATGTGTATTATCGAAATCCAAAGACTGGAGTGGATCCGACGACATCGAATTTTTCACCTAAAAAAATTTGAGTGTATAGTAAGGATTTTGGAGCCTTTTCATGGCTCATCTTCCAACTGCCACAGCGGCCCAACTAGGCGTACCTACGACCTGTGTACACCTGTGGTTATGTGTTTAGATGTGTATTATCGAAATCCAAAGACTGGAGTGGATCCGACGACATCGAATTTTTCACCTAAAAAAATTGACAGTGTATAGTAAGGATTTTGGAGCCTTTTCATGGCTCATCTTCCAACTGCCACAGCGGCCCAACTAGGCGTACCTACGACCTGTGTACAACTGTGGTTATGTGTTTAGATGTGTATTATCGAAATCCAAAGACTGGAGTGGATCCGACGACATCGAATTTTTCACCTAAAAAAATTGACAGTGTATAGTAAGGATTTTGGAGCCTT